>JAUJYN010000028.1:1200000-1800000 GCA_030737835.1 Acorus gramineus | reverse complement strand
TAGCTTACAATGGAGGAAAAATGACCCATATGCTCAAACTTATAATCCTGGATTGAGGAATCATCCAAATCTGTCATGGACTCAAGGCCCACATAAGGGAGGCCCACAGGGATCTCCTCAAGCTCCCTGAATCCTAGACCTAACACAGGACCCATTCCTACTCCATTTCCTCTGCCTGGTTTTCAAATAGAAAATGGGAAGAAGTTATTCTGCTTAGAGAAAGGGTTAGATGTTCATATGAAGTCCACTCAAAATTTAACTCAGTCATCCTCCCAGATGTTCGCCACTTTGAATCAATTTATGCAATCTATAGGGCAAATCCTTCAATCCACCACCCAGGCGATCTCCCGTCTCGAGATTCAAGTTGGTCAATTGGCCACCACCATGAGTGAGAGAGAGAAAGCAAAGTTTCCTAGTCAACCTGAGCCCAACCCTAGAAGACCCATTCTTCAAGGACAAATCCAAGATTCTTCTAGTAACCAGTCCAACCAGGTTAATGCAATCACTACTCTTAGGTCTGGTAGACAAGTGGACAACAAGGTTATTATGCCTAGCAATGATGTTGAAGATGAAAAGGACAAGCCCAAATTTATTCATGAGGACCCAGATTCTGAACCCATCCCTCCTAGGCCATCCATCTTAGAGAAAGCAAAGCCCAATGATTCTCCTGAGAGAGTTTATGTGTCACGCCCCAGGGCGGCCATCCCCGAGACGTGGCAATAATGAAATATCAGCTATCAATACCTGAGGTCAATAGAGACTCCAACAACAACACACAAGGTGGCAAAGCAAGGATAATGATAACTGACTGAAAAGCAGAAGCATAATATATAAACAATGTCTGTAAATCAAAAACATTATTACAGACTCGAATACACAATCAATGTCCTGTGAGAGCCAAGTCTAGACCAAATAAAATACAACCTGTGCCACATGCACGATTTACAATACATAAAATAACTCTAGGACTGCTGACAGCCTCGCACTCGCCACCCGCCGGAAGAACGCTCCACGCCCATAAGACCACGCCACAGGGAAGCTCCAACTCCACGCCCGACACTGCCCCTGAAAAGAAACAGTATGCGAGGGGTGAGCTACAAGCTCAATGAGTGGCTAGAAACCAATCACCATACAATAGTTCAATACTCAAACAATTTCCTCTCAAGGAAAACATGGGTAGAAACCCAATGGATAATAAGGCCATGTGACGGCGCGACCAACCTCACCCTCACCCTCACTCCCGGAGGAAGACTCTTGGGACTTTTGGGGAGAGACCATACCGTTGGTCGAAGAGACGCGGAATTACTGGTCCACACACACTACTGAATCACCAACCTCACCCTCACCCTCACTCCCGGAGGGAGACTCTTGGGACTCTTGGGGAGAGACCATACCGTTGGTCGAGGAGACCCGAAATTACTGGTCTACACAACACTACTGGATCATCTACATCGAGATAACTGCCCAACGATGTCTTTGAGCATCGATACGCAACCGGACCCAACAACTATGGGAACGGACGAACCACGAATGGGTCATGCGGCGACGTGTCTTCACCTCATCCTCACTCTCACCCTTTATAGGTGACGTAGGAATTTTACAGAGATTAGATTCTTCTACACCCTCGGTTCACCGGTAGCCCTTTTCCCGGGTAGTCACTACCTGGTATACTCCCACGATCAGTACGCTTCCGAACGCCTCGGTGGTACCTACGGATGAGAGCCCTCTGTCAGGATAGCTTTTCCAATGCCGGGAAGTTCCTACATCGGATCCAACGAAGGGGAGAACGATTCCACGCTCGCAATATCATTCGTTAGCCCTCTCCCGGGTAGCCTCTACCTGGTATACCCCCACGATTAGTACATCTTGCCGCATGCATCGATAGTACCTACAGGTGGGGGCCCTCTGTCAGGACAGCTACAACCTGGGCCGCTTCAACACGGACGACATTGGGAGGAAACACTCCATGTTCGCAAAGCGAACCCAATGGAAAAACTACTCTCGATAATCACATATCGATGATAGCGAACACTATTGTACTCCCACATGGTTGCGTCGCTCGGACACAAGGGGGGTTGCCTCTGCTCTCACGCAAAAATAATCCCAAGGCACATAACCCAACAAGCGGTTCATATACACGCCTAGCACGGGTAGGCCTAGCTTAATGCCCCAACTACCGGCTTAACAAAACCGATAAGATAATGAATTCTCCTGAATTCTAAATGAGTGCATCGCTCGGATGCACGGGGGCGATTTCATTGCTAGCGCTCTAACTAATAAGGTACAACCCGACAACGGGTCATACCCACGCCTATTCCAGATAGGCCTAATCAGTTTTAACATGCACATAATTATTACAGGAGAATTCTATCACTGAAGGAACTTGATCCACATGCACAATAACCTATGCTTAACTATAGGGGTTCTCCCTAACATGAGTATATGGCATAAACAACACATCATGCAACATACATACAAGGCAAGGCCTAACTACACATACATATGAGGGCACTAATCGTATAAACATACAAAATATACTCTAACATGCGTTGGATATCACCAACTTAAAAGAAAGGGTCCAGCCCAGCGCGCCCCCGCGAGCACTGCGCCCCCCGCGCAGCACCCCGCGCACCCCCAGCACGCGCACGCCCGCACGCGCGCGCACTGGTCCCCAACCCCGTGCCCAGGCGCACTGCCCAGGCGCCCTGCCTCGCGCCCAGGCGTATGCCCAGGCGCCCTGCCCACGCACACCCCCGCTGGCACCCCCGCTCGCGCCTGCACCCGCGCGCACCCCGCGCACGCGCCCGCGCGCTTCTACGCGCCCGCCAGCGCTCGCCTGCGCCCGCCTGCGCCCGCCTGCGCTCGCACGCGCGCAGACGACGCTCAGCATGCACCCAGCCCATTCTAACCACATTTTCCCAACCCAACATGCATGACCTTCCCAACATCCCCTTAAGCCAAAAATATCAAGAAAAGGAGGGGAGGAGCTCACCTTGGAGGGGGAACAAAAGGGGGAGGTTCGGGGGCCCTCGACGCACCCGCGACCACCTCAACCACCACCACCGCCTCTAGCCTCTCCTCAGCCTCCTCTTCAGCAGCAAAACAGGGGGGGGAGATCATGCAAAGAGAGCTTGATATAGAGGGGAGAACAACAAACAACACACAAACACAAAGATCCACTTGCACTAGCACCTCCACCTTCTCTTCTCATTGAATCATTTTATCAAACACCTAGGGGGAGGGGTTTGAAAAGAGAGGAGAGACCAGAAGAGGCTGGTCGTGGAAGTGAGAGGGAGAGAGAGAGAGAGAGAGAGCCTTTTTAGCACACAAATATCTAAAGGGGAAAAGACCTAGTCGCCCTTTGACTTAAAATTCTGCGCAAGCTTCACTGGAACAGCCATAACTTTCCCGATACAGCTATGAATTGCTCAATTCCAAAACCGATGGAAAGCTAAGAAGATTATCTACAACTTTCATGCTTATGACAAGATCAGATAATCCCTCCAGCTATTCCGAAATTAGAGCCAAACATGGAACAGGGCTGCTGCCAGAATTCCCATCCCCGGGGTATACTTGGAAAAATACCCATAACTTTTACTACAAGAATCCAGTTGATCTAATTCCACTTCTGTGCGAAAGCTAACTCAAAACTGGACATCTCATAATAAAATCATAATTAAACCTCATCATCTTGGATTTTAACAAAATCAAATCCAAATACCAAATCAGGAATACATAACTTAGAAAAAAAAATGTACCCAAATTTTTAAACAGAGCGCTCCAAATGACACAGACACAACAGCGCGGGTGCGCGCAGAGTGGGCGCACGGGTGCGCGCGGGCACTGGCGCGAGCGGGGGTGAGCTGTGGGAGTGCGCGCGAGTGCGTGCGCGCGCGCGGAGCAGTGCGCCTGGGCATGCGCCTGGGCGCAAGGCTGGGGACCAGTGTGCGGCGCGCGTGCGTGCGCGTGCCAGCGCGTGCTGGGGTGTGCGCACAGAATGCTGCGCGGGGGCGCAGTGTGCGCGGGTACGCGCTGGGCTGGACGCGCAGTGCGCACTGGCGCACACGCGCGGCAGCGCGTCTGGGCGCGCCGGCAGGCGCGCGGTAGTGCGCCGAGGGTGCTGGGGTGCGTGCGTGCTCGCATGCGTGCGAACCCGTATGCATGCTTGTCCGAGTATTGGGTATTTTTAATGATTTCTATGTGTAAATTGTGTTGTTACTCACCAAATTCGATGCCCCTACCTTGCAGATCTCGTCGGATGGGATGCGCGAGGTCCCGGGTCGTATGGTGAGTGGTTCGATTCCAATCCCCCCCCCTCTCTCTAGGGATGCGCTCGACCCGCATAGACGCGCGTCGCGCATCGATGGGGCCCCCTAACTATAGTATGAAAAACGATGTTAATGCATGATTAATATGATGTAACCATGCCACATTAGACCTTGTATGCTAGGGATATGCATCCATATATCATGTATAGAGGCCCATACATGCCTAGACACCATGTCCCTTGATTGGAAAGCCCCGACCTACGCATGTTTCCCATTTTGTTTAATTTATTTAAATCAAATGTGATTATATTGTTGTAAGCATGCCTTAGAGAATATTATAACCTTGTTGTTATAATATATGTTTCCCCGCATCTTAGTTATGCACCCTGGAGGAATTCTTGAGAATTCATGACATTAGTAGTGTTAGAAATCGTTGTCGACGGATCCAACAGGATCGTACGCGCGTGAGTAGGCTGTCTTCTCCTTTTGGTTGGATCCGATGTAGGGACTCCCCGGCGTTGGAAAGCTGACCTGACAAAGGGCTCCCGTCCGTAGGTACCTCCGATGCGTCGGACAGTACTGATAGTGGGAGTATACCAGGTAGAGGCTACGGAGTGTGGGAGAGGCTACCAGGTGGACCAGGGGTGGAGAGCGGTCTAGTCTGTCCCAAAAGGCCCATGACACCCCTAAAGGGTGAGCGTGGGGTGGATCGGCGATGTTACGACCCACTAACTTGTGTAGTTACTCTTGCATATGCCACGTAGGTATAGCTGTCTTGACAGAGGGCTCCCATCCGTAGGTACCACTGATGCATTCGGAAGAGTACTGATCGTGGGAGTATACCAGGTAGAGGCTACCCGGGGAAAGGGCTACTGGCGGACCAAGGGTGTAGAGCGGTGAGTTGAGGAGATCGGGTTGTAGATACTACCCGGGAGAGGGTTAATGGATGATGTTACGGGCGTGGGAATCGTTCTCCCCTTTCGTTGGATCCGAGTAGGGACTCCCCGGCGTTGTGTGGGAGAGGCTACCGGGTGGACCAAGGGTGTAGAGCAGTCTAAATCTCTTCCAAAAGTCCCAAGAGTCTCCCTCCAGGAGTGAGGGTAAGGATGAGGTGAAGAATATCGCCGCGTGACCCATTCGTTGTTCGACCGTTCCCATAGTTGTTGGGTCCGGTCCTGTGTCGATGTTTAAAGGCATCGTTTGAGCAGTTATCTAGATGTAGATGATCCAGTAGAGTTGTGTAGACCAGTAATGTTGTGCCTGTGTCATTTGGAGCGCTCTGTTTGAAAAGTTTGGGTACATAATTTTTTTTTCTCCTAGAAGTTATGTATTCCTGATTTGGTATTTGGATTTGATTTTGTTAAAATCCAAGATGAAGAGTTTTAAATATGAGGTTACTATGAGATGTCCAGTTTTGAGTTAGCTTTCGTACAGAAGTGGAATTAGATCAACTGGATTCTTGTAGTAAAAGTTATGGGTATTTTTCCAAGTATACCCCGGGGATGGAAATTCTGGCAGCAGCCCTGCTCTATGTTTAGCTCTAATTTCGGAATAGCTGAAGAGATTATTTGATCTTGGCATGAACATGAAAGTTGTAGATAATCTTCTTGGCTTTCCAACGGACTTGGAATTGAGCAATTCGGAGCTATATTGAAAAAGTTATGGCTGTTCCAGTGAAGCTTGCGCAGAATTTCTGGTCAAGGGGCAACTAGGTCATTTCTCCTTAAGATATTTGTGATAAATATCTCTCTCTCTCTCTCCCCTCCCAAATCCCCACGACAACCTCTGCTGGGCCTCTCTTTCTCTCCTTCACAAGCCCCCCCTAAGTGTTTGATATAATGTTTCAAAGAGATGGTGAAGGAGATGGTGAAGAAGTATGTGTAGGTTTTGTTGTGGTGTTGTTGATCTTCTCTTCTCTCAAGTTCCTTTACATGGTTCCCCCCCCCCTATTTTTCAGCCAAGGAGGAGGCTGAGGAGAGGCCGAGGAGGTGGTGGTGTTGGTGGTGGCGGTTGAGGTGGTCGCGGGTGCGTCGAGGGCCCCCGAACCTCCCCCTTTCTGTTCCCCCTCCAAGATGAGCTCCTCCCCTTCTTTTCTTGGTTTTTATGGCTTAAGGGGTTGTGGGGAAGTCATGCATGCTAGGTAAATGGGTTAGGGTGTGTGTGAGGGGTTGGGAAGGGTTAAAATGAGGTTGGGATGGCTTGGGTGCGCGCTGGGCTTAGTCTGCGCGAGTTGGCAGGCTCTAGCGGGCGCGCAGACGCGCGCGGGTGAGCGCGGGAGTGCGCGCGGGTGCGCGCAGGTGCTGGCGCGAGCGGGGGTGCCCACGGGAAGGTGCGCAAGTGCGCGCGGGCGCTCGCGGGCGTGCGCGCGAGCGTGCGCGCGCGCGGAGCAGGCGCCTGGGCATGCGCTTGGGCGCGGGGCTGGGGACCAGTGCGCATGCCTGCAGCGCGTGCGTGCGCGTGCTGGGGCGTGCGCGGGGTGCTGCGCAAGGGCGCGGGCTGGACGTGCAGTGCGCGCGGGCACGCGCGAGCGTGCACGTGCGTGCTGCAGCGCGTCTGGGCGCGCGGGCAGGCGCGCGGCAGTGCGTCGATGGTGCTGGGGTGCGTGCGTGCATGCGCATTCGTGCGTGCGCATGGGGGGGGGGGCATGCGTGTGGCTGCACAAGGGTTCGGGTAGGTGTCGGGCACTCGGACTCGCGTTCGTACGTGCGTGCTCACATGCGTGCGAGCCCGTATGCATGCTTGTCCGAGTATGGGATATTTCTAATGATTTCTTTGTGTAAATTGTGTTGTTTCTCACCATTTGGATGCCCCTACCTTGCAGATCTCATCGGATGGGATGCACGAGGTCCCGGGTCGTAAGGTGAGTGGTTTGATTCCAATCCCCCACCCCCTCTTAGGGATGCGCTCGACCTGCGTAGACGCGCGTCGCGCATCGATGCCCCCCCCCTAACTAATATGTAGATGTTTTGCATGCTAGGGATATACATCCATGTATCGTGTATAGAGACCCGTACATGCCTGGACACCATGTCCTGTACTTAAAAGCCTTGATCTATGCATGATTAATATGATGTATCCATGCCACCTTAGACTTTGTATGCTAGGGATATGCACCCTTATATTATGAATAGAGGCCTACGCATCCTGATACCATGTTTTCATGCTAGGAAAGCCTCGACCTATGCATGTTCCCATTTAGTTTAATTTATTTAAATCAAATGCGAGCTTATGGTTATTAGCATGCTTAGAGAATATTATAACCTTGTGGTTATAATATGTGTCTCCCCGCATCTTAGTTATGCGCCCTGGAGGAATTCTTGAGAATTCATGACATTAGAAATGTTAGGAAGCGTTGTCGACGGATCCAAGAGGATCGCATGCGTGTGGGTAGGCTGTTCTCTTCCCTTCGTTGGATCCGTGTAGTACAGCCCCGGCGTTAGATAGGCTATCCTGACAGAGGGCTCCCATCTGTAGGTACCTCCGATGTGTTCAGACAGTGCTGATCGTGGGAGTATACCAGGTAAGCTACGGAGCGGGGAGAGGCTACCGGTGGACCAAGGGTGAATAACAGTCTAGTCAGTCCCAAAAGGCCAGGGGTGCCTTTGAGGGTGAGGGTGGGGTGGGTCGGCGATGTTACGACCCACTAGCTTGTGTAGTTACTCCCATTTAGGGACTATGACTACTTTGAGGTTAATATGAGTGTGTTGGTTGTTGTTATGCATGTGTGTGATATCTCGATGAGCGAGTATCGAGAGTGGTTGTTTTCCATTGGGTTTTGCTTTGCGAACATGGGATCGTTCTCCCCTTCGTTTGGACCGGATGTAGGGACTCTACGGCGTTGGCTATACCTGTCAGGGGACTAGGCGGAGGCCACGAGGGGGGGGGAGAGAGGCTACCGGTGGACCAAGGGTAAGAGCGGTGAGTTGAGGAGATCGGGTTGTAGATACTACCCGGGAGAGGGTTAATGAATGATGTCGTGAGCGTGGAATCGCTCTCCCCTTCGTTAGATCCGTGTAGTGACATCCCCGGCGTTAGACAGGCTATCCTGACAGAGGGCTCCCATCTGTAGGTACCTCCGATGTGTTCGGACTGTGCTGATCATGGGGGTATACCAGGTAAGCTACGGAGCGGGGAGAGGCTACCGGTGGACCAGGGGTGTAGAGCAGTCTAAGTCTCTCCCAAAGTCCCAAGATGTCTCCTTTCAGGAGTGAGGGTGTGGATGAGGCGAAGACGCGTCGCCTCGTGACCCATTCGTTGTTCGACCGTTCCCATAGATGTTGGGTCCGGTCTCGTGATGGATGTTGAAGGACATCGATGGGCGATTATCTAGATGTAGATGATCCAGTAGTGTTGAGTGGACCAGTAAATCCGGGTCTCTTCGACCGACGGCATGGTCCCTAGACCAGTTTATCCGGGTCTCTTCGACCGACCGTATGGTCTCTCCCCATAAGTCCCAAAAGACTCTCTCCGGGAGTGAGGGTGGGGGTGAGGTTGGTCGCGCCACCGCGTGACCCTGTTATCCATTGGGCTTATACCCATGTTTTCCTTGCGAGGAAATTGATTATGTGTTGAACTGTAGAATGGTGATTGGTTTCCAGCCACTCACTGAGCTTGTAGCTCACCCCTCGCATACTGTTTCTTTTCAGGGGCAGTGTTGGGCGTGGAGCTGGAGCTTTCCTGTGGCGTGGTCTTATGGGCGTGGAGCGTTCTGTCGGCGGGTGGCGAGTGCGAGGCTGTCAGCATTCCTAGAGTCATTTATGCCTTGTAAATCGTGCATGTGGCACAGGTTGTATTTTCTTTGGTCTAGACTTGGCTTCCACAGGACATTGATTGTGTATTCGGGTCTGTAATAACGTTTTTGATTTACAGACAATGATATATATTATGCTTCCGCTTTTCAGTCAGTTATCATTATCTTGCTTGACGCCTTGTGTATTGTTGTTGGTGTTCTTATTGACCTCAGGTATTGATAGCTGATATTATATATTTATTATTGCCACGTCTCGGGGACGCCTGGGGCGTGACAAGTAAATCCGGGTCTCTTCAACCAACGGTATGGTCTCTCCCCAAAAGTCCCAAAAGACTCCCTCCGGGAGTGAGGGTGGGGGTGAGGATGGTCGCGCTGCCGTGTGACCCAGTTATCCATGGGTTTCCACCCATGTTTTCCTTGAAAGGAAATTGATTATGTATTGAACTGTAGTATGGTGATTGGTTTCTAGCCACTCACTGAGCTTGTAGCTCACCCCTCGCATACTGTTTCTTTTCAGGGGCAGTGTTGGGCGTGGAGCTGGAGCTTTCCTGTGGCGTGGTCTTATGGGCGTGAAGCGTTCTGCCGGCGGGTGGCGAGTGCGAGGCTGTTAGCATTCCTAGAGTCGTTTTATGCTTTGTAAATCATGCATGTGGCACAGGTTGTATTTTCTTTGGTCTAGACTTGGCTTTCACAGGACATTGATTGTGTATTCGGGTCTGTAATAATGTTTTTGATTTACAGACATTGTTTATATATTATGCTTCCGCTTTTCAGTCAGTTATCATTACCTTGCTTTGTCGCCTTGTGTATTGTTGTTGGAGTCTTTATTGACCTCAGGTATTAATAGCTGATATATTTTATTATTGCCACGTCTCGGGGACGCTTGGGGCGTGACAACAAAGTTGGTATCAGAGCCTGGTCCTGTCAGAGCCTAAGTCTAGTCGTATGGATGATGAGTCGTAGGATTGTTGTCACACCCCGGGCGTCCCCGGGACGCGACAAGTGTATATAGGATATCAGTCCAAACAGGAGTTCAATAACATACTCACACAACAGCTAAAATGACAACACAGACAAAAGCAGGGCTGACATGATATATACACAAATAGCGGAAGCTAAAAGATTGAGTATGTAATCCAAAAACATACTACAGACTCGATACATAATCAAATGTCCTGTGAGAGCCAATATATACAAAGACATCCAAACAAATAGAATGCGTGCCCAAGCACGGAATATAACACATACAATCACAAGGGATGCTGATAGCCTCTGATACTCGTGGGACGTGGCGCTACTCCGCTACTGATGAAATCCCTCGGGGAGCTCCTCCTCTAGATCCGACTCAGATGACACTGGAGAAAAAAATAATATGCGAGGGGTGAGCCACACGCTTAGTGAGCAGCACAACCCATGCATCACAGCTTATATTAACCACAACCAGATATTATTAACCACAATTATCATTACACAAGCCTCAAGGTGGCAGGAAACTACACAAATCCAGTGGGTCGCTACATCGCCGACCCACCACACCCTCACCCTAACCCCTCAATAGATGACATAGGATATTGGGACTACACAAACCAATGGGTCGCTATCGCCAACCCACTACACCCTCACCCTCACCCCTCAATAGGTGACAAAGGATTTTGGGACTTACAATCCAGTGGGTCGCTACATCGACGACCCACCGCATCCTCACCCTCACCCCTCAACAGGTGACATAGGATATTGGGACTGACTAGGCTGATGGTCACCCTTGGTCCACCGATAGTCTCTCCCCACTCCGTAGGCCGTTTGGCCACCCCACATTCAGCACAGTCGTCCCAAATCAGGAGGTGCCTACTGATGGGAGCCCCTGCACGGGACAGCCTTTCCAACGCCGGGGTAGTCTCTAAACGGATCCAACGAAGGGAACAGAACAGCCTATCCATCGCATATGATCCACTCGGATCCGCAGACAACACATCATAACAACTCTAATGCCATGAATTCTTCAGAATTCCTCCAGAGCGCATAACCAAGATGCGGGGAACATATACAATAATAATCATTAACAAGAGGTATAATAATAATTATTTACAAGGGTTATAATATTATTGGGACAAGAAACCTTGGGAGGGCAGCATGAGGTCCTGATACAGGACATCCCGACAACCAAACAAGGAACACGGAGTACCCTAGCCCAGGTCTCAATGTTGACCTCGCAAGGCCCCTCCCTATAATATTATACAAGGCATGCTAGCATTTAATTTAATAAATAAAACTAATAGGATGCATGCATAGGTCGAGGCTTCCTAGCATGATAACAGGGTGACAGGATGCACGGCTCTTACACATATCCTAAGGGTGCAAGTCCCTAACATACAAAGTCTAGGGTAGCATGCATACTACATTTTTTATCATACTTGCATGGATTACACATTACAACGAGTTAATATAAATCCATGGTGCCCCAGGGGAGGACGGTACACGCCCAAGTGCGTATAGCGTCTCCCTACTAGGTTGGATTGTCCCACTCACCAAAGACCGGGTCGTCGCGCGACCGTCCGTCAAGATCTGCAAAATAGGGTAATCAATTCGGTGAGTAAAATACACAAATAAATCCCAAAAATACATTAAAATACACAACACTCGGACAAGCGTATATACGGCCTGTATGCACGCGAGCCCGAGCACTCCGACTCACTCCCGAACCCCCCGGGCAGCCGCCCGCACGGCCACCCGCCCAGGCGCGCAGCCGAGCCCCGGCCCACGCCCCCAGCGCACTGCCGAGCCCAGCCCGCACGCCCGGACACTCTGCCAAGCCTCCCGGGTGCACCGCGCGCCCACTGCGCCCCAGCGCAGCAACCCGCGCGCACACCCGCACGCCCTGCGCCCCATCGCGTCGCCCCGCGCGCACCCCACGCGCACCACCAGCTCGCATCACCACCAGCCCCGGGTGCACCCGCGCGCACTGCGCCCCAGCGCAGCGCCCCGCACGCGCACCTGCCCGCACTGCGCCCTAGCGCAGCGCCCGCACACCACCTGCTCGCCACGCGCCCAGCATCCGCTCGCTCTTACACCCGACAGTACACGCCCCCAGCGTGCCTGCCAGCACGCCCCCAGCGCGCTTGCCAACCCGCCCGCGCACTGCCTGCCTGCCCGAGCACTGCCTGCCTACGCGCTGGCTGCCTGCCTGTCCGAGCACTGCCTGCCTGTGCTGCCCTGCCTGCCTGCCAGACCACCCGAGATAGCCCACCACCCAGCCCGAGCCACTCTACCACTTCTCACCAGCCACCAATGGCCTCTAACCGCCTCCGACCGCCACCAACGGCCACCCACAGCCACCCCAACTCAAAAACATCCTCCTAACAAGCATCTAAACAAGAAAGGAAGGAAAGAAAGCCTTACCCAAAGAAGGATAGGAAGGAAGGGGAAGATCGGTTCTTCTTCGCGCACCGAAACACCTCCCCAAAGGCCACCAACACCAAGACCTCCCTCAGCCCCAAAACCAGATGAAATCTGAGGAGAAAAGAGGGTGTTAGAGGGGGTCAAACTCACGGGAATTCGAATCCGAGACCACCGGTGGATAGATCGGGATGAGATCTAACATTTCTCTTCTTTGGGTTTTTGATTTTAACCCCTCTAGCTAGGTCAAAACCAAGAAAAAGAGAGAGGGGGAGAGAGAAAATCCATTGGAGAAGAAGATGAATAGTGGGGAGATATTTTTAGCTCACTTATATTTAATCCCCACAATTAGATTAGGCTAAGCTAGGTTAATTAGGGTTTAAGCTAGCATTAGAGAGGATTAAGTGAGATTTGACTTGGGTCAGCCCAACCACAAAAAAAAAACAAAAGAGGTTGACCAAGTCATGGGCCCACATTGACCAAGTCAACTCTCCCAATGACTTCTCGCTCGGTCAAAACCCGGATAAGCCCCGGAGCTGCGAAATTCTGAGACGTTACCGGAATTCGATGAAACTTTCGCGAGTGGGTTGGAATGTCACCAGGACACATAATATGCAGTTAGATTCTCGATCGGAGTCCTCAAACTCAGGACGATAGCTAACAGTCCAAGATTTTAGCGGTTCTGATCGAAAAACGAAAAAAAATGAAAAACTGCCAGAATGTCCCATCGGTTACCAGAAGGTTAAAAGTGACACATATATAACAATTGTCATCCGAGTACTCTTATTTTAGAAGTTATCTTAGGTTGCTGACATGCCTCCTCGCATCCGTTGACGTGGATGTGACCCCCTGGACCCACCCTTAAGTTGTCGACTGGGTCGACTGGTTAGGGTCAGTTGTTAGATCTCTTGTGCAGGATTAAGGTTGGGTAGGAGATTCCAGCCCAGTAGTGTTATAGTGATGAATTGGTTGCAATTTCTAAGGTATTGATTGCGTCTCGAAAATGGAGCTCTTTTCAGTGTATCGGTATCGCTGGTAACCATGGAGTTCGCGTGCGGCGCCAGTTTCAAGTGTTGAGGATATGGGGTATTGCTCATTAAGGGGTGATGTCTTCTTCCAGCCTTCCTACTGAGGATTAGGGGGCCTTGCAGGGTCAGCGTTGAGACCCGGGCTAGGGTACTCTGTATTCCTTGTTTGGTTGTCAGGATATCCTATATCAGGACCTCATGGTGTCACGCCCCAGGGCGGCCGTCCCCGGGACGCGGCAAGGGTATATATGATATCAGCATTCTATACAGGAGGTCAATAATATACTCTAAACAACATCAACAATGACAAAACAGACAACAATGAGGCGGACATAATATATACACAAATAGCGGAAGCTAAAAGACTGAGTCTGTAATTCAAAAACATATCACAGTCTCGATACATAATGAACTGTCCTGTGAGAGCCAATATATACACGACATCCAAATATAATACAAACGCATGCTCAAGCAAGGAATACAGTACATACAAGCAAAGGAGGATGCTGAATGGCCTCTCACACGAAGAACTTGACGCTGCTCCGCTACTGCTGACGTGCCTCGGGGAGCTCCTCCTACTGATCCGACTCAGATATCACTGAAGAAAATATATGTGAGGGGTGAGCCACACGCTCAGTGAATAGAAAAACCCATGAATCACAATTCATATTAACCTCAAATCATTCATAGCCTCTAAGTGGCAACAACTACACAAACCAGTGGGTCGCTCAACGCCAACCCACTACACCCTCACCCTCACCCTCAAACTGGTGACATGGGCTCTTGGGACTGACTAGGCTGTTAATCACCCTTGGTCCACCGATAGCCTCTCCTCCACTCCGTAGCTCGCCTGGTCTACTCCCACGATTCAGCACAATCCGAAACCAAATCAGGAGGTGCCTACTGATGGGAGCCCTCTGTCAGGACAGCCTGTCTAACGCTGAGGAGTCCCTACACGGATCCAACGAAGGGAAGAGAAACAGCCTACCCACACGGATACGATCCACTTGGATCCGCCGACACTGATCACAACTCTACTAATGTCATGAATTCTTCAGAATTCCTCCAGGGCGCATAACTAAGATACGGGGAAGCATATATTATAACCACAAGGTTATAATATTCTCTAAGGCATGCTAATTACTAAACTCGCATTTGATTAAAATAAATTAAACTAAATGGGACGCATGCGTAGGTCGAGGCTTCCCTAGCATGAAAACATGGTATCAGGATGCTTGGGCCTTTACACATATCATAAGGGTGCATATCCCTAACATGCAAGGCCTAGGGTGGCATGGATACTACATAATAATCATGCATGCATAGTTTACAATTAATACTATCTAATATGCAATTATGGTGCCCCAGGGGAGGGCAATGCACGCCTACGTGCATCGAACACCTCCCAACTGGGTTGGATTGTCCCACTCACCAATATCCAGGTCGTCGCGTGATCGTCTGTCGAGATCTGCAAGACATGGGAATCAAACTGGTGAGTAAAATACACAAATACGCAATAAATACGCTAAAAATACCCAACACTCGGACAAGCATGCCTACGGGCCCGTACGCACGCGAGTCCGAGTGCCCCGACACACTCTGCCCGCCCGGGCAGCCATGCGCACGGCCACCCGCACGCACGGGCACGGGTGCGCACGCACGCACGCACGCAGCCCCGCGCCTCGGGCGCACTGCCGCGCCCCAGCCCGCACGCCCAGACACTCTGCCGCGCGCGCGCGCACGCTCGCGTGCGCCTCCGGGCACCTCGCGTCCAGCCCCGGGTGCACCCGCGCGCACTGCGCCCCAGCGCAGCACCTCGCGCGCACACCCGCACGCACTGCGCCCCCTGCGCAGCACCCGCTGGCACGCCTGCGCGTACGCGCGCACACCCGCGGATGACCCCGCATGCTCGCCGGAGCCACTCCCACACCCCCAACAACCCCCAACAGCCCTCCTCCAACCCCCTAACCACCATGCATGCCATGCATACCCATATGCAACCCTAAACAAGCATCTACACAAGAAAAAGGAAGGAAGAAAGCTCACCCAAAGAGAGGAAGGGAAGGGGAGGAATTCGGGTGCTCTTCGCGCACCGATTCGCCACCACCAAGACCACCACCACCAAGCCCTCTTCTCAGCCTAAGAGGGGCTGAAAACAGAGGAGAAGAGGTGCCATGAGAGGAGGAAAAACAAAGGGAAATGGAAATCTAACACCATGGAAAGATAGATCGGGTCCTCACCTTCCTTTTCTCCTTCTAGGGTTTTCTTGTTCAACCACTCTAGCTAGATCAAATGGGGGTTTAAAGAGAGGGAGAGAGATAGAGAGAGAGAGAGTTTGAAATGGAGAAGATGATGAATAGGCATTTACTATACTTGGGCGTGGACTTTAAGTCACCCCACACACACACCTCACACACTACCACTTACACTTAGAAACTAATTAGGTTTAGCTAGGTTTAGTTAGGTTTAAGTGCACTTTGACCTTAGTCAACCCAACCACACTAGAAAACAAACCAATATTTTGACCAAGTCAAGGGTTAACATTGATCAAGTCAAGTCTTCCAATGACTTTTCGCTTGGTCAAAACCTGGATACGATTCGGAACTGTGAAATTCTGAAACGTTACCGGAATTCGATGAAATTTTCGTGAGTGGCTTGGAATGGCACCAGGACACATAATATGCAGTTAGGTTTTCAATCAGAGTCCTCAAGCTCAGGATGATAGCTAAAAGTCCAGAATTTTAGCGGTTCCGATCGAAAAAAGAAAAAGTTAAAAAACTGCCAAAATGCTCCAATGGTGACCAGAAGGATAAAAGTGACACATATATAACACATGGTGCCCTCCCAAGGTTTATTTTCCCAGTCAAGGAATACCTTAGAAGCATCAAATTGATGGTGGATTTTTCCCTCTCACTTGGAAGGTGCTGTAGCGAGTGGTGATGCGTACGATCAGGATTGGGTGCATCCTATTGCAGCTTGGTGGGCGATTGCTTGTGGACTGGGTTCCATAGTGGCATCTGGAGTCGCTTCGATATATCATTGTGCGTTGTAGCTGCCCGATTGAGGCCAGAGCCCTGTGAGGTGCTCCCAGATGCTATGCTTGTTGGTGCGCCCATATGGCAGAGATAGCGGGCTTGGGAGGCTACCAGGTAGAGGCCACACCGGGAGAGTGCTGCTAAATGATGTCGAGAGCGTGGACTTCCCGTGATGACTGATGGGACTCAACCATCCTATCAGATAGATGACGTCGCATAGGCGTTGTCGAGGTCCGACGACCCCTGATTGCATGTCTTGTTGATTAAGTGCGGTTGAGCAGCTTACCAAGCGTGTAAGTGTTATCATGAGCGCCAGCCATGCTCGAGGAGCAGAATCTGGACTTAATTGTTCGAGGTGTTGTTTTGATCTCCCCATGGAGGTTGAAGATCAATTACCTTTGCCGCGAATCGATGATCTATTTGACCAGCTCTGGGAGCGAGTGTCTGCTGTTAGATCGATCTTCGCACAAGGGTACCACAAATTAGAGATCCGAGAGTTGGACATCCCGTAGATGGCCTTTCGTGACCGTTCAGGCACTACGAGTTTTAAGTACTGCCGTCGGGGTTGACGAATGCGCCGGATGCCTTCGTGGATCTCAAAAGTTTATTGGGCTTCATTGATATTGCTGTGGTGCGATGAAAAGGTGATATGGGTGACCTTGTTTCTCCAGGTTGGCATGCCCTCAGGCAAAGTTCGAGAATCATCATTGAGTGGAAAGCGTCAGTCCATGGAGATTCCTCAGTGGACGTGGTAGTGGGTTATCAGGGATTGTTGCGGACTCGCTAATGTCACGTTCGGGTCACGACGCCGTCTAGGTGATCATTGACTGACTGACTAAGTCCGCGTTTCCCTCCCTAACCTGACTGATTGAGTCTCTGAACGCCTTGACGTGGGTTTTCACCTTCGCGATTGTTCGTCTTCATGGCACTCCAGTCGACGCTATTTTCGGTTGAGACGCGAGGGTTACTTTGAGGTTGTGGCACAGCCTTTGGCGTGAGCCTCCATTTAAGTATAGCGTTTCATCGCCGATGGACAGCCAGACAAAGAGGACGATTCAGACCTTGGAGGACATGCTAAGTGCCTGCGTGCTCGATGATGAGGGCAGTTGGGTGAGGCACCACCCATTTGTTGGGGTATGCCTACAAGACGACTGCCATTCGAGCACCCAGATGGATCTATGAAAGGCACTCTACAGGCGCACTCCCTTGTGTTGGGACGGTTGAGGAGCGCCAGTTGGAGGGGCCATAAGTTAATTATTTGACCTTGCGGTGGCCAGGTTGGTTCGTGTGTACATCAGCACCTCCCAGAACTGACAGAAGGGCTACGCAGGTCATCGTCGTTAAGAGCTTACCTTTGGGTATGGCAACCATATTTTAAAGAAGGTGTCTTGGTTTAAGGGCACCCTCTGTTTTGACATTCGGGGCAAGCTGAGTTTGCTCTTTAATGGGACCATTCTCGTCATTGAGTGGGTTGAGGAGGTGGCTTATCATGTAGCCTTTCCCCCATAGCTGGCTCATGCCCACGACGTCGTCCTTGTCTCATGACCGAGGCGTTATGACCACGATCCTGCTCAGTCATTCTGTTCGACTGTCTCATTCTCGAGCTGGATTTGTCGTTCATGGAGCAGTGGATCGAGGTCAGAGACCAGCATGAGAAGAGGCTCAACACTAAGACTGTTCCTTTGATTATAGTGTGTTGGTAGCGCTAGTCCGATGCAAAGACCACTTGGGAGCAAAAGATCTATGCATGATACTTTCGGTATTCCCTTTGGGTTTCCTTAAATTTCCAAGACTAAATTTCCTAAGGGGGGAAGAATGTTGTGCCTGTGTCATTTGGAGCGCTCTGATTTAAAATTTGGACATAATTTTTTTCCTCGAAGTTATGTATTTCCAATTTGGTATTTGGATTTGATTTTGTTAAAATCCAAGATGAAGAGGTTTAAATATGAGTTTACTATGAGATGTCCAGTTTTGAGTTAGCTTTCGTACAGAAGTGGAATTAGATCAACTGGATTCTTGTAGTAAAAGTTATGGGTATTTTACCAAGTATACCCCGGGGAGGGAAATTCTTACAGCAGCCCTGTTCTATGTTTAGTTCTAATTTTGGAAAAGCTGGAGAGATTATTTGATCTTGGAATGGATTATTTGATCTTGGCATAAACATGAAAGTTGTAGATAATCTTCTTAGCTTTCCAACGGAATTGGAATTGTGTAATTTGGAGCTATATTGAGGAAGTTATGGCTGTTCCAGTGAAGCATGCGCAGAATTTCTAGTCAAAGGGCGACTTAGTCATTTCCATCCCCTTTTAGATATTTATGTGCAACAAAATATCTTCTCTCTCTCTCTCTCCCTCTCACTTCCATGCCCATTTTTCTTGGCCTCTCTTTCTCTCTTGCAAAGCCCCCCATGGGTTTGTGATAAGTCCTCAAAGAGAAGGTGGAGGAGGAAGTGATGGTGAATCTTTGTGTAGGTTTTGTTGTTGTTGTTGATCTCCTGTCTCTCAAGCTCCCTTTTCATGATGTTTCCCCCCCCTGATTTGCAGCCATAGGAGGGCTGAGGAGATGGTGGTAGTGGTGGTGGTGGTTGAGGTGGTTGCGGGTGCATCGAGGGCCCCCAAGTCTCCCCATTTCATTCCCCCTCCAAAGGTGAGCCTTTCCCCTTCTTTTCTTGGTTTTTTATGGCTTAAGGGCTGTTGGGATGGTTGGGGAGGTTATGCATGCTAGGTAGATGGGTTAGGGTGTGTGTGAGGGGTTGGGGAGGGTTAAAATGGGGTTAGGGTTGGCTGGGCGCGCATCGGGAGTCGTCTGCGCGCGTGTGTGCGAGCGCTGGCAGGAGCTGGCGGGCGCGCAGACGCGCGCGGGCGCGTGCACGCGAGTGCGCGGGTGCGCGCAGAGTGGGCGCAAGGGTGCTGGTACGAGCGAGGGTGCGCGCGGGATGCCTGGGGCGTGACAGAGGTGGTCGTGGGCGTGCTTGCGAGCCCCCACACCTTGTCACACCCCAGGGCGACCGTCCCCGAGACGTGGCAATAATAAAATATCAGCTATCAATACCTGAGGTCAATAAAGACTCCAACAACAACACACAAGGTGGCAAAGCAAAGATAATGATAACTGACTGAAAAGCGGAAGCATAATATATAAACAATGTCTGTAAACCAAAAACATTATTACAGACTTGAATACACAATCACTGTCCCGTGAGAGCCAAGTCTAGACCAAATAAAATACAACCTGTGCCACATGCACGATTTACAATACATACAATGACTTTAGGACTGGTGACAGCCTCTACGCGCGTCGAGCGCATCCCGAGAGGGGGGGGGGATTGGATCGAACCACTCACCATTACCCGGGACCTCGCGCATCCCATCCGACGAGATCTGCAAGGTAAGGGCATCAAATTTGGTGAGTAACATCATAATTTAACACTTAAAAATAATTAGAAATACCAAAGACTTAGACATGCACGCATATGGGCTCGCACGCATGTGAGCACGCGCGTACGCACGCATGCCCGGGTGCCCCAGCACCTACCCGAGCCCCTGGGCAGCCCCGCGCATGCCCCAGCACGCGCACGCACGCGCATGCATGCGCGCGCGCGCGTACTGGCCCCCCAGCCCCGCTCCCAGGCGCATGCCCGGATGCATGCCCCGCACGCGCACGCTCGAGCACACCCGCGCTCACTCGCGCGCACTCCCGCGCGCACCCCCACTCGCACCAGCGCCCGCGCGCACCCGCGCGCCCACTCTGCGCGCACGCGCCCGCGCGCGTCTGCGCCCGCCTGTGCCTGCCAGCGCCCTCCTACTAGCGCGCTTGCGCGCGCCCTTCCTTCCCTAACCCCATTTTAACCCCTCCTCCACACTTCTTACTCACCCTAAACCAATCATCTAGCATGCATGACCTCCCAACAACCCCTTAAGCCATGAAAAACTAAGAAAAGAAGGGGAAGAGCTCACCTTGGGAGGGGGAATGAAAGGGGGAGACTCGGGGGCCCTTGATGCACCCGCGACCACCTCAACCACCACCACCACTACGACCACCTCCACAGCCCTCCTCAGCCTCCTTCTTGGCTGAAAATCAGGGGGGGGGGAGTTCGTGAAAAGGAACTTGAGAGAGAGGAGATCAACAACAACAACAACACCTACACAAACCTAGGCTTGCACTTGTACCTTCTCCTTCTCTTCTCTTTGTGACATTTACACAAACACTTGGGGGGGTGAAAAGAGAGAAGAGAGAGCCAAGAATCCCACGTTGGGAGTGGGAGGGAGAGAGAGAGAGAGATATTTTTGGCCATAAATATCTAAAGAGGGATAAAAATGACCCATTTATCCTTGACTAGAAATTCTGAGCATGCTTTACTAGAACAGCCATAACTTCCTCAATATAGCTCCGAATTGCACAATTCAAAGTCCGTTGGAAAGACAAGAAGATTATCTACAACTTTCATGTTTATGCCAAGATCAAATAATCCCTCCAGATATTCCGAAATGTGAGCTAAACATTGAAAAGGGCTGCTGCCAGAATTTTTCATCCCCGGGGTATACTTGGTAAAATACCCATAACTTTTACTACATGAATCCAGTTGATCTAATTCCACTTTTGTATGAGAGCTAACTCAAAACTGAGCATCTCATAATAAAATCATATTTAAACCTCTTCATCTTGGATTTTAACAAAATCAAATCCAAATACCAAATCGGAAATACATAACTTCTAGGAGAAAATTTATGTACCCAAATTTTCAATCAGAGCGCTCCGACTGACACAGGCATAACATTCTTCCCCCCTTAGAAAATTTAGTCTTCAAAATTTAAGGAAACCCAAAGGGAAGACCGAATATAGCAAGTATCACGCATAGACCTTTTGCTCCCAAGTGGTCTTTGCACCGGACTGGCGCTACCAACACACTATAATCAAAGGAACGGTCTTAGCATGGAGCCTCTTCTCATGATTGTCCTTGACCTCGATCCACTGCTCCATGAACGACAAATCCAGCTCGAGAATGAGACAGTCGAACTGAATGACTGAGCAGGATCGTGGGCATAACGCCTCGGCCATGAGACAAGGATGACATCGTGGGCATGAGCCAGCTGTGGGGGAAAGGCTACATGATAAGCCACCTCCCCAATCCACTCAATGACGAGAAACGGTCCCATTAAAGAGCCAACTCAGCTTGCCCCGAACGTCAAAACAGAGGGTGCCCTTAAACCAGGACACCTTCTTGAAAATATGATCGCCAAACCCAAAGGTAAGCTCCTGGCGACGATGACCTGCGTAGCCCTTCTGTCGGTTCTGGGAGGTGCAGATGCACACACGAACCAACCTGGCCACCGCAAGGTCAAACAACTAACTTATGGCCTCTCCAACTGGCGCTCGTCAACCGTCCCCACACAAGGGAGGTATAAACTGCGCCTGTAGAGTGCCTTTCACAGATCCATCTGGGTGCTCGAATGGCAGTCATCTTGCAGGCATACCCCAACAAATGGGTGGTGCCTCACCCAACTGCCCTCATCGTCGAGCACGCAGGCACTTAGCATGTCCTCCAAGGTCTGAATCGTCCTCTTTGCCTGGCTGTCCATCGGCGATGAAACGCTATACTTAAATGGAGGCTCGCGCCAAAGCCTGCCAAGGCTGCGCCACAACCTCAAAGTAACCCTCCCGTCTCAACCGAAAATAGCACCGACTGGAGTGCCATGAAGATGAACAATCGCGAAGGTGAAAACCCATGTCAAGGCATCCAGAGACTCAATCAGTCGGATAGGGAGGGAAGCGCGGACTTAGTCAGTCGGTCATTGATCACCTAGACGGCGTTGTGACCCGAACGTGACATTAGCGAGTCCGCAACAATCCCCGATAACCCACTCCCACGTCCACTGAGGAATCTCCATGGACTAACGCTTTCCAACGCGATGATGATTCTCAAACTTTGCCTGAGGGCATGCCAACCTGGGGAAACAAGGTCACCCACATCTGACTGATATCTGCCCACAGCGGTGCGTCCTCCTCAGCAATATACGCTAGAAAGCCCTCGCATCCTCCCTGAAGGAGTCTCCATGCCTGGATGGACGACACGAACCCCAAAGGGGCTACGTCACGATCGCCCACGAACTGGAAGGACCTCCGACCCGGAAGGTGGAAAGACACCGACTTGGCAAAACAGTCAATGTTGGCGTGACTAGCTGAAAGCCAATCCATTCCCAGGATGGCATCGAAGTCCATCATGGCGAGCTCTACCAACTCCACTGGAAACTCATGCTCCGCAATCACCACGGTACACCCTCGGTACACAGAACGGAGGAGAATACGGTCTCCGACAGGCAATGATATCTCCAGCATAACATCAAGAGGGGCGGACGCCACGCCCATCCGTCTCGCAAAAGCGGGAGACACGAACGAGTGCGTGGCTCCGGAATCAAATAACACATATGCAGGGAGCTGGGAGATCTGAACAATACCTCGGACCACGCTACCCGAAGCCTGCGCCTCCTCGGCCAAAAGTGCTGCAACTCTGCCCTGAACAAACTGCGGCTGAGGAGCAGGGGCACGCCTCGCAGGCTGCACTGGCTGCCTCCTCTAGTCAGCTCGGCCACCCTGTGGCTGCTGCTGCTGACGCTGAGGCTGCTGCTACGGCTGGCGTTGAGGCTGCTGCTACTGTTGGCGCTGAGGCTACTGCTGGTACGCTGCTGCTGCTACGGAGGCAGCATGCGGGGTCGGCCAACATCAGGGCAATCATATGCAATATGCCCGACGCGCCGACAATGGTAACAGCGCCGCCTCTCCGGCTGCACGGCCTGGACTGGTACTGCCGCAATGGGTGCTGGACCTCGCACTGGCACCACATCGACTGGAGTAGCGGCAGCCGCTGACTGATCAAAGCGGGGCCGCTTCTTCTTGCGCTGTCCCTAGTCCTGGCTCCTGGGGGGTCTCTGGTCTGTAGAAGGGGTTGGAACCCCATGGAGACCCCGAGGTCTCGCTCGACTGTCTTCGCCCGAGACACCAAGTCCGAGTACCTCGTGAATGCCTGAGAAGAGACATGCACCCGAATGGTGCTAATGAGACCCATCTCGAATCGACAGCACCGCGTCTCCTCATCCATCACCAAGGCTGGGTAGAACCTGGAAAGCCTCGTGAAGCGTGTGGAGTAGTCCGCGACTGACATGGAGCCCTGCGTCAGCTGCTCAAACTCCCGCATCACGATCTGGCGCGTCAAAAATGGGAAGTACTCCTCCAGGAAATACCTCCGGAACCCCGCCCATAAAAGCCGCTCCACTCCCTCGGGAATGTCCACCGATCGGGTAGCCCACCAGTCGACGGCGCTACCCTTCAGCATGAAGGTGGCCAGGGAGACACGCTGGCGGTCGGTGCAGTGCATGGTCGAGAAGATCTTGTCCACCTCCATCAACCATCGCTCAGGGGCAAGGGGGTCCGCCGTCTGTCCGTGGAACTCGGGAGGGTGGAGCTTCAGAAAGGCAGTGAGGCCACTCTAGTGCACTCGCGCTGCAGCCTCCAGCTCCACCTCCCTCTCCAGGGGATCCTGAACTCCCACCACTGGAATCACCACGGGGACAGGGGGTACGTCGGGCACCATAGGTGGATCTACCACCAAGGGGACCAATGGTACTGCCTCGCGGGCCACCCTCAGCTCCTGAATCTCTCGAGCCTGCTCAGCTAACGCCCTCGTCTGGGCCTCTAGTGCTCTGGTCTGAGTCTCCACCAGATCTGCTATCCGAGCGTAAGCACGCTCCCACGCAGGAGGCTTCTGCACCAGTCCTGGCCCCACAACCGAGGACTCTCTAGTAGCATCCTCACCTCTGGTAGGTCCGGGAACCTCCAAAGACCGAGAGGGACCACGTCCACACATTCCTCTACTAGGAGGCATATCAGCAACCTAAGAAAACCAGACACTAGGATCAGAATACTCATATAGAAATCCTAGGACTCATCTCTATGAAAAACAATTGGCTCTGACAGGACCAGGCTCTGATACCAACTTTTGTCACGCCCCAGGGCGGCCGTCCCCGAGACGCGGGAATGGTATATATGATATCAGCAGTCTATACAGGAGGTCAATAACATACTCTAAACAACATAAAAATGACAACACAGACAACAATGAGGCTGACATAATATATACACAAATAGCGGAAGCTAAAAGACTGAGTCTGTAATTCAAAAGACATATTACAGACCCGATACATAATCAACTGTCCTGTGAGAGCCAATATATACAACGACATCCAAATATAATACAAACGTGTGCCCAAGCACGGAATACAATACATACAATCAAAGGAGGATGCTGATGGCCTCTCACTCGCAGAACGTGACGCTGCTCCGCTACTACTGATGTGCCTCGGGGAGCTCCTCCTTCAGATCCGACTCAGATATAACTGGAGAAAAATATATGCGAGGGGTGAGCCACACGCTAAGTGAATAGCACAACCCATGCATCACAATTCATATTAACCTCAAATAATTTATAGCCCCTAAGTGGCAGTAACTAAACAATCTAGTTGGTCGTCTCATCGCCAACCCACTTTTCCCTCCCCTCACCCTCACCCTCACCCTCTCCGAGGGGGTGACATGGGCCTCTTGGGGTAGACTAGACCGATCTCCACCCTTGGTCCACCCGGTAGCCTTTTCTCACCCTCGTAGCCTCGACCTAGTCCACTCCAACTACCAGTACTGTCCGAACACATTGGAGGTACCGGACGGAAGCCCTCTGTCAGGTCAGCCATCGCCGGGGAGTACCTACATCGGATCCAACCAATAAGGAGAAGACAGCCTACTCACACGGATACGATCCTCATGGATCCGTCGACACCGATGGTAACGCTAAATAATGTCATGAATTCACAAGAATTCCTCCAGAGCGCATAACTAAGATGCGGGGAGACATATATTATAACAACAAGGTTATAATATTCTTTAAGACATGCTCACATTGATTTAATTAAATTAAACTAGGTGGGAACATGCACAGGTCGGGGCAAGGTGTCTAGGCATGCATAGGCCTCTAACATGATGTAAGGGTGCATATCCCTAGCATACAAATCTAAGGTGGCATGGATACATCATAATAATCATGCAAGACATAGTTCACATTCAATACTAGCTAATATGCAACTATGGTGCCCCAGGGGAGGGCAATGCACGCCTACGTGCATCGAACGCCTCCCTACTGGGTTGGATTGTCCCACTCACCAAAACCCGGGTCGTCGCGTGACCGCCCGTCAAGATCTGCAAGACATGGGAAATCAAAATGGTGAGTAATTACACAAATACATAAGAAATACGCTAGAAATACCCAACACTCGGACAAACATGCATACGGCCCGCACGCACGCGAGCCCAAGTGCCCCGACATCCTCCCGTGGTGGACTCCCAGAAGTGGACTTGCTGCATGTCCCTATCTCTCTCCAGCCTCTGGCGAAGACGACCCTCCATGCTCCTGGATCGGTCCTCGGCTGCCCTCAACCTCTCTTCCAACTTCCGTGCCCTCACCTCCAAAATCCTGAGAGCCTCCCGATCCCTATCCTCAGCTGCCTGGAGAGAACGGACCAGGTCTCCCATCAATCCCCCAGGCACACCAGCCGACACCTCCAACTCCGACACCCTAGCCTGGAGGCAGTCTCGCTCACGGCCCAGAATGGAAGACTCCTCCTCCCTCCGTACGATGCGGGACCGCAGCTGGTCCATCTCTCCCTCTCTCAAAGTTCTCTCGGACAGCAACTGGTCCACCTTGTCCTCTGCCCTCGCGGCCCTCTCCCTCGCCTGATCGAACTCCATCCGAGTAGCCAGGAGCTCGCTACGGACCATGCCCAGCTCGTTCATCAACTTGAGCTCTCGATCGGTGGCACTGGACAGAGGAGGAGCAGAAGAGGAAGAAGCGCCATCAGCTCTTGCTCTCGACAGAGCATCCACCTGAGCCTCAAGGACCCGAACCTAGTCCTGCAAGCGTCGCCTCTGCACCCGCAACCCTTCTACTCGCCCAGCCCGTGCTTGGAGGTTCTCGTTGGCGGTCTCGAGTTTCTTCTCCAACTCATTCAGCTCAACCTATGAAAGAAGACATCATTTAGAAACACAAAAAATAGAAGAAACAAAAACAGAAAAGAAAAAGGACTTTTCTTATGTAAGCATCCGGGATCTCCTCCTCCATAGTCCCGAGGATGTTGACATACTCCTGGCGGAACCAGGCCATGTACTCCTCGCTGCTAACCACCTCGGGATGACCCTCAACCAAGGTCCCCCTCTCAACCCATCCCCGCACGTACACTGCATAGTTCCTCGGGAGGTTCGTATCCCGAGGAATTCCGGCCACCGGGATCGGAGGACGCTTTGGCAGAGGATCCGGCACCCACTGATGGTGCCCTAGCTGGCAGACTACCCGGTTGATCGCGTGAAAGACCACCTTATTAAAAAAGATCAGGCAGATGTCTCTCAACAACGCCTCCGAGACCTCCTCCTCAGCATAGGGCCTCCAAGTCATCTACAAAGGATACCAAAGACATGAGAAGAAAGCTTAGTAAAAAAAAAATCAAGTACAAGCTAGAAAATTCAGAAAATATACCTCTTCTTCCTTCAAAGCGTGGAAGGCCTCCAAAAACTGCGCAAGGTGATGCAGGCGAGAAGCCCCTGGAGGCGCCCATCTCATGGCCCAAGGGAGGGCACGGTCGAAGATCAGCTGGGTCGGGCGAGCAATGGCAAAGTGCTCATACCTGAAAATCTCTAGAGAGAAAGTCAAAACCGAAGTCAGGTGAAGCTAATAAACTTAAATCGAATCATTTCTATCTTCACTAAACTATACCTGTAGAAATGCTATAAAGCTGCCGAGATTCTTGCCCCCGGCCCTCTTCACCTTCTTCGATAGCTCCACGAAGAGATGAGCCAGCATAGCCGCTCCCCAGGCAAAGCATCCCATGGCCTCTAGGTCCCTCATCAGCAACAGAAAGTGAGAGGAGACCTTGTTGGAGGCCGTCGAGAAGAGAACCCGGCTGAAGAAATAGAGGAAGAATGCCCTCAACTCCCTCTGTGCCCTCTGTGGGCACGCGGCCTCCTCTCTCGCCTCAATCATCAGTCGTCTCCTCTCAAAGCTAGCTACAGCTTCGCCCTTCTGACGCCGCATAAAGGAGCCAAGGCCATACTGTCTCGAAAGCTGTCCAAGGGGAATCCAGTTAAATGACCTCTCGCGCTCCACGTACTCCAAATCCCTGATCAACTACAGGAAGAGCGCCCTATAGTCCGGACTGGTAGCCGCTATCACTGCCTCACCCAAAACCGGGAGGCATCCGATCCGCTCCACATCCTCGAGTGTTGACATCACTGCACCAGTGGGGAGGATGAAAGCGCAGCTCTCCGGATCCCATCTCTCCGCCAACGCCTCCAGATAAGGACGATGGACGTTGAAGGTCTCGATCAAGAAGAAGGAACGAAAGCCTGCTCCATCCACTAGGCTCCTCTCCTCCGGCCTCAGCGCGTCATACCATCTCTTGGTCCCATGCCACAAAGCTCGTATGCGATTCGGTTGCTGAAATAAAGAAACAGGTTAGATCCATGAAAACGCTCACAAGGTAAGAATACTTCAAAATTTACTTAAAAACATGCTTAGTTAAACATCAAACAACTAGAACATCAAAGCATGAAATATAAATTCGCCTTTTTTTACCCTGAATCATATACCATCTTATCCCACCATGGTCAATCTCTTCAAATGTACTTAAATTAATCGTAGTAAACACATGCCAGAACATCATTGGTCTCACCAAAATTTCTATATCATGCTTACATTTCATTTCTTTTTTTCACTATAAATGTATGCATTATCCCCCCCCCCCCTTTTCATATATCATGTAAAACCCACCATAACAATTTCAAACATAATAAAGAACTTGTACATCACATGCTTATTTTTACCTCACATCCCACCGTGATCAAACCCTTTCTGTTATATATAAACATATCCTTCATTAAAAGTTCACAAGAAACTTGTACTACTCCCCACTCATACCATGTATTAGATAGACATCAAATTACTAAACATATGTTTATAAAAACCCATAAATCAAATACAACATGCCAAATCTGAAATAAAACAAAGGGGGATTAGGAGAATACCATAGCTCGTGTGGCTCCAGGAGCCCCCGCCTCAGCCTCGTCAGAATCATCCATCCCGTCGTCGTCCCCCTCATCGTCCTCCCCCTCCTCCTCAACCACGGCCTCCTCAACCTCCTCCGCACCAGTACCCTCAGCACCCATGGCCTCCTCGGCCTCAAACCCAATGCCCCCGCACCAAAGGTCAGCACCTCATAGTCACCCAAGGCTCTTCTCGCCTTTTCCTCACTTGCTATACTAGCCTCGCCATCACCAAGGCCACCCTCTGTTATATATGTGTCACTTTTAGCCTTCTGGTCACCATTGAAGCATTTCTGGCAGTTTTTCAACTTTTCTTTTTTTCGATCGGAACCGCTAAAATTTCAGAATTTTAGCCATCATCATGAGTTTGAGAACTCCGATTGAAAATCTAACTGCACATTATGTGTCCTGGTGCCATTTCAAGCCACTCACAAAAATTTCATCGATTTCCGGTAACGTTTCAGAATTGGGCAGTTTCGAATTGTATCCGGGTTTTGACCAAGCGAAAAGTCATTGGGAGACTTGACCAAGTCAAAGATGACTTTGACCAAGTCAAGTTTGACCCTTGACTTGGTCAATGGGTTTTGTTTGTTAGTATGGCTAGGTTGACTTGGGGTCAAAGTTCACCAAATGACCTAAAAACCTAAGTGGTGTGTGTGTGAGTGGCTAAGTGTGTGTGTGTGAGCCTAAATGAAGTCCACGCCCACCTATAGTGTTTCTTCTTCATCTCTCTCTCTCTCACACACCAAAGGCTCTCATCTCCTCTCTTTTAAGTCCTCCTTTTGACCTAGTAGGAGAGGTGGAAAAGGACAGCCATTGAAGAAGAAAAGGAAGGTGAGGACCCGATCTACCTTCCCATGGTTTCGTTTTTGTTTTTCCCCTATGTTCACCCCCTCTCATGGCTCCTTTTCTCCTCTGTTTTTCAGCCTTGCTAGGGCTGAGAAGAGGCTTGGTAGTGGTGGTCTTGTGGGTGGCGTTTTGGTGCGCGAAGAGCACCCGATTTTCCCTCCCTTCCTTTCCTCTCTTGGGTGAGTCCTCTTCCTCCTTTTATTCTTGTGTAGATGCTTGATTAGGATGTGTTTTTGGGTGTGCATGGTATGCATGTGTGTTAGGGGTGTGGGAGGGCTGAGGGAGGTGGTGGGATGGACTCGGGCGCGCGTGCGGGGTCATCCGCGCGCGTGCGCACGAGTCTGCTTGCGCAGGCAGGGCTGGCGTGCACAGTCGGGCGCGCTGGGGGCGTGCGCACGGAGTGCTGTGCGGGGGCGCAATGCGCGAGGTGCGCGCGGGGGTGCGCATGGGGTGCTGCGCAGGGGCGCAGTACGCACGGGTAGATGCAGGGCTGGACGCGCGGGCGCGCGCGAGTGTTTGCGCGCGCGTGGCAGCGTGTCTAGGCTCTCGGGCAGGGGGGCGGCAGCGTGTCTGGGTGCTCGGGCAGGGGCGCAGCATCGCGTCTGGGCGCACGGGCTGGGGCGCGGCAGTGCGCCCGGGGTGCGGGCGTGCGTGCGTGCGTGCGCACCCGTGCGTGCGCGTGCCGGAGCTGGTTGGCGAAGGGTCTATGACGGAGGCGGACCTCTACCTTCTTCCTCTCGAGCTTGACCATTCTATCTCGGCTTCCTTTGCCATGGGGGTCAGCTTTAGTCGAGCCTCTCGTCCTTCTGCGACTCAAAGTCGTGGGAGATACACGAGGGCTGCTTCTTCGGTGAGGGAGACTCCTGCTGCTCCAGATGCTTCAGAAGTTCAATCTTCTCCTCAGCTACCACCTCCTTCTCAGCCGAGTCAGGATGCTCCTCCTTCGACCCAGCCTCCCGCGGATGATGATACACCGAGGTAATTCTTATCTTGGTTTTGGGCAGAAGAATTGTGTGTATGACAATAAATTCATGCTTTTCTTCTTTTCTTTTGGCTCAGGTGATTGTTCTGATGGTGCATGGCCCAAGATAATTAGAGTTGGAGCTCTTAGTGGACCTATCCTTTCTTTTCTTTTATAAAAGACTTTCGCTTGTGTAATTTTTAGGGACAATTTATGTCTTCTCATGCATGTTTTATGTATTTAAACATGGGTGTTTTAGTTTTGAAAACATTTTGATTCTTATTGTGTGTGTGGTGAATTGTTGGGTGTTTGAATGGATGAATGTTTGGGGGTGGGTGTATGGTTTGATACGTGATTTTAGTTTTTGATACTGTTTGATTCGTTCTTATACAGGTTTTATGAATGTATACGTATATGAAATGCGTGTATGCAGTTTTTGGGAAGAAAAATTCCTAATAGGTCTCAAAGGTTCGAAGAGTTGATTTAAAACTGGACTTACAGTGCAGGTTGGGCAGATGGTGAGGGGCGGCTAGTTGTGTTTAGCCACCCAGTGAGGGGCGGCTAGTTGGGTTTAGCCGCCCCAGAACTGGTAAAATATATCTGTAGGGTGACGGCTACTTGGTTTCAGCCGTCTGATGGCAGACGGCTAGTTGAGTTTAGCCGCCCCTAGCCTGGGATAATTTTCTGATTCTGCCATTCTGTCTACTGCTGTTAAATGTCCTTGTGAGTGTTTGTTCAACCTTCAAAACCTGTAAAAACGTTCTTCCCATGGACCAAGTGTTAAATCCGTCCGGATTGTGCCCTTGCACTGACTATCGAGTCCTTCTTTGTTCGAATTGTCAAGGGCTACTACCCATCTAAGGTAGTAAAGTAAAAACGATGCAAGAGACCATGCTTGGCATAAAAAGGGAGGGAGCCTAGATGGCTCCGAGTGTGATTTTGTGAGAATAAAAGAGATTCTCAAGTGTGTATGAGAGTGGGGCAATTTTTGTTTCTCAAATGTGTGTGGAAGGGTATGAAATGGAAGTAATAGGGGCAATTTTCTTTTGGCATGGTAGTTAATTGTGGTATTTTGGGAAAATTGAATGCCTAAATGTTTGGAAAAGGAAAATACAATCTTATGCATAAGTGTGAGTGACATAAGGGAGCATTTTAGTTTTTCAAAGGATCTTTTATGTGGGAGGGCAATGTTTTCAATTTCCTAAAGTAAAAGATGCCATCAAGTCCCTGAAGAGGGGCCCTTGTGGTCACCCATGTCCAAACCAGGATTGTATTTGAAAGGCGTTGGCTTCAGGTGTCAATTCCTCAAGTTCATGGTTCTCAAATGCTTGATCATATAATTCTAAACATGCTGGGAAATCCATGAATGCACCAAGATTTAAGTCAAGTAAGCTTCCTTTAGATAGGCAAGTGTTTTAAGTGAACTCATGTGAGTGTGTGCTGTTGTAAACATAGGAAAAGGTCTATCTTTGGTTGAGATCTTGCCTTTCCAAGTAGACATAGTTCAATTCCAACTCCATAGCAAGAAAATAAAAGAGTGGGGGGTGAATGGGGCAAGAGTAATATCTTCCTTTGGGGCAATATTTTAGAATTGTCCCAGTCTGGCATATGTCTTTACTTCCTAGGTCCCTCTGGCTTTCTTCTTTTTACCACTTCTTTATTTAGGTAGAGAGTATAGCCCGCTAGGCGTATACCCGTATTTCGAGTGGAGAGTACAATCCGTTTGCTTGGATGTGTACTTAGTATAGCCTTTTGTTCAGCATATATTGTGCATAAAAGCATTCATGCCTGCTAAAGTAGAGAGTTTAACCCGTTGCCTGGGTGTTGTTTTGATCTTTGGCCTCTCATTGCCTTTGTTTTGTTTTGTTTTGAGGGGGGGGGGGGGGGGGCTTTTCTATTTTTCACCCCTGTTCTTTTCTGCTTTCCCTCTAGAAGTGTTTATATAGTACCAGAGCCAGTTTTGGGACATATGTCAGGTCTAGGTAATTCCTCATTTTGTCTTTAGGTTGATATGAGTGGGGGCGATAATAGGGGGAGATGCTTTGGATTTATAAAATTGTTTCAGTCTATAGGGTAGGCAATTTCTCCTTTTATCAGATAAACCAGTTCTTAGGTCATACTGGTGTGATGGAGGTGGCATGAGTGGTGAATATATGAGTTCAAATAAAATACAAGTTATCTTTGAGAGTCTTACAATTCTATCATCAGGTTTAAACACTGGAAACCACAGGAAGTAAGAATAATATTTCTCAACTATTGAGAGTTTCTATGCATGGAATTTCTTTAGATAAAGTGCATTCCACGAACTTGAGACTTTGATACCTTCGGTGTCCACCACGCGGTAGGAATTCCCGGAATAGGCTTGGGTGATCACATAGGGTCCCTCCCATGTGGGTTGCAGTTTGCCTTTGGGGTGGGGCTGCCTTGATGGCATGATTTGCTTGAAAAAAAGCTCCCCAATTTTAAATTTTCTCTCTATTACTTTCTTTCAAATACCCTTGCCACCCTTGTTATATATGTGTCACTTTTAGCCTTCTGGTCACCATTGGAGCATTCTGGCAGTTTGTCAACTTTTTCTTTTTTCGATCGGAACCGCTAAAATTTTGGACTTTTAGCTATCATCCTGAGCTTGAGGTCTCTGATTGAAAATCTAACTGCATATTATGTGTCCTGGTGCCATTTCAAGCCACTCACGAAAATTTCATCGAATTCCGGTGACGTTTCAGAAATTTTGCAGTTCCGTATCGTATCCGGGTTTTGACCAAACGAAAAGTCATTGGGAGACTTGACCAAGTCAAAACGGACTTTGACCAAGTCAAGTTTGACCCTTGACTTGGTCAAAATATTTTGTTTTCTAGTGTGGTTGGGTTGACTAGGGTCAAAGATCACCTAAACCTAACTTAACTTAATTAATTCTAAGTGTGTGAGTGTGTGAGTGTGTGTGGTGTGTGTGTGGTGACTTAAGAGTCCACGCCCAAGAATAGTGCACCCCCTCCTATTCATCTTCTTCTCCATCTCTCTCAAGCTCTCTCATCTTCTCTCTTTTTCCACCTTTTGATCTAGTAGAAGGTGTTGGTTTGGAAAACCCTAGAAGGAGAAAAGGAAGGTGAGGACCCGATCTATCTTCCTATGGTCTCAGTTTTGATTTCCCCTTTGTGTGACCTCCTCCCATGGCTCCTTTTCTCCTCTGTTTTCAGCCATTCTTGGGCTGAGAAGAGGTCTTGGTAGTGGTGGCTTTGGTGGTGGCAAATCGGTGCGCGAAGAGCACCCGAAGTTCCCTCCTTTCCTTTCCTCCCTTGGGTAAGCTTTCTCCCCCTTATTTCCTTGTTTTAGATGCATGTTAGGGTGTGCATATGGTGTATGCATGGTATGCATGTGTGTGGGGGTGTGGGAGGGCTGAGGAAGGGTGTGGGTTTGGCTCGGGCGCGCGTGCGGGGTCATCCGCGCGCGTGCGCGCGAGTCTGCGCGCGCAGGCAGTGCAGGCGCGCGCAGTCGGGGGCGCTGGGGGAGTGCGAGCGTACGCGCGGGGGTGCGCGCGGAGCGCTACGCAGGGGCGCAGTACGCGCGGGTAGGTGCAGGGCTGGACGCGCGGTGCGCGCGGGCGCGCGCGAGCGTGCGCACAAGCATGCGGCGGTACTGGGCGAGTGGACAGAGGCGCGGCAGCGCGCCTGGGCTGGGGCGTGGCAGTGCGCCCGGGGCGCGAGTGTGCGCGCGCGTGCAGGTGGCCTTGCGCATGGCTGCCCGGGGGTGCGGGAGTGGGTCGGGGCACTCGGACTCGCGTGCGTACGGGCCCGTACGCATGCTTGTTCGAGTGTTGGGTATTTCTAGCGTATTTATTGTGTATTTGTGTATTTTACTCACCATTTTGGTTTCCCATATCTTGCAGATTTTGACGGGCGATCACGCGACGACCCGGGTATTGGTGAGTGGGACAATCCAACCCAGTAGGGAGGCGTTCGATGCACGTAGTCGTGCACTGCCCTCCCCTGGGGCACCATAATTGCGTATTAATTTGTAATAAGTGTAATCTGTGCTATGCATGATCATTTTGTTGTATCCATGCCACCATAGGCTTTGCATGCTAGGAATATGCACCCTTATGTTGTGGATAGAGGCCTATACATCCCGATATCATCTTTCCATGCTAGGAAAGACTCGTCCTACGCATGCTTCCCATTTAGTTTAATTTATTTAAATCAAATGCGAGCTTATGATTTTTAGCATGCCTTAGAGAATATTATAACCGTGTTGTTATAATATATGTCTCCCCGCATCTTAGTTATGCGCCCTGGAGGAATTCTGAAGAATTCATGACATTAGCAGATTTGCAATCGGTGTCGGTGGATCCAATTGGATCATATCCGTGTGGGTAGGCTGTTTCTCTTCCATTCGTTGGATCCATGTAGGGACTCCTCAGCGTTAGACAGGCCGTCCTGACAGAGGGCTCCCATCAGTAGGTACCTCCTGATTTTGTTTCGGACTGTGCTGAATCGTGGGAGTAGACCAGGCGAGCTACGGAGTGGAGGAGAGGCTATCGGTGGACCAAGGGTGATTAACAGCCTAGTCAGTCCCAAAAGACCATGTCACCAGCTTGAGGGTGAGGGTGAGGGTGTGGTGGGTCGGCGATGTAGCGACCCATTGGATTGTGTAGTTACTGCCACTTAGAGGCTATGAATTGTGTAAGGTTAATATGAATTGTGATGCATGGGTTGTGCTATTCACTGAGCGTGTGGCTCACCCCTCGCATATATTTTTCTCCAGTGATATCTGAGTCGGATCTGAAGGAGGAGCTCCCCGAGGCACGTCAGCAGTAGCGGAGCAGCGTCACGCTCTGAGTGTGAGAGGCCATTCAGCATCCCCCCTTTGATTTGTATGTATTGTATTCCGTGCTTAGGCACACGCTTGTATTACTTTTGGATGTCATTGTATATATTGGCTCTCACAGGACAGTTGATTATGTATCGGGTCTGTAATATGTCTTTTGAATTACAGACTCACTCTTTTAGCTTCCGCTATTTGTGTATATATTATGTCAGCCTCTTTGTTGTCTGTGTTGTCATTGTTGATATTGTGTTGAGTATATTATTGACCTCTTGTATAGACTGCTGATATCATATATACACTTGCCGCGTCCCGGGGACGGCCGCCCTGGGGCGTGACAACCCTCCTCTGGTAGGCCTGGGCATGGTCCGCGACTCTTAACTTCTTTTCATCTAATAGTTCGAGGAGTAGCAGGAGCGCCTCTCTTCTCTCTTCGATCTGTAGGTCTTCTTCTAATACTATTCTTAAGGATGGGATAAGAATTTCATAAGGTACTACCGCTTCTACCCCGAATGTGAGTGAATACGGGGTCTTGCGGGTGGGTGTTCAGATAGAGGTTCGGTAGCCCAAAGGGCGTAACCTAACTTGTCTGGCCAATTAGTAGCTTTGTGGGTTTCTATTGTCTATTTTATGATTCTGAGCAAGGTTTTGTTGGTGGCCTCTGCTTGCCCATTTCCCTGGGGGTAATATGGTGTGGAGTAATGAAGTTCTATGCGGTGTTTTATCACACAGATCCCGGAATTCTTGGGAAATGAATTGTGGGCCGTTATCGGTTATGATCATTCTAGGGGTGCCAAACCGTGCAAGGATATGGGTACGAACGAAACGGGCCAGGGTGGAGCTTTTGACCAGTACGTAGGACTCGGCTTCAACCCATTTGGTAAAATATTCTGTGGTAGTGAGGATGAAAGCTTTCTGGGTGGTATTTTTTACTGTGTCTCGGAATGGTCCTACTACATCTAATGCCCACATAGAAAATGGCCATGGTGAAGTCATGGGATGCAAGGAAGATGCTGGTGCATGTATTTTGTTGGCATGAGTCTGACATTGGACACAACGTCGAACATATTTGTTGCAATCCCTTTTGAGTGTGGGCTAGTAATAGCCCATTCTTAGTACCTTTTTTGCTAGCATTTGAGCGTTGACATGACCTCCGTAGACTCCTGAGTGAGCTTCTTCCACAATGGTGTATGCTTCCTCATCGTCTAGGCATCTGAGTAACTCCCCGTTAAAGGATGCTCGAAAGAGTATTCCCCCTCGGAGGCAATATTTGATTGCTATCCTTTTGAATATTTTCTGATCGCCGTCGGTAGTGTATTATGGAAATGAAACATCTTTGAGGTAGTTTTTGATATCAAAGTACCATGGATTTCCATCATCCATATCCACTAGATCAAGGGCTAGGATTTTTGTGGTACTAGTGATTCCTTCCATTCGGTTTTGTTGATTTAGGAGATGTTGAGTTTTACAATCTTGAAGTTCTCTGGCAGGTGTTTCTAGCCTTTGGATAGTGACTGTTTCGGATTTCTTGGATATGGGGAAGGTAAGTGATGAAGCTAATGAGGCTAAAGAGTCTGCAAGGATATTTCCTGTTCTAGGTATAAAGACGTGGGTGACCTTACAGAATTGTTTTAATAGGATTATAACTAGCTCCCTATATGATTTTAATTTTGGGTCCCTAGTCTGACACTTTTTTCAGGGTCTGGCGAATTACTAAAAGTGAGTCTCCAATAATGTCTAGATTTTTGACCCCTAGAGCTAGAGCTGTTTTCAGACTTGCTATCAGAGCTTCATATTCGCCAATATTGTTGGTGGCGTTGAATGTAAGCTGGAATGCCCGCGGGATAATGACGCCTTCGGGGGAGATTAATGTTATTCCTATCCCTCTCCCTTGTTGATTAGTTGCTCCGTCAAAGTACAGTGTTCATGTCCACCTATCTTTTTCCTCGATGAGCGCAAATATTTCTTCGTCTGGGAAGTCGGTCTTTACTAGTTTGTAACCAGGGAGAGGGAGCTGATGTCACGCCCCAGGGCGGCCGTCCTCGAGACGCGGCAATATATAAAGTATCAGCTATCAAGTACAAGAGGTCAATAATGACTCCAATAAATAACACACAAGCTGACAAAGCAATGATAACCGATAACTCAACTGAAAAGCGGAAGCATAAAAATATCAATAAGTCTGTAAACCAAAAAATATCATTACAGACCCGAATACACAATCAATGTCATGTTAGAGCCAAGTCTAGTCCAAATAAAATATAACCTGTGCCACATGCACGATTTAAAATACATAAAATGACTCTAGGACTGTTGACAGCCTCGCACTCACCACCCGTCAGACAGAACGCTCCACGCACATAAGACCACACCACAGGGAAGCTCCAGTTCTACGCCCAACACTGCCCCTGAAAAGAAACAGTATGCGAGGGGTGAGCTAAAAGCTTAGTGAGTGGCTGGAAACCAATCACCATTACAACAGTTCAATGTTAAGGCAATTTCCTTTCAAGGAAAACATGGGTGGAAACCCAATGGATAACAAGGTCACGCGGCGGCGCGACCAACCTCACCCTCACCCTCACTCCCGGAGGGAGACTCTTAGGACTCTTGGGTGGGGGGGGGATACCATACCATTGGTCGAACAGACACGGAATTATTGGTGTACACAACACTACTAGATCATCTACATCAAGATAACTGCTCAATGATGTCCTTGAACATCGATACGTAACCGGACCCAACAACAATGGGAACAGACAAAAATGAATGGGTCACGCGGTGACGTGACTTCACCTCATCCTCACCCTCACACCTAAGGGTGACACAGAATTGTTGGAAGAAACCTTTTTGTTCTACACCCTTCGTCGTCATCCGGTAGCCCTCTCCCGAGTAGCCTCTACCTAGTATACTCCCATGATCAGTACATCTGCCGAACGCATCGGTAGTACCTACAGGTGGGAGCCCTCTGTCAGGACAGCTTTAACGTCGGGTAGCTTCAACGCGGATCCGAAGAAGGGGAGAACGATTCCACGCTCACAAAATCATCTGGTAGCCCTCTCCCGCGTAGCCTCTACCTGTCGGCCTTCCACGATCGGTACATCAGCCAGATGCGTACCGCGATACATATTAGTAGCACCTACAAGTGGTTGCACCCAAACAGGACAGCTTCAACGCTGGGGTGTTCGACGCACGACGATGTCGGGAGGAAGCACCCCACGTTCACAAAGCGAACCCTATGGGAAAGTCAACTACGCTCGATAATCACATATCGATGATAACGAATACTCTTGGACTCCCACACGAGTGCATCGCTCAGACGCGAGGGGTTACCTCTGCTCTCACGTAAAAATAAGCACAAGGCATATAACCCAACAGGCGGTTCATATACGGGCCTAGCACAGGTAGGCTTAACTTAATGCCAAAGCTACCGGTTTAACAAAACCGATACAACAAATGAATTCTCCTGAATTCCATTCAAGTGCATCACACGGATGCAGGGGCGATTACATCGCTCGCGCACTAACTAATGAGGTACATCCCGACAGCGGGTCGTACCCACGCCTATTTCAGATAGGCCTAATTAGTTTTAACATGCGCACATATATATTACGGGAGAATTATATCTTAGTTATGTACATGAACCATATGCACGATAACCTAACAATTGACTATAAGGGTATCCCCTAACATGGATTTACATCATAAACAACATATACCATGCATGGGCTAAAATAATATGCCTACAAGCATACCTCATATAAGCATACAAGCATTCAAGCATTCCTCATAGAAGCATACTAGCATTCAAGCATATACCCTAAAATGCATTGGATATCACCAACTTAAAAAGGAAGGGTCAAGCGCGATCTCGTGCACTAACATGTGCATGCTAATATTCCCAAACAAACCTGAGTTGAGTAGGAAATCGCATCTACTTACTCAGTTCCCGCAAAGAGGGAGGGCGAGAGAGAGGGAAAGTCTCATCCTCTTCGGAAGCTGGTCATAGCTTTGCCCCATACCACATCCTCCAGTCTTATGACAAGGGAATATTAAGTATGCACCCGGTTATTAACCCAGGTTAATCATGCTAGATATTACTAACATAGGGAGATAGTACTATAAATAGAGACTACCTAAGGCATGCATATTCTATACATTCATATTAACACACATCACACATGCCCATGCACGAAGGGCGCATGCAAACATAATAATTCACATATGAATATGATACATAGGCAAGTATATGGTAGAAATAGGGGGTTCTACACAATATACGAGCTATACTAACCTAGCATGCAAATACCTAGCATATTATGGGTTAGACATGACCATACTATTTATCTAAATAAGGAGTATAGTCAGGGTGCCCAACGGATGCGCGACGACGACTACATGCATCCAACGCTTTCTGAATGGTTGGATCGAACCACTCACCGATACCCAGATCACCGCGCGTCCGGTCTACGAGATCTGCAAAACACAACCAATGATCCACAATTAAAATATGGAACCTTCTAACACACATATAATCCTACTTCATGAAGACCCTAACTCCTGATACTTTCCACTACATGCATAACAACTTCTTGACACACAATCGAGCAAAACTGCAAAACCTGCTGCAACCAGCCTTACTAATTGATCTCCATAGCACCAAATACACATCCAAAAATTATGAAATAAATCATACATATTCTCTAATATGATGGGATCATAATCCATGAAGACATTATGTCACGCCCCAGGCGTCCCCGAGACGTGGCAATAATAAATATAATATCAGCTATCAATACCTGAGGTCAATAAGGACACCAACAACAATACACAAGGCGACAAAGCAAGATAAAGATAACTGACTGAAAAGCGGAAGCATAATATATAACAATGTCTGTAAATCAAAAACATTATTACAGACCCAAATACACAATCAATGTCCTGTGGAAGCCAAGTCTAGACCAAAGAAAATACAACCTGTGCCACATGCATGATTTACAAAGCATAAATGACTCTAGGAATGCTGACAGCCTCGCACACGCCACCCGCCGGCAGAACGCTCCACGCCCATAAGACCACGCCACAGGAAAGCTCCAGCTCCACGCCCAACACTGCCCCTGAAAAGAAACAGTATGCGAGGGGTGAGCTACAAGCTCAGTGAGTGGCTGGAAACCAATCACCATTCTACAGTTCAATACATAATCAGTTCCCTTTTTCAAGGAAAAACATGGGTAGAAACCCAATGATCACTGGGTCACGTGGCGGCGCGACCAACCTCACCCCCACCCTCACTCCCGGAGGGAGTCTTTTGGGACTTATGGGGAGAGACCATACCGTCGGTCGAAGAGACCCGGATTTACTGGTCTAGAGACCATGCCGTCGGTCAAAGAGACCCGGATTTACTGGTCTACTCAACACTACTGGATCATCTACATCTAGATAATCGCCCATCGATGTCCTTCAACATCCATCACGAGACCGGACCCAACATCTATGGGAACGGTCGAACAACGAATGGGTCACGAGGCGACGCGTCTTCGCCTCATCCACACCCTCACTCCTGAAAGGAGACATCTTGGGACTTTGGGAGAGACTTAGACTGCTCTACACCCCTGGTCCACCGGTAGCCTCTCCCCGCTCTGTAGCTTACCTGGTATACTCCCACGATCAGCACAGTCCGATGCATCGGAGGTACCTACAGATGGGAGCCCTCTGTCAGGACAGCCTGTCTAACGCTGGGGATGTCACTACACGGATCCAACGAAGGGGAGAACGATTCCACGCTCGCGACATCATTCGTTAACCCTCTCCCGGGTAGTATCTACAACCCGATCTCCTCAACTCACCGCTCTTACCCTTGGTCCATCGGTAGCCTCTCCCACCCTCGTGGCCTCCGCCTAGTCCTCTGACAGGTATAGCCAATGCCGGGGAGTCCCTACATCGGATCCAAACGAAGGGGAGAACGATCCCATGTTCGCAAAGCGAAACCCAATGGAAAACAACCACTCTCGATACTCGCTCAGCGAGATATCACACACATGCATAACAACAACTAACACACTCACATTAACCCTAAAGTAGTCATAGTCCCTATACGGGAGTAACTACACAAGCTAGTGGGTCGTAACATCGTCGACCCACCACACCCTCACCCTCACCCTCAAAGGGGTGACATGGGTCTCTTGGGATTGACTAGGCTGTTAATCACCCTTGGTCCACCGGTAGCCTCTCCCCGCTCCGTAGCTTACCTGGTATACTCCCACGATCAGCACAGTCCGATGCATCGGAGGTACCTACAGATGGGAGCCCTCTATCAGGACAGCCTGTCTAACGCTGGGGATGTCACTACTCGGATCCAACGAAGGGGAGAACGATTCCACGCTCGCGACATCATTCGTTAACCCTCTCCCGGGTAGTATCTACAACCCGATCTCCTCAACTCACCGCTCTTACCCTTGGTCCATCGGTAGCCTCTCCCACCCTCGTGGCCTCCGCCTAGTCCTCTAACAGGTATAGCCAATGCCGGGGAGTCCCTACATCGGATCCAAACGAAGGGGAGAACGATCCCATGTTCGCAAAGCGAAACCCAATGGAAAACAACCACTCTCGTTACTCGCTCAGCGAGATATCACACACATGCATAACAACAACTAACACACTCACATTAACCCTAAAGTAGTCATAGTCCCTATACGGGAGTAACTACACAAGCCAGTGGGTCGTTACATCGTCGACCCACCACACCCTCACCCTCACCCTCAAAGGGGTGACATGGGTCTCTTGGGACTGACTAGACTGTTAATCACCCTTGGTCCACCGGTAGCCTCTCCCCGCTTCGTAGCTTACCTGGTATACTCCCACGATCAGCACAGTCCGATGCATCAGAGGTACCTACAGATGGGAGCCCTCTATCAGGACAGCCTATCTAACGCCGGGGCTGTACTACACGGATCCAACGAAGGGAAGAGAACAGCCTACCCACACGCATGCGATCCTCTTGGATCCGTCGACAACTCTTCCTAACATTTCTAATCTCATGAATTCTCAAGAATTCCTCCATGGCGCATAACTAAGATGCGGGGAGACACATATTATAACCACGAGGTTATAATATTCCCTAAGGCATGCTAATAATCATAAGCTCGCATTTGATTTAAATAAATTAAACTAAATGGGAACATGCATAGGTCGAGGCAAGGTGTCTAGGCATGCATAGGCCGCTATACATGATATAAGGGTGCATATCCCTAGCATACAAAGTCTAAGGTGGCATGGATACATCATATTAATCATGCATAGATCAAGGCTTTTAAGTACAGGACATGGTGTCTAGGCATGTACGGGCCTCTATACACGATACATGGATGTATATCCCTAGCATGCAAAATATCTACATATTAGTTAGGGGGCCCCATCGATGCGCGACGCGCGTCTACGCGGGTCGAGCGCATCCCTAGAGAGGGGGGGGGGATTGGAATCAAACCACTCACCTTACGACCCGGGACCTCGCGCATCCCATCCGACGAGATCTGCAAGGTAGGGGCATCCAACTGGTGAGAAACAACACAATTTATACATAGAAAACATTAGAAATACCCAATACTCGGACAAGCATGCATACGGGCTCGCATGCCTACGGGCTCGCACGCATGCGAGCACGCACGTACGCACGCGAGTCCGAGTGCCCCGACACCTACCCGAACACTTGGGCAGCCACATGCATGGCCCCCCGCACGCGCACGCATGAATGCGCACGCACGCACGCACCCCATCACCATCGGCGCACTGCCGCGCGCCTGCCCCCACGCCCAGACGCGCTGTCGCACGCTTGCGCACGCTTGCGCGCTGTCGCGCCGCGCTCACCGCGCGTCCAGCCCGCGCCCCTCGCGCAGTACCCCGCGCACGCCCCAGCACGCGCACGCACGCACGCGCGCTACTGGTCCCCAGCCCCGCGCCCAGGCGCATGCCCGACGCCTGCTCCGCGCGTGCGCATGCTCGCACGCACGCCCGCGCGCGCCCGGGCGCACCCCGCTCGCGCCAGCACCCGCGCACTAGCGCGCACGCGCCTGCCAGCGCTCGCCTGTGCTAGCCTGCGCTCGCCTGCGCTAGCCTGCGCGTGCACACGCGCGCAGACCGCCCCCAACGCGCGCCCACTTCGCCCTAACCTCTTTTTAACCCTTCCCAACCCCTGATACACACCCTAACCCATCTACCTAGCATGCAAGACCTCCCTAACATCCCCTCAAGCCATGAAAATCAAGAAAAAGGAGGGGAGGAGCTCACCTTGGAGGGGGAACAAAAGGGGAGGTTCGGGGGGCCCTCTACGCACCCGCGACCACCTCAACCGCCACCACCACCACCACCACCTCCTCGGCCTCACCTCAGCCTCCTCTAATGGCTGCAAATCAGAGGGGGGGAAATCCATGTAAGGGCTTGAGAGAGAAGGATCAACAACACTTAGACAACCCTCACCAACACTTCCTCCACCACCATCTCATTCTCATTGTGGCATTTCCACAAACACCTAGGGGCTTGAATGAGAGAAAGAGAGACAAGAAAACAAAAGGCGTGGACGATTGGGAGGGGAGAGAGAGAGAGAGGAAGATATTTATGCACAAATATCTAAAGAGGGAAATAACCTAGACGCCCTTTGACCAGAAATTCTGCGCATGCTTCACTGGAACAGCCATAACTTCTTCGATATAGCTCCGAATTGCACAATTCCAAGTCCGTTGGAAATCCAAGAGGATTATCTACAACTTTCATGTTTATGCCAAGATCAAATAATCCCTCTAGCTAATCCAAAATTAGAGCTAAACATAGAACAGGGCTGCTGCCAGAATTTCCATCCCCAGGGTATACTTGGAAAAATACCCATAACTTTTACTACAAGAATCCAGTTGATCTAATTCCACTTCTGTACGAAAGCTAACTCAAAACTGGACATCTCATAGTAAACTCATATTTAAACCTCTTCATCTTGGATTTTAACAAAATCAAATCCAAATACGGAAACAGGAATACATAACTTCTAGGAAAAAAATTATGTACCCAAATTTTCAAACAGAGCGCTCGAAATGACACAGGCACAACACATTATAACTTTAATTTGCCTCTACAAGCCTGAAATAAAATATTTCTAGAAGCAGGTCAATTTCTAATGCCAATCTGGACGAGCCATGAAAAACAGGTTCTAACTCACAACATAAGTATCATAATGACACCAAATTTCATATATAACATAGAGACATAGATGATCATATCATATGAAGACATTGTCACACCCCAGGGCGGCCGTCACTGAGACGCGGCAATATATAAAGTATCAGCTATCAAGTACAAGAAGTCAATAATGACTCCAATAAATAACACACAAGCTGGCAAACCAATGATAATAGATAACTCAACTGATAAGCGGAATCATAAAAATATCAATAAGTCTGTAAACCAAAAATATCATTACAGACTCGAATACACAATCACTGTCCTGTGAGAGTCAAGTCTAGTCCAAATAAAAATACAACCAGTGCAACATGCACGATTTATCAATACATAAAATGACTCTTGGACTGCTGACAGCCTTAAACTCGCCACCCGCTAGACAGAATGTTCCACGCACACAAGACCACGCCATAGGAAAGCTCCAGCTCCATGCCCAACACTGCCCCTCAAAGGAAATCGTATGCGAGGGGTGTGTCACGCCCCAGGGCGGCCGTCCCTGGGACGCGGCAAGCGTATATATGATATCAGCAGTAAATACAGGAGATCAATAAAATACCCTGAACAACATCAACAATTACCACTCTGACAACAAAGAGGCTGACATGATATATACACAAATAGCGGAAGCTAAAAGACTGAATCTGTAACTCAAAGACATATTACAGACTCGATACACAATCAACTGTCCTGTGAGAGCCAATATATATAATGACATCCAAATATAATACAAACATGTGCCCAAGCACAGAATACAATACATACAATCGAAAGGGATGCTAATAGCCTCTAAAACTCACGGAAATGTGGCGCTGCACCGCTACTGCTGAGGTCACTCGGGGAGCTCCTCCTCCTGATCTGACTTAGATAGCACTGGAGAATAATATTATGCGAGGGGTGAGCCACACGCTCAGTGAACAGCACAACTCATGCATCACAGTTCATATTAACCACAATTTATCATTAAAAGCCTTAAAGTGGCAAGAACTCCACAATCCAGTGGGTCGCTACATCGCCGACCCACCACACCCTCACCCTCACCCCTCAATAGGTGACATAGGATATTGGGACTGATTACTACACAAATTCGGTGGGTCGCTACATTGCCGACCCACCACACCCTCACCCTCACCCCTCAATAGGTGACATAGGATATTGAGACTTAGAAACCAGTGGGTCGCTACATCGCCGACACACCACACCCTCACCCTCACGTCCCAATATAGGATACCCCGACAACCAAACAAGGAACACGGAGTACCCTAGCCCGGGTCTCAACGGTGACTTCGCAAGGCCCTTTAATCCAGAGAAGGGAGACTCTACTGATGTCACGAATTCTTCATAATTCCTCCAGGGCGCATAACTAGGATGCGGGGTACATATATAATAATCACGAGGGTTATAATATTATTGGGAAAAGAAACCTTGGGAGGACAGCATGAGGTCCCGATATAGGACATCCCGACAACAAAACAAGGAACACGGAGCACCTTAACCCGGGTCTCAATGTTGACCTCGCAAGGCCCCTCCCTATAATATTATCAAGGCATGCTAAATTCATATGCTAGCATTTAATTTAAATAAATTAAACTAAATGGGAACATGCATCGGTCGTGGCTTCCTAGCATGAGAACAGGGTGACAGGATGTATGGCCCTTACACATATCCTAAACGTGCAAGTCCCTAACATACAAAGTCTAGGGTGGCATGCATTCTACACGCTAATCATGCTGCATGGATTACATATTACACGAGTTAATATTAATTATGGTGCCCCAAGGGAGGATGGTATACGCCCAAGTGCATATAGCGCCTCCCTACTGGGTTGGATTGTACCACTCACACTTAACTAGATCGTCGCGTGATCGTCCGTCCAGATCTGCAAAACAGGGTAATCAACTCGGTGAGTAAAATACACAATTATATACCAAAAATACACTAAATTACCCAACATTCGAACAAGCGTACATATGGCCTGTACGCACGCGAGTCCGAGCACCCCGACTCACTCCCGAACCCCCGGGCAGCCGTATGCGCGGCCACCCGACCCAGGCACACAGCCGCGCCCCAGCCCGCGCACCGAGGCACACTACCGAGCCCAGCCTGCACGCCCGGACACCCCGTCGAGCCCCCCACCGGTGCACCGCGCGCTCACTGCGCCCCAACGCAGCAACCCGCGCGCTCAGGGGTTAGGGCCTTCATAAAGTAGGCTTATATGTGTGATAGGAGGTTCCATATTTTAATTGTGGATCATTGGTTGTGTTTTGCAGATCTCGTAGACCGGACGCGCGGCGATCCAGGTATCGGTGAGTGGTTTGATCCAACCCTTCGGGAAGCGTTGGATGCACGTAGTCGTGCGTCGCGCATCCGTTGGGCACCCTGACTACACTACTTAATTAGATAAGTAGTATGGTCATGTCTAACCCCTAATATGCTAAGTATTTGCATGCTAGGTTAGTATAGCTCGCATATTGCGTAGAACCCCCTTCTCTACCATATACTTGCCTATGTATGCATGCGCCCTTCATGTATGGGCATGTGTGATGTTGGTTTTCATGAATGTATAGAATAAACATGCCTTAGGTAGTATTGTAATACTACTCCCACCATATTAATTAGAATATCCAGCATGATTAAGTCTGGGTTAATAACGGGCACCTGCCTAATGTTCCCTTGTAATAAGACTCGAGGGCGTGGTGTAGTTGTTGCGCCCATGCTAATGGGGAAAAGCTATGTCCAACTTCAAGAGATGATGATCTCTCTCTCGGCCTCTCCCACTGCACGAACTCAGTAAGTAGAGGCGATTTCCTACTCGACTCAGGTTCGTTTGGAATATTGGCATTCACTTGTTAGTGCGCGAGATCGTACTTGACCCTTCCCTTTTAAGTTGGTGATATCCAACGCATGCTTAAGTTATGCCTTGTGTGCTTATATGTGTCACGCCCCAGGGCGGCCGTCCCCGAGACGTGGCAAATATGAAATATCAGCTATCAATACCTGAGGTCAATAAAGACTCCAACAACAACACACAAGGTGGCAAAGCAAGGATAATGATAACTGACTCAGTTCGTTCAGAGGGAGAGGGCGAGAGAGATCATCATCTCATGAAGCTGGTCATAGCTTTATCAACCACGCATTAGCGCAATAGCTACACCACGCCCTCGAGTCTTATCGCAAGGGAATATTAGGTAGGTGCCCGTTATTAACCCAAACTTAATCATACTGTATATTCCCATTAATATGGTGGGAGTAGTATTACAATACTACCTAAGGCATGCCATATTCTATACATCCATACACATTTACAACATACATGCCCATACTAGAGGGGCTCATGCAACACAATCATTCATACATGAACACAATACATGTATATAAGCCTAGCATGCAAGATATCTACATATTATAGCTTAAGGGAGCCCCATCAATGCGCGACGCGTGACTACGCGCGTCGAGCGCATCCTGAGAGGGAGGGGGGAGATTGGATCGAACCACTCACCATACAACCCGGGACCTCGCGCATCCCATCCGACGAGATCTGCAAGGTAGGGGCATCAAATTTGGTGAGTAACATCACAATTTAACACTTAGAAATCACTAGAATTACCAAAGACTTAGACATGCACGCATACAGGCTTGCACGCATGCGAGCACGCGCGTACGCACGCATGCCCAGGTGCCCCAGCACCTACCCGAGACCCTGGGCAGCCCCACGCATGCCCCAGCACACGCACGCACGTGCACGCACTGGTGCCCAGCTGCACGCCCAGGCGCATGCCCGGACGCATGCCCCGCACGCGCGCACGCTCGCGCGTGCCTGCGCGCGTCTGCGCGCCCACCTGTGCCTGCCAGCGCCCTCCTGTGCGCGCGCCTGCGTGCGCACGCGCGCAGACAACCCCCGAACGCGTGCCCAGCCAACCTTTACCCCTCTTTTAACCCCTCCACCACACTTCTCACTCACCTTAAACCAATTACCTAGCATGCATGACTTCCCCACAACCTTCCTAAGCCATGAAAACCAAGAAAAAGAAGGGGAAGGGCTCACCTTGGGAGGGGGAATGAAAGGGGGAGATTCGGGGGCCCTCGATGCACCCGCGACCACCTCAACCACCACCACCTCAACCACCACCTTCTCAGCCCTCCACATGTCTTCTCGGCTGAAAAACAGGGGGGGGGAGTTCATGAAAAGGTGCTTGAGAGAGGGGAGATCAACAACTACAACAACACTTACACAAAACTTTTCTTGCACTTGCACCTGCTCCTTCTCTTCTCTTGGAGGAATTAATACAAACACATGGGGGGGGGGGGTTTGAAAGAGAGGAAGAGAGACCCAAGAATGTTGATGTGGGAGTGGGAGAGAGAGAGAGAGATATTTTGGGCAAATAAATATCTAAAAGAGGGATAGAAATGACCAATTCGTCCTTGACTAGAAATTCTGTGCATGCTTCACTAGAACAGCCATAACTTCCTCAATATAGCTCCGAATTGCACAATTCTAAGTCCGCTAGAAAGCTAAGAAGATTATCTACAAATTTAATGATTTTGCCAAGATCAAATAATCCCTCTAGCTATTCCGAAATGTGAGATAAACATTGAACAGTGCTGCTGCAAAAAAATTTTCATCCCCGGGGCATACCTTGGAAAAATACCCATAATTTTTACTACATGAATCCAGTTGATCTAATTCCACTTTTGTACGAAAGCTAACTCAAAACTAAGCATCTCATAATAAAATCATATTTAAACCTCTTCATCTTGGATTTTAACAAAATTAAATCCAAATACCACTTCGGAAATACATAACTTTTAGGAGAAAAATTATGTAGCCAAATTCTCAATCAGAGCGCTCCAAATGACACAGGCATAACATTCTTCCCCCCCCTTGGGAAATTTAGTCCTCAAAATTTAAGGAAACCCAAAAGGGAAGACCGAATGTAGCAAGTATCACGCATAGACCTTTTGCTCCCAAGTGGTCTTTGCACCGGACTGGCGCTACCAACACACTATAATCAAAGAAACGGTCTTAGCGTGGAGCCTCTTCTCATGTTGGTCCTTGACCTCGATCCACTTCTCCACGAACGACAAATCCAGCTCAAGAATGAGACAGTCAAACTGAATGACTGAGCAGGATCTTGGGCATAACGCCTCGGCCATGAGACAAGGACGACGTCGTGGGCATGAGCCAGCTGTGGGAGAAAGGCTACATGATAAGCCACCTCCCCAATCCACTCAATGACGAGAAACGGTCTCATTAAAGAGCCAACTCAGCTTGCCCCGAACGTCGAAACAGAGGGTGCCCTTAAACCAGGACACCTTCTCAAAAATATGATCGCCAAACCCAAAGGTAAGCTCCTAGCGACGATGACCTGCGTAGCCCTTTTGTCGGTTCTGGGAGGTGCGGATGCACACATGAACCAACCTGGCCACTACAAGGTCAAATAAATAATTTGTGGCCCCTCCAACTGGCTCTCCTATACCACCCCAACACAAGGGTGGTATAAAATTGCGCCTGTAGAGTGCCTTTCACAGATCCATCTGGATGCTCGAATGGCAGTCGTCTTGCAGGCATACCCCAACAAATGGGTGGCACCTCACCCAACTGCCCTCATCATCGAGCATGCAGGCGCTTAGCACGTCCTCCAAAGTCTGAATCGTCCTCTTTGCCTGGCTGTCCATCGACGATAAAACGCTATACTTAAATAGAGGCTCACGCCAAAGCCATCCAAGGCTGCGCCATAACCTCAAGTAACCCTCGCGTCTCAACCGAAAATAGCGCCGACTGGAGTGCCATGAAGACGAACAATCGCGAAGGTGAAAACCCACGTCATGGCGTCCAGAGACTCAATCAGTCGGATTAGGGAGGGAAGCGCGGACTTAGTTAGTCGGTCAGTGATCACCTAGACGGCGTCGTGACCCGAACGTGACATTAGCGAGTCCGCAACAATCCCAGATAACCCACTCCCACGTCCACTGAGGAATCTTGATGGACTGACGCTTTCCACTCAATGATGATTCTCGAACTTTGCCTAAGGGCATGCCAACCTGGGGAAACAAGGTCACCCACATCACCTTTTCATCACACCACAGCAATCTCAATGAAGACTACCCCAAAGTAGTCCACGGAAGCCCAATAAAACTTTTGAGATCCATGAAGGCATCCGGCGCATTCGTCAACCCCGACAACAGTACTTAAAACTCGTAGTGCCTGAACGGTCACGAAAGGCCATCTACGGGATGTCTAACTCCCGGATCTCCGACTTGTGGTACCCTTGTGCGAAGATCGATCTAACAGCAGACACTCGCTCCCAGAGCTGGTCAAACAGATCATCGATTCACGGCAAAGGTAATTGATCTTCAACCTCCACGGGGAGATCAAAACAACACCTCGAACAATTAAGTCCAGATTCTGCTCCTCGAGCATGGCTGGAGCTCATGATGACATTCACACGCTTGGTAAGCTGCTCAACCGCACTTAATCCACAAGACACGCAATAAAGGGTCGTCGAACCTCAACAATGCCTATGCGACATCATCTATCTGATAGGGTGGTTGAGTCTCATCACGAAAGTTAGCATCGTGTCTCCTTATTTGCGACCAATGTGGGGCAAAACGCGATAGTATCCATAAATGTGCTTCACATGCCACTAGAGACAGGTCGCTCATCTATAACCATTGGAACTCCAGCATCCTACACTCCATGGGCAAATTCATCACGAGGAGTCCACACTCTCGACATCATCTAGTAGCACTCTCCCGGTGTGCCCTCTACCTGGTAGCCTCCCAAGCCTACTATCTCTGCCATATGGGAGCACCAACAAGCATAGTATCTGGGAACACCTCACAGGGCTCTGGCCTCAACCGGGCAGCTACAACGCACAATGATATATCGAAGCGACTCCAGATGCCACTATGGAACCCAGTCCACAAGCAATCGCCCTGTTATATATGTGTCACTTTTAACCTGCTGGTAACCGTTAGAGCGTCCTGGCAGTTTTAAAAATTTTTAGGGTTTTTGGTCGGAACCGCATAATTTCAGACTGTTAGCTATCGTCTGAGCTAGAGGACTCCGATTGGAAATCTAACTGCATATTTGGTGTCCTGGCGCCATTTTAGACCTCTCATGAAAGTTTCATCGAATTCTGGCATCGTTTGCAAAAATTTCGCAGTTCCGGGGCGTATCCGGGTTTTTAAGTCGCGCATTACATAAATGGAATCTAAAAATTTGAAATCACTATTCATCATCTTCCCGACTAGCCTCTCTCTCTCCTCTCCTCCGATTTTCTTCCGTTTGAGCCCCCTCCACCCCTCGAAATCGAAAACCCAAAGCACGGGAAGTGTAGATCGGGTCCCGATCTACACCCCGGTGCCTTCAAATCCCGATTCCGACGACTCTAGCCTCCCCGACCTCCCCTCTCTCTCCTCTGTTTCGAGCCAAATCGAGGGCCGTGATAGATCGGGGCGAAAGAGAGCCTTTGGGAAAGGTTTCGGCGCGCGGAGAGCGTCCGGACTTCGCTCCCTCCCCTCGGTAAGCCTTCTTTCCCTCCTTTTCTTGCATAGATGTATGCTAGGAGTGTGGATTTGTGTATGAGGGGTGGTTGGCGGCTGTGGATAGCCTTCGGGGGGCGGTGGAGGTGGTCGGAGGTCGGTGGGTGGTGGTTTGGGTGGTCTCGGGCAGCAGGGGGTGTTCTCGGGCTGCAGGGGGTGTTCTCGGGCAGCAGGCAGAGCAGCAGCGGCGCGCAGGCTGGGCGCGCGCGGTCATGCGCGCGTGCGTGCGCGGGCGCGCGTGCGCGCGGCGTGCAAGCTGGCGCGCGCTGGTGGCGTGCTGTGCTGGTCGTGCAGGCGTGCTGTGCCGGTCGTGCAGGCGTGCTGGGGGCCTCAGGCAGCGGGCAGCGGGCGCGAGGAGCTGGTCGCGCGGGTCCGGCGTGAGGAGCTGGTCTGGGCGCTGGTCTGGGCGCGCGCGCGAGGTGCTGGCCGGTGCTGGGCGAGCAGTGGCCGGTGCTGGGCGAGCAGAGGCCGGTGCTGGGCGAGCTGGGCGGCTGGTGCGCGTGGAGCAGGTCGCGCGAGGTGCGCGCGGAGGTGCTGGACGCGCGAGGTGCGCGCGGAGGTGCTGCCGGAGGTGCTGGACGCGCGAGGTGCGCGCGGAGGAGGTGGCGGAGGTGCGCGCGGGGTGCGCGCGGGGCGAGGAGGCGTGCGCGAGGCGTGCGCGGGTCGCGGCAAGGCAGGGATGGTGTGCGCGGGGGCGAGGCGCCGCGCGCGGGGGCGTGCGGGGTGCTCGCGGGCCAGCGCACGGCGTGCGGGGCGCGTGCGGGCTGCCGCGGCTGGGCTCGGTGGACGCGCGGGGCCCCGGGCGGTGCGCGGAGTGCGCGGGCTGAGGCGCGGCGGCGCGTCCGGGCGGTCGGGTGGCCGTGCGGGTGGTGGCCGGCCGTGCGGGGGGTTGTCGGAGTGCTCGGGCTAGCGTGCGTGCGGGTCGTATGCACGTTTGCCCGAGTGTTGGAGTTTAATTGTGGGTTTATGTATTTTGTAGTATTTATGGATTTTAACTCACCATATTGATTGTCTGTCTTGCAGATCTTGACGGACGGTCGGGCGACGACCCGGATTCTGGTGAGTGGGACAATCCAACCCAGTAGAGAGGTGTTATACGCACTTGGGCGTATACCGACCTCTCCTGGGGCGACATGGATAAATATTACCTGCAAATAATATGTAATCCATGCTTGTGTGAATGATGTGTAGAATGCATGCTACCCTAGACTTTTATGTTAGGGACTTGCACCCTTAGGATAGGTGTAAGAGCCATGCACCATGCCTCCTGCTTCATGTTAGGAAACCTCGACCTATGTATGCGTCCTACTAGTTTATTTATTAAATTAAATGCTAGTACTTGTTAAATTGCATGTTATAGTGAATATTATAGGGGAGGGGCCTTGCGAGGACAGCGGTGAGACCCGGGTTAGGGTACACCGTGTTCCTTGTTTGGTTGTCGGGGTGTCCTATAATGGGAACTCACGCTGCCCTCCCGAGTTTCTTTCCCCCAATGATATTCCACCCTGTTATAACCTTATGCATGTTCCCCGCATCGTAGTTATGCGCCCTGGTGGGTTCTGAGGAATTCAGAACGGTAGAGTTGTATGTTTGGTATGATTATTAGCATGAGTAGTGAATATTATAGGGGAGGGACCTTGCGAGGACAGCGGTGAGACCCGTGTTAGGGTACTCCGTGTTCCTTGTTTGGTTGTCGGGGTACCCTGTATCGGGAACTCACGCCGCCCTCCCGAGTTTCTTTCCCCCAGTGATATTCCAACACTGCTTTTGATTGTACTGTTTCCCCGCATCGTGGAGATGCATCCGGTTGAATTCAGAGGAATTCATGACATTTGAGTTGTAGAGATGTATTATCGGCGGATCCGAGTGGATCATATGCGTATGGATAGGCTGTTCTGTTCCCTGCGTTGGATCCGGTGGAGGCTACCCCCAGCGTTAGACAGGGCCTTCCTGACAGAGGGCTCCCATTAGTAGGCACCTCCTGATTTGGTGACGGACTGTGCTGAATATGGGAGTAGACCAGGCGGCCTACGGAGTGGAGGGAGAGACTATCGGTGGACCAAGGGTGACCAACAGCCTAGTCAGTCCCAAAATCCTATGTCACCCGTGGTAGGGTGAGGGTGAGGGTGTAGTGGGTTGGCGATGAGCGACCTACTGGATTTGTGAATAGATGATTATCAGTCCCAAAATCCTATGTCACCCATGGATGGGTGAGGGTGAGGGTGTGGTGGTTCGGCGAAGTACGAACCACTGGTTTATCTTGTTATGTATTGATGGCTGGATTAAAATAATGGAATATTGTGGTAAATATTGTCTGTGTTGCGTGGGTTGTGCTGTTCACTGAGCGTGTGGCTCACCCCTCGCACATGTTTTTCCCCAGTGGTCACTGAGCCTGAGCTAGAGCCGGAGCAGCCGTAGGAGCTTTCCGAGGGATTTCTTCAGTAGCGGAGCAGCGCCACGTTCCGCGAGTGCCAGAGGTTATCAGCATCCCTTCTTGACTGTATGTATTTGATTTCCGTGCTTGGCACGTGTTGTATATGTTCAGTTGTATTGTGTATATTGGCTCTCACAGGACGTATGATTGTGTATCGAGTCTGTAGAATGTTTATTCACAGATTCAGTCTTTTGCTTCCGCTATATTGTATATATATTATGTCAGCCCTATTTGATATGTGTTGTCATTTTATTTGTGGTTTAGAGTATATGCATTTGACCTCCTGTGTAGGTTTCTGATATGATATATATACATTTGCCGCGTTCCGGGGTTGGCCGCCCGGGGCGTGACAAAAGTTGGTATCAGAGCCTGGTCCTGTCAGAGCCAATAGTCTTCCTTTGCATAGAGATGAGTCCTAGGATTTCGATATGAGTATTCTGATCCTAGTGTCTGGTTTTCTTAGGGTGCTGATATGCCTCCTCGCAGAGGACGGCGCGGACGAGGTCCCTCTCGGTCTTTGGAGGTTTCCGGACCTACCAGAGACGAGGATGCTACTGGAGAGCCCTTGACGCAGGAGCCTCCTGCTTGGGAGCGTGCTTTCGCTCGGTTGGCTGATTTGGTGGAGACACAGACGCGGATGATTGCAGAGCAGGCTAGGGAGATTCAGGAGCTGAGGGCGACCCGCGAGGCAGTTCCGCAGGTCCCCTTGGTGGCAGATCCGCCTGTGGTACCTGATGTACCCCCAGTTCCTGTGGCAGTTCCGGCAGTAGGAGTTGAGGATCCCCTGCAGAGGGAGGAGGAGCTAGAGGCGGCAGCGCGAGTGCAGCAGAGCGGCCTCAACGCCTTTCTAAAGCTCCATCCTCCCGAGTTTCATGGGCAGTCGGCAGATCCTCTTGCGCCAGAGCGTTGGTTGAGGGAGGTGGATGTGATTTTCGCGGCCATGCTTTGCACCGATCGCCAGCGAGTCGCCCTGGCCACTTTCATGCTGAAGGGTGACGCCGCCGACTGGTGGGCTACCCGAGTGGTGGACATTCCAGAGGGAGTGGAGCAGCTTTCTTGGGCGGGTTTCCGGAGGCATTTTCTGGATGAGTATTTTCCGTTCTCGACGCGACAGCTAGTGGAGCGGGAGTTCGAGCAGCTGACGCAGGGCAATGTCGGTTGCTGACTACTCTACGCGCTTCACGAGTCTGTCCAGATTTGCTCCAGCCTTGGTGACGGATGAGGTCACGAGGTGCCGTCGGTTTGAGCTCGGTCTGAGCAATGCCATCCGAGTGCACGTCACCGCCCAGGCTTTCACGAGGTTCTCCGACTTGGTCTCGCGGGCGAAGACTGTCGAGAGAGACCTCGGGATTCAAGTGCGGGCTCCGACCCCTTCTTCAGATCAGGGTCCTTCCGGGAGTCAGGACCAGGGGCAGCGCAAGAGGAAGAGGCCCCGCTTCGAGCAGTCAGCGGCTGCCTCTCCTCCAGCAGATGCGGTGCCAGTATGGGATCCGGCACCCATTGCAGCAGTGCCCATCCAGTCCTGGCAGCCGGAGAGGCGGCGCTGTTTTCATTGTCAGCGCATCGGGCATATCAGATACAATTGCCCAGATGCTGGCCGACCCCGAGTGCCACCTCAGCAGCTTCCACGCCAGCAGCAGCCAGTGCAGCCGGCGAGGCGTGCTCCTGTTCCTCAGCCGCGGTTGGTGCAGGGCAGAGTTGCAGCGCTTACGGCCGAGGAGGCGCAGCCTTCGGGTGTCATGGTTCGAGGTATTATCCTAAGTTCCCAGCTCTCTAGTATAAGGATGTGTGCGTGTAATTGGTGGTTATTATGCAAGTGTGTGGGGTATCTGGATGAGTGAGTGTCAAGAGCGGTTGTTTGGGTTAAGGAAGCCGGGTTTTAGCCGTCCTGGCAGTGAGTTCCCATCAGTAGGTACCGCCGATGCAGTCGGAGGGGTACTGAATTTGGGAGTATGCTAGGTAGGGGCTACCCGGTAAGAGATTATTGAATGGTGTCGCGAGCGTGGAATCGCTCTCCCCTTAGTTGGATCCGCGTAGTACAGCCCCGGCGTTAGACAGGCTCCCGGTCAGAGGACCAGGCGAGCTACGGAGCGGGGAGAGGCTAGCGGTGGACCAGGGGTAGAGAGCAGTCTAAGTCTCTCCCAAAGTCCCAAAATGTCTCCTTTCGGGAGTGAGGGTGTGGATGAGGCGAAGGCGGGTCGCTCGTAACCCAATTTCTGTTGGACCATTCCCAATGATGTTGGGTCGGGTCTTGCAAAGGATGTTGAATGACATCGTTGGGTGATCATCTAGAGGTAGATGATCCGGAGGAATTAGTAGTGTTCTTTGAAATGATGTCTTCTTCCAGTGTTCCTTTCTGGATTAAGGGGCCTTGTGAGGTCGGCGTTGGAACCCGGGCTAGGGTACTTCGTGTTCCTTGTTTGGTTGTCGGGGTATCCTATATCGGGATTCCATGGTGCCCTCCCGAGGTTTCTTTTCCCAGGTAAGGGATACCCTGGAAGCATCAGATAGATGAGAGATCAAGTGCGAGTTTGGTTAGAGGTTAAGGCCTTTTGGGCTGAGTTTTCTGGAAAGGATATCTGTGGACCCGGGCAAGACGCTCGTCGCGTCAGATTGGCGCCGACCGTCGAACCCTGCAAGGATTCGGAGCTTCCCGAGTTGGAAGGTTATTGTAGGAAGCTTGACGAGGGACTCTCGAAGATAGCTGTTCCTCTTAACCGCCTTACTCGGAAGGATGTCCGGTTCGAGTGGTCCCCGTCTTGCGAGGAGAGCTTCCTGGAGTTTACTCGGAGGCTCACCTCAGCGCCAATTCTTACCTCTCCGTCTTGGAGTGGTGGGTTCGCAGTTGGGTAAAGGTGTGTCCGCGATCCTGCTCACGTCATCCCGTTCGAGCCGCTCGTCTCTGAGCCGGACAGTCATTCGTGGAGCAGTCGATTGAGATCATGGACCGCCGCGTGAGGAGGCTCTGCACCAAGACCGTCCAGTTGGTCGAGGTGCGATGGCAGCACCGTTCCGGTGTTAAGGACACTTGGGAGCTCATGGAGGCCAGGTTCGACGCGTATCCGCATCTTTCCCCTCCTAGATGTTTTTGGCGAATTTTGGGGACAAAATTTCCTAAGGGGGGAATAATGTTATATATGTGTCACTTTTAACCTGCTGGTAACCGTTAGAGCGTTCTGGCAGTTTTAAAAATTTTTAGGGTTTTTGGTCGGAACCGCATAATTTCAGACTGTTAGCTATCGTCTGAGCTAGAGGACTCCGATTGAAAATCTAATTGCATATTTGGTGTCCTGGTGCCATTTTAGACCTCTCATGAAATTTCATCGAATTCTGGCATCGTTTGCAAAAATTTCGCAGTTCCGGGGCGTATCCGGGTTTTTAAGTCGCACTTACATAAAGGAATCTAAAAATTTGACATCACTATTCATCATCCCCGACCTTGGACTCTCTCTCTCCCCTCCTCCGTTTTTCTTCCGTTTGAGCCCCCTCCACCCCTCAAAATCGAAAACCTAAAGCACGGGAAGTGTAGATCGGGTCCCGATCTACGCTCCGGTGTCTTCAAATCCCGATTCCGACGACTCTAGCCTCCCCGACCTCCCCTCTCTCTCCTCTGTTTCGAGCCAAACCGAGGGCCGTGATAGATCGGGGCTTGAGAAGGCCTTTGGGAAAGGTTTCGGCGCGCGGAGAGCGTCCGGACTTCGCTCCCTCCCCTCGGTAAGCCTTCTTTCCCTCCTTTTCTTGCATAGATGTATGCTAGGAGTGTGGATTTGTGTATGAGGGGTGGTCGGCGGCTGTGGATAGCCTTCGGGGGCGGTGGAGGTGGTCGGAGGTCGGTGGGTGGTGGTTTGGGTGGTCTCGGGCAGCAGGGGGTGTCTCGGGCTGCAGGGGGTGTTCTCGGGCAGCAGGCAGAGCAGCAGCGGCGCGCAGGCTGGGCGCGCGCGGTCATGCGCGCGTGCGTGCGCGGGCGCGCGTGCGCGCGGCGTGCAAGCTGGCGCGCGCTGGTGGCGTGCTGTGCTGGTCGTGCAGGCGTGCTGTGCCGGTCGTGCAGGCGTGCTGGGGGCCTCAGGCAGCGGGCAGCGGGCGCGAGGAGCTGGTCGCGCGGGTCCGGCGCGAGGAGCTGGTCTGGGCGCTGGTCTGGGCGCGCGCGCGAGGTGCTGGCCGGTGCTGGGCGAGCAGTGGCCGGTGCTGGGCGAGCAGAGGCCGGTGCTGGGCGAGCTGGGCGGCTGGTGCGCGTGGAGCAGGTCGCGCGAGGTGCGCGCGGAGGTGCTGGACGCGCGAGGTGCGCGCGGAGGTGCTGCCGGAGGTGCTGGACGCGCGAGGTGCGCGCGGAGGAGGTGGCGGAGGTGCGCGCGGGGTGCGCGCGGGGCGAGGAGGCGTGCGCGAGGCGTGCGCGGGTCGCGGCAAGGCAGGGATGGTGTGCGCGGGGGCGAGGCGCCGCGCGCGGGGGCGTGCGGGGTGCTCGCGGGCCAGCGCACGGCGTGCGGGGCGCGTGCGGGCTGCCGCGGCTGGCTCGGTGGACGCGCGGGGCCCCGGGCGGTGCGCGGAGTGCGCGGGCTGAGGCGCGGCGGCGCGTCCGGGCGGTCGGGTGGCCGTGCGGGTGGTGGCCGGCCGTGCGGGGGGTTGTCGGAGTGCTCGGGCTAGCGTGCGTGCGGGTCGTATGCACGTTTGCCCGAGTGTTGAGAGTTTAATTGTGGGTTTATGTATTTTGTAGTATTTATGGATTTTAACTCACCATATTGATTGTCTGTCTTGCAGATCTTGACGGACGGTCGCGCGACGACCCCGATTCTGGTGAGTGGGACAATCCAACCCAGTAGAGAGGTGTTATACGCACTTGGGCGTATACCGACCTCTCCTGGGGCGACATGGATAAATATTACCTGCAAATAATATGTAATCCATGCTTGTGTGAATGATGTGTAGAATGCATGCTACCCTAGACTTTTATGTTAGGGACTTGCACCCTTAGGATAGGTGTAAGAGCCATGCACCATGCCTCCTGCTTCATGTTAGGAAACCTCGACCTATGTATGCGTCCTACTAGTTTATTTATTAAATTAAATGCTAGTACTTGTTAAATTGCATGTTATAGTGAATATTATAGGGGAGGGGCCTTGCGAGGACAGCGGTGAGACCCGGGTTAGGGTACACCGTGTTCCTTGTTTGGTTGTCGGGGTGTCCTATAATGGGAACTCACGCTGCCCTCCCGAGTTTCTTTCCCCCAATGATATTCCACCCTGTTATAACCTTATGCATGTTCCCCGCATCGTAGTTATGCGCCCTGGTGGGTTCTGAGGAATTCAGAACGTTAATGTTGTATGATTAGTATGATTATTAGCATGAGTAGTGAATATTATAGGGGAGGGACCTTGCGAGGACAGCGGTGAGACCCGTGTTAGGGTACTCCGTGTTCCTTGTTTGGTTGTCGGGGTACCCTGTATCGGGAACTCACGCCGCCCTCCCGAGTTTCTTTCCCCCAGTGATATTCCAACACTGCTTTTGATTGTACTGTTTCCCCGCATCGTGGAGATGCATCCGGTTGAATTCAGAGGAATTCATGACATTTGAGTTGTAGAGATGTATTATCGGCGGATCCGAGTGGATCATATGCGTATGGATAGGCTGTTCTGTTCCCTGCGTTGGATCTGGTGGAGGCTACCCCCAACGTTAGACAGGGCCTTCCTGACAGAGGGCTCCCATTAGTAGGCACCTCCTGATGAGGTGACGGACTGTGCTGAATATGGGAGTAGACCAGGCGGCCTACGGAGTGGAGGGAGAGACTATCGGTGGACTAAGGGTGACCAACAGCCTAGTCAGTCCCAAAATCCTATGTCACCCGTGGTAGGGTGAGGGTGAGGGTGTAGTGGGTTGGCGATGAGCGACCTACTGGATTTGTGAATAGATGATTATCAGTCCCAAAATCCTATGTCACCCATGGATGGGTGAGGGTGAGGGTGTGGTGGTTCGGCGAAGTACGAACCACTGGTTTATCTTGTTATGTATTGATGGCTGGATTAAAATAATGGAATATTGTGGTAAATATTGTCTGTGTTGCGTGGGTTGTGCTGTTCACTGAGCGTGTGGCTCACCCCTCGCACATGTTTTTCCCCAGTGGTCACTGAGCCTGAGCTAGAGCCGGAGCAGCAGTTGGAGCTTTCCGAGGGATTTCTTCAGTAGCGGAGCAGCGCCACGTTCCGCGAGTGCCAGAGGTTATCAGCATCCCTTCTTGACTGTATGTATTTGACTTCCGTGCTTGGCACGTGTTGGTATATGTTCAGTTGTGTATTCGTGTATATTGGCTCTCACAGGACGTATGATTGTGTATCGAGTCTGTAGAATGTTTATTCACAGATTCAGTCTTTTGCTTCCGCTATATTGTGTATATATTATGTCAGCCCTATTTGATATGTGTTGTCATTTTATTGTGGTTTAGAGTATATGCATTTGACCTCCTGTGTAGGTTTCTGATATGATATATATACATTTGCTGCGTTCCGGGGTTGGCCGCCCCGGGGCGTGACACGCCCACCAAGCTGCAATAGGATGCACCCAATCCCGATCATACGCATCACCACTCGCTATAGCACCTTCCAAGTGAGAGGAAAAATCCACCATCAATTTAATGCTTCAAAGGTATTCCTTGACTGGGAAAAGAACCTTGGGAGGGCACCATGAGGTCCCGATATAGGATATCCCGACAACCAAACAAGGAACACGGAGTACCCTAGCCCGGGTCTCAATGATGACCCTGCAAGGCCCCTTAATCCTGAGTAGGAAAACTAGAAGAAGACATCACCCCTTAATGAGCAATACGCCACACCCTCAAAACTTGAAACTGGCGCTGCACACAAAATTAATGGTTACCAGCAATACCGATGCACGGGAAAGAAGCTCCATTATCAAGACGCAATCCATACCTTATAAATTGCGACCAATTCATCACTATCATATTACTGGGCAGGAATCTCCTACCCAAGCCTTAATCCCACCACAAGGGATCAAACAACTGACCCTATTCAGTCGACCCAGTTGACAACTTAAGGGTGGGTCCAGGGGGGTCATGTCCACGTCAACGGATGCGAGGAGGCATGTCAGCAACCTAAGATAACTTCTAAAACAAGAGTACTCAGATGACAATCCTACGACTCATCATCTATACGACTAGACTTAGGCTCTGACAGGACCAGGCTCTGATACCAACTTTTGTCACGTCCCAGGGCGGCTGTCCCCGAGACGTGGCAAATATAAAATATCAGCTAGCAATACCTGAGGTCAATAAAGACTCCAACAACAACACACAAGGTGGCAAAGCAAGGATAATGATAACTGACTGAAAGCGGAAGCATAATATATAAACAATGTCTGTAAACCAAAAATATTATTACAGACTCAAATACACAATCACTGTCCTGTGAGAGCCAAGTCTAGACCAAAGAAAATACAACCTGTGCCACATGCACGATTTACAATACATACAATGACTCTAGGACTGCTGACAGCCTCGCACTCGCCACCCGCCGGAAGAACGCTCCACGCCCATAAGACCACGCCACAGGAAAGCTCTAGCTCCACGCCCAACACTGCCCTTGAAAAGAAACAGCATGCGAGGGGTGAGCTACAAGCTCAGTGAGTGGCTGGAAACCAATCACCATACAACAGTTCAATACATAAGCACTTTCCTTTCAAGGAAAACATGGGTGGAAACCCATGGATAACAGGGTCACGCGGCAGCGCGACCAACCTCACCCTCACTCCCGGAGGGAGACTCTTAAGACTTTTGGGGAGAGACCATACCGTTGGTCGAGGAGACCCGGGATTACTGGTCTACACAACACTACTTGATCATCTACATCGGGGTAACTAACCCACGATGTCTTTAAACATCGATACGAGACCGCACCCAACAACTATGGGACGAACAACGAATGGGTCACGAGGCGATGTGTCTTCACCTCATCCTCACCCTCACCCCCCCTAGAGGTGACATAGGACTTTTGGAAGAGACTTAGACTACTCTACACCCTTGGTCCACCGGTAGCCCTTTCCATTGCGTAGCCTCTACCTGGTGTACTCCCACGATCAGTACGCTTTCGAACGCATCGGTGGTACCTACGGATGGGAGCCCTCTGTCAGGACAGCTGTAATCGCCGGGGAGTTCCTACATCGGATCCAACAAAGGGGAGAACGATTTCACGCTCGCAATATCATTTGTTAACCCTCTCCCGGGTAGCCTCTACCTGGTATACTCCCATGATCAGTACGCTCCCGAATGCATCGGTGGTACCTACGGATGGGAGCCCTCTGTCAGGACAGCTACAACCCGGGCCCCCTCAACACGGACGACATTGGGAGTAAACATTCCATGTTCGCAAAGCGAACCCAATGGAAAACAACTACTCTCGATAATCACTTATCGAGATATCGAATACTACTGTACTCCCACACCGTTGCGTCGCTCAGACACAAAGGGGGTTGCCTCTGCTCTCACATAGAAATAATCCCATAAGCTAATGAATCCTCCTGAATTCCAAATGAGTGCATCGCTCGGATGCACGGGGCGATTGCATCGCTAGCGCACTAACTAATAAGGTACAACCCGACAGCGGGTCATACCCACGCCTATTTCAGATAGGCTTAATTAGTTTTAACATGCGCATATATTTTAGAGGAGAATTTAATCTTAGTTGTGTGCATGAACCATATGCACGATCACATATCAATTAATCATAGGGATACTCCCTAATCATCGATTTACATCATAATAAATCATACAACATGCATACATGGTCATTAATCACAAGGCCTAACTTAAGCATGCGTTGGATATTGCCAACTTAAAAGAAAGGGTCAAGCGCGATCTCGCGCACTAACAGGTGCATGCCAATATTCCAAACGAACCTGAGTCGAGTAGGAAATCGCATCTACTTACTCAGTTCGTTCAGAGGGAGAGGGCGAGAGAGATCATCATCTCATGAAGCTGGTCATAGCTTTGCCCCATTAGCATGGGCGCAATAGCTACACCACGCTCTCAAGTCTTATCGGAAGGGAATATGAGGCAGGTGCCCGTTATTAACCCAGACATAATCATACTGTATATTCCCATTAATATGGTGGGAGTAGTATTACAATACTACCTTGTTGTGCCTGTGTCATTTGGAGCACTCTGATTGAAAATTTGGCTACATAATTTTTTTTTCCTCGAAGTTATGTATTTCCAATTTGGTATTTGGATTTGATTTTGTTAAAATCCAAGATGAAGAGGTTTAAATATGATTTTATTATGAGATGTCCAGTTTTGAGTTAGCTTCCATACAAAAGTGGAATTAGGTCAACTGGATTCCTGTAGTAAAAGTTATGAGTATTTTTCCAAGTATACCCCGGGGAGGGAAATTCTGGCAGCAGCCCTGTTCTATGTTTAGCTCTAATTTCGGAATAGCTGGAGAGATTATTTGATCTTTGCATGAACATGAAAGTTGTAGATAATCTTCTTAGCTTTCCAACAGAATTGGAATTGTGCAATTCGGAGCTATATTGAGGAAGTTATGGCTGTTCCAATGAAGTATGTGCAGAAATTAATGTCAAAGGGCGACTAGGTCATTTCCATCTTCCTTAAGATATTTGTGTGCAAAATATCTTCTTCTCTCTCTCTCCCTCCCATTTTTCCCACGTCAACCCTCTCTTGGTCTCTCATCCTCTCTTTCAAAGCCCCCCCCAAGTGTTTGTTTAAATTCCTCAATGGGAAGTGAAGGAGAAGGTGAAGAAGGTTTGTGTGGGTGTGTTATGTTGTTGATCTCCTCTCTCTCAAGCTCCCTTTTCATGATCTTTTCCCCCCTGATTTGCAGCCATAGGAGGGCTGAGGAGGCTGAAGAGGTGGTGGTGGTGGTGGTGGTGGTGGTGGTTGAGGTGGCCGTGGGCGCGTCGAGAGCCCCGCACCTCCCCCTTTCTGTTTCCCTCTTTTGGTAAGTCCTCTTCCCCTTCTTTTTGATTTTTAGGGTTGTTGGGATGCTTAGGGTGTTCATGCATGCCATGCATAGGGGTTAGGGAGTGTGTGAGGGGTTGGGGAGGGTTAAAAAGGGGTAAGGGTTGGTTGGGCGCGCGTGGGGAGCAATCTACGCGCGTGCGCGCGCAGGCCCGCGCGCAGGCGGGCGCTGGCAGGAGCAGTCGGGAACGCAGACGCGCGCGGGTGCGTGCGAGCGAGTGCGCGGGTGCGCGCGAGGTGGGCGCACGGGTGCGCGCGCGAGTGGGGGTGCGCGTGGGAGTGCGCTCGAGTGCGCGCGGGCGCGCGCGAGCAGAGCAGTGCGCCTGGGCGCGGGGCTGGGGACCAGAGCGCGCGCGCATGTGCGTGCGCACGCGTGTGTGCGCGTGCTGGGGCGTGCGCGCAGGGTGCTGCGGGGAGGCGCAGTGCGCGCGGGTACGCGCTGGGCTGGACGCGCGGGCGTCTGGGCGCGTGGGCAGGCGCGCGGCAGTGCGCCGAAGGTGCTGGGGCGCGTGCGTGCGTGCGTGCGCATTCGTGCTTGCGCGTGCGGGGGGCCATGCGTGTGGCTGCTCGAGGGTTCGGGTAGGTGTCGGGGCACTCGGACTCGCGTGCGTACGTGCGTGCTCGCATGCGTGCGAGTCCGTATGCATGCTTGTCCGAGTATTGGGTATTTCTAATGATTTCTATGTGTAAATTGTGTTGTTACTCACCAAATTCGATGCCCCTACCTTGCAGATCTCGTCGGATGGGATGCGCGAGGTCCCGGGTCGTATGGTGAGTGGTTCGATTCCAATCCCCCCCCCCCTCTCTAGGGATGCGCTCGACCCGCATAGACGCGTGTCGCGCATCGATGGGGCCCCTAGCTATAATATGTAGATACCATGTTAATGCATGATTAATATGATGTAACCATGCCACATTAGACCTTGTATGCTAGGGATATGCATCCATATATCATGTATAGGGGCCCATACATGCCTAGACACCATGTCCCTTGATTGGAAAGCCCCGACCTACGCATGTTTCCCATTTTGTTTAATTTATTTAAATCAAATGTGAGCATATTTTGATAAGCATACCTTAGAGAATATTATAACCTTGTTGTTATAATATATGTTTCCCCGCATCTTAGTTATGCGCCCTGGAGGAATTCTTGAGAATTCATGACATTAGTAGTGTTACAAATCGTTGTCGACGGATCCAAGAGGATCGTACGCGTGTGAGTAGGCTGTCTTCTCCTTTTGGTTGGATCCGATGTAGGGACTCCCCGACGTTGGAAAGCTGACCTGACAGAGGGCTCCCGTCCGTAGGTACCTCCGATGCGTCGGACAGTACTGATAGTGGGAGTATACTAGGTAGAGGCTACAGAGTGTGGGAGAGGCTACCGGGTGGACCAGGGGTGGAGAGCGGTCTAGTCTGTCCCAAAAGACCCATGACACCCCTAAAGGGTGAGCGTGGGGTGGATCGGCGATGTTACGACCCTCTAAATTGTGTAGTTACTCCCGTATAGGGACTGTGACTATTTTAAGGTTAATATGAGTGTGTTGATTGTTGTTATGCGTGTGTTTGATATCTCGACAAGGGAGTATCGAGAGTGGTTGTTTTCCATTGGGTTCACTTTGCGAACAAGGGATCGTTCTCCCCTTCGTTGGATCCAACGTAGGAACTTCTCGGGTTTAGTTGTCCTGACAGAGGGCTCCCATCCGTAGGTACCACCGATGCATTCGGAAGAGTACTGATCGTGGGAGTATACCAGGTAGAGGCTACTCGAGGAAAGGGCTACCGGCGGACCAAGGGTGTAGAGCGGTGAGTTGAGGAGATCGGGTTGTAGATACTACCCGGGAGAGGGTTAACGAATGATGTTACGGGCGTGGGAATCGTTCTCCCTTTTGGTGGAGAGCGGTCTAAATCTCTTCCAAAAGTCCCAAAAGTCTCCCTCCAGGAGTGAGGGTATGGATGAGGTGAAGAATATCACCGCGTGACCCATTCGTTGTTCGACCGTTCCCATAGTTGTTGGGTCCGGTCCTGTGTCGATGTTTAAAGGCATCGTTTGAGCAATTATCTAGATGTAGATGATCCAGTAGTGTTGTATAGACCAGTAAATCCAGGAGTGAGGGTGGGGGTGAGGTTGGTCGCGCCGCCGCGTGACCCAGTTATCCATGGGTTTCCACCCATGTTTTCCTTGAAAGGAAATTGATTATGTATTGAACTGTAGTATGGTGATTGGTTTCCAGCCACTCACTGAGCTTGTAGCTCACCCCTCGCATACTGTTTCTTTTTAGGGGCAGTGTTGGGCGTGGAGCTGGAGCTTTCCTGTGGCGTGGTCTTATGGGCGTGGAGCGTTCTGTCGGCGGGTGGTGAGTGCGAGGCTGTCAGCATTCCTAGAGTCAGTTTATGCATTGTAAATCGTGCATGTGGCACAGGTTGTATTTTCTTTGGTCTAGACTTGGCTTTCACAGGACATTGATTGGGTATTCGGGTCTGTCATAATGTTTTTGATTTACAGACATTTTTTATATATTATGCTTCCGCTTTTCCCTCAGTTATCATTATCTTGCTTTGCCGCCTTGTGTATTTTTGTTGGAGTCTTTATTGACCTCAGGTATTGATAGCTGATATTTTATTATTGCCACGTCTCGAGGACGCCTGGGGCGTGACATACCTAAGACATGACTTATTCTATACATCCATACACATTTACAACATACATGCCCATACTAGAGGGGCTCATGCAACACAATCATTCATACATGAATACAATACATGTATATAAGCCTAGCATGCAAGATATCTACATATTATAGCTTAAGGGGGACCCCATCGATGCGCGACGAGCGCATCCTGAGAGGGGGGGGGGGGGAGATTGGATCGAACCACTCACCATACAACCCGGGACCTCGCGCATCCCATCTGACGAGATCTGCAAGGTAGGGGCATCAAATTTGGTGAGTAACATCACAATTTAACACTTAGAAATCACTAGAATTACCAAAGACTTAGACATGCACGCATACGGGCTCGCACGCATGCGAGCACGCGCGTACGCACGCATGCCCGGGTGCCCCAGCACCTACCCGAGACCCTAGGCCGCCCCACTCATGCCCCAGCACGTGCACGCACGTGTAGGCACGCGAGCGCACGCACTGGTGCCCAGCCGTGGCGGATGCCCGGACACATGCCCCGCGCGCACTCGCGCGCACTCCCCGCGCGCACCCCCGCTCACGCCAGCGCCCGCGCGCACCCGCGCGCCCACTTCCGCACGCGCCCGCGCGCGTCTGCGCGCCCGCCTGCGCCTGCTAGCGCCCTCCTGCGCACGCGCAGACAACCCCCAACGCGCGCCCAGCCAACCTTTACCCCTTTTTAACCCCTCCACCACACTTCTCACTCACCCTAAACCAATTACCTAGCATGCATGACTTCCCCACAACCTTCCTAAGCCATGAAAACCAAGAAAAAGAAGGGGAAGGGCTCACCTTGGGAGGGGGAATGAAAGGGGGAGATTCGGGGGCCCTCGATGCACCCGCGACCACCTCAACCACCACCACCACTACCACCACCTCCTCAGCCCTCCACATGTCTTCCTCGCTGAAAAACAGGGGGGGGGGGAAGTTCATGAAAAGGTGCTTGAGAGAGGGGAGATCAACAACTACAACAACACTTACACAACTTTTCTTGCACTTGCACCTGCTCCTTCTCTTCTCTTGGAGGAATTAATACAAACACATGGGGGGGGGGGGGGGGGGGGGGCTTTGAAAGAGAGGAAGAGAGACCCAAGAATGTTGATGTGGGAGTGGGGGGGAGAGAGAGAGAGATATTTTGGGCAAATAAATATCTAAAAGAGGGATAGAAATGACCAATTCGTCCTTGACTAGAAATTCTGTGCATGCTTCACTAGAACAGCCATAACTTCCTCAATATAGCTCTGAATTGCACAATTCAAAGTCCGTTGGAAAGCCAAGAAGATTATCTACAACTTTCATGTTTATGCCAAGATCAAATAATCTCTCCAGCTATTCCGAAATGTGAGCTAAACATTGAACAGGGCTGCCGCCAGAATTTTTTCATCCCCGGGGCATACCTTGGAAAAATACCCATAACTTTTACTACATGAATCCAGTTGATCTAATTCCACTTTTGTACGAAAGCTAACTCAAAACTGAGCATCTCATAATAAAATCATATTTAAACCTCTTCATCTTGGATTTTAACAAAATTAAATCCAAATACCAATTCGAAAATACATAACTTCTAGGAGAAAAATTATGTAGCCAAATTTTCAATCAGAGCGCTCCAAATGACACAGGCATAACAATCCTTATATGATTAATGGCCACGTATGCATGTTTAAGTGGGCCATACCATGTATGCATGTTGTTTATGATGTAAATCCATGTTAGGGGTTACCCTTATAGTCAATTATTAGATGATTGTGCATATGGTTCATGCACATAGCTATGATATGATTCTCCTGTTATATATATGCACATGTTAAAACTAATTAGGCCTATTTGAAATAGGCAGGGGTACAACCCGCTGTCGGGATGTACCTCATTATTTAGTGCACGAGCGAATTAATCGCCCTTGAATCCGTGTTATGCACTTGAATGTAATTTAAGAGAATTCATTTGTTGTATCGGTTTTGTTAAACCAGTAGCTTTGGCATGAAGTTAGGCACCAGTGCTAGGCGCGTATATGAACCGCCTGTTGGGTTATATGCCTTGGGCTTATTTCTGCGTGAGAGCAGAGGTAACCCCTCGCGTCTGAGCGATGCACTCATGTGGGAGTCCAAGAGTATTCGTTATCATCGACATCTGATTATCGAGTGTAGTTGACTTTCCCATAGGGCTCGCTTTGCGAACGTGGGGTGCTTCCTTCCGACATCGTTGTGCGTCGAACACCCCATCTTCGAAGCTGTCCTGTTTGGGTGCCACCACTTGTAAGTGCTACTGATGCGTATCGCGGTACGCATCTGGCTGATGTACCGATCGTGGAAGGCCGACAGGTAGAGGCTGCCCGGGAGAGGGCTAACGAATGATATTGCGAGCGTGAAATCAATCTCCCCTTCTTCAGATCTGCGTTGCAGCTACCCGACGTTAAAGCTGTCCTGACAGAGGGCACCCACCTGTAGGTACTACCGATGCGTTTGGCAGATATACTGATCATGGGAGTATACCAGGTAAATGCTACCCGTGAGAGGGCTACCGGATGGCGAAGGGTGTCGAACAAAAGGTTTTCTTCCAACAGTCCTGTGTCACCCTTAGGGGTGAGGATGAGGATGAAGTAAAGTCACGTCGCCACATGGCCCATTCATTTTTTGCCCGTTCCCATAGTTGTTGGGTCCAGTTACGTATCGATGTTCAGAGTCATCGTTGGGCAGTTATCGCGATATAGATGATCCAGTAGTGTTGTGTAGACCAGTAATTCCGCGTCTCTTCAACCAACGGTATGGTCTCTCCCCAAAAGTCCCAAGAGTCTTCCTCCGGGAGTGAGGGTGAGGGTGAGGGTGAGGTTGGTCGCGCCGCTGCGTGACCTTGTTATCCATTGGGTTTCCACCCATGTTTTTCCTTGAAAGAAAATTGTTTTAGTATTGAACTGTTGTATTGGTGATTGGTTTCCAGCCACTCACTGAGCTTGTAGCTCACCCCTCGCATACTGTTTCTTTTCAGGGGCAGTGTTGGGCGTGGAGCTGGAGCTTCCCTCTGGCGTGGTCTTATGTGCGTGGAGCGTTTTTTCGGCGGGTGGCGAGTGCGAGGCTGTCAGCAGTCCTAGAGTCATTATTTATGTATTGTAAATCATGCATGTGGCACAGGGTGTATTTTATTTGGACTAGACTTGGCTCTCACAGGACATTGATTGTATATTCAAGTCTGTAATGATATTTTTGGTTTACAGACTTAATGACATTTTATGCTTTTGCGTTTTCAGTTGAGTTATCAGTTATCATTGCTTTGCCAGCTTGTGTGTTATTTATTGGAGTCATTGTTGACCTCTTGTACTTGATAGCTGATACTATATATATTGCCACATCTCGAGGACGGCCGCCCTGGGGCGTGACAAAAGTTGGTATCAGAGCCTGGTCCTGTCAGAGCCTAAGTCTAGTCGTATAGATGATGAGTCGTAGGATTGCCATCCGAGTACTCTTGTTTTAGAAGTATATCTTAGGTTGCTGACATGCCTCCTCGCATCCGTTGACGTGGACGTGACCCCCCTGGACCCCCCTTAAGTTGTCGACTGGGTCGACTGAATAGGGTCAGTTGTTGGATCCCTTGTGGTGGGATTAAGGCTTGGGTAGGAGATTCTAGCCTAGTAGTGTTATAATGATGAATTGGTTGCAATTTCTAAGGTATGGATTGCGTCTCGATAATGGAGCTTCTTTCCCGTGCATCGGTATTGCTGGTAACCATGGAGTTCGCGTGCAGCGCCAGTTTCAAGTTTTGAGGATGTGACATATTGCTGATTAAGGGGTGATGTCTTCTTCCAGCCTTCCTACTAAGGATTAAGGGGCCTTGCGGGGTCATCGTTGAGACCCGGGCTAGGGTACTCCGTGTTCCTTGTTTGGTTGTCGGGATATCCTATATCAGGACCTCATGGTGCCCTCCTAAGGGGTTCTTTTCCCAGTCAAGGAATACCTTTGAAGTATTTAGTTGATGATTGATTTTTCCTCTCACTTGGAAGGTGCTTTAGCAAGTGGAGATGCATACGATCGGGATTGGGTGCGTCCTATTGCAGCTTGGTGGGCGATTGCTTGTGGACAGGGTTCCATAGTGGCATCTGGAGTCTCTTCAATATATCATTATGCGTTGTAGCTGCCTGGTTGAGGCCAGAGCCCTGTGAGGTTCTCCCAGATACTATGCTTGTTGCTGCGCCAATATGGCAGAGATAGTGGGCTTGGGAGGCCACCAAGTAGAGGCCACACCGGGAGAGTACTACTGGATGATGTCGAGAGCGTGGACTCCCCATGATGAATCTGCCCATTGAGTGCATGATACTGGAGTTCCAATGGTTGTAGTTGGGCGACCTGTCGGTGGTGGCATGATGAGCACAGTTCGTGATACTGTCGCGTTTTGCCCCCACATCGATCGTAAACGAGGAGACGAGATCTTACCGTTTGTGATAGGACTCAACCGCCCTATCAGATAGATGACATCGCATAGGCATTGTCGAGGTTCGACGACCCCTTATTGCGTGTCTTGTGGATTAAGTGCGGTTGAGCGGCTTACCAAGCGTGTAAGTATCATCATGAACACCAGCCATGCTCGAGGAGAAGAATCTGGACTTAATTGTTCGAGGTGTTGTTTTGATCTTCCGGTAAGGGTTGAAGATCAGTTACCCCTTGCTGTGAATTGATGATCTATTTGACCAGCTCTGGAAGCGAGTGTCTTCTGTTAGATCGATTCTCGCACAAGGGTACCACAAGTTGGAGATCCGGGAGTTGGACATCCTGTAGATGGCCTTTCGTGACTGTTTTGGGCACTACGAGTTTTAAGTACTGCTATCGGGGTTGACAAATGCGTCGGATGCCTTCGTGGATCTCAAAAGTTTTATTGGGCCTCCGTGGACTACTTTGAGGTAGTCTTCATTGAGATTGCTTGTGGCGCGATGGAAAGGCGATATGGGTGACCTTGTTTCCCCAGTTTGGCATGCCCTCAAGCAAAGTTCGAGAATCATCATTGAGTGGAAAGAGTCAGTCCATCGAGATTCCTTAGTGGACGTGTGGATTATCAGGGATTGTTGCGGACTTGCTAAAAGTCACGTTCGGGTCGTGACGCCGTCTAGGTGATCATTGACCGACTGACTAAGTCCGCGCTTCCCTCCCAAATCCGACTGATTGAGTCTCTGGACGCCTTGACGTGGGTTTCCACCTTCATGATTGTTTGTCTTCATGGCACTCCGGCAGGGGCTATTTTTGGTTGAGACGCGAGGGTTACTTTGAGGTTGTGGCGTAGCCTTGGCAGGCTTTGGCGCGAGCCTCCATCTAAGTACAGCGTTTCACCACCGACGAATGGCCAAGCAAGAGGACGATTCAGACCTTGGAGGACATGCTAAGTGCCTGCGTGCTCGATGATAAGGGCAGTTGGGTGACGCACCACCTATTTGTTGGGGTATGCCTACAAGACAATTGCCAATCGAGCATCCTGATGGACCTGAAAAAGGCACTCTTGAGGTGCAGTTTTATACCTCCCTTGTGTTGGGACGGTTGAGGAGCGCCAGTTAGAGGGGCCACAAGTTATTTATTTGACCTTGCAGTGGCCAGGTTGGTTCATGTGTGTATCCGCACCTCCCAAAACCGATAGCAGGGTTACGCAGGTCATCGTCGCCAGGAGCTTACCTTTGGGTTTGGCGACCATGTTTTCGAGAAGGTGTCCGGGTTTAAGGGCACCCTCCGTTTCGACGTTCGAGGCAAGCAGAGTCAGCCCTTCATCAAACCGGTTCTCATCTTTGAGTGGATTGGGGAGGTGGCTTGTCATGTAGCCTTTCCCCCACAGCTAGCTCATGCCCACGACGTCGTCCTTGTCTCATGGCTGAGGCGTTATGTCCACGATCCTGCTCATGTCATTTTGTTCGACCACGTAATCCTCGAGCTGGATTTGTCATTCGTGGAGCAGTGGATCGAGGTCAAGGACCAGCATGAGAAGTGGCTCCACGCTAAGACCGTTTCTTTGATTACAGGGTGTCGGTAGCGCCAGTCTGGTGCATAGACCACTTGGGAGCAAAAGGTCTATGCGTTATACTTGCTGTATTCGGTCTTCCCTTTGGGTTTCCTTAAATTTTGAGGACTAAATTTGCTAAGGGGGGGAGAATGTTATGCCTGTGTCATTTGGAGCCATTTCGGTTAAGCCTTGGTCACATCTGGGTCATTTAGGGCCTTTTTCTTTTTCAATCGGAGTCGCTAAAATTTTGGCTTTTAGCCACCTGCGGGAGTTGGAGTACTCTGATTGAAAATCTAACTGCATATTATGGGTCCTGGTATTGTTTCGTACTAACCATAAAAAAATTTATCAAATTCCGGTAACGTTTTGAAAAATATGCAGTTCCGAACCATATCCGGGTTTTGAGAGTTCCTGGTTGTTGAATAGTGTGAGATATTTTGAGGATGTGGTGACCTTTGGTAACCTTACCCCCACCTTTCTTAGTGATGAAGAAACCATTGGTCTTTTGGTATGTGAGTGGGTGAGCCTAACCCTAACCTCACCACCCCCCTTATGGTCACGCGTAGACACTATTTAGCTTGAAAATGACATTTTTTCGCTCTCTCTCTCCCCCTCTCTCCCATTTCGTGGAACACCTTCTCTTCCTCTCTTGGTCTCTTTTTTTTCCCCTCTTTGTGTGTGGAGAAGGAGGAGGAAGAAGGAAATGAAAGAGAAGGTGAAGAAGGAAGCACAAGAAGGTGAGTATGTGTTGTTGTTGTTGTTGTTGTTGTTTCTCTTCTCTCTATCCCTTTCTCATGCCCTTTGCACCCTTGTTTTCTGCCATGAAGGGCTTGAGGAGATGCTGATGAGGTGGTGATAGTGGTGGTGGTGGTTGAGGTGGTCGTGGGTGTGTCGAGAACCCCGCATCTCCCCATTTCCCTCCCCCTGTTTTGGTAAGGCAGCACTCTGTATTTTAAAGATCTCAGTGAATCTAGTATTTAGAGGCACATGTTTAGGATTATGTCCTCATATGATATGATCATCTATGTGTCTAGTTGTTATATATGAATTTTGGGGTCATTATGACATCTGTGGTGTAAGTTAGAACCTGTTTTGCATGGCCTGTCCAGATTCGCGTAGGAATTGATCTGTTTTAGGAAGTGATTTATTTCGGGCTTGTAGAGGCAAAATTAGGTTCTAATGTCTTCATGGATTATGATCCCAGCATATCATAGAATGTGCATGTTTTATTTCATAATTTTTGAAAGTGTATTGGGTGCTGTGGAGATCAATTAGTAGGGCTGGTTGCAGCAGGTTTGGCAGTTTTGCTCGGTTGTGTGTCAAGGAGTTGTTTGCATGTCTCTTGGGTGATAATATGGAAGTATCAGGGGTTAGGGTCTTCATGAAGTAGGCTTATATGTGTGATAGGAGGTTCCATATTTTAATTGTGGATCATTGGTTGTGTTTTGTAGATCTCGTAGATCGGACGCGCGGCGACCGGGTATCGGTGAGTGGTTTGATCCAACCCTTCGAGAAGCGTTGGATGCACGTAGTCGTGCGTCGCGCATCCGTTGGGCACCCTGACTATACTACTTAATTAGATAAGTAGTATGGTCATGTCTAACTCATAATATGCTAAGTATTTGCATGCTAGGTTAGTATAGCTTGTATATTGTGTAGAACTCTCCTTTTCTACCATATACTTGCCTATGTATGTTCATGTGTGAACTATTATGTATGCATGCGCCCTTCATGTATGGGCATGTGTGATGTGGGTTTTCATGAATGTATAGAATAACCATGCCTTAGGTAGTATTGTAATACTACTCCCACAATATTAATTGGAATATCCAGCATGATTAAGTCTGGGTTAATAACGGGCACCTGCCTAATTTTCCCTTGCGATAAGACTCGAGGGCGTGGTGTAATTGTTGCACCCATGCTAATGGGGCAAAGCTATGACCAACTTCAAGAGATGATGATCTCTCTCTCGCCCTCTCCCTCTACACGAACTGAGTAAGTAGATGCGATTTCCTACTCGACTCAGGTTCGTTTGGAATATTGGCATTTCGAGTTATTGCAACACTTTGTCTAAAAAATACGAATCGACATCCTTCTTATTTCCCGGTTGAGGATAAACATAAGATAAAAAGGGCTTACCTGTTAGTGCGCGAGATCGCGCTTGACCCTTCCCTTTTAAGTTGGTGATATCCAACGCATGCTTAAGTTATGCCTTGTGTGCTTATATGATTAATGGCCACGTATGCATGTTTAAGTGGGCCATACCATGTATGCATGTTGTATGATTTGTTGTTTATGATGTAAATCCATGTTAGGGGTTACCCTTATAGTCAATTATTAGATGATTGTGCATATGGTTCATGCACATAGCTATGATATGATTCTCTTGTTATATATATGCACATGTTAAAACTAATTAGGCCTATCTGAAATAGGCATGGGTACGACCCGCTGTCGGGATGTACCTCATTAGTTAGTGCGCGAGCGATGTAATCGCCCTTGCATCCGTGTGATGCACTTGAATGTAATTCAGGAGAATTCATTTGTTGTATCAGTTTTGTTAAACCGATAGCTTTGGCATTAAGTTAGGCCTACCCGTGCTAGGCGCGTATATGAACCGCCTGTTGGGTTATATGCCTTGGGCTTATTTCTGCGTGAGAGCAGAGGTAACCCCTCGCGTCTGAGCGATGCACTCGTGTGGGAGTCCAAGAGTATTCGTTATCATCGATATGTGATTATCGAGCGTAGTTGACTTTCCCATAGGGTTCGCTTTGCGAACGTGGGGTGCTTCCTCCCGACATCGTCGTGTGTCGAACACCCCAGTGTCGAAGCTGTCCTGTTTGGGTGCCACCACTTGTAAGTGCTACTGATGCGTATCGCGGTACACATCTGGCTAATGTACCAATCGTGGAAGGCCGACAGGTAGAGGCTGCCCGAGAGAGGGCTAACGAATGATATTGCGAGCGTGGAATCGTTCTCTCCTTCTTTGGATCTACGTTGAAGCTACCCGACATTAAAGCTGTCCTGACAGAGGGCTCCCACCTGTAGGTACTACCGATGCGTTCGACAGATGTACTGATCATGGGAGTATACCTGTCACGCCCCAGGGCGGCCGTCCCCGATACATGGCAAATATATATAATATCAGCAGTCCATACACGAGATCAATAAAAGACTCTAAACAACATCGAAGGTAATAACACAATTAACAATGTAGCTGACATAATATATATACATATAGCGGAAGCTTAAACGACTGAGTTTGTAATTCAAAGACATATTACAGACCAGAATACATAATCAACTGTCCTGTGAGAGCCAATATAAGACAAAGACATCAACATACAAGTATTGTGCCCAAGCACGAGTAACAATACATACAAGCAAAAAGGGGGATGCTGATGGCCTCTCACTCGCAATACCCAAATACGCAAACGCTGCTCCGCTACTGATGTGATGCCTCGGGGAGCTCCTCCTTCAGATCCGACTCAGTGACAACTGGAGGAAAAGATATGCGAGGGGTGAGCCACACGCTCAGTGAATGGTACAATCTATGCAACACAACTCATATTAACCTTAAAAATCATTAAAGTCCCAAGATGGGAGTAACTGTACAAACTGGTGGGTCGTAACGATGCCGACCCACCACACCCTCACCCTCACCCTTTAGAGGTGACATAAGACTTTTGGGACAGATTAGACTGCTCTACACCCTTGGTCCACCGGTAGCCCTTTCCCTGGGTAGCCTCTACCTGGTATACTCCCATGGTCAGTACGTTCCCGAATGCATCGGTAGTACCTACAGATGGGAGCCCTCTATCAGGACAGCTTTTCCCAACCCGGTTAGTTCCTACACGGATCCAACGAAGGGGAGAAAACAATCTACACTCACGGATACGATCCTCTTGGATCCGTCGACAACGATCACTAAACACTTCTAAGGTAATGAATTCTCAAGAATTCCTCCAGGGCGCATAACTAAGATGCGGGGAAAAACATATTATAATAACAAGGTTATAATATTTTCTAAGGCATGCTTATACTAACATAATCTCATTTTGGTTTAATTAAATTAAACTAGATGGGAACATGCATAGATCAAGGCTTTTCAAGCATGGGACATGGTGTCTAGGCATGTATGGGCCTCTATACATGATACATGGATGTATATCCCTAGCATACAATGTCTAACATGGTATGGTTACATCATAGCAAAACATGCATTAACATAAGTTTTCATTCACACAAGTTAATATGTAGTTATGGTGCCCCAGGGGAGGGCAATGCACACCTACGTGCATCGAACGCCTCCCAACTGGGTTGGATCGACCCACTCACCGCAACCCAAGTCATTGCATGACCGTTTGCCATGATCTGCAAGACAAGGGCATTCAATATGGTGAGTATAACTACACAAATATACATGGAATTTACTAGAAATGCCAAAAACTCGGACAAGCACGCATACGGGCTCGCACGCATGCGAGTACGCACGTACGCACGCAAGTCCAAGTGCCCCGACACCTACCCGAACCCTCGGGCAGCCACACGCATGGCCCCCTGCACGCGTACCCGCGCATACGCAAGCACGCACGCTCCCCCGCACCCCCTGGCGCACTGTCGCGCTCCCAGATGCGCTGCCGCGCGCGCGCGCACGCTAGCTCGCCCCCGCGCGCACTGCGCGTCTTGCCCGCGCGCACTCGCGCACACTGCGCGCCCGCGCAGCACCCCGCGCGCACGTTCACGCGCCTGTGCGTATGCGCGCGCGCCAGCCAGCGCGCCCGACTGCGCGCGCAGACGCGCGCGGATGGCCTCGTGCGCGCGCCCAAACCTCACCCACTCCCTTCTCAGCCCTCACACACACCCTATCACCTATGCATGGCATGCATGAACACCCTAACAGCCCTAACAACCATTTAAAACAAGATAAGGGAGGAGGAGAGCTTACCAAAGGAGGGGAAAGAAAAGGGGAGGTACTCGGGTGCCCTTGGCGCACCAAAACCACCGCAACCGCCACCGCCAACACCACCTCCTCCTCAGCCTTACTTGGCTGAAAATCAGGGGCAAAAGGGAGTATGAGAGGGAGCCTATGAGAAGGGAAAACAACACCTACTAATCAATAACACATGAACACACCTTAAGTGTTCTTCCTCTTACACTATTCCTCTTCTTTTGCTTCTTCTTCTCCTTCTTTTCTTTCAAATGAACACACACACACACATTCACACAAGGGAGAGGGAGACGTGGGAATGGTGAGGGAGAGAGAGAGAGAGAGAGACCACTTTTTCCACCATTTGGGGGGGGGGGTGATGAGAAGGGAAAAAGGGGGGGTGCACCTAAGCTAAACTCACCCACACACATTTAAAATATCCAAAGTTTTCTTACTCTTTAAGCAATAGGGGGTGAGGTTACCCAAGGTCACCTTAACCACCAAAATATCCCAATACTATTCCTCCTAACAAACCAGAAACGACCAAAACCCGGATACGATTCGGAACTGCATAATTTTTAAAACGTTACCGGAATTCGATGAAATTTTTATGAGTAGTACAAAATGGCACCAGGACTCATAATATGCAGTTAGATTTTCAATCGGAGTTCTCAAACTCACGCAGATAGCTAAAAGTCTAAAATTTTAGCGGCTCCGATCGAAAAAATGAAAAATTGGAAAATGGCCAGAAATGACCCAAATGTGACCAATAGGCTAAAAAGTGACACATATATAACAGTCAGGGTGCCCAACGGATGCACGACGCACGACTACGTGCATCCAACACTTCCCAAAGGGTTGGATCAAACCACTCACCGCAACCCAGATCACCGCGCGTCCGGTCTACGAGATCTGCAAAACACAACCAATGATCCACAATTAAATATGGAACCTCCTATCACACATATAAGCCTACTTCATGAAAACCCTAACTCTTGATACTTCCATATTATCACACAAGACACATGCAAACAACTCCTTGACACACAACCGAGCAAAACTGCCAAACCTGCTGCAACTAGCCCTACTAATTGATCTCCACAGCACCCAATACACTTCCAAAAATTATGAAATAAATCATACACATTATCTGATATGCTGAGATCATAATCCATGTAGACATTAGAACCTAATTTTTCCTCTACAAGCCCGAAATAAATTATTTCCAGAAGCAGGTCAATTCCTACGCGAATCTGGACAGGCCATGCAAAACAGGTTCTAACTTACACCATAGATATCATAATAACCCCAAATTTCATATCTAACAACTAGACACATAGATGATCATATCATATGCATACATAATACTAAAAATATGCTTCTAAATACTAGAATCACTGAGATCTTTAAAATACAGAGTGCTGCCTTACCAAAACAGGGGGAGGGAAATGGGGAGATGCGGGGTTCTCGACACACCCACGACCACCTCAACCACCACCACCACTACCACCACCTCATCAGCATCTCCTCAAGCCCTTCATGGAAGAAAACAGGGGTGCAAAGGGGGCATGAGAAGGGGATAGAGAGAAGAGAAACAACAACAACAACAACAACAACAACAACAACACATACTCACCCTTTCTCACTCTTTCTTGTGCTTCTTCTTCATCTTTTCCTCCATTAACAACACACACATACAAAAGCCAGAGAGGGAGAGGAAGACGAGAGTGAGAGATTTCCACACAAAGGGGGGCTTTAAATAGAATTAAAGTTAGTTGGTGTGCGGGGGGGGGGGGGGGGACAAGACCAAATCGTCCCTGACCAGAAATTCTAGACGGGCTTCACTAGAACAGCCATAACTTCCACGATATAGCTCCGAATTGCACAATTCAAAATCCTTTGGAAAGCCAAGAAGATTATCTACAACTTTCATGTTTATGCCAAGATCAAATAATCCCTCCAGATATTCCAAAATGTGAGCTAAACATTGAACAGGGCCGCTGCTAGAATTTTTTCATCCCCGGGGTATACTTGGAAAAATACCCATAACTTTTACTACATGAATCTAGTTGATCTAATTCCTCTTTTGTGTGAAAGCTAACTCAAAACTGAGCATCTCATGATAAAATCATATTTAAACCTCTTCATCTTGGATATTAACAAAATTAAATCCAAATACCAAATCGGAAATGCATAACTTCTACGAGAAAAAATTATGTAGCCAAATTTTCAATCAGAGCACTCCAACTTCTGTAGGTCGCTAAAAGCCAAAATTTTAGCGACTCCAATCGAAAAAAAAGGCTCTAAATGACACAGGCATAACAGACATAATTCTAAAAATATGCCTCTAAATACTAGATTCATTGAGATCTTTAAAAGATAGAAATCTGCCTTACCAAACAGGAGGAGGGAAACGGGGAGATGCAAGGTTCTCGACACACTCACGACCACCTCAACCACCACCACCACTGCCACCACCTACTCAGCATCTCCTCAAGCCTTTCTTAGCTGAAAACGGGGGACAAACGGGGGTATGAGAGGGAGCTAAGGAGAGGAGTATCATCAACAATAGCAACAACACACATACACACACCTTTGCACTCCCTTTTGTGCTCCTTCTTCATCTTCACTTCCTCCTTCACTTCCCCCTTCAAAACACCCTCACATAGGGGCTGAACGAGAGAGCTTGAGAGGGAAAAAGAAACCAAATAAGAGGGAGAGAGTGGTCGGATGAGAGAGGGAGAGAGAGAGAGAGAGTGAGAAAACTCACTTGGGGGCCTTTAATGCCCAAAAAGTGATTAGGACAAGTCAACCCAACAACACACCACCAAAGAAATGCTCTCTTTGACTAGGTCAAGCAACCTCTTAGACGTGCACAATCAAATCTCACCTCCCGATCCAGTAACGATCAAACCCGAATGCGATTTGAAATTGCATATTTTTCCTAAACGATACCGGAATTCAATGAAATTTTTATGGGTAGTACAAAACGGTACTAGGACCCATAATATGCAGTTATATTTTCAATCAGAGTACTCCAACTCCCGCAGGTAGCTAAAAGCCAAAATTTTAGCGACTCCGATCGAAAAAAAAGGCTTCGAATGACACAGGCATAATAGCTGAGCGAGATGGTCAGCAATGGCTTGACCTTTAACAGACTTTTAAGTGGTGTAAGTAATGTCAAACTCATTTAACTGGACTTGCCTTTGGGCCAAGCGACCAGTTAATACAACTTTCTCGAATAGGAACCTTATCGGGTCTATTTTGGCAAAGTACTTGACTTGTGGGCAAGAAAATAATGGGGTAGCTTCTAGGAAGCCCATACTAAAGCTAAGAAAGTCTTTTCTATGGGAGGGTATGTTATATATGTGTTACTTTTAGCCTTCTGGTTACCATTGGGACATTTCTGGCAGTTTTTCAACTTTTTCTTTTTTCGATCGGAACCGCTAAAATTTTGGACTTTTAGCTATCATCCTGAGCTTGAGAACTCTGATTGGAAATCTAACTGCACATTATGTGTCCTGGTGCCATTTCAAGCCACTCCTAAAAATTTCAGATATTTCCGGTAACATTTTCAGAATTTGGCAGTTCTGAATCGTATCCGGGTTTTGACCAAGCGAAAAGTCATTGGGAGACTTGACCAAGTCAAAGATGACTTTGATCAAGTCAAATTTGACCGTTGACTTGGTCAATTGGTTTTGTTTCTTTATGTGGATAGGTTGACCCAAAGTCAAACTCACAAAAAACCTAAAAAGCCCTAAGTGAGTGTGTGTGTGTGTGTGGTTTGTGTGTGGCCACTAGTGTGGGCGTGCACTTCTTCTTCTTCCTTCTCTTCTCTTCCTCTCTCTCTCACACACAAAAATATCCCTCTATTCCTCTTGTTATTTCTTTCCATTGGTGCTTGAAGAAGGAGATGAAATAGGAAGCCCTAGAAGGGAAAAAAGTTGGTGAGGGTGAGATCTATCTTCCTATGGTCTTGGTTTTGTTTTCCCCCTTGTTGACCTCCTCTCTTAGCTTCCTTTTCTCCTCTGTTTTCAGCCATTTTTAGGGCTGAGAAGAGGCTTGGTAAGTGGTGGTCTCGGTGGTGACGTTTCAGTGCGCGAAGGGCACCCGAGTTCCTCTCATTGTTCTTCCTCTCTTGGGTGAGTCCTTCTCCTCCCTATTTCTTGTTTAGATGCATGTTTAGGGTGTGTTTTTGGTTGTGCATGATAGCATGGTTGAGGGGGGCGGGGGTGTGGGAGGGCTGAGGAGGAGGTGGGGAGGGCTCGGGCGCGCGTGCGGGGTCATCCGCGCGCGTGCGCGCGAGTCTGCGCGCGCAGGCAGGCGCTGGCACCCGCAGACGGGTGCACTGGCGGGCGCGCGCGCATACGTGCAGACGCGCAAGCATGTGCGCGGGGTGCTGCGCGGGGGCGCAGTGCGCGGGGTGCGCGTGGGGTGCTGCGCAGGGGTGCAGTACGCGTGGGTAGACGCAGGGTTGGATGCGCGGTGCGCGCGGGCGCGCGAGCGCGCGCGAGCGTGCGGGGCAGCGTGTCTGGGCGTGCGGGCAGGGGCGCAGCAGCGTGTCTAGGCTCGCGGGCAAGGGCGTGGCAGTGCGCCCGGGGCGCGTGCGTGCGTGCGCCTTCGTGCGTGCGCGTGCGGGTGGCCGTGCGTATGGCTGCCCGTGGGTTCGGGAGGGTGTCGGGGCACTCGGACTCGCGTGCGTGCGTGCGGGCCCATATGCATGCTTGTCCGAGTATTGGGTATTTCTAGTGTATTTCTTATGTATTTGTGTAGTTTACTCACCATATTGAATGCCCCTGTCTTGCAGATCTTGACGGACGGTCACGCGACGACCCGGGTTTTGGTGAGTGGGACAATCCAACCCAGTAGGGAGGCGTTCGATGCACGTAGGCGTGCATTGCCCTCCCCTGGGGCACCATAGTTGCATATTAACATGTAATAAATGTAAACTATGCATGCATGATTAATATGATATATCCATGCCACCTTAGACTTTGTATGCTAGGGATATGCACCCTTATATCATGTATAGCGGCCTATGCATGCCTAGACACCTTGCCCCGAACTATGCATGTTCCCATCTAGTTTAATTTAATTAAATCAAATGTGAGCACATAGTTACAAGCATGCCTTAGAGAATATTATAACCTTGTTGTTATAATATATGTCTCCCCGCATCTTAGTTATGCGCCCTGGAGGAATTCTTGAGAATTCATGACATTAGTAGAGTTACAGATCGTTGTCGACGGATCCAAGAGGATCATATCCGCGTGAGTAGGCTGTCTTCTCCTTATTGGTTGGATCCGATGTAGGAACTCCCCGACGTTGGCCGTAGCTGACAGAGGGCTCCCATCCGTAGGTACCTCCAATGCGTCGGACTGTACTGATAGTGGGAGTATACCAGGCGAAGGCCCGAGGGTGGGAGAGGCTACCGGGTGGACCAGGGGTGGAGAGCGGTCTAGTATGCCCCAAGAGGCCCATGTCACCCCCCGGAAAGGGTGAGGGTGAGGGGGGAGGTGGGTTGGCGATGAAACGACCCATTAGAATGTGTGGTTGCTCCCGTGTTAGGGGCTATAAATTATATAAGGTTGATATGAATTGTGATGCATGGGTTGTGCTATTCACTGAGCGTGTGGCTCACCCCTCGCATATATTTTTCTCCAGTGATATCAAGGAGGAGCTCCCCGAGGCACTACAGCAGTAGCGGACAGCGTCACGTTCTGCGAGTGAGAGGCCATCAGCATCCCTTCTTGATTGTATGTACTGTTATTGGTGCTTGGGCACTCGTTTGTATATTTGGATGTCATTGTATATATATTGGCTCTCACAGGACAGTTGATTATGTATCGGGTCTGTAATATGTCTTTGAATTACAGACTCAGTTGTTTTAGCTTCCGCTATTTGTATATATTATGTCAGCTACACTTTTGTCTGTGTTGTCATTTTCGGTGTTGTGTAGAGTATTTATTGATCTCCTGTTAGACTGCTGATATTACATATACTTGCCACGTCTCGGGGACAGCCGCCCTGGGGCGTGACAAAAGTTGGTATCAGAGCCTGGTCCTGTCAGAGCCAATTGTTTTTCTTAGAGATGAGTCCTAGGATTTCTATATGAGTATTCTGATCCTAGTGTCTAGTTTTCTTAGGTTGCTGATTTTCCTCCTCGTAGAGGAATGCGTGGGTGTGGTCCCTCTCGGCCTTTGGAGGTTCCCGGACCTACCAGGGGCGAAGATGCTACTGGAGAGTCCTCGACTATGGGGCCAGGACTGGCGCAGGAGCTTCCTGCATGGGAGCGTGCTTACGCTCGTATAGCAGATCTGGTGGAGACTCAGACCAGAACCCTGGAGGCCCAGACTAGGATGTTAGCTGAGCAGGCACGAGAGATCCAGGAGCTGAGGGTGGCCCGCGAGGCAGTTCCGCAGGTCCCCTTGGTGGCAGATCCACCGGTGGTGCCCGACGTGCCCCCTGTCCCCGTGGTGATTCCGGCGGTGGGAGTTCAGGATCCCCTGGAGAGGGAGGTAGAGCTAGAGGCTACAGCACGAGTGCATCAGAGCGGCCTCACCGCCTTTCTGAAGCTTCACCCTCCCGAGTTCCATGGCCAGTCGGCGGATCCCCTTTCCCTTGAGCGTTAGTTGATGGAGGTGGACAAGATCTTCTCGACCATGCACTGCACCGATCGCCAGCGTGTCTCCCTGGCCACCTTCATGCTGAAGGGTAGCCGCCGACTGGTGGGCTACCCGATCGGTGGACATTCCCGAGGGAGTGGAGCGACTACTATGGGCGGGGTTCCGGAGGTATTTCCTGGAGGAGTACTTCCCATTTTCGACGCGCCAGATCGTGATGCGAGAGTTCGAGCAGCTGACGCAGGGCTCCATGTCAGTCGCTGACTACTCCACACGCTTCACGAGGCTTTCCAGGTTCGCCCCCGCCTTGGTAATGGATGAGGAGACGCGGTGCCGTCGTTTCGAGATGGGTCTCATTAGCACCATTCAGGTGCATGTCACCTCTCAGGCATTCACGAGGTACTCGGACTTGGTGTCTCGGGCGAAGACAGTCGAGCGAGACCTTGGGGTCCCTTTGGGGGTTTCGACCCCTTCTGCAGACCAGAGACCCCCCAGGAGCCAGGACCAGGGACAGCGCAAGAAGAAGCGGCCCCGCTTTGATCAGTCAGCGGCTGTCGCTACTCCAGTCGATGTGGTGCCAGTGCGAGGTCCAGCACCCATTGCGGCAGTACCAGTCCAGGCCATGCAGCCAGAGAAGCGGCGCTGTTTCCATTGTCACCGCGTCGGGCATATTTTATATAATTGCCCCGATGCTGGCCGACCCCGTGTGCTGCCTCAGCAGCAGCCGTACCAGCAGCAGCCACGCCAGCAGCAGCAGCCTCAACGCCAGCAGCAGCAGCAGCAGCCTTAGCATCAGCAGCAGCAGCAGCAGCCACAGGGTGGCCGAGTTGACCAGAGGAGGCAGCCAGTGCAGCCTGCGAGGTGTGCCCCTGCTCCTCAGCCGCAGTTTGTTCAGGGCCAAGTTGCAGCACTTTCAGCCGAGGAGGCGCAGGCTTCGGGTAGCGTGGTCCGAGGTATTGTTCTGATCTCTCAGCTCCCTGCATATGTGTTATTTGATTCTGGAGCCACGCACTCGTTCATGTCTCCCATTTTTGCGAGACGGATGGGCGTGGCGTCCGCCCCTCTTGATGTTATGCTGGAGATATCATTGCCCGTCGGAGACCGTATTCTCCTCCGTTCTATTTACCGAGGGTGTACTGTGGTGATTGCGGAGCATGAGTTTCCAGTGGAGTTGGTAGAGCTCGCCATGATGGACTTCGATGCCATCCTGGGAATGGATTGGCTCTCAGCTAGTCACGCCAGCATCGACTGTTTTGCGAAGTCGGTGTCTTTCCACCTTCCGGGTCGGAGATCTTTCCAGTTCGTGGGCGATCGTGACATAGCCCCTTTGTGGTTTGTGTCATCTATCCAGGCGTGGAGACTCCTTCAGGGAGGATGCGAGGGCTTTCTGGCGTATATTGTTGAGGAGGACGCACCACTGCTAGCAGATATCAGTCAGACTCCGATCGTGGTGGAATATCCAGAGGTTTTCCCCGATGATCTTCTGGGATTACCGCCAGATCACGCGATCGAGTTTGAGATTAATCTGATTCCGGGGACCGAGCCGATTTTGAGAGCTCCGTACCGGATGGCCCCAGCAGAGCTGAAGGTGCTCAAGGAGCAACTGGAAGAGTTGCTTGAGAAGGGCTTCGCACGTCCGAGTGTTTCTCCGTGGGGAGCCCTGTTTTGTTTGTGCGGAAGGACGGTTCGCTGCGGCTTTGTATTGATTACAGGCAGCTGAACAAGCGGACCGTGAAGAACAAGTACCCCTTGCCACGGATTGACGATCTGTTTGACCAGCTCCAGGGAGTGCGTGTCTTGTCTAAGATCGATCTCCGTTCGGGCTACTATCAGCTGAAGATCCGGGAGTCAGATATTCCGAAGACGGCCTTTCGTACCCGTTATGGGCACTACGAGTTTCGAGTACTGCCGTTTGGGTTGACGAATGCGCCGGCAGCCTTCATGGATCTGATGAACCGGGTGTTTTGGCCCTTCCTCGACTCCTTCGTAGTAGTCTTCATCGATGATATTCTGGTGTACTCGAGGAGTCTTGAGGAGCACGCTCACCATCTCCGCACTGTCTTGGAGACTTTGGCCTGACATCAGTTGTTCGCCAAGTTCAGTAAGTGCGAGTTTTGGTTGGAGCGTATGGCCTTTCTGGGCCACGTGATTTCTGGCGAGGGCATATCTGTGGACCCGGACAAGACGCTCGCCGTGTCGAATTGGCGTCGACCGTCGAACCCCACAGAGATTCGGAGCTTCCTGGGTTTAGCGGGTTATTATCGGAGGTTTGTCGAGGGTTTCTCGAAGATAGCTGTTCCTCTGACCCGCCTCACTCGGAAGGATGTCCGGTTCGAGTGGTCCCCGGCTTGCAAGGAGAGCTTCCTGGAGTTGAAGCGAAGGCTCACCTCAGCGCCAGTTCTTACCATTCCGTCTGGGAGTGGTGGGTTCGCAGTCTACTCCGATGCATCGCGGTTGGGTGTGGGTTGCGTCCTGATGCAGTACGGTAAGATTGTGGCTTATGCGTCGCGTCAGTTGAAGCCCCATGAGCAGAATTACCCCAGCCACGACTTAGAGTTAGCAGCGATCATCTTTGCACTGAAGATGTGGAGGCACTACCTCTATGGCGAGGAGTTCGAGCTCTTCACTGATCACAAGAGCTTGACTTATTTGCAGTCCCAGCCGAAGCTCAACATGCGTCAGAGACGTTGGGTCGAGTTCCTGAAGGACTATGATTGTGACATCGCTTACCATCCGGGTAAGGCGAATGTCGTGGCCGATGCTCTCAGGAGGTAGCCCCTGGGCATGGCCGCCCACTTGGCTGTACGTCGTTGGAGGCCGCTTGCTGGATCAGCGTTCGAGAGACTCCTGCGGGTGGCTTTTTGGCCAGGCTAGTGGTGCAGCCCGTTCTTCTCGACGAGATCCGCACGGCTCAGGGGCAGGATCCTCACTTTCTAGTCCTCTCTGAAGGCGTCACCCGGGGCGAGCGTCCAGACTACCAGATTCGCGAGGATGGGATCCTGCGGTTCAGAGGTCGAGTATGCATTCCTGACGATGCAGAGCTGAAGCAGAAGATCTTAGACGAGGCCCATCGTTCGAGGTACACAGTGCATCCTGGTGGCACGAAGATGTACAGGGGCCTTCGTCGTGGCTACTGGTGGTGCGGGATGAAGACGGATATTGGCCGTTTCGTTGCCCGTTGCTTGGTATGCCAGCAGGTGAAGTCGGAGCATCAGCGTCCTGCGGGGAAGTTGCAGTCCATTGAGATTCCTCAGTGGAAGTGGGAGCAGATCACCATGGACTTCGTTTCGGGCTTGCCGAGGTCACGTTCGGGTCGCGATGCCATCTGGGTAATCGTCGACCGACTGACTAAGTCCGCTCATTTCCTCCCCATCTGACTCACCGATTCTCTGGACACCCTGGCGCAGTTGTTTGTCTCTGAGATTGTTCGTCTCCATGGCACTCCCGTCAGCATCATTTCTGATAGAGACGCGAGATTTACTTCGAGGTTCTGGCGTAGCCTTCAGCACGCCCTTGGTACGAACCTCCATTTCAGTACAGCGTTTCATCCGCAGACGGACGGCCAGTCGGAGAGGACGATTCAGACCCTGGAGGACATGCTGCGAGCTTGCGTTCTCGACTTTGGGGGCAGTTGGGAGAGGCATCTTCCATTGGTGGAGTTTGCCTACAACAACAGCTACCACTCGAGTATTCGGATGGTTCCATACGAGGCGCTCTATGGCCGCAGTTGCAGATCCCCCTTGTGTTGGGACGAGGTCGGAGAGCGCCAGTTGGAGGGACCAGAGATCATCCACCAGACCTCAGAGATGGTCAAGATGATTCATGAGCGTATCCGAGTCGCTCAGAGCCGTCAGAAGAGCTACGCCGATCGTCGTCGCCGTGAGCTCGCCTTCGAGGTTGGTGACCATGTCTTCCTGAAGGTGTCCCCGATGAAGGGCATCTTCCGTTTCGGTGTGCGGGGCAAGCTGAGTCCGCGTTTCATTGGGCCGCTCCTCATCCTCGAGCGAGTTGGAGAGGTGGCCTATCGCATAGCTCTGCCCCCACAGTTGGCTCAGGCCCATGACGTCTTCCATGTCTCGCAGCTGAGGCGTTACGTCCACGATCCTGCTCACGTCATCCCGTTCGAGCCGCTCATCTTCGAGCCGGACTTGTCATTCGTGGAGCAGCCGATCGAGATCCTGGACCACCGCGAGAAGAGGCTCCGCTCCAAGACCGTCCAGTTGGTCAAGGTGCGATGGCAACACCGTTCCGGTGCCGAGGCCACTTGGGAGCGCGAGGATGCCATGCGTGGCGCATATCCGTATCTTTTCCCTTCCTAGATGTTTTGTATTTATTTTGAGGACAAAATTTCCTAAGGGGGGGAGAATGTTATATATGTGTCACTTTTAGCCTTCTGGTTACCATTGGGACATTTCTGGCAGTTTTTCAACTTTTTCTTTTTTCGATCGGAACCGCTAAAATTTTAGACTTTTAGCTATCATCCTGAGCTTGAGATCTCCGATTGAAATCTAACTGCACATTATGTGTCCTGGTGCCATTTCAAGCCACTCCTGAAAATTTCATCGAATTCCGGTAACGTTTCAGAATTTGGCAATTCTCAATCGTATCCGGGTTTTGACCAAGCGAAAAGTCATTTGGAGACTTGACCAAGTCAAAGATGACTTTGACCAAGTCAAGTTTGACCATTGACTTGGTCAATTGGTTTTGTTTGTTTATGTGGATAGGTTGACCCAAAGTCAAACTCACAAAAAACCTAAAAAGCCCTAAGTGAGTGTGTGTGTGTGTGGTGTGTGTGTGGCCACTAGTGTGGGCGTGCACTTCTTCTTCTTCCTTCTCTTCTCTTCCTCTCTCTCTCACACACAAAAAGATCCCTCTCTTCCTCTTGTTATTTCTTTCCATTGGAGCTTGAAGAAGGAGATGAAATAGGAAGCCCTAGAAGGGAAAAAGGTTGGTGAGGGTGAGATCTATCTTCCTATGGTCTTGGTTTTGTTTTCCCCCTTGTTGACCTCCTCTCTTAGCTCCTTTTCTCCTCTGTTTTCAGCCATTCTTGGGCTGAGAAGAGACTTGGTAGTGGTGGTCTTGGTGGTGGCATTTCGGTGCGCGAAGGGCACCCGAGTTCCTCCCATTATTCTTCCTCTCTTAGGTGAGTCCTTCTCCTCCCTATTTCTTGTTTAGATGCATGTTAGGGTGTGTATTTGGTTGTGCATGCTAGCATGGTTGAGGGGGGAGGGGTGTGGGAGGGCTGTGGGGGGGTGGGAGAGGGCTCTGGCGCGCGTGCGGGGTCATCCACGCTGGCGGGCGCGCGCGCGTACGCGCAGACGCGAGGGCGAGCACGAGGGGTGTTGCGCGGGGGCGCAGTGCGCGGGGTGCGCACGGGGGTGCGTGCGGGGTGCTGCGCAGGGGCGCAGTACGCGCGGGTAGACGCCGGGCTGGACGCGGGGTGCGCGCTGGCGCGCGCGAGCGTGCGCGCGCGCGCGGCAGCGTGTTTAGGCGCGCGGGCAGGGGCGCAGCAGCGCGTTTGCGCGCTCGGGCTGGGGCGCGGCAGTGCGCCCGGGGCGCAAGGGCGCGTGCGTGCGTGCGCCTTCGTGCGTGCGCGTGCGGGTGGCCGTGCGTATGGCTGCCCGTGGGTTCGGCAGGGTGTCGGGGCACTCGGACTCGCGTGCGTGCGGGCCCGTATGCATGCTTGTCCGAGTATTGGGTATTTCTAGTGTATTTCTTATGCATTTGTGTAGTTTACTCACCATATTGAATGCCCCTGTCTTGCAGATCTTGACGGACAGTCACGCGACGACCCGGGTTTTGGTGAGTGGGACAATCCAACCCAGTAGGGAGGCGTTCGATGCACGTAGGCATGCATTGCCCTCCCCTGGGGCACCATAGTTGCATATTAACATGTAATAAATGTAAACTATGCATGCACCCTTATTGTCACGCCCCAGGCGTCCCCCGAGACGTGCCAATAATAAAATATAATATCCGCTCTCAATACTTGAGGTCAATAAGGACACCAACAACAATACACAAGGCGGCAAAGCAAGATAATGATAACTGACTGAAAAGCGGAAGCATAATATATAACAATGTCTATAAATCAAAAACACTATTACAGACGCGAATACACAATCAATGTCCTGTGAAAGCCAAGTCTAGACCAAAGAAAATACAACCTGTGCCACATGCACGATTTACAAAGCATAAAATGACTCTAGGAATGCTGACAGCCTCGCACTCGCCACCCGCCGGCAGAACACTCCACGCCCATAAGACCACGCCACAGGAAAGCTCCAGCTCCACGCCCAACACTGCCCCTGAAAAGAAACAGTATGCGAGGGGTGAGCTACAAGCTCAGTGAGTGGTTGGAAACCAATCACCATTCTACAGTTCCATACATAATCAATTTCCTTTCAAGGAAAACATGGGTAGAAACCCAATGGATAACAGGGTCACGCGGCGGCGCGACCAACCTCACCCCCACCCTCACTCCCGGAGGGAGTCTTTTGGGACTTATGGGGAGAGACCATACCGTCGGTCGAAGAGACCCGGATTTACTGGTCTACTCAACACTACTGGATCATCTACATCTAGATAATCGCCCATCGATGTCCTTCAACATCCATCACGAGACCGGACCCAACATCTATGGGAACGGTCGAACAACAAATGGGTCACGAGGCGACACGTCTTCGCCTCATCCACACCCTCACTTTTGAAAGGAGACATCTTGGGACTTTGGGAGAGACTTAGACTGCTCTACACCCCTGGTCCACCGGTAGCCTCTCCCCGCTCCGTAGCTTACCTGGTATACTCCCACGATCAGCACAGTCCGAACACATCGGAGGTACCTACAGATGGGAGCCCTCTGTCAGGATAGCTTGTCTAACGCCGGGGATGTCACTACACGGATCCAACGAAGGGGAGAACGATTCCACGCTCGTGACATCATTCATTAACCCTCTCCCGGGTAGTATCTACAACCCGATCTCCTCAACTCACTGTTATATATGTGTCACTTTTAGCCTGCTGGTAACCGTTAGAGCGTCCTGGCAGTTTTAAAAATTTTTAGGGTTTTCAATCGGAACCGCTAATTTTTGGACCGTTAGCTATCGTCCTGAGCTAGAGGACTCCGATTGAAAATCTAACTACATATTTGGTGTCCTGGTGCCATTTTAGACCTCTCACGAAAATTTCATCGAATTCCGGCATCGTTTACAAAAATTTCACAGTTCCGGGGCGTATCCGGGTTTTTAAGTCGCGCACTATAAATAAGTGGGATCTAAAACCCGAGTTACTGTTCATCATCCCCGACCTTGAGCTCTCTCTCTCCTCTTCTCCGTTTTTCTTCCGTTTGAGCCCCCTACACCCCTCAAAATCAAAAACCCAAAGCACGAGAAGTGTAGATCGGGTCCCGATCTACACTCCGTTGTTTTCAAAACCCGATTCCGACGACTCTAGCCACCCCGACCTCCTCTCTGTCTCCTCTATTTCGGGCCATTTCGAGGGCCGTGATAGATCGGGGCATAAGAGAACCATTGGGAAAGGTTTCGGCGCGCGGAGAGCAACCGGACTTCGCTCCCTCCCCTTGGTAAGATCTTTTTCCTCTCTTTTCTTGCATAGATGTATGCTAGGGAGGTGGATCTAGGGTTGGGTGGTGGTCGGAGGCGGTGGGTGGCCGTCGGGGGCAGTGGGAGGCGGTCGGAGGCCGTTGGAGGCTTTCGGATGGTGGTGGAGGTGCTCGAGCCGTGGCAGGCCTTGTCCTCGGGCCCAGGCAGCGCGCAGGCTGGGCGCGTGCGGGGATGCGCGCGTGCGGGCGCGTGGCGTGCGCGGGTCTGGTGCGAGGGGCTGGTCGTGCTGGGCGCGCGGGACGGGCTGGCAGTGCTGGCGTGCTCGGGCTGGAGGTCTCAAGCAGCGCAGGAGGCCGGGCGCGCGCGGGCGTGCGCGCGTGCGTGCGCATGGGCGTGCGCGCGGGCGTGCGGGGCGCGTGCTGGTCGTGCTGGGCGGCTGGTGCTGGGCGGGGTGCGCGCGGGTGCTGGCGCGAGCGGGGGTGTGCGCGGGATTGCCGGCGCGCGGGAGCGTGCGCGCGCGCGGGCAGGGCGCCTGGGCATGCGCCTGGGCGCGGTGCTGGGGACCGGTGGGCGTGGTGCTGGGGACCAGTGCGCGCGCGTGCTGGGGCGTGCGTGCGGCAGTGCGTCGGGGCAGTGCGTCGGGGCGCGCGGGACGAGGCGCGGCGGTGCGCGGAGTGCGCGGGCCGAGGCGCGGCGGTGCGCCCGGGCGGTCGGGTGGCCGTGCGGGTGGTTGCCGGCCGTGCGGGTGTTTGCCGGGATGCTCGGGCTAGCGTGCGTGCGGGTCGTATGCACGTTTGCCCGAGTGTTGGGAGTTTAGTTGTGGGTTATGTAAGTCCTTGTGTAATTTGTAGTATTTGTGGATTTTAACTCACCATATTGAATGTCTATCTTGCAAATCTAGACGGGCGGTCGCGCGACGACCCAGATACTGGTGAGTGGGACAATCCAACCCAGTAGAGAGGCGTTATACGCACTTGGGCGTATACCGACCTCTCCTGGGGCACCGTGGATGAATATTAACCTGCAGTAATATGTAATCCATGCTTGTATGATTAAATTGTAGAATGCATGCTACCCTAGACTTTGCATGTTAGGGACTTGCACCCTTAGGATATGTGTATGAGCCATGCACCATGTCTCCTGTTTCATGTTAGGAAACCTCGACCTGTGTATGCGTCCTACTAGTTTATTTATTCAATTAAATGCTAGTGTATGTTAAATCGCATGCCTTAGGTAATATTATCGGGAGGAGCCTTGCGAGGACAGCGGTGAGACCCGTGTTAGGGTACTCCGTGTTCCTTGTTTGGTTGTCGGGATGTCCTGTATCGGGACCTCATGCTGCTCTCCCAAGGTTTCTAGTCCCAATAATATTATATGTAATGTTGTATGTTTGGTATAATTATTAGCATGAGTAGTGAATATTATAGGGGAGGGGCCTTGCGAGGACAGCGGTGAGACCCGTGTTAGGGTACTCCGTGTTCCTTGTTTGGTTGTCGGGGTATCCTGTATCGGGAACTCACGCCGCCCTCCCGAGTTTCTTTCCCCCAATGATATTCCAACATTGCTTTTGATTGTACTTATTTCCCCGCATCTTGGATATGCGCCCTGGAGGAACTCTGAAGAGTTCATGACATTTGAGTGGTAGAGATGTATTGTCGGCGGATCCGAGTGGATCATATGCGTATGGATAGGCTGTTCTGTTCCCTGCGTTGGATCCGGTAGAGGCTACCCCCAGCGTTAGAAAGGCCGTCCTTCGGAGGACCCACATCAGTAGGCGCCTCCCGATTTTTGTGACGGACTGTGCTGAAGTTGTGGGTGGAGACCAAGCGGCCTACGGAGTGGAGGGAGAGACTATCGGTGGACCAAGGGTGACCAACAGCCTAGTCAGTCCCAAAATCCTATGTCACCCGTGGTAGGGTGAGGGTGAGGGTGTAGTGGGTTGGCGATGAGCGACCTACTGGATTTGTGAATAGATGATTATCAGTCCCAATAGCCTATGTCACCCATTGATGGGTGAGGGTGAGGGTGTGGTGGTTCGGCGAAGTACGAACCACTGGATTATGTTGTTATGTCTTGGAGATTGGATAAATAATGGAATTGTGGTAAATATAGTCTGTGATGCATGGGTTGTGCTGTTCACTGAGCGTGTGGCTCACCCCTCGCATATGTTTTTCCCCAGTGGTCACTGAGCCTGAGCTAGAGCCGGAGCAGCAGTTGGAGCTTTCCGAGGGATTCCTTCAGTAGCGGAGCAGCGCTACGTCCGCGAGTGCCAGAGGCTATCAGCATCCCTTTCCTTGGCTGTATGTATTTTATTTCCGTGCTTGGCACGTGTCTGTATATATATTCAGTTGTTTCCATGTATATTGGCTCTCATAGGACGTATGATTGTGTATCGAGTGTGTAACATGTTTTGGGTTACAGACTCACTTTTAGCTTCCGCTATTTTGTGTATATATTATGTCAGCCTTGTTTGATATCTGTGTTGTCATTTTTATCTGTGGTTTAGAGTATATGTGTTTGACCTCATGTGTAGGCCTCTGATATGATATATACACCTGCCGCGTCCCGGGGACGGCCGCCCTGGGGCGTGACAAAAGTTGGTATCAGAGCCTGGTCCTGTCAGAGCCAATTGTCTTCCTTTGCATAGAGATGAGTCCTAGGATTTCGATATGAGTATTCTGATCCTAGTGTCTGGTTTTCTTAGGGTGCTGATATGCCTCCTCGCAGAGGACGGCGCGGACGAGGTCCCTCTCGGTCTTTGGAGGTTTCCGGACCTACCAGAGACGAGGATGCTACCGGAGAGCCCTTGACGCAGGAGCCTCCTGCTTGGGAGCGTGCTTTCGCTCGGTTGGCTGATTTGGTGGAGACACAGACGAGGATGTTGGCAGAGCAGGCTAGGGAGATTCAGGAGCTGAGGGTGACCCGCGAGGCAGTTCCGCCGGTCCCCTTGGTGGCAGATCCGCCTGTGGTACCCGATGTACCCCCAGTTCCTGTGGCAGTTCCGGCAGTGAGAGTTGAGGATCCCCTGCAGAGGGAGGAGGAGCTAGAGGCGGCAGCGCGAGTGCGGCAGAGTGGCCTCAACGCCTTTCTAAAGCTCCATCCTCCCGAGTTTCATGGGCAGTCGGCAGATCCCCTTGCGCCAGAGCGTTGGTTGAGGGAGGTGGATACCATTTTCGCGGCCATGCTTTGCACCGATCGCCAGCGAGTCTCCCTGGCCACCTTTATGCTGAAGGGTGACGCCGCCGACTGGTGGGCTACCCGAGTGGTGGACATCCCAGAGGGAGTGGAGCAGCTTTCTTGGGCGGGTTTCCAGAGGTATTTCTTGGAGGAGTACTTCCCGTTCTCGGCGCGGCAGCTAGTGGAGCGGGAGTTCGAGCAGCTGACGCAGGGTTCCATGTCAGTTGCTGATTACTCTACGCGCTTTACGAGTCTGTCCAGATTTGCTCCAGCCTTGGTGATGGACGAGGACACGAGGTGCCGCCGTTTCGAGCTGGGTCTCAGCAGCGCTATCCGGGTGCACGTCACCGCCCACGCTTTCACGAGGTACTCCGACTTAGTGTCTCGAGCGAAGACCGTCGAGAGAGACCTCGGGATCCAAGTGGGGGTTCCGACCCCTTCCGCAGATCAGGGTTCTTCCGGGAGTCGGGACCAGGGGCAGCGCAAGAGGAAGAGGCCCCGTTTCGAGCAGTCAGCGGCTGCCTCTCCTCCAGCTGATGCGGTGCCAGGGTGGGATCCAGCACCCATTGCAGCAGTGCCCATCCAGTCCATGCAGCCAGAGAAGCGGCGCTGTTTTCATTGTCAGCGCATCGGGCATATCAGATACCATTGCCCTGATGCTGGCCGACCCCGAGTGCCACCTCAGCAGCCGCCGTTCTTGCAGCAGCAGCTTCCGCGCCAGCAGCAGCCAGTGCAGCCGGCGAGGCGTGCTCCTGTTCCTCAGCCGCGGTTGGTCCAAGGCAGAGTTGCAGCGCTTACGGCCGAGGAGGCGCAGCCTTCGGGTGTCATGGTTCGAGGTATTATCCTAAGTTCCCAGCTCTCTAGTATAAGGATGTGTGTGTGTAGTTGATGGTTGTTATGCAAGTGTGTGTGGTATCTGGATGAGTGAGAATCAAGAGTGGTTGATTGGGTTAAGGAAGCCGGGTTTTAGCTGTCCTGGCAGTGAGTTCCCATTAGTAGGTACCGCCGATGCAGTCGGAGGGGTACTGAATTTGGGAGTATGCTAGGTAGGGGCTACCCGGTAAGAGATTATCGAATGGTGTCGCGAGCGTGGAATCGCTCTCCCCTTCGTCGGATCCGCGTAGTACAGCCCCGGCGTTAGACAGGCTCCCGGTCAGAGGACCAGGCGAGCTACGGAGCGGGGAGAGGCTACCGGTGGACCAGGGGTAGAGAGCAGTCTAAGTCTCTCCCAAAGTCCCAAAATGTCTCCTTTCGGAGTGAGGGTGTGGATGAGGCGAAGGCGGGTCGCTCGTGACCCAGTTTCTGTTGGACCGTTCCCAATGATGTTGGGTCCGGTCTTGCAAAGGATGTTGAATGACATCGTTGGGTGATCATCTAGAGGTAGATGATCCGGAGGAGTTAATGGGTTCTTTTAAATGATGTCTTCTTCCAGTGTTCCTTTCTGGATTAAGGGGCCTTGTGAGGTCGGCGTTGGAACCCGGGCTAGGGTACTTCGTGTTCCTTGTTTGGTTGTCGGGGTATCCTATATCGGGATTTCATGGTGCCCTCCCGAGGTTTCTTTTCCCAGGTAAGGGATGCCATGGAAACATCAGATAGATGAGAGATCAAGTGTGAGTTTGGTTAGAGGTTATGGCCTTTTGGGCTGAGTGGTTTCTGGTGAAGGCATATCTGTGGACCCGGGTAAGACGTTTGCTATGTCGAATTGGCGTAGGCCGTCGAACCCCGCAAGGATTCGGAGCTTCCCGAGTTGGAGGGTTATTGCAGGAAGCTTGACGAGGGACTCTCGAAGATAGCTGTTCCTCTTAACCGCCTTACTCGGAAGGATGTCCGGTTCGAGTGGTCCCCTTCTTGCGAGGAGAGCTTCCTGGAGTTTATCGGAGGCTCACCTCAGCGCCAATTCTTACCTCTCCATCTTGGAGGGGTGGGTTCGCAGTTGGGTAATGCTGTGTCCACGATCCTGCTCACGTCATCCCGTTCGAGCCGCTCGTCTCTGAGCCGGACAGTCATTCGTGGAGCAGTCGATTGAGATCATGGACCGCCGCGTGAGGAGGTTCTGCACCAAGACCGTCCAGTTGGTCGAGGTGCGATGGCAGCACCGTTCCGGTGTCGAGGACACTTGGGAGCTCAAGGATGCCAGGGGTGACGCATCTTTTCCCCTCCTAGATGTTTTTGCATATTTTGAGGGAAAAATTTCCTAAGGGGGGAAGAATGTTATATATGTGTCACTTTTAGCCTGCTGGTAACCGTTAGAGCGTTCTGGCAGTTTTAAAAATTTTTAGGGTTTTCGATCGGAACCGCTAATTTTTGGACTGTTAGCTATCGTCCTGAGCTAGAGGACTCCGATTGGAAATCTAACTGCATATTTGGTGTCCTGGTGCCATTTTAGACCTCTCACAAAAATTTCATCGAATTCCGGCATCGTTTACAAAAATTTCGCAGTTCCGGGGCGTATCCAGGTTTTTAAGTCGCGCACTATAAATAAGTGGGATCTAAAACCCAATTACTGTTCATCATCCCCGACCTTGAGCTCTCTCTCTCCTCTTCTCCGTTTTTCTTCCGTTTGAGCCCCCTACACCCCTCAAAATCAAAAACCCAAAGCACGAGAGGTGTAGATCGGGTCCCGATCTACACTCCGGTGTTTTCAAAACCCGATTCTGACGACTCTAGCCACCCCGACCTCCCCTCTCTCTCCTCTGTTTCGGGCCATTTCGAGGGCCGTGATAGATCGGGGCGTAAGAGAACCATTGGGAAAGGTTTCGGCGCGCGGAGAGCAACCGGACTTCGCTCCCTCCCCTTGGTAAGATCTTTTTCCTCTCTTTTCTTGCATAGATGTATGCTAGGGAGGTGGATCTAGGGTTGGGTGGTGGTCGGAGGCGGTGGGTGGCCGTCGGGGGCAGTGGGAGGCGGTCGGAGGCCGTTGGAGGCTTTTGGATAGTGGTGGAGGTGCTCGAGCCGTGGCAGGCCTTGTCCTCGGGCGCAGGCAGCAGCGGCAGCGGCCCAGGCAGCACGTAGGCTGGGCGCGTGCGGGGATGCGGGCGTGCGGGCGCGCGGCGTGCGCGCGGGCGTGCGCGGGTCTGGTGCGAGGGGCTGGTCGTGCTGGGCGCGAGGGACGGGCTGGCAGTGCTGGCGTGCTCGGGCTGGAGGTCTCAACCAGCGCAGCAGGCCGGGCGCGCGCGGGCGTGCGCGCGTGCGTGCGCATGGGCGTGCGCGCGGGCGTGCGGGGCGCGTGCTGCTCGTGCTGGGCGGCTGGTGCTGGGCGGGGGTGCGCGCGTGCGTGCGCATGGGCGTGCGCGCGGGCGTGCGGGGCGCGTGCTGCTCGTGCTGGGCGGCTGGTGCTGGGCGGGGGTGCGCGCGGGTGCTGGCGCGAGCGGGGGTGTGCGCGGGAGTGCGCGCGGGTGCGCGCAGAGGCGCGCGCGCGGGCAGGGCGCCTGGGCATGTGCCTGGGCGCGGTGCTGGGGACCGGTGTGCGCGGTGCTGGGGACCAGTGCGCGCGCGTGCTGGGGCGTGCGTGCGGCAGTGCGTCGGGGCGTGCGCGTGCGTGCGGCAGTGCGTCGGGGCGCGCGGGCCGAGGCGCGGCGGTGTGCCCGGGCGGTCGGGTGGCCGTGCGGGTGGTTGCCGGCCGTGCGGGTGTTTGCCGGGATGCTCGGGCTAGCGTGCGTGCGGGTCGTATGCACGTTTGCCCGAGTGTTGGGAGTTTAGTTGTGGGTTATGTAAGTCCTTGTGTAATTTGTAGTATTTGTGGATTTTAACTCACCATATTGAATGTATATCTTGCAGATCTAGACGGGCGGTCGCGCGACGACCCAGATACTGGTGAGTGGGACAATCCAACCCAGTAGAGAGGCGTTATACGCACTTGGGCGTATACCGACCTCTCCTGGGGCACCGTGGATGAATATTAACCTGCAGTAATATGTAATCCATGCTTGTATGATTAAATTGTAGAATGCATGCTACCCTAGACTTTGCATGTTAGGGACTTGCACCCTTAGGATATGTATATGAGCCATGCACCATGTCTCCTGTTTCATGTTAGGAAACCTCGACCTGTGTATGCGTCCTACTAGTTTATTTATTCAATTAAATGCTAGTGTATGTTAAATCGCATGCCTTAGGTAATATTATCGGGAGGAGCCTTGCGAGGACAGCGGTGAGACCCGTGTTAGGGTACTCCGTGTTCCTTGTTTGGTTGTCGGGATGTCCTGTATCGGGACCTCATGCTGCTCTCCCAAGGTTTCTAGTCCCAATAATATTATATGTAATGTTGTATGTTTGGTATAATTATTAGCATGAGTAGTGAATATTATAGGGGAGGGGCCTTGCGAGGACAGCGGTGAGACCCGTGTTAGGGTACTCCGTGTTCCTTGTTTGGTTGTCGGGGTATCCTGTATCGGGAACTCACGCCGCCCTCCCGAGTTTCTTTCCCCCAATGATATTCCAACATTGCTTTTGATTGTACTTATTTCCCCGCATCTTGGATATGCGCCCTGGAGGAACTCTGAAGAGTTCATGACATTTGAGTGGTAGAGATGTATTGTCGGCGGATCCGAGTGGATCATATGCGTATGGATAGGCTGTTCTGTTCCCTGCGTTGGATCCGGTAGAGGCTACCCCCAGCGTTAGAAAGGCCGTCCTTCGGAGGACCCACATCAGTAGGCGCCTCCCGATTTTTGTGACGGACTGTGCTGAAGTTGTGGGTGGAGACCAAGCGGCCTACGGAGTGGAGGGAGAGACTATCGGTGGACCAAGGGTGACCAACAGCCAAGTCAGTCCCAAAATCCTATGTCACCCGTGGTAGGGTGAGGGTGAGGGTGTAGTGGGTTGGCGATGAGCGACCTACTGGATTTGTGAATAGATGATTATCAGTCCCAATAGCCTATGTCACCCATTGATGGGTGAGGGTGAGGGTGTGGTGGTTCGGCGAAGTACGAACCACTGGATTATGTTGTTATGTCTTGGAGATTGGATAAATAATGGAATTGTGGTAAATATAGTCTGTGATGCATGGGTTGTGCTGTTCACTGAGCGTGTGGCTCACCCCTCGCATATGTTTTTCCCCAGTGGTCACTGAGCCTGAGCTAGAGCCGGAGCAGCAGTTGGAGCTTTCCGAGGGATTCCTTCAGTAGCGGAGCAGCGCTACGTCCGCGAGTGCCAGAGGCTATCAGCGTCCCTTTTCTTGGCAGTATGTATTTTATTTCCATGCTTGGCACGCGTCTGTATATATATTCAGTTGTTTCCATGTATATTGGCTCTCACAGGACGTATGATTGTGTATCGAGTCTGTAATATGTTTTGGGTTACAGACTAAGTTTTAGCTTCAGCTATTTTGTGTATATATTATGTCAGCCTTGTTTGATATCTGTGTTGTCATTTTTATCTGTGGTTTAGAGTATATGTGTTTGACCTCATGTGTAGGCCTCTTATATGATATATACACCTGCCGCGTCCCGGGGACGGCCGCCCTGGGGCGTGACACTCACCGCTCTACACCCTTGGTCCACCGGTAGCCTCTCCCCCCCGTCGTGGCCTCCACCTAGTCCTCTGACAGGTATAGCCAACACCGGGGAGTTCCTACATCCGGTCCAAACGAAAGGGAGAACGATCCCATGTTGGCAAAGCGAAACCCAATGGAAAACAACCACTCTCGATACTCGCTCATCGAGATATCACACACATGCATAACAACAACCAACACACTCATATTAACCTCAAAGTAGTCATAGTCCCTAAACGGGAGTAACTACACAAACTAGTGGGTCGTAACATCGCCGACCCACCACACCCTAACCCTCACCCTCAAAGAGGTTACCTGGCCTTTTGGGACTGACTAGACTCCTATTCGCCCTTGGTCCACCGGTAGCCTCTCCCCACTCTGTAACTTACCTGGTATACTCCCACGATCAGCACTGTCCGAACACATCGGAGGTACCTGTTGTGTCTGTGTCATTTGGAGCGCTCTGTTTGAAAAATTTGGGTACATAATTTTGACGGCGTGCGCGCGGGCTGGACGCGGGTGCACGCGGGCTACCGCGTGCGCGTGTGTGCCCATGCTGGGGTGTGTGCGGGGTGCTGCGCGGGGGGCGCGTGGGCTGGACGCGCGGTGCGCGCGGGCGCGTGCGCGCGGCAGCGCGTCTAGGCGCGCGGGTAGGCACGCGGCAATGCGTCGATGGTGCAAGGGTGCGTGCGTGTGTGTGCGCTCGTGCGTGCGCGTGCGGGGGCCATGCGTGTGGCTGCCCGAGGGTTCGGGTAGGTGTCGGGGCACTCGAACTCGCGTGCGTACGTGCGTGCTCGCATGCGTGCGAGCCCGTATGCATGCTTGTCCGAGTATTGGGTATTTCTAATGATTTCTTTGTGTAAATTGTGTTGTTTCTCACCAGTTGGATGCCCCTACCTTGCAGATCTCGTCGGATGGGATGCGCGAGGTCCCGGGTCGTAAGGTGAGTGGTTTGATTCCAATCCCCCCCCCCCTCTCTAGGGATGCGCTCGACCCGCGTAGACGCGCGTCGCGCATCTATGGGGCTCCCTAACCAATAGGTAGATGTTTTGCATGCTAGGGATATACATCCATGTATCGTGTATAGAGGCCCGTACATGCCTGGACACCATGTCCTGTACTTAAAAGCCTTGATCTATGCATGATCAATATGATGTATCCATGCCACCTTAGACTTTGTATGCTAGGGATATGCACCCTTATATTATGAATAGAGGCCTACGCATCCTGATACCATGTTTTCATGCTAGGAAAGCCTCGACCTACGCATGTTTCCCATTTAGTTTAATTTATTTAAATCAAATGCGAGCTTATGATTATTAGCATGTCTTAGAGAATATTATAACCTCTTTGTTATAATATGTGTCTCCCCGCATCTTAGTTATGCGCCCTGGAGGAATTCTGAAGAATTCATGACATTAGTAGAGTTGCAACCGGTGTCGGCGGATCCAAGTGGATCGTATCCGTGTGGGTAGGCTGTTTCTCTTCCCTTCGTTGGATCCGTGTAGGGACTCCTCAGCGTTAGACAGGCCGTCCTGACAGAGGGCTCCCATCAGTAGGCACCTCCGGATTTTGTTTTGGACTGTGCTGAATCGTGGGAGTAGACCAGGCGAGCTACGGTGTGGAGGAGAGGCTATCGGTGGACCAAGGGTGATTAACAACCTAGTCAGTCCCAAAAGACCATGTTACCCTGTGAGGGTGAGGGTGAGGGTGTGGTGGGTCGGTGATGTAGCGACCCATTGGATTGTGTAGTTGCTGCCACTTAGAGGCTATGAATACTTTGAGGATAATATGAGTGTGTTGGTTGTTATTATGCATGTGTGTGATATCTCGATAAGCGAGTATCGGGAGTGGTTGTTCGAGTTGAGGAGGTCGGGTTGTAGATACTACCCGGGAGAGGGTTAATGAATGATGTCGCGAGCGTGGAATTGTTCTCCCCTTCGTTGGATCCGTGTAGTGACATCCCCGGCGTTAGACAGGCTATCCTGACAGAGGGCTCCCATCAGTAGGTACCTCCTGATTGTGTTTCGGACTGTGCTGAATCGTGGGAGTATACCAGGTAAGCTACGGAGCGGGGAGAGGCTACCGGTGGACCAGGGGTGTAGAGCAGTCTAAGTCTCTCCCAAAGTCCCAAAATGTCTCCTTTCAGGAGTGAGGGTGTGGATGAGGCGAAGAGGCGTCGCCTCGTGACCCATTCGTTGTTCGACCGTTCCCATAGATGTTGGGTCCGGTCTCGTGATGGATGTTGAAGGACATCGATGGGCGATTATCTAGATGTAGATGATCCAATAGTGTTGAGTAGACCAGTAAATCCGGGTCTCTTCGACCGATGGTATGGTCTCTCCCCATAAGTCCCAAAAGACTCCCTTCGGGAGTGAGGGTGGGGGTGAGGTTGGTCGCGCCGCCGCGTGACCCAGTGATCCTTGGCTTTCTACCCATGTTTTTCCTTGAAGAAGGGAACTGATTATGTTTTGAACTGTAGAATGGTGATTGGTTTCTTTTCAGGGGCAGTGTTGGGTGTGGAGCTGGAGGTTCTTGTGGCGTGGTCTTATGGGTGTGGAGCATTCTGCCGGCGGGTGGCGTGTGCGAGGCTGTCAGCATTCCTAGAGTCATTTTATGCTTTGTAAATCGTGCATGTGGCACAGGTTGTATTTTCTTTGGTCTAGACTTGGCTTCCACAGGACATTGATTGTGTATTCAGGTCTGTAATAATGTTTTTGATTTGCAGACATTGTTATATATTGTGCTTCCGCTTTTCAGTCAATTATCATTATCTTGCTTTGTCGCCTTGTGTATTGTTGTTGGTGTCCTTATTGACCTCAGGTATTGATAGCTGATATTATATTTATTATTGCCACGTCTCGGGGACGCCTGGGGCGTGACAATAAAGATGGTATCAGAGCCTGGTCCTGTTAGAGCCTAAGTCTAGTCGTATAGATGATGAGTCGTAGGATTGTCATCCGAGTACTCTTGTTTTAGAAGTTATCTTAGGTTGCTGACATGCCTCCTCGCATCCGTTGACGTGGACGTGACCCCCTGGACCCACCCTTAAGTTGTCGACTGGGTCGACTGGTTAGGGTCAGTTGTTAGATCTCTTGTGCGGGATTAAGGTTTGGGTAGGATATTTATGCCCAGTAGTGTGATAGTGATGAATTGGTTGCAATTTCTAAGGTATGGATTGCGTCTCGATAATGGAGCTCTTTTCCGTGTATCGGTATCGCTGGTAACCATGGAGTTCGCGTGCGGTGCCTGTGTAAAGTGTTGAGGATGTGGCGTATTGCTCATTAAGGGATGATGTCTTCTTCTAGACTTCCTACTCAGGATTAAGGGGCCTTGCAGGGTCAGCGTTGAGACCTGGGCTAGGGTACTCCGTGTTCCTTGTTTGGTTGTCGGGATATCCTATATTGGGACCTCATGGTGCCCTGCCAAGGTTTCTTTTCCCAGTCAAGGACTACCTTAGAAGCATCAAATTGATGGTGGATTTTTCCCTCTCACTTGGAAGGTGCTGTAGTGAGTGGTGATGCGTACGATCGGGATTGGGTGAATCCTATTGCAGCTCAGTGGGCGATCGCTAGTGGACTGGGTTCCATAGTGGCATCTGGAGTCGCTTCGATATATCATTGTGCGTTGTAGCTGCCCGGTTGAGGCCAGAGCCCTGTGAGGTGCTCCCAGATACTATGCTTGTGGTGCGCCCATATGGCAGAGATAGTAGGCTTGGGAGGCTACCAGGTAGAGGCCACACTGGGAGAGTGCTGCTAAATGATGTCGAGAGCGTAGACTCCCCGTGATGAATCTGCCCATGGAGTGCAGGATGCTGGAGTTCCAATGGTTGTAGATGAGCGACCTATCTCTGGCGGCATGTGAAGCACAGTTGTGGATACTGTCGCGTTTTGCCCCACATTGGTCGCAAATAAGGAGACACGATGCTAGCGTTCATGATGGGACTCAACCGCCCTATCAGATAGATGACGTCGCATAGGCATTGTCGAGCCCTTATTGCGTGTCTTGTGGATTAAGTGTGGTTGAGCGATTTACCAAGCGTGTAAGTGTCATCATGAGCGCCAGGCATGCTCGAGGAGCAGAATCTGGACTTAATTGTTTGTGGTGTTGTTTTGATCTCCCCGTGAGGTTGAAGATCAATTACCTTTGCCGCGAATCAATGATCTATTTGACCAGCTCTGTGAGCGAGTGTTGGCTGTTAGATCGATCTTCGCACAAGGGTACCACAAGTTAGAGATCCGAGAGTTGGACATCCCATAGATGGCCTTTCATGACCGTTCAGGCACTACGAGTTTTAAGTACTGCTGTCGGGGTTGACGAATGGGCCGGATGCCTGCATGGATCTCAAAAGTTTTATTGGGCTTCCGTGGACTACTTTGAGGTAGTCTTCATTGAGATTGATGTGGTGTGATTAAAAGGTGATGTGGGTGACCTTGTTTCCCCAGGTTGGCATGCCCTCAGGCAAGTTCAAAAATCATCATCGCGTTGGAACGCGTTAGTCCATCGAGATTCCTCAGTGGACGTGGGAGTGGGTTATCAGGGATTGTTGCGGACTTGCTAATGTCACGTTCGGGTCACGACGCCGTCTAGGTGATCACCGACTGACTAAGTCTGCGCTTCCCTCCCTACCCGATTGATTGAGTCTCTGGACGCCTTGACATGGGTTTTCACCTTCGCGATTGTTCGTCTTCATGGCACTCCAGTCGGCGCTATTTTCGGTTGAGACGCGAGGGTTACTTTGAGGTTGTGGCGCAGCCTTTGGCGCGAGCCTCCATTTAAGTATAGCGTTTCATCGTCGATGGACAGCCAGACAAAGAGGACGATTCAGACCTTGGAGGACATGCTAAGTGCCTGCGTGCTCGATGATGAGGGCAGTTGGGTGAGGCACCACCCATTTGTTGGGGTATGCCTGCAAGACGACTGCCATTCGAGCACCCAGATGGATCTATGAAAGGCACTCTACAGGCGCAATTTTATACCTCCCTTGTGTTGGGACGGTTGAGGAGCGCCAGTTGGAGGGGCCATAAGTTAGTTGTTTGACCTTGCGGTGGCCAGGTTGGTTCGTGTGTACATCTGCACCTCCCAGAACCGATAGAAGGGATACCCAGGTCATTGTCGCCAGGGGCTTACCTTTGGGTTTGGCGACCATATTTTCAGGAAGGTGTCCTGGTTAAAGGGCACCCTCTGTTTCGACGTTCGGGGCAAGCTGAGTTTGCTCTTTAATGGGACCATTTCTCGTCATTGAGTGGATTGGGGAGGTGGCTTATCATGTAGCCTTTCCCCCACAGCTGGTTCATGCCCAACGTCGTCCTTGTCCAATGGCCGAGGCGTTATGTCCAGGATCCTGCTCATGTCATTCTGCTCGACCGCCTCATCCTCGAGGTGGATTTGTAGTTCGTGGAGCAGTGGATCGAGGTCAGGGACAAGCATGAGAAGAGGTTCCACGCTAAGACTGTCCCTTTGATTATAGTGTGTTGGTAGCGCCAGTCCGGTGCGAAGACCACTTGGGAGCAAAAGGTCTATGCATGATACTTTCAGTCTTCCCTTTGGGTTTCCTTAAATTTCGAGGACTAAATTTCCTAAGGGGGGAAGAATGTTGTGTCTGTGTCATTTGGAGCGCTCTGTTTGAAAATTTGGGTACATAATTTTTTTCTTAGAAGTTATGTATTCCCAATTTGGTATTTGGATTTGATTTTGTTAAAATCCAAGATGAAGAGGTTTAAATATGAGTTTACTATGAGATGTCCAGTTTTGAGTTAGCTTTCGTACAGAAGTGGAATTAGATCAACTGGATTCCTGTAGTAAAAGTTATGGGTATTTTTCCAAGTATACCCCGGGGATGGAAATTCTGGCAGCAGCCCTGTTCCATGTTTAGCTATAATTTCGGAATAGCTGGAGGGATTATCTGATCTTGGCATGAACATGAAAGTTGTAGATAATCTTCTTAGCTTTCCAACGGACTTGGAATCGTGCAATTCGGAGCTGTATCGAGGAAGTTATGGCTGTTCCAGTGAAGCTTGCGCAGAATTTCTAGTCAAAGGGTGACTAGGTCATTTCTCCTTAGATATTTGTGATAAATATCTCTTTCTCTCTCTCTCTCTCTCTCCCTCCCAAATCCCACGAGAACCTTTATTGTCTCTCTTTCTCTCTTGCAAGCCCCCACCATGTGTTTGTTGAAAATCCTAAATGAGAAGGAGAAGGTGGAGGAGGAAGTGGTGGTGGATCCTTGTGTATGTATTGTTGTGTTGTTGTCTTCTCCTCTCTCTCAAGCTCCCCTCATGATCCTTCCCCCCCTGTTTTTCAGCCAAGGAGAAGGCTGAGGAGAGGTGGTGGTGGTGGTGGTCTCGGTGGTGGCGTTTCGGTGCGCGAAGGGCCCCCGAATCTCCCCCTTTCGTTCCCCCTCCAAGGTGAGCTCCTCCCCTTCTTTTCTTGGTTTTCTTGGCTTAAGGGGTTGGTTGGGAGGTCATGCATGCTAGGTAGATGGGTTAGGGTGTGTGTGAGGGGTTGGGGAGGGTTAAAAGGGGGTTAGGGCAAGGTGGGCGGGCGTTGGGGGCAGTCTGCGCGCGCGCGCGCGCAGGCAGGAGCAGGGGAGCGCAGGGGGGCCCTGTCAGGCGCGCGGGAGTGCGCGCGGGTGCACGCGGGTGCAGGTGCGAGCGGGGGTGCACGGGAGTGCGCGCGGGCAGGGCGCCTAGGCATGCGCCTGGGCGCGGGGCTGGGGACCAGTGCGCGGGAGTGCGTGCGTGCGCGTGCTGTGGCGTGCGCGGGGTGCTGCGCTGGGGGCGCAGTGCGCGCGGGGGCGGGTGGGCTGGATGGGCTATGCGCGCGAGCGTGCCCGTGCGTGCGGCAGCGAGTTTGGGCGCGCGGGTAGGCACGCGGCAGTGCGCCGATGGTGTTGGGGTGCGTGCGTGCGTGCGCATTCGTGCGTGCGCGTGTGGGGGGCCATGCGTGTGGCTGCCCGAGGGTTCGGGTAGGTGTCGGGGCACTCGGACTCGCGTGCGTACGTGCGTGCTCGCATGCGTGCGAGTCCGTATGCATGCTTGTCCGAGTATGGGGTATTTCTAATAATTTCTTTGTGTAAATTGTGTTGTTTCTCACCAGTTAGATGCCCCTACCTTGCAGATCTCGTCGGATGGGATGCGCGAGGTCCCGGGTCGTAAGGTGAGTGGTTTGATTCCAATCCCCCCCCCTCTCTAGGGATGCGCTCGACCCGCGTAGACGCGCGTCGCGCATCGATGGGGCTCCCTAACTAATATGTAGATGTTTTGCATGCTAGGGATATACATCTATGTATCGTGTATAGAGGCCCGTACATGCCTGGACACCATGTCCTGTACTTAAAAGCCTTGATCTATGCATGATCAATATGATGTATCAATGCCACCTTAGACTTTGTATGCTAGGGATATGCACCCTCATATTATGGTATAGAGACCTGCGCATCCTGATACCATGTTTTCATGCTAGGAAAGCCTCGACCTACGCATGTTTCCCATTTAGTTTAATTTATTTAAATCAAATGCGAGCTTATGATTAGTAGCATGCCTTAGAGAATATTATAACCTCGTTGTTATAATATGTGTCTCCCCGCATCTTAGTTATGCGCCCTGGAGGAATTCTGAAGAATTCATGACATTAGTAGAGTTGCAATCGGTGTCGGCGGATCCAAGTGGATCGTATCCGTGTGGGTAGGCTGTTTCTCTTCCCTTCGTTGGATCCGTGTAGGGACTCCTCAGCGTTAGACAGGCCGTCCTGACAGAGGGCTCCCATCAGTAGGTACCTCCTGATTTTGTTTCGGACTGTGCTGAATCGTGGGAGTAGACTAGGCGAGCTACGGAGTGGAGGAGAGGCTATCGGTGGACCAAGGGTGATTAACAGCCTAGTCAGTCCCAAAAGACCATGTTACCCTGTGAGGGTGAGGGTGAGGGTGTGGTGGGTCGGCGATGTAGCGACCCATTGGATTGTGTAGTTGTTGCCACTTAGAGGCTATGAATACTTTGAGGATAATTTGAGTGTGTTGGTTGTTGTTATGCATGTGTATGATATCTCGATAAGCGAGTATCGAGAGTGGTTTTTCGAGTTGAGGAGGTCGGGTTGTGGAATCGTTCATTAACCCTCTCACTACCCGGGAGAGGGTTAATGAATGATGTCGCGAGCGTGGAATCGCTCTCCCCTTCGTTGGATCCGTGTAGTGACATCCCCGGCGTTAGACAGGCTATCCTGACAGAGGGCTCCCATCAGTAGGTACCTCCTGATTGTGTTTCGGACTGTGCTGAATCGTGGGAGTATGTCAGGCGAGCTACGGAGCGGGGAGAGGCTACCGGTGGACCAGGGGTGTAGAGCAGTCTAAGTCTCTCCCAAAGTCCCAAAATGTCTCCTTTCCTGAGTGAGGGTGTGGATGAGGCGTAGACGCGTCGCCTCGTGATCCATTCGTTGTTCGACCGTTCCCATAGATGTTGGGTCCGGTCTCGTGATGGATGTTGAAGGACATCGATGGGCGATTATCTAGATGTAGATGATCCAGTAGTGTTGAGTAGACCAGTAAATCCGGGTCTCTTCGACCGACGGTATGGTCTCTCCCCATAAGTCCCAAAAGACTCCCTCCGGGAGTGAGGGTGGGGGTGAGGTTGGTCGCGCCGCCGTGTGACCCAGTGATCCATTGGGTTTCTACCCATGTTTTTCCTTGAAGAAGGGAACTGATTATGTATTTGAACTGTAGATGGTGATTGGTTTCCAGCCACTCACTGAGCTTGTAGCTCACCCCTCGCATACTGTTTCTTTTCAGGGGCAGTGTTGGGCGTGGAGCTGGAGCTTTCTGTGGCACGGTCTTATGGGAGTGGAGCGTTCTGCCGGCCGATGGCGTGTGAGAGGCTGTCAACATTCCTAGAGTCATTTTATGCTTTGTAAATCGTGCATGTGGCACAGGTTGTATTTTCTTTGGTCTAGACTTGGCTTCCACAGGACATTGATTGTGTATTCAGGTCTGTAATAATGTTTTTGATTTACAGACATTGTTATATATTATGCTTCCGCTTTTCAGTCAGTTATCATTATCTTGCTTTGTCACCTTGTGTATTGTTGTTGGTGTCCTTATTGACCTCAGGTATTGATAGCTGATATTATATTTATTATTGCCACGTCTCGGGGACGCCTGGGGCGTGATAGTACCTACAGATGGGAGCCCTCTGTCAGGACAGCCTATCTAACGCCAAGGCTGTACTACACGGATCCAACGAATGGAAGAGAACAGCCTACCCACACGCATGCGATCCTCTTGGATCCGTCGACAACGCTTCCTAACATTTCTAATGTCATGAATTCTCAAGAATTCCTCCAGGGCGCATAACTAAGATGCGGGGAGACACATATTATAACCACAAGGTTATAATATTCTCTAAGGCATGCTAATAATCATAAGCTCGCATTTGATTTAAATAAATTAAACTAAATGGGAAACATGCATAGGTCGAGGCTTTCCTAGCATGAAAACATGGTATCAGGATGCGTAGGCCTCTATTCATAATATAAGGGTGCATATCCCTAGCATACAAAGTCTAAGGGGGGCATCGATACATCATATTGATCATGCATAGATCAAGGCTTTTAAGTACAGGACATGGTGTCCAGGCATGTACGGGCCTCTATACACGATACATGGATGTATAACCCTAGCATGCAAAACATCTACATATTACTTAGGGGGCCCCATCGATGCGCGACGCGCGTCTACGCGGGTCGAGCGCATCCCTAGAGAGGGGGGGGGATTGGAATCAAACCACTCACCTTATGACCAGGGACCTCACGCATCCCATCCGACGAGATCTGCAAGGTAGGGGCATCCAACTAGTGAGAAACAACACAATTTACACAAAGAAATTATTAGAAATACCCAATACTCGGACAAGCATGCATACGGGCTCGCACGCATGCGAGCACGCACGTACGCACGCGAGTCCGAGTGCCCCGACACCTACCCGAACCCTCGGGCAGCCACACGCATGGCCCCCCGCACGCGCACGCACGAATGCGCATGCACGCACACACCCCAACACCCTCAGCGCACTGCCGCACGCCTTCCCGCGCGCCCAGACGCGCACGCGCACGCTCGCGCACGCCCGCGCGCACTGCACGTCCAGCTCAGCGCGTACCCACGCGCACTGCGCCCCCTGCGCACTGGTCCCCAGCCCCCCGCCCAAGCGCATGCCCAGGCACCTGCTCCTCGCGCGCGCACGCTCGCGCGCACTCCCGCGCGCACCCCTGCTCACGCCAGCATCTGCGCGCACCCACGCGACCACTCCGCGCGCACCCGCGTACTCGCGCGCACGCGCCCGCGCGCCCGACTCCGCTTGCCAGCGCCCGCCTGCGTCCGCCTGCGCGGGCACGCGCGCAGACTGCGCCCAGCGCGCACCCAGCCCCTCCTAACCTCATTTTAACCCTCCCCAACCCCTCACACACACCCTAACCCATCTACCTAGCATGCATGACCTCCCCAACATCCCCTTAGGCCATGAAAATCAAGAAAAGAAGGGGAGGAGCTCACCTTGGAGGGGGAACGAAATGGGGAGGTTCGGGGGCCCTCGACGCACCCGCGACCACCTCAACCACCACCACCACCTCAGCCCTCCTCAGCCCTCCCATGGCTGCAAATCAGGGGGGGATAATCATGGAAAGGAAGCTTGAGAGAGGGGAACAAACAACAACAACACTTACACAAAGATTCACCAACACTTCCTCCTCCACCTCCTCCTTCACCATCTCTTTGGGACATTTTATCAAACACCTAGGGTGGCTTGTGAAAGAGAGAAAGAGAGGCCAGCAGAGGTTGTCGTGGGAGTGAGAGGGGAAGAGAGAGAGAGATGGAGAGATATTTATCACAAATATCTAAGGAGAAATGACCTAGTCGCCCTTTGACTAGAAATTCTGCGCATGCTTCACTAGAACAGCTATAACTTCCTCAATATAGCTCCGAATTGCACAATTCTAAGTCCGTTGGAAAGCCAAGAGGATTATCTACAACTTTCATGTTTATGCCAAGATCAAATAATCCCTCTAGATAATCCGAAATTAGAGCTAAACATAGAACAGGGCTGCTGCCAGAATTTCCATCCCGGGGTATACTTGGAAAAATATGCATAACTTTTACTACAAGAATCCAGTTGATCAAATTCCACTTCTGTGCGAAAGCTAACTCAAAACTGGACATCTCATAATAAAATCATATTTAAACCTCTTCATCTTGGATTTTAACAAAATCAAATCCAAATACCAAATTGGAAATACATAAGTTCAAAGGAAAAATTTTGTACCCAAATTTTCAAACAGAGAGCTCCAAATGACACAGGCACAACACTTATATCATGTATAGCGGCCTATGCATGCCTAGACACCTTTCCCGAACTATGCATGTTCCCATCTAGTTTAATTTAATTAAATCAAATGTGAGCACATAGTTACAAGCATGCCTTAGAGAATATTATTGTAACGCCCCCAAATCCACGGCTCCGTTTTGAAGCGTGAAATCCGGGTCCGTTAACTAAATTCCTCGAATCTCAGAGTTCTATATATATATATATATATATATATATATATATATATATATATTCCAGAGAACATACGAATACATCACCATAATTATACATATATTGTCAATGCTAAAATCCAACACAAATTCAATATACATCGAAAACAACTTAATTTATATATCCACACTATCATACATATGGGTCCTCTACATGCCAAAGAAATGACCAACACCTTTTACACAAGTCTAGTGCTCCGGAAATAAAATACGAGCTTCAAACTCCAACGCCTTAACGAGATCGACAGCCACCAACAGCTAATCTGAAAGGTTGGGAAGAGAGAGGGATGAGCTACCACACGCTCAGTGAATGGACACAAGTGTCCCAATAATATATTATACTTCAAAATAATCAGTTAAAAAGTGTCTATGGAACAATTGTTGTAATATAAAGCAAAGCTTATAATAAAGAAGCCATTTAAAACATTCAAGGATATAATAACATTTCTCTTTCGAATAAAATGTGATGTCATAAAAATCTTCTCATGATTTCAAACTACATGATGTATATGAATGCAACGGACACGCATGCCCGCTTTCCACGACACCTAGCCGCAGAGATTTCACTTTGGAAATCGGGCCACGTAGACATAGCCACCTAGACTTGGGTCAAATTTAGACCGCAGCCACCTAGACTGAGCCACCTAGACGATTTGATGCATGCACAATCAAAACTACTTCTTTCAAGTATACAGCATGCGACGATTTTCATAAATCCCATAATTTCCAATGCACACAATATATCCAAAATATCAACCTATATGATGATAACATGCTCATATGCTTCATACAAGATAGATTTCATAATCATAAAATAACATGATGCTTTTCAAATAATATAGAGACATCCACTCACCTCCAGTCCACGCAATACAAACCGATGCACGTGCATGAACGCTACACACTCGCACGTGGATAACCTAGCATAACAATTATGCAATCAATAAATAAGAAAATCATTCAATCATGACAAACAACTGACAACAGCGCTCGGCCCAATAATCCCAAGAGCCCGTACCAAATAGACCTACAATCCGCAACTCACCTTAAAGGCCTAACAAAAATCCCAACTCTGAATAAAAATTAAAATGTTCATATCTCACAATGATCCGATAATCAATATCCATTTATTTCATAAGGCTCACATAATCGATCAATCCTCGAATAAAATATTTAGACAAATAATCCAATACAACTCCAATGATCCATTACGGCTCCACTATAACTCCAATGATCCAAATAACTCAATCCAATCAATTTACATCCAAATAACAATAATATTCAATTAATATTCATTGATCCCACTAAACCAAATTAATTGATTTAAGATCCAATTTGAATCACCAAGATCAATAAAATCATCAAAACCCACAAATCAAATTATACTCATTAAACATCCATTTGGGATCCTTTTAATCTCTAAAATTCATCAAACTTCGTCATGAAGCTAAATATTTGAATTCTAAGAAACTGCACAGAAATCTTTGAAAAATCATAACTTTCTACCGTAACTCCAAATCAGACGATTCAAGATTCGTTGGAAAGATCTTTTCGAAACCTATTTCTGTTTGTGAAATACAATTTTCCCAGAAACGGCTCTATCATAGTCAAAAACACGATTTAATGATCAGGTATTCAATCCACCCGAAAATAACCCTTAAATCCCAAAACCAATAAATCTAGTTTGATCTTAAGAAATCCTTCAAGATCCATTGAAATCTAATAAAAACATCATCTATTTAAAATCAATCAAACCCTAACCCTAATCCATCAACATTCTTTCCCAAATAATAGATTGACACAATCATCTCCTAACCAAACTAAATTGAAACACTAAACAATAAAAATCAAAAGAGAAAGATTTATCACCTTGTAGGCTCGACTTTAGGTCATCACCACCTTTCTTGTCCCATGAGAATTCTGATGCAAACCCTAACCCAAAATGTGTTATATAAAAGGGTTTTTACCAAATTACAAAACGACCCCTCAAGTATTACGGGTTTACAACTAGGTCCTTATCCGATTTACAGAAAGATCCCTATCCGATTTACAAAACGATCCCTGAAGGCTATTAAAAGGTTTTCTGGATTCGCAACTAGATCCCTGGGCCCAATAACTTAACACAAAATCCTAAAAACCTAATTTCCTAACTCCGAATCTCACCAAATTTCAACCAAAATATCTTGAGACTATAAAGATCTCCAAAAAAATATAAAATAAATATTTCAACATCAATTTATAATTATCAAAATTATAAATCAAATTAGACCCATTTGGGCCTACCGCCAAATAAAAAAAATGAAATAATTAAATTTCAATTAAAATTTCCATTATATATTTAAAATAAATATATAAGGCTAAAAATACAGAAACGTTACATTCTTCCCCCTTAAAGGAATTTAGTCCTCTAAATTCAAAGGAGAAACACAAAATAGAAGACATACGACATCCTATAATAACAAAACAATCATTCATCATACATTCAAACAATAAATGTATGAGTCAGTTAATGAATCTGACACATACACGGCAATCACAACAAATACAGACAATGGTATAAGAATCCATCTTATACGCCGCAAACAATCAAACAAACAAGTAGTGTATAAGTAAAAACCATCGATGCTCCACATTGAAATTCCAACTTATACTAAAACAAACAGCATACAATGACAACACAACAAATCAATCATAAGCTTGGTCCACAATGCTTCCGCTGCACCACTCTGATATACAGTGACCCAAACGACAAGTGGATTAACTTATATGACATAGACAAAAACAATAAGACATTCACAAATCACAACAATTACTGTATAGGTCAAACCCACCTACGCCCCACACTATAGGTGTTTTAACTTATACAATATAAGCAAGATCAACAATACACATAAATTGCACACAATCATTTGTATAAGCCAGGCTTACCTATGTCCCATTCCACAGGTAATCCAACTTATACCATACAAGCAATGACAAGAAAACAAATTAAGAAAACAATATTCATCCAAATTGTACAAGTCAGGTCCATTTACGTCCCATACCATAAATGGTCCAACTTGTACAACACAAAAGGGGCAATTATGACACTAATGACATTCCTAGCATGAGGAATAAAATTAACTTAACACGATGCATTCACGAATTTGATGTGTCTTTCACATCGCCATTAGAAACATAAATAACATTCTCGAATGTTGCAAATGCTTAGCCATGTATAACATTGAAAACAATCTCAATCTCTTGGTGCGCTTTCCAACGTGCGCTTAATCCACCAAAATTTGTCATAACAAAACAAACAAACGGTTAGAATGCAAACCCTATATGCAATGCATCTTAACATGCCCTAAGCTTATCCTAGGCTTCAAAGGAAATTCTCCTATAGGCCGCCTTAAGATCCAAAAAGATAACTACACATAAAAGATTACCCTAAGCTCCATAATCAAAATTCTAAGGTAACCAAAATAGCCCAACTAGATTTTTCTATAGGATAGCAAAACTTAATCTCCTTAGGTTATTCGAGCTTAGACCCTAAACTCAACAAATCAACTAAGATGGCCATAACCTATAGTCCAAGAGTTGAACCTATGCTCTAATACCACTCTGTATCAGAGCCAGATAAAAATACATCTACTCTATATCTCCAGAGGATAATTATATCCAAGTTTACATGGAATCGTAAACCTAAGTTCTAAGCCAACTAATATATCCATAACCTACAGTCCGAGGGTTGAACCTAGGCTCTGATACCATTCTGTAACGCCCCCAAATCCACGACTCCGTTTTGAAGCGTGAAATCCGGTTGCGTTAACTAAATTCCTCGAATCTCAGAGTTCTATATATATATATATATATATATTTTTCATCCAGAGAACATACGAATACATCACCATAATTATACATATATTGTCAATGCTAAAATCCAACACAAATTCAATATACATCGAAAACAACTTAATTTATATATCCACACTATCATACATATGGGTCCTCTACATGCCAAAGAAATGACCAACACCTTTTACACAAGTCTAGTGCTCCGGAAATAAAATACGAGCTTCAAACTCCAACGCCTTAACGAGATCGACAGCCACCAACAGCTAATCTGAAAGGTTGGGAAGAGAGAGGGATGAGCTACCACACGCTCAGTGAATGGACACAAGTGTCCCAATAATATATTATACTTCAAAATAATCAGTTAAAAAGTGTCTATGGAACAATTGTTGTAATATAAAGCAAAGCTTATAATAAAGAAGCCATTTAAAACATTCAAGGATATAATAACATTTCTCTTTCGAATAAAATGTGATGTCATAAAAATCTTCTCATGATTTCAAACTACATGATGTATATGAATGCAACGGACACGCATGCCCGCTTTCCACGACACCTAGCCGCAGAGATTTCACTTTGGAAATCGGGCCACGTAGACATAGCCACCTAGACTTGGGTCAAATTTAGACCGCAGCCACCTAGACTGAGCCACCTAGACGATTTGATGCATGCACAATCAAAACTACTTCTTTCAAGTATACAGCATGCGACGATTTTCATAAATCCCATAATTTCCAATGCACACAATATATCCAAAATATCAACCTATATGATAACATGCTCATATGCTTCATACAAGATAGATTTCATAATCATAAAATAACATGATGCTTTTCAAATAATATAGAGACATCCACTCACCTCCAGTCCACGCAATACAAACCGATGCACGTGCATGAACGCTACACACTCGCACGTGGATAACCTAGCATAACAATTATGCAATCAATAAATAAGAAAATCATTCAATCATGACAAACAACTGACAACAACACTCGGCCCAATAATCCCAAGAGCCCGTACCAAATAGACCTACAATCCGCAACTCACCTTAAAGGCCTAACAAAAATCCCAACTCTGAATAAAATTAAAATGTTCATATCTCACAATGATCCGATAATCAATATCCATTTATTTCATAAGGCTCACATAATCGATCAATCCTCGAATAAAATATTTAGACAAATAATCCACTACAACTCCAATGATCCATTACGGCTCCACTATAACTCCAATGATCCAAATAACTCAATCCAATCAATTTACATCCAAATAACAATAATATTCAATTAATATTCATTGATCCCACTAAACCAAATTAATTGATTTAAATCCAATTTGAATCACCAAGATCAATAAAATCATCAAAACCCACAAATCAAATTATACTCATTAAACATCCATTTGGGATCCTTTAATCTCTAAAATTCATCAAACTTGTCATGAAGCTAAATATTTGAATTATAAGAAACTGCACAGAAATCTTTGAAAAATCATAACTTTCTACCCGTAACTCCAAATCAGACGATTCAAGATTCGTTGGAAAGATCTTTTCGAAACCTATTTCTGTTTGTGAAATACAATTTTCCCAGAAACGGCTCTATCATAGTCAAAAACACGATTTAATGATCAGGTATTCAATCCACCCGAAAATAACCCTTAAATCCCAAAACCAATAAATCTAGTTTGATCTTAAGAAATCCTTCAAGATCCATTGAAATCTAATAAAATATCATCTATTTAAAATCAATCAAACCCTAACCCTAATCCATCAACATTCTTTCCCAAATAATAGATTGACACAATCATCTCCTAACCAAACTAAATTGAAACACTAAACAATAAAAATCAAAAGAGAAAGATTTATCACCTTGTAGTGCTCTTCATCACCACCTTTCTTGTCCCATGAGAATTCTGATGCAAACCCTAACCCAAAATGTGTTATATATATAAAAGGGTTTTTACCAAATTACAAAACGACCCCTCAAGTATTACGGGTTTACAACTAGGTCCTTATCCGATTTACAGACAGATCCCTATCCGATTTACAAACGGATCCCTGAAGCCTATTAAAAGATATTCTGGATTCGCAACTAGATCCCTGGCCCCAATAACTTAACACAAAATCCTAAAAAACCTAATTTCCTGAACTCCGAATCTCACCAAATTTCAACCAAAATATCTTGAGACTATAAAGATCTCCAAAAAATATAAAATAAATATTTCAACATCAATTTATAATTATCAAAATTATAAATCAAATTAGACCCATTTGGGCCTACCGCCAAATAAAAAAAATGAAATAATTAAATTTCAATTAAAATTTCCATTATATATTTAAAATAAATATATAAGGCTAAAAATACAGAGACGTTACATTCTTCTCCCCTTAAAGGAATTTAGTCCTCTAAATTCAAAGGAGAAACACAAAATAGAAGACATACGACATCCTATAATAACAAAACAATCATTCATCATACATTCAAACAATAAATGTATGAGTCAGTTAATGAATCTGACACATACACGGCAATCACAACAAATACAGACAATGGTATAAGAATCCATCTTATACGCCGCAAACAATCAAACAAACAAATATATAAGTAAAACAACCAATGCTCCGCATTGAAATTCCAACTTATACTGAAACAAACAGCATACAATGACAACATAACAAAACAATCATATAAGCTTGGTCTACAATGCTTCCGCTGCACCACTATGATATATAGTGACCCAAACGACAAGTGGATTAACTTATATGACAGAGATAAAAACAATAAGACGTTCACAAATCACAACAATTACTGTATAGGTCAAACCCACCTACGCCCCACACTATAGGTGTTTTAACTTATACAATATAAGCAAGATCAACAATACACATAAATTGCACACAATCATTTGTATAAGCCAAGCTTACCTATGTCCCATTCCACAGGTAATCCAACTTATACCATACAAGCAATGACAAGAAAACAAATTAAGAAAAACAATATTCATCCAAATTGTACAAGTCAGGTCCATTTACGTCCCATAACATAAATGGTCCAACTTATACAACACAAAAGGGGCAATAATGACACTAATGACATTCCTAACATTAGGAATAAAAATTAATTTACCACGATGCATATTCACTAATTTGATGTGTCTTTCACATCGCCATTAGAAACATAAATAACATTCTCGAATGTTGCAAACGCTTAGCCATGTATAACGTTGAAAACAATCTCAATCTCCTTGGTGCGCTTTCCAACGTGCGCTTAATCCACCAAAATTTTGTCATAACAAAAACAAACAAACGGTTAGAATGCAAACCCTATATGCAATGCATCTTAACATGCCCTAAGCCTATCCTAGGCTTCAAAGGAAATTCTCCTATAGGCCGCCTTAAGATCCAAAAGATAACTACACATAAAAGATTACCCTAAGCTCCATAATCAAAATTCTAAGGTAACCAAAATAGCCCAACCAGATTTTTCTATAGGATAGCAAAACTTAATCTCCTTAGGTTATTCGAGCTTAGACCCTAAACTCAACAGATCAACTAAGATGGCCATAACCTACAGTCCGAGAGTTGAACCTACGCTCTGATACCACTCTGTATCAGAGCCAGATAAAATTACATCTACTCTATATCTCCAGAGGATAATTAAGTCTAAGTTTACATGGAATCGTAAACCTAAGCTCTAAGCCAACTAATATCCATAACCTACAGTCCGAGGGTTGAACCTAGCTCTGATACCATTCTGTAACGCCCCCCAATCCACGACTCCGTTTTGAAGCGTGAAATCCGGGTGCATTAACTAAATTCCTCGAATCTCAAAGTTCTATATATATATATATATATATTTTTCATCCAGAGAACATACGAATACATCACCATAATTATACATATATTGTCAATGCTAAAATCCAACACATATTCAATATACATCGAAAAAAACTTAATTTATATATCCACACTATCATACATATGGGTCCTCTACATGCCAAAGAAATGACCAACACATTTTACACAAGTCTAGTGCTCCGGAAATAAAATACGAGCTTCAAACTCCAACGCTTAACGAGATCGACAACCACCAACAGCTAATCTGAAAGGTTGGGAAGAGAGAGGGATGAGCTACCACACGCTCAGTGAATGGACACAAGTGTCCCAATAATATTATACTTCAAAATAATCAGTTAAAAAGTGTCTATGGAACAATTGTTGTAATATAAAGCAAAGCTTATAATAAAGAAGCCATTTAAAACATTCAAGGATATAATAACATTTCTCTTTCGAATAAAATGTGATGTCATAAAAATCTTCTCATGATTTCAAACTACATGATGTATATGAATGCAACGGACACGCATGCCCGCTTTCCACGACACCTAGCCGCAGAGATTTCACTTTGGAAATCGGGCCACGTAGACATAGCCACCTAGACTTGGGTCAAATTTAGACCGCAGCCACCTAGACTGAGCCACCTAGACGATTTGATGCATGCACAATCAAAACTACTTCTTTCAAGTATACAGCATGCGACGATTTTCATAAATCCCATAATTTCCAATGCACACAATATATCCAAAATATCAACCTATATGATGATAACATGCTCATATGCTTCATACAAGATAGATTTCATAATCATAAAATAACATGATGCTTTTCAAATAATATAGAGACATCCACTCACCTCCAGTCCACGCAATACAAACCGATGCACGTGCATGAACGCTACACACTCGCACGTGGATAACCTAGCATAACAATTATGCAATCAATAAATAAGAAAATCATTCAATCATGACAAACAACTGACAACAGCGCTCGGCCCAATAATCCCAAGAGCCCGTACCAAATAGACCTACAATCCGCAACTCACCTTAAAGGCCTAACAAAAATCCCAACTCTGAATAAAAATTAAAATGTTCATATCTCACAATGATCCGATAATCAATATCCATTTATTTCATAAGGCTCACATAATCGATCAATCCTCGAATAAAATATTTAGACAAATAATCCAATACAACTCCAATGATCCATTACGGCTCCACTATAACTCCAATGATCCAAATAACTCAATCCAATCAATTTACATCCAAATAACAATAATATTCAATTAATATTCATTGATCCCACTAAACCAAATTAATTGATTTAAAAATCCAATTTGAATCACCAAGATCAATAAAATCATCAAAACCCACAAATCAAATTATACTCATTAAACATCCATTTGGATCTCTAAAATTCATCAAACTTGGTCATGAAGCTAAATATTTAAATTCTAGGAAACTGCACAGAAATCTTTGAAAAATCATAACTTTCTGCTCGTAACTCCAAATTGGACGATTCATGATTCGTTGGAAAGATCTTTGCGAAAGCTATTTCTGTTTGTGAAATACAATTTTCCCAGAAACGGCTCTATCATAGTCAAAAACACGATTTAATGATCAGATATTCAATCCACCCGAAAATAACCCTTAAATCCCAAAACCAATAAATCTAGTTTGATCTTAAGAAATCCTTCAAGATCCATTGAAATCTAATAAAAATATCATCTATTTAAAATCAATCAAACCCTAACCCTAATCCATCAACATTCTTTCCCAAATAATAGATTGACACAATCATCTCCTAACCAAACTAAATTGAAACACTAAACAATAAAAATCAAAAGAGAAAGATTTATCACCTTGTAGTGCTCGACTTTCTGTCATCACCACCTTTCTTGTCCCATGAGAATTCTGATGCAAACCCTAACCCAAAATGTGTTATATATAAAAGGGTTTTTACCAAATTACAAAACGACCCCTCAAGTATTACGGGTTTACAAGTAGGTCCTTATCCGATTTACAGACAGATCCCTATCCGATTTACAAACGGATCCCTGAAGCCTATTAAAAGATATTCTGGATTCGCAACTAGATTCCTGGGCCCAATAACTTAACACAAAATCCTAAAAACCTAATTTCCCTAACTCCGAATCTCACCAAATTTCAACCAAAATATCTTGAGACTATAAAGATCTCAAAAAAATATAAAATAAATATTTCAACATCAATTTATAATTATCAAAATTATAAATCAAATTGGACCCATTTGGGTCTACCGCCAAATAAAAAAAATAAAATAATTAAATTTTAATTTAAAAGATTTCCATTATATATTTAAAATAATATATAAGGCTAAAAATACAGAGATGTTACAATTATAACCTTGTTGTTATAATATATGTCTCCCCGCATCTTAGTTATGCGCCCTGGAGGAATTCTTGAGAATTCATGACATTAGTAGAGTTACAGATCGTTGTCGACGGATCCAAGAGGATCATATCCGCGTGAGTAGGCTGTCTTCTCCTTATTGGTTGGATCCGATGTAGGAACTCCCCGGCGTTGGCCGTACCTGACAGAGGGCTCCCATCCGTAGGTACCTCCGATGCGTCGGACTGTACTGATAGTGGGAGTATACCAGGCGGAGGCCTGAGGGTGGGAGAGGCTACCGGGTGGACCAGGGGTGGAGAGCGGTTTAGTATGCCCGAAGAGGCCCAGTCACCCCCCGGAAAGGGTGAGGGTGAGGTGGGTTGGCGATGAAACGACCCATTAGAATGTGTGGTTGCTCCCGTGTTAGGGGCTATAAATTATATAAGGTTGATATGAATTGTGATGCATGGGTTGTGCTATTCACTGAGCGTGTGGCTCACCCCTCGCATATATTTTTCTCCAGTGATATCTGAGTCGGATCTGAAGGAGGAGCTCCCCGAGGCACATCAGCAGTAGCGGAGCAACGTCACGTTCTGCGAGTGAGAGGCCATCAGCATCCCCTTCTTGATTGTATGTATTGTTATCCGTGCTTGGGCACACGTTTGTATATTTGGATGTCATTGTATATATATTGGCTCTCACAGGACAGTTGATTATGTATCGGGTCTGTAATATGTCTTTGAATTACAGACTTCAATCCCCCTTTTTCTTACCATAAACCAAGAGTTTCCCGGAAGAGACACTAAAGCGACACTTTTTTGGGTTCATCTTAAGTGAAAATTCCTTGCGTCTTTGCAGTACTTGCTTGAGTATATCCGCATGTCCTATTCAAGTCCTGGATTTAACTAGGATGTCATCTACATAAACCTCTACCAGTTTATGCATCATATCATGAAATATTGAGGTCATCGCTCTTTGATACGTTGCACCCGCATTTTTAAGTCCGAAAGGCATTACTACATAGCAGTAGGTCCCCCAGGGTGTGGTGAAGGAAGTTTTTTCCTCGTCATCTTCTGCCAACCGAATCTGGTTGTATCCGGAAAAGCCATCCATAAAAGAGAGCATCTCATATTCTGCCGTGTTATCAATATGTGGAAGTGGGAAATCATCATTCGGGCACGCTCGATTGAGGTCCCTGAAGTCAATGCATACCTGGATCTTGCCATATTTTTTGGATACCGGAACAATATTAGCTACCCATTTCGGGTACAAGACAACCCAGATAAATTTAGCCTGGTGGAGTTTGTCCACCTCATCTTTAATTTTTAAAGCCACCTCCGAATGAAGGCGCCTCAGCTTTTGCTTTACTGGTTTTGTGTTAGGCTCTAAAATTAATCGGTGCTCGACCAAAGAGGTGTTATATATGTGTCACTTTTTGGCCTGCTGGTAACCATTGGAGCATTTTGGCAGTTTTTAAGTTTTTTCATTTTTCGATCGGAACCGCTAAAATTTTGGACTGTTAGCTATCGTCCTGAGCTAGAGGACTCCGATTGAAAATCTAACTGCATATTATGTGTCCTGGTGCCATTCTAAGCCACTCACGAAAATTTCATCGAATTCCGGTAACGTTTCTGAAATTTTGCAGTTCCAGGGCGTATCCGGGTTTTGACCGAGCGAGAAGTCATTGGGAGAGTTGACTCGGTCAAAGTGGGCCCATGACTTGGTCAACCCTTTTTGTTTTTTTGTGTGGTTGGGTTGACCCAAGTCAAATCCCACTTAAACCTTCTCTTAGCCCTAATTAATCTTGTTTACCCTAATTCAAGTGAGTGTTGACTTATTTAAAGTGAAAGCTAAAAAGGTTCCTCACTATTCATCATCTTCTCCCTTGGAATTTCTCTCTCCCCCCTCTCTCTTTTTCTTAGTTTTGAGCCACCTAGGATGCTTGAAGCTTAAAACTCAAAACATAGAAAGGTTAGATCCGGTCCCGATCTACACCCCGGTTTTTTTGGGATTCGAATTCCGAGGTGTTTAGCCCCTTCTCTCCTGATTTGAGCCATTTCGAGGGCTAAGGAAGAGCTTGGCGGTGGAGGTCTTTGGGGAGGTGTTTCGGTGCGCGGAGAGCAACCGAACTTCCCTTCCTTCCCTTGGTAAGCTCTTTTTCCTTCTTTTTTTGGCTTAGATGCTTGTTAGGAGGGTGGTTTTGAGGTTGGGTGGTGGTCGGCGGCTGTGGGTGGCTGTAGGTGGTGGTTGGGGGCGGTCGGAGGCCATTGGTGGCTGGTGGTTGGTGGTGGAGGAACTCGGGTAGGGAGGTTGGTTGTCTCGGGCAGCAGGAAGGCGTAGCAGGCGTGCAGTGGCAGGGCGCGCGTGGGCGTGCGCGCGGGCGTGCGCTCGGGCGGCGTGCTGGGCGCGCCGGGCGTGCTGGGCGAGAGGGCTGGGCGCTGGGCGCTGGGGCGCTGGGCGCTGAGCACCGTGCAGGAGCATGCGCGCGGGGCGCTGGGCAAGGAAGCAGGCGTGCGCGCGGTGAGGAGAGCAGTGGGTGCGAGCGGGCGGGTGCGCATGCGGGGCGCTGCGTTGGGGCGCAATGCGCACGGGTGCACCCGGGGCTGGGCGAGCGGCTGGTCGAAGGATGATGCGCGTGGTAGTGCGCGCGGAGTGCGCGCAGGGCGGGGCGCTAGACGCGGGGCATACGGCGTGCGCGCTGGCTGCTGCACTGGGGCGCAGTGAGCGCACGGTGGGGGGCTTGGCGGCGTGTCTTGGCGTGCGGGCAAGGGCTCGACAGAGCACCTGGGCTCGTGGGCTGGGGCGCGGCGGTGCATCCGGGGGGGGGGGGGGTGGCCGTGCGGGTGGTTGCCGGGGGTGCGGGAGTGAGTCGGGGTGCTCGGGCTAGCGTGCATACGGGCCGTATGTACGTTTGCCCGAGTGTTGGGTACTTTTGGTGTATTTTTGTGTATGTTTGTGGTATTTGTGGATTTTACTCACCAATTGGTACCCTGTCTTGCAGATCTTGACAGACGGTCGCGCGACGACCCGGATTCCGGTGAGTGGGACAATCTAACCCAGTTTGGGAGGCGCTATATGCATTTGGGCGTATACTGTCCTCCCCTGGGGCACCATAGATTAATATTAACCTGCTTAATATGTAATCCATGCAGCATGATTGATATGTAGTATGCATGCTACCCTAGACTGAATATGTTAGGGACTTGCACCCTTAGGATGTGTAAGAGCCATGCATCTTGTCCCCTTTGTTATCATGCTAGGAAAGCCTCGGCCTTTGTATGCTCCTAGTAGTTTAACTTGTTAAATTAAATGCAACTGGTAATATTATTGCACGCCTTAGAGAATATTTAAGGGGCCTTGCGAGGTCAACATTGAGACCCGGGCTAGGGTGCTCCGTGTTCCTTGTTTGGTTGTCGGGATGTCCTATATCGGGACCTCATGGTGCCCTCCCAAGGTTTCTTTTCCCGTCTATATTAATGCATGTTCCCCGCATCTTGGTTATGCGCCCTGGAGGAATTCTGATGAATTCAAGACATTAGAGTTGTAGAGATGTGTTGTCAGCGGATCCGAGTGGATCATATGCGTGTGGGTAGGCTGTTTCTCTTCCCTTCGTTGGATCCGTGTAAGAAATCCTCAGCGTTAGACAGGCTATCCTGACAGAGGGCTCCCATCAGTAGGCACCTCCTGATCTTGGACTTGGACTGTGTCGAATGTGGGAGTAGACCAGGCAAGCTACGGTGTGGAGGAGAGGCTATCGGTGGACCAAGGATGATTAACAGCCTAGTCAGTCCCAATATCCTATGTCACCTGTTGAGGGGTGAGGGTGAGGGTGTATGGATGTGTATGGATGATTATCAGTCCCAATATCCTATGTCACCTATTGAGGGGTGAGGGTGAGGGTGTGGTGGTTCGGCGATGTACGAACTACTGGATTTATGTTGTTATGCCACATTGAGGCTGGTTGTTGATTAATTGTGGTTAATATATCTGTGATGCATGGGTTGTGCTGTTCACTGAGCGTGTGGCTCACCCCTCGCATGATATTTTTCCAGTGATTACTGAGGAGGACCTGAAGGAGAAGCTCCCTGAGCGACTGCACCAGTAGCGGAGTAGCGCTACGTCCCGCGAGTTTCTGAGGCCATAAGCATCCTTCCATTTTATTGTATGTATATATTTCTGTGCTTGGGCACCCAGTTGTGTATTATTTGGATGTATTATGTATATTGGCTCTCACAAGACGTTTGATTATGTATCGAGTCTGTAGTATGTTTTTGGATTACAGACTCTGTCTTTTAGCTTTCGCTTTTGGTGTATATATCATGTCAGCCCTGCTTTGTAGTCTGTGTTGTCATTATAGCTGTTGTATGAGTATGTGATTGAACTCCTGTTTTACTGATATAATATAAACACTTGCCGCGACCCGGGGACGGCCGCCCTGGGGCATGACGAAAGTTGGTACCCTTAAAATGGCACCAGGACACATAATATGCAGTTAGATTTTCAATCGGAGTCCTCTAGCTCAGGACGAGGGTGAGGGTGGCTATCGGTGGTGGTTGGGGGTGGTCGGAGGCCATTGGTGGCCGGTGTTTGGTGGTGGAGGAGCTCGGGCAGGGAGGTTGGTTGTCTCGGGCAGCAGGCAAGCGTGCAGTGGCAGGGCGCGCACGGGCGTGCGCTCGGGCGGCGTGCTGGGCGTGCTGGGTGTGCTGGGAGAAAGTGCTGGGAGCTGGGCGCTGGGGCGCTGAGCACCATGCCGGAGCGCGCGCGGGGCGCTGGGCAAGGACGCAGGCGTGCGCGCGGTGAGGAGGGTAGTGGGTGCGAGCGAGCGGGTGCGCGTGCGGGACGCTGCGTTGGGGCGCAGTGCGCATGGGTGCACCCGGGGCTGGGCGAGCGGCTGGTCGAAGGATGATGCGCGTGGTGGTGCGCGCGGAGTGCGCGCGGGGTGGGGCGTTGGACGCGGGGCGTACGGCTGCTGCGCTGGGGCGCAGTGAGCGCGTGGTGCACCCGGGGGGACTCGACGGCGTGTCCTGGCGTGCGGGCAAGGGCTCGGCAGGGCGCCTGGGCTCGTGGGCTGGGGCGCAGCGGTGCATCCGGGGGCGGGTGGCCGTGCGGGTGGTTGCCGGGGGTGCGAGAGTGAGTCGGGGTGCTCGGGCTAGCGTGCATACGGGCCGTATGTACGTTTGCCCGAGTGTTGGGTACTTTTGGTGTATTTTTTAGTATGTTTGTGGTATTTATGGATTTTACTCACCAGTTGATACCTTGTCTTGCAGATCTTGACGGACGGTCGCGCGACGACCCGACTTCCGGTGAGTGGGACAATCCAACCCAGTTGGGAGGCGCTATATGCACTTGGGCCTATACCGTCCTCCCCTGGGGCACCATAGATTAATATTAACCTGTTTAATATGTAATCCATGCAACATGATTGATATGTAGTATGCATGCTACCCTAGACTGATTATGTTAGGGACTTGCACCCTTAGGTTGTGTAAGAGCCATGCATCTTGTCCCCTTTGTTATCATGCTAGGAAAGCCTCGGCCTTTGTATGCTTCTATTAGTTTAACTTGTTAAATTAAATGCAACTGGTAATATTATTGCATGCCTTAGGAAATATTTAAGGGGCCTTGCGAGGTCAACATTGAGACCCGGGCTAGGGTGCTCGGGGTTCCTTGTTTGGTTGTCGGGATGTCCTATATCGGGACCTCATGGTGCCCTCCCAAGGTTTCTTTTCCCGTCTATATTAATGCATGTTCCCCGCATCTTGGTTATGCGCCCTGGAGGAATTCTGATGAATTCAAGACACTAGAGTTGTAGAGATGTGTTGTCAGCGGATCCGAGTGGATCATATGCGTGTGGGTAGGTTGTTTCTCTTCCCTTCGTTGGATCCTGTAGGAACTACTCAGCATTAGACAGGCTATCCTGACAGAGGGCTCCCATCAGTAGGCACCTCCTGATCTTGGACTTGGACTGTGTCGAATGTGGGAGTAGACCAGGCAAGCTACGGTGTGGAGGAGAGGCTATCGGTGGACCAAGGATGATTAACAGCCTAGTCAGTCCCAATATCCTATGTCACCTGTTGAGGGGTGAGGGTGAGGGTGTATGGATGTGTATGGATGTGTTTGGATGATTATCAGTCCCAATATCCTATGTCACCTATTGAGGGGTGAGGGTGAGGGTGTGGTGGTTCGGCGAAGTACGAACTACTGGATTTATGTTGTTATGCCACTTTGAGGCTGGTTGTTGATTAATTGTGGTTAATATATCTGTGATGCATGGGTTGTGCTGTTCACTGAGCGTGTGGCTCACCCCTCGCATAATATTTTTCCAGTGATTACTGAGGAGGACTTGAAGGAGGAGCTCCCTGAGCGACTGCACCAGTAGCGGAGTAGCGCTACGTCCCGCGAGTTTCTGAGGCCATCAGCATCCTTCCTTTTTATTGTATGTATATATTTCTGTGCTTGGGCACCCAGTTGTGTATTATTTGGATGTATTATGTATATTGGCTCTCACAGGACGTTTGATTATGTATCAAGTCTGTAGTATGTTTTTGGATTACAGACTCTGTCTTTTAGCTTCCGCTTTTGGTGTATATATCATGTCAGCCCTGCTTTGTAGTCTGTGTTGTCATTATAGCTGTTGTGAGAGTATGTGATTGAACTCCTGTTTTGCTGATATCATATATACACTTGCCGCGACTTGGGGACGGCCGCCCTGGGGAGTGACAAGAGGTATCGAGTTCGGGCATATCTTTGTAAGACCAGGCAAAGACATCAATATACCTACGTAGTACTTTAACTAGTCTTTCTTTTTCATCGGGCTTCAGCTCCGCACTAATTAGAATGACCTTGGGGTTAGCTTCAGTTCCTAGGTTTAGTTCTTCTACCTTCTCGTCTGCTTCTTTTGTCCTCTCATCAAACCTCTGGAGGCTCCGCTTAAATTCTTCGGAGATGCCTTCCTCTTCTTTGCTATCCTCATCACAGATTTCGAAGACTCCCAAACCATCATCTAGGTTTTCTATATTATCTAGGTCTGGTTCTTCTATAACAGTTATAGACTAAAATTTTTCTAGGCCAAAAAAGGTCTCGCTATGTCCTTTTATGTGATTAATGATGTGGTCAGGTATCTGACTTCTAGAGGGCTTGGCTGTTTTAAGTGGGGGACTGAGGCTGGAATGTTTAGTTTGGCTAGCCAGATGTCGCAAGTTATTTAAGAGATCGTAGTTAGCACTGAAGGGGTGCCATGCTGGGGTGAAGTCATCTTTGTCAAATAAGGACCCCAAGGTTTTAGTTTCCATTTTTTTTTGTTTTTTTTAAAGGAAAAGACAACCAATATTTACAACTTATTGGATTCACTTAGGTGCTTCAACCAACTTTCCTCCAACAACTGGCGCTCCTTTGTTGCGATGCTTGCGCACTGCAAGGGAAGAGCGCTTCATTAGTTGGATTATCTGTAATATATGTGTCACTTTTAGCCTTTTGGTCACCTTTGGGACATTTCCGGTAGTTTTCCAACTTTTTCTTTTTCGATCGGAGTCGGGGCACTCGGACTCGCGTGCGTACGTGCGTGCTCGCATGCGTGCGAGTCCGTATGCATGCTTGTCCGAGTATTGGGTATTTCTAGTAAATTTCATGTGTAATTGTGTAGTTTACTCACCATATTGAATGCCCATGTCTTGCAGATCTTGGTGAACGGTCACGCAGCGACCCGGGTTTTGGTGAGTGGGACAATCCAACCCAGTAGGAAGGCGTTTGATGCACGTAGGCATGCATTGCCCTCCCCTGGGGCACCATAATTGTATATTAACTTGTGATAAATGAAAAACTATGCAATGCATGATTAATATGATGTAACCATGCCACATTAGACCTTGTATGCTAGGGATATGCACCCATATATCATGTATAGAGGCCCATACATGCCTAGACACCATGTCCCTTGATTGGAAAGCCCCGATCTATGCATGTTCCCATTTAGTTTAATTTAATTAAATCAAAATGAGAGCATATTGTTATAAGCATGCCTTAAGAATATTATAACCTTGTTGTTATAGTATATGTTTCCCCGCATCTTAGTTATGCGCCCTGGAGGAATTCTTGAGAATTCATGACATTAGAAATGTTAGGAAGCGTTGTCGACGGATCCAAGAGGATCGTATCCGTGTGGGTAGGCTGTTTTCTCCCCTTCGTTGGATCCGAGTAGGTGTCACGCCCCAGGGTCGGCCATCCCCGGGACGCGGCAAGTGTATATATGATATCAGAATCTACACAGGAGGTCAATAATATATCATACACAACAACTAGAATGACACACATGCAACAAAGGGGCTGACATGATATATACACCAAATGCGAAAGCAAAAGACTGAATCTGTAAATAAACATTCTACAGACTCGATAGTCAATCATATGTCCTGTGAGAGCCAATATACACAAATACAACTGAACATATACAAACACGTGCCAAGCACGGAAATCAAATACATACAGTCAATAAGGGATGCTGATAACCTCTGGCACTCGCGGAACGTGGCGCTGCTCCGCTACTGAAGGAATCCCTCGGAAAGCTCCAACTGCTGCTCCGGCTCTAGCTCAGGCTCAGTGACCACTGGGGAAAAACATATGCGAGGGGTGAGCCACACGCTCAGTGAACAGCACAACCCATGCATCACAGACAATATTTACCAATATTTCCATTATTTATTCAGCCTCTAAGACATAACAACATAATCCAGTGGTTCGTACCTCGCCGAACCACCACACCCTCACCCTCACCCATCAATGGGTGACATAGGCTATTGGGACTGATAATCATCCATTCACAAATCCACTAGGTCACTCATCGCCAACCCACTACACCCTCACCCTCACCCTACCACGGGTGACATAGGATTTTGGGACTGACTAGGCTGTTGGTCACCCTTGGTCCACCGATAGTCTCTCCTCCACTCCGTAGGCCGCTTGGTCTCCACCCACAACTTCAGCATAGTCCGTCACAATCATCGGGAGGCGCCTACTGATGTGGGTCCTCCGAAGGACGGCCTTTCTAACGCTGGGGCAGTCTCTACCGGATCCAACGAAGAGAATAGAACAGCCTATCCATACGCATATGATCCACTCGGATCCGCCGACTACACATCTCTACAACTCAAATGTCATGAACTCTTCAGAGTTCCTCCAGCGCGCCTAACCACGATGCGGGGAAATAAGTACAATAAAAACAAGGTTGTAATATCATTGGGGGAAAGAACTCGAGAGGGCGGCGTGAGTTCCCGATATAGGATACCCCGACAACCAAACAAGGAACACGGAGTACCCTAACCCGGGTCTCACCGCTGTCCTCGCAAGGCCCCTCCCCTATAATATTCACTAACATGCTAATAATCATACTAATCATACAACATTACATATAATATTATTGGGACTAGAAACCTTGGGAGGGCAGCATGAGGTCCCGATACAGGACATCCCGACAACCAAACAAGGAACACGGAGTACCCTAACACGGGTCTCAATGTTGACCTCGCAAGGCTCCTCCCTATAATATTATCTAAGGCATGCGATTTAACATATACTAGCATTTAATTTAATAAATAAACTAGTAGGACGCATGCATAGGCCGAGGTTTCCTAACATGAAAACAGGGGACATGGTGCATGGCTCATACACATATCCTAAGGGTGCAAGTCCCTAACATGCAAAGTCTAGGGTAGCATGCATTCTACATTTAAATCATGCAAGCATGGATTACATATTACTGCAGGTTAATATACATCCATGGTGCCCCAGGAGAGGTCGGTATACGCCCAAATGCGTATAACGCCTCTCTACTGGGTTGGATTGTCCCACTCACCAGAAACCGGGTCGTCGCGCGACCGTCCGTCAAGATCTGCAAGACAGGCATTTATACGGTGAGTAAACTACATAAATACTCCAAAATACATTAAAAATACTCTAAAAATACCCAACACTCGAACAAGCGTACATACGGCCCGTACGCACGCGTATCCGAGTATCCCGACTCACTCCCGCACGCGCATCCGAGTAGCCCGGCCCGCGCGCCAAGGCGCCCTGTCGAACTCAGACCGCACGCCCGGACACCACCGACGTACTGCCGCACGCCTGCCCGCGCGCCCTGACGCACCGCCGCACGCACGCGCACGCTCGCGCTCGCCCGCGCGCACCGCGCGTCCAGCCAGCGCGCCCCCGCGCGCACTGCACGCACGCCCCAGCACGCGCACGCACTGGCCCCCAGCACCGCGCGCACTGGTCCCCAGCACCTCGCCCAGGCGCATGCCCAGGTGCCCTGCCCAGCACCCAGGCACAGTGCCCAGGTGCCCAGCCCGCGCGCGCGCACGCTCGCGCGTACGCCAGCGCGCGCCCGCGCGCACCCGCGCGCACACCCCCGCTCGCGCCAGCACCCGCGCGCACCCGCGCGCCCGTTCCGCGCGAACCCGCGCACCCGCGCGCACGCTCCCGCGCGCGACTGCCCGCCCGACTGCGCCTGCCAGCGCCCAGCTCCACCCGCGCACACGCCCGCGCGCACGTCCGCGCGCACGCGCGCGCGCACGCCCCTGCTAGCTGCTGCGCCTGCTGCCTGTGCTGCTGCCACCAGCCACCCTGCCCGAGCACCTCAACCACCACCCACCGGCCACCCCAAGGCCTCCGACCACCCCCCACAGCCCTCCGACGGCCACCCACCGCCGTTGACCGCCTCCCAACCTCAAATCCACCCTCCTAACATACATCTACACAAGAAAAGAGGGGAAAAGAGGCTTACCAAGGGGAGGAAGGGAAGTCCGGTTGCTCTCCGCGCACCGAAACCTCCCCCAAAGGGCTTCCAACGCCCGGATCTACTCCCACCTCCGAGATGAGCCAAAACAGAGGAGAAGAGAGGGCGGACGGAGGGGTAAAACTCACCGAAATTCGAATTTGAAAGCACCGGAGTGTAGATCGGGACCCGATCTACACTTCCTATGCTTTAGGTTTTAAGCTTTGAGGGCTCTAGGGGGGTCAAAAGTGAGAAAAGGAGAGGGGAGAGAGAAAATGAAATTGGTAGGGATGATGAATAGTGATTTCGAAATTAGATCCCACCTATATATAGCGAGCGACTTAAAATACCCGGATACGCCCCGAAACTGCGAAATTTCGAAAACGTTACCGGAATTCAACGAAATTTTCGTGAGAGGCCTAAAATGGCACCAGGACACCAAATATGCAGTTAGATTTCCAATCGGAGTCCTCTAGCTCAGGATGATAGCTAACAGTCCAAAAATTAGCGGTTCCGATCGAAAACTGAAAAAAACAAAAAACTGCCAGAATGCTCCAACGGTTACCAGCAGGTTAAAAGTGACACATATATAACACGAGTAGGGACTCCCCGGCGTTGGAAAGCTGTCCTGACAGAGGGCTCCCATCTGTAGGTACCTCCGATGTGTCAGACAGTGCTGATCGTGGGAGTATACCAGGTAGAGGCTACGGAGTGTGGGAGAGGCTACCGGGTGGACTCAAGGGTGGAGAGCAGCCTAGTCTGTCCCAAAAGGCCCATGTCACCCCTTAAAGGGTAAGGGTGAGGGTGGGGTGGGTCGGCGATGTTACGACCCACTAACTTGCGTAGTTACTCCCGTTTAGGGACTATAATTATTTAAGGTTAATATGACTTGTGTTGCATAGATTGTGCCATTCACTGAGCGTGTGGCTCACCCCTCGCATATTCTTTTCCTCCAGTTATATCTGAGTCAGATCTGAAGGAGGAGCTCCCCGAGGCATCACAGCAGTAGTGGAGCAGCGTCACGTTTTGGGTTCTGCGAGTGAGAGGCCATCAGCATCCCCTTCTTGATTGTATGTATTGTTATCCGTGCTTGGGCACACACTTGTATTTGGATGTCATTGTTTATATTGGCTCTCACAGGACAGTTGATTATGTATTCGGGTCTGTAATATGTCTTTGAATTACAGACTCAGTCGTTTAAGCTTCCGCTATATGTATATATTATGTCAGCTACATTATTGTCTGTGTTGTCATTTTTTATGTTGTTTAGAGTATTTTATTGATCTCCTGTATAAACTGCTGATATTATATATATTTGCCACGTATCAGGGACGGCCGCCCTAGGGCGTGACATCTATCACTGACTGGTGGTGTGTTTATGGGTTTATCGGGGTGTGGAAATAACCAGTGAAGGGAGCCTGAGAGATAGTCCGGCTCTCCTTCCAATAGGGGTTAAGGGACGAGGATACGTGGTTTCTTCAACCTGATCTGTGGTTTTTCCTTTTATGAAGTGTTCGTATAGTCCCCAATTACATTTCCCTTTTAAATCAGTGTGTTTGTTGGATGAGCCAAGGCCATTCTTATTAAACCAGACTCGGAGTTTTATGGGCTCTAGGATCCCACATTTCAGCCCTAATGTTTTTCCTGGGATGTGACCCATGGCTTTCATCATGTGCTAACCTTTTTAGGCTTAGGATGATTTATCTTTATAGCACTGGTGAGGGTGTCTTGAGGGTTCAGCCAATTGGCTGGGCAGTCTAGGATGTGAATAGTGGCTTCTTTCGATTTTAAGTCGATGAGTTTGATAGTCTCGTTACTGGTGGACCCTGATTTGGGTTCTTTGATTGCGTCTTGTTATGCCTGTGTCATTTGGAGAGCTCTGATTGAAAATTTGGGTACATAATTTTTTCTCCTAGAAGTTATGTATTTCCGATTTGGCGCGCTCTTGTTATGCCTGTCTTGTTATGCCTGGTATATAATGTTTAGCTCACATTTCGGAATAGCTGGAGAGATTATTTGATCTTGGCATAAACATGAAAGTTGTAGATAATCTTCTTGGCTTTCCAACGGACTTTGAATTGTGCAATGCGGAGCTATATTGAGGAAGTTATGGCTGTTCTAGTGAAGCATGCACAGGATTTCTAGTCAAGGATGAATTGGTCATTTCTATCCCTCTTTTAGATATTTATGTGCCCAAAATATCTCTCTCTCTCTCTCTCTCCCTCCCACTCCCAACGAGGGATTCTTGGCTCTCTCTCTCTCTTTTCACCCCCCCCCAAGTGTTTGTGTTAATGTCACAAAGAGAAGAGAAGGAGAAGGTGCAAGTGCAAGTCTAGGTTTGTGTAGGTGTTGTTGTTGTTGTTGATCTCCTCTCTCTCAAGCACCTTTTCATGAACTTTCCCCCCCTGGATTTTCAGCCAAGAAGGAGGCTGAGGAGGGCTGTGGAGGTGGTGGTAGTGGTGGTGGTGGTTGAGGTGGTCGCAGGTGCATCGAGGGCCCCGAGTCTCCCCCTTTCATTCCCCCTCCCATGGTGAGCTCTTCCCCTTCTTTTCTTGGTTTTTCATGGCTTAAGGGGTTGTTGGGAGGTCATTAATCCTAGATGATTGGTTTAGGGTGAGTGAGAAGTGTGGAGGAGGGGTTAAAAGTTGGTATCAGAACCTGGTCCTGTAAGAGCCTAAGTCTAGTCGTATAGATGATGAGTCGTAGGATTGTCATCTGAGTACTCTTGTTTTAGAAGTTATCTTAGGTTGCTGACATGCCTCCTCGCATCCGTTGACATGGACGTGACCCCCTGGACCCACCCTTAAGTTATCGACTGGGTTGATTGGTTAGGGTCAGTTGTTGGATCCCTTGTTGTGGGATTAAGGCTTGGGTAGGAGATTCCAGCCTAGTAGTGTGATAATGATGAATTGGTCGCAATTTCTAAGGTATGGATTGTGTCTTGATAATGGAGCTTCTTTCCCGTGCATCGGTATTGCTGGTAACCATTGAGATCGCGTGCAGCGTCAATTTCAAGTTTTGAGGATGTGGCGTATTGCTCATTAAGGGGTGATGTCTTCTTCCAGTCTTCCTACTCAGGATTAAGGGGCCTTGCAGGGTCAGCATTGAGACCCGGGCAAGGGTATCCTATATCGGGACCTCATGGTGCCCTCCCAAGGTTTCTTTTCCCAGTCAAGGAATACCTTTGAAGCATCAAATTGATGATGGATTTTTCCTCTCACTTGGAAGGTGCTGTAGCGAGTGGTGATGCATACGATCGGGATTGGGTGCATCCTATTGCAGCTTGGTGGGCGATTGCTTGTGGACTGGGTTCCATAGTGGGATCTGGAGTCGCTTCGATATATCATTGTGCGTTGTAGCTGCCTGGTTGAGGCCAGAGCCCTGTGAGGTGCTCCCAGATACTATGCTTGTTGGTGCGCCCATATGGCAGAGATAGTAGGCTTGGGAGGCTACTAGGTAGAGGCCACACCGGGAGAGTGCTACTAGATGATGTTGAGTGTTATATATGTGTCACTTTTAACCTTCTGGTCACCATTGGGACATTCTGGCAGTTTTTTTATTTTTTTCATTTTTTGATCGGAACAGCTAAAATTTTGGACTGTTAGCTATTGTCCTGAGTTAGAGGACTCCGATTGAAAATCTAACTGCATATTATGTGTCCTGGTGACATTCCAGCCACTCACGAAAGTTTCATCGAATTCCGATAACGTTTTAGAATTTCATAGTTTCGAAGCGTATCCGGGTTTTGACAGAGCGAGCGGGTGCTGGGCACTAGGCGCTGTGCGGGCAGGGGCGTGCACGCGGAGCGCTGCGCAGGGGCGCAGGGCGTGCTGTGCGCGCATAGAGGTGATCGAGTGGTGTGCGGGTGCTGCGCAGGGGGCGCAGTGCGCGCAGGGCGAGCAGTCGGTGTGAGCGGGCGGGTGCGCGTGCGGGGCGCTGCGGTGGGGCGCAGTGCGCGCCGTTGCACCCAGGGCTAGACGCGCGGTGCGCGTGGGCAAGCGCGAGCGTGCGCGCGGCGTGTGGCGGGTCTGGGCGTGCATGCTGGGCTCGGCAGAGTGTCCGGGTGTGCGGGCTGGGCTCGGCAGTGAGTCTGGGCGCGCGGGCTGGGGCTCGGCTATGCGCCCTGGGCGGGTGGCCGTGTGTACGGCTGCCCGGGGGTTCGGGATTGAGTTGGGGTGCTCGGGCTCGCGTGCGTACGGGACGTATGTACGTTTGCCCGAGTGTTGTGTATTTTTAGAGTATTTTGGTATATATTGTGTATTTTACTCACCGAATTGATTACCCTATTTTGCCGATCTTGACGGACGATCGCGCGATGACCCGGTTGTTGGTGAGTGGTACAACCCAACCCAGTAGGGAGGTGCTATATGCACTTGGGCGTATACCGTCCTCCCCTGGGGCACCATAGTCTATATTAACTTGTGTAATATGTAATCCATGCAAGCATGATTACTGTGTAGTATGCATGCTACCCTAGACTTTGTATGTTAGGGACTTGCACCCTTAGGATATATGTAAGAGCCATGCATCCTGTCCCCTTGTTCTCATGCTAGGAAGCCTCGACCTATGCATGTGTCATACTAGTTTAATTTATTAAATTAAATGCTAGCATATGATTATTAGCATGTCTTAGATAATATTATAGGGAGGGGCCTTGCGAGGTCAACATTGAGACCCGGGCTAGGGTGCTCCGTGTTCCTTGTTTGGTTGTCGGGATGTCCTATATCGGGACCTCATGCTGCCCTCCCAAGGTTTCTTTTCCCAATAATATTATAACCTCGTTAATTATTATTATTATATATGTTCCCCGCATCTTGGTTATGCGCCCTGGAGGAATTCTGAAGAATTCATGACATTAGAGTTGTTGAGATGTGTTGTTGGCGGATCGAGTGGATCATATGCGTATGGATAGGCTGTTCTGTTCCCTTCGTTGGATCCGTGGAGAGACTGCCCCAGCGTTAGAAAGGCCGTCCCTGAGAGGGCTCCCATCAGTAGGCACCTCCTGATTTGGGATGGACTGTGCTGAATGTGTGAGTGGCCAAGCGGCTACGGAGTGGAGGAGAGACTATCAGTGGACCAAGGGTGACCAACAGCCTAGTCAGTCCCAATATCCTATGTCACCATATTGAGGGGTGAGGGTGAGGGTGTGGTGGGTCGGCGATGTAGCGACCCGCTGAATTTATGTAGTCAGTCCCAATATCCTATGTCACCTATTGAGGGGTGAGGGTGAGGGTGTAGTGGGTCGGCGATGTAGCGACCCACTGAATTGTTTAGTTCTTGCCACTTAGAGGCTTGAATGATTATTGTTGTTAATAATATCTGGTGGTTAATATAAATTGTGATGCATGGGTTGTGCTGTTCACTGAGCGTGTGGCTCACCCCTCGCATAATCTATTTCTCTAGTGCTATCTGAATCGGATCTGGAGGAGGAGCTCCCCGAGTGACTTCATCAGTAGCAGAGCAGCGCCACGTCCCGTGAGTTTTAGAGGCTATCAGCATCCCCTTTGATTGTATGTATTGTATTCCGTGCTTGGGCACACGTTATATTATATTTGGATGTCATTGTATATATTGGCTCTCACAGGACATTTGATTGTGTATCGAGTCTGTACTATGTCTTTGAGTTATAGATTCAGTCTTTTAGCTTCCGCTATTTGTGTATATATCATGTCAGCCCCTTTGTTGTCTGTGTTGGAATTGTTGATGTTGTTTAGGGTATGTTATTGACTTCCTGTATTGACTGCTGATATCATATATACACTTGCCGCGTCCCGGGGACGGCCGCCCTGTGGACCCGGTCAAGATGCTCGCTGTGTCAATTGGCGTCGACCGTCGAACCCTACAGAGATTCGGAGCTTCCTGGGCTTGGCGGGTTATTGCGGGAGGTTTGTCGAGGGTTTCTCGAAGATAGCTGTACCTCCTAACCGCCTCGCTTGGAAGGATGTCCGGTTCGAACGGTCCCCATCTTGCGAGGAGAGCTTCCTGGAGTTTAAGCGAAGGCTCACCTCAGCGCCAGTTCTTACCCTTCCGTCTGGGAGGGGTGGGTTCGCAGTTTGCTCTGAGGCATCGCGGTTGGGTGTGAGTTGTGTCCACGATCCTGCTCCCGTCATCCCGTTCGAGCCGCTCGTCTTCGAGCCGGACTTGTCATTCGTCAAGCAGCCGATTGAGATCATGGACCGCCGCAAGAAGAGGCTCCACACCAAGACCGTCCATCTGGTCAAGGTGCGATGGCCGCACCGTTCCGGTGCCGAGGCCCCTTGAGAGCTCGAGGACGCCTTGCGTGACGCGTATCCGCATCTCTTCCCTTCCTAGATGTTTTTGTATTATTTTGAGGACAACATTATTTAAGGGGGAAGAATGTTATATATGTGTCACTTTTGACCTTCTGGTCACCATTAGGACATTCTGGCAGTTTTTCAGTTTTTTTCGTTTTTTGATCGGAACCGCTAAAATTTTGGACTGTTAGCTATCGTCCTGAGTTTGAGGACTCCGATTGAAAATCTAACTGCATATTATGTGTCCTGGTGACATTCCAAGCCACTCACGAAAGTTTCATCGAATTCCGGTAACGTTTCAGAATTTCATAGTTCCGAAGCGTATCCACGTTTTGACCGAGCGAGTGGGTGCTGGGCGCCGTGCGGGCAGGGGTGTGCACGCGGAGCGCTGCGCAGGGGCGCAGGGCGTGCTGTGCCCGCGGAGAGGTGATCGGGTGGTGTGCGGGTGCTGCGCAGGGGGCGCAGTTCGCGCAGGGCGAGCAGTCGGTGCGAGTAGGCGGGTGCGCGTGCGGGGTTGGACCCGGGGGTGGACGCACGGTGCGCGTGCGCGCGGCGGGTCTGGGCATGCAGGCTGGGCTCGGCAGGGTGTCCGGGAGTGCGGGCTGGGCTCGGCAGTTGCACCCGGGGCTGGACGCGCGGTGCGCGCGGGCACGCGCCAATGTGCGCGCAGCGGGTCTGGGCGTGCAGGCTGGGCTCGACAGGGTGTCTGGAAGTGAGGGCTGGGCTCGGCAGTGCGTCTGGGCATGCGGGCCGGGGCTCGGCTGTGCGCCAGAGGCGGGTGGCTGTGCGTACGGCTGCCCAGGGGTTCGGGATTGAGTTGGGGTGCCCGGGCTCGCGTGCGTACGAGTCGTATGTATGTTTGTACGAGTGTTGTGTATTTTTAGAGTATTTTGGTATATATTGTGTATGTTACTCACCGAATTGATTACCCTATTTTGCAGATCTTGACGGACGGTCGCGCGACGACCTGGTTGTTGGTGAGTGGTACAATCCAACCCAGTAGGGAGGCGCTATATGCACTTGGGCGTATACCGTCCTCCCCTGGGGCACCATAGTCTATATTAACTTGTGTAATATGTAATCCATGCAAGCATGATTACTGTGTAGAATGCATGCCACCCTAGACCCTGTATGTTAGGGACTTGCACCCTTAGGATGTGTGTAAGAGCCATGCATCCTGTCCCCTTGTTCTCATGCTAGGAAGCCCCGACCGATGCATGTGTCCTACTAGTTTAATTTATTTAAATTAAATGCAATCTTATGATTATTAGCATGTCTTAGATGATACTATAGGGAGGAGCCTTGCGAGGTCAACATTGAGACCCGGGCTAGGGTACTCCGTGTTCCTTGTTTGGTTGTCGGGATGTCCTATATCGGGACCTCATGCTACCCTCCCAAGGTTTCTTTTCCCAATAATATTATAACCTCGTTATTATTATATATATATATATGTTCCCCGCATCTTGGTTATGCGCCGTGGAGGAATTCTGAAAAATTCATGACATTAGAGTTGTTGAGATGTGTTGTCGGCGGATCCGAGTGGATCATATGTGTATGGATAGGCTGTTATGTTCCCTTCGTTGGATCCGTGTAGAGACTGCCCCAGCGTTAGAAAGGCCGTCCCGTGAGAGGGCTCCCATCAGTAGGCACCTCCTGATTTGGGACGGACTGTGCTGACTGTGGGAGTGGCCAAGCGGCTACGGAGTGGAGAAGAGACTATCGGTGGACCAAGGGTGACCAACAGCCTAGTCAGTCCCAATATCCTATGTCACCATATTGAGGGGTGAGGGTGAGGGTGTGGTGGGTCGGCGATGTAGCGACCCGCTGCATTTATGTAGTCAGTCCCAATATCCTATGTCACCTATTGAGGGGTGAGGGTGAGGGTGTAGTGGGTCGGCGATGTAGCGACCCACTGGTTTGTGTAGTTCCTGCCACTTAGAGGCTTGAAGGATTATTGTGGTTAATAATATCTGGTGGTTAATATAAATTGTGATGCATGGGTTGTGCTGTTCACTGAGCGTGTGGCTCACCCCTCGCATAATCTATTTCACCAGTGTTATCTGAGTCGGATATAGAGGAGGAGCTCCCCGAGTGACTTCATCAGTAGCGAAGCAGCGCCACGTCCCGCGAGTTTTAGAGGCTATCAGCATCCCTTTTGATTGTATGTATTATATTCCGTGCTTGGGCACACGTTTGTATTATATTTGGATGTCTTTGTATATATTGGCTCTCACAGGACAGTTGATTGTGTATCGAGTTTGTAATATGTCTTTGAGTTACAGATTCAGTCTTTTAGCTTCCGCTATTTGTGTATATATCATGTTAGCCCCTTTGTTGTCTGTGTTGGAATTGTTGATGTTGTTTAGGGTATGTTATTGCCTTCCTGTATTGACTGCTGATATCATATATACACTTGCCGCGTCTCGGGGACGGCCGCTCTGGGGCGTGACATTGAGAGCGTGGACTCCCTATGATGAATCTGCCCATGGAGTGCAGGATGCTGGAGTTCCAATGGTTATAGTTGAGCGACCTATCTCTGGTGGCATGTGAAGCACAGTTGTGGATACTGTCGCGTTTTGCCCCACATTGGTCGCAAATAAGGAGACGCGATGCTAGCGTTCATGATGGGACTCAACCGCCCTATCAGATAGATGACGTCGCATAGGCATTGTCGAGGTCCGACGACCCCTTATTGCGTGTCTTGTGGATTAAGTGCGGTTGAGCGGCTTACCAAGCGTGTAAGTGTCATCATGAGCGCCAGCCATGCTCGAGGAGCAGAATTTGGACTTAATTGTTCGAGGTGTTGTTTTGATCTCCTCGTGGAGGTTGAAGATCAATTACCTTGCCGCGAATCGATGATCTGTTTGACCAGCTCTGGGAGCGGTTGTCTGTTATTAGATCGATCTTCGCACAAGGGTACCACAAGTTGGAGATCCGGGAGTTGGACATCCCGTAGATGGACTTTCGTAACCGTTTCAGGCACTACGAGTTTTAAGTACTGCTGTTGGGGTTGATGAATGCGCCGGATGCCTTCGTGGATCTCAAAAGTTTTATTGGGCTTTCGTGGACTACTTTGGGGTAGTCTTCATTGAGATTGCTGTGGTGCGATAAAAAGGCGATATGGGTGACCTTGTTTCCCCAGGTTGGCATGCCCTCAAGCAAAGTTCGAGAATCATCATCGCGTTGGAAAGCGTTAGTCCATGGAGATTCCTCAGTGGACGTGGGAGTGTGTTATCGGGGATTGTTGCGGACTCGCTAATGTCACGTTCGGGTCACGACACCGTCTAGGTGATCAATGACCGACTGACTAAGTCCGCGCTTCCCTCCCTAATCTGACTGATTGAGTCTCTGGACGCCTTGACGTGGGTTTCCACCTTCGCGATTGTTCGTCTTCATGGCACTCCGGTCGGCGCTATTTTCAGTTGAGATGCGAGGGTTACTTTGAGGTTGTGGCGCAGCCTTGGCAGGCTTTGGCGCGAGCCTCCATTTAAGTATAGCGTTTCATCACCGATGGACAGCCAGACAAAGAGGACGATTCAGACCTTGGAGGACATGCTAAGTGCCTGCGTGCTCGATGATGAGGGCAGTTGGGTGAGGCACCACCCATTTGTTGGGGTATGCCTGCAAGACGACTGCCATTCGAGCATCTAGATGGATCTGTGAAAGGCACTCTACAGGCGCAGTTTTATACCTCCCTTGTGTTGGGACGGTTGACGAGCGCCAGTTGGAGGGACCATAAGTCAGTTGTTTGACCTTGCGGTGGCCAGGTTGGTTCGTGTGTGCATCTGCACCTCCCAGAACCGACAGAAGGGCTACGCAGGTCATCGTCGCCAGAAGCTTACCCTTGGGTTTGGCGACCATGTTTTCGTGAAGGTGTCCCAGTTTAAGGACATCCCCCGTTTCGACGTTCGGGGCAAGCTGAGTTGGCTCTTTAATGGGACCGTTTCTCGTCATTGAGTGGATTGGGGAGGTGGCTTATCATGTAGCCTTTCCCCCACAGCTGGCTCATGCCCACGACGTCGTCCTTGTCTCATGGCTGAGGCGTTATGTCCACGATCCTGCTCAGTCATTCAGTTCGACTGTCTCATTCTCGAGCTAGATTTGTCGTTCATGGAGCAGTGGATCGAGGTCAAGGACCAACATGAGAAGAGGCTCCACGCTAAGACCGTTCCTTTGATTATAGTGTGTTGGTAGCGCCAGTCCGGTGCAAAGACCACTTGGGAGCAAAAGGTCTATGCGAGATACTTGCTATATTCGGTCTTCCCTTTGGGTTTCCTTAAATTTCGAGGACTAAATTTTCTAAGGGGCGAAGAATGTTATGCCTGTGTCATTTGGAGCGCTCTGATTGAAAATTTGGGTACATAATTTTTTCTCCTAGAAGTTATGTATTTCCGATTTGGTATTTGGATTTGATTTTGTTAAAATCCAAGATGAAGAGGTTTAGATATGATTTTATTATGAGATGCTCAGTTTTGAGTTAGCTCTCATACAAAAGTGGAATTAGATCAACTGGATTCATGTAGTAAAAGTTATGGGTATTTTTCCAAGTATACCCCGGGATGAAAAATTCTGGCAGCAGCCCTGTTCAATGTTTAGCTCACATTTCGGAATAGCTGGAGAGATTATTTGATCTTGGAATAAACATGAAAGTTGTAGATAATCTTCTTGGCTTTCCAACGGACTTTGAATTGTGCAATTCGGAGCTATATTGAGGAAGTTATGGCTGTTCTAGTGAAGAATGCTCAGAATTTCTAGTCAAGGATAAATTGGTCATTTCTATCCCTCTTTTAGATATTTATGTGCCCAAGATATCTCTCTCTCTCTCTCCCTCCCACTCCCAACGTGGGATTCTTGGCTCTCTCTTCTCTCTTTTCACCCCCCCAAGTGTTTGTGTTAATGTCACAAAGAGAAGAGAAGGAGAAGGTGCAAGTGCAAGTCTAGGTTTGTGTAGGTGTTGTTGTTGTTGTTGATCTCCTCTCTCTCAAGCACCTTTTCATGAACTTTCCCCCCCTGATTTTCAGCCAAGAAGGAGGCTGAGGAGGGCTGTGGAGGTGGTGGTAGTGGTGGTGGTGGTTGAGGTGGTCGCGGGTGCATCGAGGGCCCCGAGTCTCCCCCTTTCATTCCCCCTCCCAAGGTGAGCTCTTCCCCTTCTTTTCTTGGTTTTTCATGGCTTAAGGGGTTGTTGGGAGGTCATGCATGCTAGATGATTGGTTTAGGGTGAGTGAGAAGTGTGGAGGAGGGGTTAAAAAGGGGTTAGGGAAGGCTGGGAGCGCGCAGGGGGCTGTCTGCAGCGTGCGCGCGCAGGTTCGCGCGCAGGAGGGCGCTGGTAGGCGCAGGAGGGCGCGCGGACGCGCGCGGTGCGCGCAGAGTGGGCGCGCGGTGCGCGCGAGCGCTGGCATGAGCAGGGGTGCGCGCGAGTGTGCGCGGGCGCGCGCAAGCGTGCGCACGCGCGGGGCATGCGTCCGGGCATGCGCCTGGGCACGGGGCTGGGGGCCAATGCGCGTGTGCGTGCGCGTGCGTGCACGTGCTGGGGCATGCGTGGGGCTGCCCAAGGTCTCGGGTAGGTGCTGGGGCACCCGGGCATGCGTGCGTACGCGCGTGCTCGCATGCGTGCAAGCCCGTATGCGTGCATGTCTAAGTCTTTGGTATTTCTAATGATTTTTAAGTGTTAAATTGTGATGTCACTCACAAAATTTGACGCCCTTACCCTGCAGATCTCGTCGGATGGGATGCGCGAGGTCCCGGGTAATGGTGAGTGGTTCGATCAAATCCCCCCCCCCCCTCTCGGGATGCGCTTGACGCGCGTAGACGCGCGTCGCGCATCGATGGGGCCCCTTAAGCTATAATATGTAGATATCTTGCATGCTAGGCTTATATACATGTATTGTATTCATGTATGAATGATTGTGTTGCATGAGCCCCTCTAGTATGGGCATGTATGTTGTAAATGTGTATGGATGTATAGAATATGGCATGTCTTAGGTGGTATTGTAATACTACTCCCACCATATTAATGGGAATATACAGTATGATTAAGTCTGGGTTAATAACGGGCACCTGCCTAATATTCCCTTGCGATAAGACTCGAGGGCGTGGTGTAGCTATTGCGCCCATGCTAATGGGGCAAAGCTATGACCAGCTTCAGGAGATGATGATCTCTCTCGCCCTCTCCCTCTGAATGAACTGAGTAAGTAGATGCGATTTCCTACTTGACTCAGGTTCGTTTGGAATATTGGCATGCACCTGTTAGTGCGCGAGATCGCGCTTGACCCTTTCTTTTAAGTTGGCGATATCCAACGGATATTAGAGTATATTTTGTATGTTTATGTGATTAATGACCATGTATGCATGTTGTATGATTTATTATGATGTAAATATATGATTAGGGAGTGTCCCTATGATTAATTGATATGTGATCGTGCATATGGTTCATGCACCCAACTAAGATCAAATTCTCCTCTAAAATATATGCGCATGTTAAAACTAATTAGGCCTATCTGAAATAGGCGTGGGTATGACCCGCTGTCGGGTTGTACCTTATTAGTTAGAGCGCTAGCGATGAAATCGCCCGTGCATCCGAGCGATGCACTCGTTTGGAATTCAGGAGGATTCGTTATCTTAACGATTTGTTAAGTCGGTAGTTGGGGTGTGCCACCCCCCTTTGTGTCTGAGCGACGCAACGGTGTGGGAGTACAGTAGTATTCGATATCTCGATAAGTGATTATCGAGAGTAGTTGTTTTCCATTGGGTTCGCTTTGCGAACATGGAATGTTTACTCCCAGTGTCGTCCGTGTTGAGGGGGCCCGGGTTGTAGCTGTCCTGACAGAGGGCTCCCATCCGTAGGTACCACCGATGCATTCGGGAGCGTACTGATCGTGGGAGTATACCAGGTAGAGGCTACCCGGGAGAGGGTTAACGAATGATATTGCGAGTGTGGGATCGTTCTCCCCTTCGTTGGATCCGATGTAGGGACTCCCCGGCGATTACAGCTGTCCTGACAGAGGGCTCCCATCCGTAGGTACCACCGACGCGTTCAGAAGCGTACTGATCGTGGGAGTATACCAGGTATAGAATACGCGGGGGAAAGGGCTACCGGTGGACCAAGGGTGTAGAGCAGTCTAAGTCTCTTCCAAAAGTCCTATGTCACCTCTAGGGGGTGAGGGTGAGGATGAGGTGAAGACACATCGCCGCGTGACCCATTCGTTGTTTGTCCATTCCCATAGTTGTTGGGTCCGGTTGTGTATCGATGTTAAAAGACATCGTGGGTCAGTTATCTCGATGTAGATGATCCAGTAGTGTTGCGTAGACCAGTAATCCCGGGTCTCCTCGACCAACGGTATGGTCTCTCCCCAAAAGTCCCAAGAGTCTCCCTCTGGGAGTGAGGGTGAGGGTGAGGTTGGTCGCGCTGCCGCGTGACCCTGTTATCCATGGGTTTCCACCCATGTTTTCCTTGAAAGGAAAGTGCTTATGTATTGAACTGATGTATGGTGATTGGTTTCTAGCCACTCACTGAGCTTGTAGCTCACCCCTCGCATACTGTTTCTTTTCAGGGGCAGTGTTGGGCGTGGAGCTGGAGCTTTCCTGTGGCGTGGTCTTATGGGTGTGGAGCGTTCTTCCGGCGGATGGCGAGTGCGAGGCTGTCAGCAGTCCTAGAGTCATTGTATGTATTGTAAATCGTGCATGTGGCACAGGTTGTATTTTCTAGACTTGGCTCTCACAGGACAGTGATTGTGTATTCGAGTCTGTAATAATGTTTTTGATTTACAGACATTGTTTATATATTATGCTTCCGCTTTTCAGTCAGTTATCATTATCCTTGCTTTGCCACCTTGTGTGTTGTTGTTGGAGTCTTTATTGACCTCAGGTATTGATAGCTGATATTTTATTATTGCCACGTCTCGGGGACTGCCGCCCTGGGGCGTGACACGTCCCCCCGTATTTTGATTATTTGATTTCCCAAGGGGACTGGTGCAAGGGGGAAGAGACCCCTTTGATTGAGGCTAACCATTTACGTCCTAGGATCATGTTATAGTTAGAGTCCATTTCTAAAACATATGCCTCAACAATTGTTTCTAAGGACCCTATTTTTAGTGGGAAGTCTTTAAAACCAAGAACTGGGGGAGATGTCTTGTCATAGGTGAACATCCGAGTATCTTTTTGCTAGGAGTGTGGTGATATGTCCGTCGATGTGTTCAAAGGTGCGTAGTGACATGAGGTTTACTCCTGCACCGGTATCGACCAGTACTTTATCTATGGGATACCCGTCGATATCAACTGTGATGCATAAGGTTGAGGTGTTGATAACTTTATCGTGGACTTCTTCTTTGGGCCTAAATGTTATCATAGGCCCCAGCCCTACAGAAGCCAAGGCTACTGGTATGTTTAAGGTGGAGATTTGAGGGTCAACTTGGACTCTTTCTAGAAACATCCTTAGGGACTGTTGGTGGTGTTTCGAGGTTTCGATTAACTCTAGAATAGAGATTTTCGCAGGGATTCTTCGGAGCTGGTCGAGGATGTCAATCCTATCCCCGACACTTGCTTCCTCGATTTCTGTTTCGGGTATGGGACGCCTGTAGGTGGGAACAGCATTAAAGATTCTTCCGGCCCTAGTTGTATGATGGTTCAGGGTATCAACCGTGGTCCGGGGAAATTGGTTTTTTATAGGTTTAGGTTTTTTCTAGCCGGTAGGATGGGGCTAAGCCTAGGGGATGGTCTTATATGGGAGGGGAGGGACTTTATGGGGCTTGGGAAGATGGGGGAAGGTGCTGGAAGAATCAGGCCACCCGGAATGATTCTGGGCAATTCTTCGTGGTTTGTGGCCCCTATGGTGTAGATACTTTCAAAACACATGCTTTCTAGCTCTTCTACAAACGCTTGCATGGTCGGTTTTGGGTATTGTGTTTCGGCATTGCCTACAGGTTTGGAACATGCTAGAGTTTGGTTTTGTTTGGGTAAAAAATTCAAGTGGGTCCTTGGTGGTTTTGTAGTTGGGCTATTTTTGAGTCCCCTAATGGTGGCCCAATCCAGACGCCTCTCTTCATCGAGGTCATAAACAATGTCTCTGAATAAAAAGCATTGTTCAATGGTGTGACCATGATGTTGATGATATGGGTAGTAACGAGTAGTATCAGCACCAAGAGGTGAAGATCTGGCTATAGATAAAGAAATACTATTGGTCTTAACCAAGGCCCTGAAGATGTTTCCTAGGGTTTCTTGGAGCGGTGGATAACAATCCCTTCCATTTAACCATCTTGGGCTATAGGGGGAAGGGGAAGCGGCTTTGTTATAGGAGCTTTGTGTAGGTTGCCTAGGGGTTAGGTTTTGCGCTCTTGGGGAGCGGTGATTGATTATTAAAGTTGTTATTAATTACCGCAAGTGCACGGATCATTACAGAAGTATAGATCTAGCAAATACAGGTCGATCCCACAGAGAATTGTTCAAATTAAATTATTAATTGATTTAACTAATCGAATTAGACAGAAAGATTGATGAAGGTTTATTTTTTTTTATTTTTTTTAAAACGAATATTAATATAAAAATATACCTAGGGTTTTAGAATCCACCATGTAATACCAATTTAGGGGTTATATTCAAATGTGAGACTCCACCATATAACTCAATCAATATTGACGTTAATCAAATACCAATCGGAAATTAAATATTTAAAATCATATTAATTATTTCATAAAATGATCTATCTCCCTTCCTTTTATAAAATCTACCAACTCAATATTCAACTTGTTAAGAAGAGCATAAAATATCAGAGAACCTAATCAAAGCATATTTTATCAAATCAAATACAAGAGATTTTTGAAGAAGGTAATAAGAAATTCACATGAAAGTTTTCAAAAGAGAATTGAAAGAGAGATTGATATTCAATAAAGCAAAAATATATGGAGAATTCAGATCGAAATATAAAATCCTAAACTAGCATTGCATGGTTTCATCTTCAACCCTAGTTGAAGATTTAGCTACTAGAAAACATGATCAAACTAAATAAAAAATAAAAAATAAAAGACACCATATTATTAAAAAATTCTTGAAAATAAAAATACTAAAGCAATATTAGAATTCAGATCTAAATATATACAAACATCCAAAGATATGAGATGAAAAGAAACACAAAAACAAAAACAAATCAAAACTCTTGAATCTTTCTTCTCCTTTGGTTGTCCCTTTGCCTCCTTCTTTGATTATTTTCTTGACTTCATATGTGTTCCTTTTATAGCCTCTAGCCTTGAATCTTAACTATTGATTTGCAATGAATTGGATAGTTAAGATTGGCTATCAACCTTCCTCATATGAATATTTGACAATTTTAGAGGTAAAATCTTTCATTCCCGTCATTGATTTTCTACAGAATCTTCGGATGAATGTTTGACCCCTAATATGGTGGAATTGTAAAATATTTATGAAATATTGATTTATAGATCTTGAAAATATCTTTCCAATGCCATATCTTGGGCCAAAATACGATATTTGAGGCAAAAGTTATGGTCAAAATAGTGGGACGGTTTTAACATTGATTTGAAGAATATTTGATTTTTTATTCTCTCTTCACCAAATCTTTATCTAGCATAATTTTGGATCTTCAAGAATCCTCTTGATTCTCCTTCATATCTTTAAATGCTTTATAGAATATTTTGCATTGATAATCATCATTTATCTCAATTACCTGCAATAACAAATAAATTCTGAATATTAGTCATTATTACACATAAAATTAGGAAATAGAAAACTAAATTAAGGGGATTAAATGTGCAAATAATACGCTTATCAAATACCCCCAAACCTAGATTTTGCTAGTCCTCTAGCAACTAAAGTGATTAAAAACAAGGATAAGGCCACTTTCGCAGGCTCTCACGGTTGCATTTAGCGTATGCAACAAGCCCTTAAATCCCTAGGTCACCCCTAGTGGACGAGTTTGACTCGTGAGGGTTTGCAGCGAATCTACCCACAAAATTCTTTTTTTTTCTTTTTTTTTTCTCTACCATAATCCCATGATAGTATCGTAGAGCTCAAGATATTAAATTCCTTTCAGAAAAGTACTTAATGTAATGACATGGTGTGCTCGTGAAAATCTGGACAACACTCAAGAGATTCAGACACCTAAGTAAGAATTTTCCTTCTAATTGCTGTCAAATGGTTGGTTCTCCCTTAGACACTGAGTCAAAACCAGAATAGTCTACTAAGCCGGTAAGAGATTTGGATGTTAACTTTATTACCTCATGGGCTTTATATATTATTTTCCAGCTTACTTACTATCTTTTACATGGAGGCTTTCACTCTATGATTGTCGAATCGGTCTTTAAACTTCAACATAATGATTGCTAAGCTCTTTGTTCAAAGCACCTTATATATTATCTCATTGAATTTTCTTCTTCTTTTTCTTCTTTTTTTTTTTTTTTTCTTTTGAAAAGGTACTCTTATCAAATTTTTTTTAAGACCTAATGATAAGTAGCCCTTTTCCACTGTACTTGTGATTCAATGGTTGCTTTTCAATTGATGTAAACCCTAACTCCTTATCAAGCAAACCAATGAACTAGACTTTTAGGTTCAACAGGTTTTAGAAAGTTCTTAACATTCTAGGCAATTATTAAGTCGACTCCACAAATTCATCTTAACTAAAAAATGCATCCAGATGTGTAGTGACTTTTCCAATATCAAGCACTTAAGACCTACTAAAATAGAAATTAACATAAGAGTTCATGCTACCATCATAGGGATATAGGCATATTTTTTTTTTTTTGAATACTCTATCCTAACTGAGAATGATGAATCACATGATAAATTCAAAATGTCAAAAAACCCCACAAACTTAATCCACACATTGTCCTCAATGTTCATATGTTTGGACACGTGAAATATCAAGAAAGGAGAATAAAAAAGGAAGAATTTTACCATATCAAGTGATCACCATTGAACTGCTGCTATACAATGGCATCAAAACAATTTCGTTAGTTCAACATACTTCAAAATAAAGACTACATCCAATGACTCGATGATAGTGGATGCAAACAAACATAAAATCTAGACTGAAAATGGAAAATTACCCTAACGCCCCCAAACCTAGTTTACAGCATGAACAAGGAAATGATGATTCGGGAGGAAAGGCAACCCAGAAAAATATAGTACAAAATGATTACCAAGAGAGCTTAATCTTGATAGATGGAATCATGGAGGTGAATGACCTCCGCTTTCTCCAGCGGTAACTCCAAAAATGGTTTAAGTCGATGACCATTCACTTTAAAAACATCGCCATTCTTTGGATTCTCAATCTCAATGGCACCATGGGAATAGACTGTTCTCACTAAATATGGGCCAGTCCAATGGGATCTCAGCTTTCCCGGAAAAATATGCAACCTCGAATTATAAAGGAGGACCTTCTGGCCCACGTCAAATGACTTCCGATGAATGGACTTGTCATGGAACACTTTCATTTTCTCCTTATATATCTTTCCATTCTCATAGGCCTCATTGCGGATCTCTTCTAATTCAGCAAGTTGGAGTTTCCTCTGGGCTCCAGCTTCAGAAAGTTCAAAATTCAATTGCTTAATAGCCCAAAATGCACGATGTTCTAATTCAACAGGCAAATGGCAAGCTTTTCCAAAGACAATCCTATAGGGAGACATACCAAGGTTGGTCTTATAAGCAGTTCTATAGGCCCATAACGAATCATTTAATTTCAAGGACCAGTCTTTTTGAGTTGAATTTACTGTTTTCTCTAAAATTTGCTTAATTTGCCTATTGGACACCTCAACCTGACCACTAGTCTGGGGATGATAGTGTGTAAACACCTTATGAGTGATAGAGTATTTCCTCATGAGACTCTCAAAAGAACGATTGCAGAAATGAGTTCCTCTATCACTTATAATGACACGAGGTGTCACGCCCCAGGCGTCCCCAAGACGTGGCAATAATAAAATATCAGCTATCAGTACCTGAGGTCAATAAAGACTCCAACAACAATACACAAGGCGGCAAAGCAAGATAATGATAACTGACTGAAATGCAGAAGCATGATATATAAACAATGTCTGTAAATCAAAAACATTATTACAGACTCGAATACACAATCACTGTCCTGTGAGAGCCAAGTCTAGACCAAAGAAAATACAACCTGTGCCACATGCACGATTTACAAAGCGTAAAATGACTCTAGGAATGCTGACAGCCTCGCACTCGCCACCCGCCGGCAGAATGCTCCACTCCCATAAGACCACGCCACAGGAAAGCTCCAGCTCCACGCCCAACACTGCCCCTGAAAAGAAACAGTATGCGAGGGGTGAGCTACAAGCTCAATGAGTGGCTGGAAACCAATCACCATACTACAGTTCAATACATAATCAATTTCCTTTCAAGGAAAACATGGGTGGAAACCCATGGATAACTGGGTCACGCGACGGCGCGACCAACCTCACCCCCACCCTCACTCCCAGAGGGAGTCTTTTGGGACTTTTGGGGAGAGACCATACCGTCGGTCGAAGAGACCCGGATCTACTAATCTACACAACACTATTGGATCATCTACATCTAGATAATTGCTCAAACAATGCCTTTAAACATCGATAAAGGACCGGACCCAACAACTATGGGAACGGTCGAACAACGAATGGGTCACGCGGCGATATTCTTCACCTCATCCTTACCCTGACTCCTGGAGGGAGACTCTTGGGACTTATGGAAGAGATTTAGACTACTCTACACCCTTGGTCCACCTGGTAGCCTCTCCCACACTCCGTAGCCTCTACCTGGTATACTCCCATGATCAGCACTGTGCCACACCCCAGGGCGGCCGTCCCCGGGACGCGGCAAGCGTATACATGATATCAGCAGTCAATACAGGAGATCAATAATATACCATAAACAACAGCTAAAAAGACAACACAGACAACAAAAAGGCTGACATGATGTATACACAGATAGCGGAAGCTAAAAAGACTGAATCTGTAAATCAACAACAGTTTACAGACTCGATACATAATCATATGTCCTGTGAGAGCCAATATAAACACATATACATCCAAATACAATCCAAGATGGGTGCCCAAGCACAGAATATATACATACAATAAAAGGAAGGATGTTGATGGCCTCAAAACTCGAGGGACGTGGCGCTACTCCGCTACTGGTGTAGTCGCTCGGGAAGCTCCTCCTTCAAGTCCGCCTCGGTAATCACTGAAGAAAAATATTATGCGAGGGGTGAGCCACACGCTCAGTGAATAGCACAACCCATGCATCACAGTTCATATTAACCACAATTTATCAGCAAAAGCCTCAAAGTGGCATAAACAACACAAATCCGGGGGTTCGTTACATCGCCGAACCACCACACCCTCACCCTCACCCTCACCCTCACCCCTCAATAGGTGACAAAGGAAATTGGGACTTAGTAGGATGATAATCATCCTTACACAAACCAGTGGGTCGCCACATCGCTGGCCCACCACACCCTCACCCTCACCCCTCAATAGGTGACATAGGCTTTTGGGACTGACAAGGCTGTTGGTCACCCTTGGTCCACCGATAGTCTCTTCCCACTCCGTAGGCCGTTTGGCCACTCCCACATTCAGCACAGTCCGTCTACCAAATCAGGAGGTGCCTACTGATGGGAGCCCCTGCACGGGACAACCTTTCTAACGCTGAGTAGTCTCTACACGGATCCAACGAAGGGAACAGAACAGCCTATCCATCGCATATGATCCACTCGGATCCGCTGACAACACATCTCTACAACTCTAATGTCTTGAATTCTTCAGAATTCCTCCAGCGCGCATAACCAAGATGCGGGGAATACATAAGATAATAATGAGGAAAAGAGACCTTGGGAGGGCAACCTGAGGTCCCGATATAGGACATCCCGCCAACCAAACAAGGAACACGGAGTACCCTAGCCCGGGTCTCAATGTTGACCTCGCAAGGCCCCCTTAATATTCCCCAAAGCATGCTAAAAATATCTTAAGTCTGCATTTAATTAAATAAATCAAACTAATAGGACGCATGCATAGGTCGAGGCTTTCCTAGCATGATAACAAGGTGACAGGATGCACGGCTCTTACACATATCCTAAGGGTGCAAGTCCCTAACATACAAGTCTAGGGTGGCATGCATTCTACACACTAATCATGCTTGCATGGATTACATATAAGAAGTTAATATTAACTATGTGCCCCAGGGGAGGACGGTACACGCCCAAGTGCATGTAGCGCCTCCCAACTGGGTTGGGTTGTCCCACTCATCGGTAACCGGGTCGTCGCGCGACCGTCCTTCAAGATCTGCAAGACAGGGTGATCGACTTGGTGAGTAAAATACACAAAAATACCTCACAATACACAAAAATACTCTAAAAATACCCAACACTCGGACAAGCGTACATACGGCCTGTACGCACGCGAGCCCGAGCACTCCGACTCACTCCCGAACCCCCGGCAACCACCCGCACGACCACCCACCCCAGGATGCACCGCCGCGCCTCAGCCCGCACGCCTGGACACGCTACCGAGCCACCCGGGTGCACCGCGCGCCCACTGCGCCCCATCGCAACAGCCCGCGCGCACACCGCACGCCCCGCGCGCACCACTGCTCGCCTAATCGTGCCCTAGCCTCGCTCCGCGCGCACCACTGCTCGTCTAATCACGCCCTCGCCTCGCTCCGCGCGCACCCCACACGCACCGCCGGCTCATCCAGGGCTCCATCAACTCGCCGCGCGCGCACAACGCGCCTGCGCCTCTGCGCAGCGCTCCGCGCGCACGCCCCCGCAAGGCGCCCTGCACGCAGCGCCCCATCGCCCACGACCAGCGCCCAGCCCACCCGCGCCCAGCGCCCAGCACGCGTGCCTAGCACACCCGCGCCCAGCGCCCAGCACGCCCGCCCAGCACACGCGCCCAGCACGCCCTCCAGCTCCACCCGAGCGCACGCCCGCGCGCACGCCGCGCGCACGCACGCGCGCGCCCTGCCAGCTGCTCCGCCTGCTGCGCCTGTGCTGCCTGTGCTGCTGCCTGTGCTGCCATCCTGCCCGATAGACAACCACCCTGCCCGAGCCACCCCACCTCCTCTATCCGGCCACCAATGGCCTCCAACAGCCACCAAGCACCCCCACAGCCACCAACACCCAAACCCACCCTCCTAACAAGCATCTAAGCAAGAAAAGGAAGGAAAGCGAGCTTACCCAAAGGAAGGAGAGGGAAGGAAGAGAACCGGAAGCTCTTCGTGCACCGAAATGCCTCCCCAAAGCCTTCCACCACCAAGATCTCCTCCTAGCCAAGGAAGGGCCCAAATCTGAGGAGAAGAGAGGGGGTAAGAGGGGGCTAAACACCTCGGAATTCGAATATGAAACTACCGGTAGATAGATCGGGACCGGATCTAACCTTTCTATGCTTTGAGTTTTAAGGTTCAAGCACTCTAGGTGGCTCAAATCTAAGAAAAAGAGAGGGGGAGAGAGAAAATCTATTTGAGAAGATGATGAAAGTGTAGGGCAACCTTTTGCTATCTCATTAAATAAGTCAACACACTTAAGTTAGTGTTAACCTAGGTTTAATTAGGGCTAAGAGAGGGTTAGGGTGATTTAAGTGCTTTGACTTGGGTCAACCCAACCACACAAAAAAACAAAAAGGGTTGACCAAGTCATGGGCCCACTTTGACCGAGTCAACTCTCCCAATGACTTCTCGCTCGGTCAAAACCCGGATACCCCGGAACTGTGAAATTCTGAAACGTACCGGAATTCGATGAAATTTTCGTGAGTGGCTTAAAATGGCACCAGGACACATAATATGCAGTTAGATTTTCAATCGGAGTCCTCAAACACAGGACGATAGCTAACAGTCCAAAATTTTGCGGTTCCGATCGAAAAACGAAAAAACTCAAAAACTGCCAAAATGCTCCAATGGTTACCAACAGGGCAAAAAGTGACACATATATAACATTCTCCCCCCCTTAGGAAATTTTGTCCTCAAAATAAATACAAGAACATCTAAGAAGGGAAAAGATGCGGATACGCGTCACGCATGGCGTCCTCAAGCTCCCAAGTGGCCTCGGCACCGGAACGGTGCTGCCATCGCACCTTGACCAGCTGGACGGTCTTGGTGCGGAGCCTCTTCTCGCGGCGGTCCAGGATCTCAATCGGCTGCTCAACGAAAGACAAGTCCGGCTCGAAGACGAGCGGCTCGAACGGGATGACGTGAGCAGGATCGTGGACATAGCGCCTCAGCTGCGAGACATGGAAGACGTCATGGGCCTGAGCCAACTGTGGGGGCAGAGCTATGCGATAGGCCACCTCTCCAACTCGCTCGAGGATGAGGAACGGCCCAATGAAACGCGGACTCAGCTTGCCCCGCACACCGAAACGGAAGATGCCCTTCATCGGGGACACCTTCAAGAAGACATGGTCACCAACCTCGAAGGCGAGCTCACGGCGACGACGGTCGGCGTAGCACTTCTGACGACTCTGAGCGACTCGGATACGCTCGCGAATCGTCTTCACCATCTCTGAGGTCTGGTGAACGATCTCTGGTCCCTCCAACTGGCGCTCTCCGACCTCGTCCCAACACAGGGGGACCTGCAGCTGCGGCCATAGAGTGCCTCGTAAGGAGCCATCCGGATGCTCGAGTGGTAGCTGTTGTTGTAGGCAAACTCCACCAACGGAAGGTGCCTCTCCCAACTGCCCCCAAAATCGAGAACACAGGTCCGCAGCATATCCTCAAGAGTCTGGATCGTCCTCTCCGACTGGCCGTCCGTCTGCGGATGAAACGCTGTACTGAAATGGAGGTTCGTACCAAGGGCGTGCTGGAGGCTACGCCAGAACCTCGAAGTAAAACGCGCGTCTCGATCAGAAATGATGCTGACTGGAGTGCCATGGAGACGGACAATCTCGGAGACAAATAACTGCGCCAGGGTGTCCAGAGAATCGGTGAGTCGGATGGGGAGGAAATGAGCAGACTTCGTCAGCCGGTCGACGATCACCCAGATGGCATCGCGACCCGAACGTGACCTCGGCAAACCCGAGACGAAGTCCATGGTGATCTGCTCCCACTTCCACTGAGGGATCTCAATGGACTGCAGCTTCCCCGCAGGGCGCTGATGCTCCGACTTCACCTGCTGGCATACTAGGCATCGGGCAACGAAACGGGCAATATCCGTCTTCATCCCGCGCCACCAGTAGCCGCGACGAAGGCCCCTGTACATCTTCGTGCCACCAGGATGCACTGTGTACCTCGACCGATGGGCCTCGTCCAGAATCTTCCGCTTCAGCTCTGCGTCGTCGGGAATGCACACTCGGCCTCTGAATCGCAGGATCCCGTCCGCACGAATCTGGTAGTCCGGACGCTCGCCCCGGGCGACGCCTTCAGAGAGGACTATAAAATGCGGATCCTGAGCCTGAGCCGTGCGGATATCGTCGAGAAGGACTGGCTGCACCACTAGCCTGGCCAAAAAGCCACCAGCAGGAGTCTCTCGAACACTAATCCAGCAAGCGGCCTCCTCCAGAAGCCTCCAACGACGGACAGCCATGTGGGCGGCCATGCCCAAGGGCTGCCTACTGAGCGCATCTGCCACGACATTCGCCTTACCCGGATGGTAAGCGATGTCACAATCGTAGTCCGTCAGGAACTCAACCCAACGTCTCTGACGCATGTTGAGCTCCGGCTGGGACTGCAGATATGTCAAGCTCTTATGATCGGTAAAGAGCTCGAACTCCTCTCCATAGAGGTAATGCCTCCACATCTTCAGCGCAAAGATGATCGCTGCCAACTCAAGGTCGTGGGTGGGGTAATTCTGCTCATGGGGCTTCAACTGACGAGACGCGTAAGCCACAACCTTACCGTGCTGCATCAGGACGCAACCCACACCCAACTGCGATGCATCTGTGTAAACTGAACCCACCACTCCCAGACGGAAGGGTAAGAACTGGCGCTGAGGTGAGCCTTCGCTTCAGCTCCTGGAAGCTCTCCTCGCAAGCAGGGGACCACTCGAACCGAACATCCTTCCGAGTGAGGCGGGTAAGAGGAACGGCTATCTTCGAGAAACCCTCGACAAACCTCCTGTAATAACCCGCCAAGCCCAAGAAGCTCCGAATCTCTGTGGGGTTCGACGGTCGACGCCAATTCGACACGGCGAGCGTCTTCTCCGGGTCCACAGATATGCCCTCACCGGAAATCACATGGCCCAGAAAGGCCATACGCTCCAACCAGAACTCGCACTTGCTGAACTTGGCGAACAACTGATGTCTGGCCAAAGTCTCCAAGACAGTGCGAAGATGGTGAGCGTGCTCCTCAAGACTCCTCGAGTACACCAATATGTCATCGATGAATACTACCACAAAGGAGTCGAGGAAGGGCCGAAACACCGGTTCATCAGATCCATGAAGGCCGCCGGCGCGTTCGTCAACCCGAATGGCAGTACTCTGAACTCGTAGTGCCCATACCGGGTGCGAAAGGCCGTCTTCGGAATGTCTGACTCCCGGATCTTCAGCTGGTAGTACCCCGAGCGGAGATCGATCTTGGAAAAGACACGCGCTCCCTGGAGCTGGTCAAACAGATCGTCGATCCGCGGCAACGGGTACTTGTTCTTCACTGTCCGCTTGTTCAGCTGCCTGTAATCAATACACAGCCGCAGCGAACCGTCCTTCTTCCGGACGAACAGGACAGGGGCTCCCCACGGAGAAACACTCGGACGTGCGAAGCCCTTCTCCAGCAACTCCTCCAACTGCTCCTTGAGCACCCTCAGCTCTGCAGGGGCCATCCGGTACGGAGCTCTCGAAATCGGCTCGGTCCCCGGAATCAGATTGATCTCAAACTCGATCGCGCGATCCGGCGGTAATCCCGGAAGATCATCGGGGAAAACCTCGGGATACCCTGCCACGACCGGAGTCTGACTGATATCTGCCCACAGCGGTGCATCCTCCTGAGCAATGTACGCTAGAAAGCCCTCGCATCCTCCCTGAAGGAGTCTCCACGCCTGCATGGACGACACGAACCCCAAGGGGCTACGTCACGATCGCCCACGAACTGGAAGGACCTCCGACCCGGAAGGTGGAAAGACACCGACTTGGCAAAACAGTCGATGCTGGCATGACTAGCTGCAAGCCAATCCATCCCCAGGATGGCATCAAAGTCCGTCATCGCGAGCTCCACCAACTCCACTGGAAACTCATGCTCCGCAACCTCTACCGTACACCCTCGGTACACTGAACTGAGGAGAATACGGTCTCCCACGGGCAATGATATCTCCAAGATAGCATCCAAAGGGGCGGACGCCACGCCCGTCCGTCTCGCGAAAGCGGGAGACACGAACGAGTGTGTGGCTCCGGAATCAAACAATACATATGCAGGGAGCTGGGAGATCTGAACAATACCTCTGACCACGCTGCCTGATGCCTGAGCCTCTGCCGAAAGCGCTGCCACTCGGCCCTGAACGAACTGAGGCTGAGGAGCAGGGGCACGCCTCGCCGGCTGCGCTGGCTGCCTCCTCTATCAGCACGGCCACCCCGTGGCTGCTGCTGACGCTGAGGCTGCTGTTGCGGCTGGCGCTGAGGCTGCTGCTGCTGGCGCTGCTGCTGAAACGGCTGCTGAAACGGCTGCTGCTGCAACTGCTGCTGCTGCGGAGGCATCACTCGGGTCGGCCAGCGTCAGGGCAATTATACAAGATATGCCCGACGCGCTGACAGTGATAACAGCGCCGCGTCTCTGGTCGCCTCGCCTGGACTGGCACTGCTGCGATGGGTGCTGGACCTCGCACTGGCACCGCATCTGCTGGAGAGAGGCAGCCGCTGACCGATCAAAGCGGGGCCTCTTCTTCTTGCGCTGTCCCTGGTCCTGGCTCCTGGGTGGCCTCTGGTCTGCCGAAGGGGTCGAAGCCCTCACGAGGATCCCGAGGTCTCGCTCGACTGTCTTCGCTCGAGACACCAAGTCGGAGTACCTCGAGAAAGCCTGGGAGGTGACGTGCACCCGAATGGCGCTGCTGAGACCAAGCTCGAATCGACGGCACCTCGTCTCCTCGTCCATCACCAAGGCTGGAGCAAATCTGGATAGCCTCGTGAAGCGCGTGGAGTAGTCAGCGACAGACATAGTGCCCTGCGTCAGCTGCTCAAACTCCTGCATCACTATCTGTCGCGTCGAGAACGGGAAGTACTCCTCCAAGAAATACCTCCGGAATCCCGCCCATGTAAGCTGCTCCACTCCCTCCGGGATGTCCACTGATCTAGTAGCCCACCAGTCGGCGGCGCTACCCTTCAGCATAAAAGTGGCCAGGGAGACTCGCTGGCGGTCGGTGCAAAGCATGGTCGAGAAGATCGTATCCACCTCCATCAACCATCTCTCTGGAGCAAGGGGGTCCTCCGTCTGACCCTGGAACTCGGGAGGGTGGAGCTTCAGAAAGGCTGCGAGGCCACTCTGCTGCACCCTCGCTGCAGCCTCTAGCCCCACCTCCCTCTCCTGGGGATCCTGAACTCTGACCGCTGGGACCACCACGGGGACTGGGGGTACGTCGGGTACCACAGGTGGATCTGCCACCAAGGGAACCTGCGGAACTGCCTCGCGGGCCCGCAGCTCCTGAATCTCCCGTGCCTGATCTGCCAATACTCTGGTCTGGGCCTCCAATGCCCTGGTCTGCGTCTCCACCAAGTCTGCTATCCGCGCAAACGCGCGCTCCCAGGCAGGAGGCTCCTGCGCTGATCCTGGCCTCACGGCTGAGGACTCACCAATAGCATCCTCGCCTCTGGTAGGTCCGGAAACCTCCAAAGGTCGAGAGGGACCACGTCCGCGCCGTCCTCTGCGAGGAGGCATATCAGCAACCTAAGAAAACCAGACACTAGGATCAGAATACTCATATAGAAATCCTAGGACTCATCTCTACGAAAAAGAAGACAATTGGCTCTGACAGGACCAGGCTCTGATACCAACTTTTGTCACGCCCAGGGCGGCCGGCCCGGGGACGCGGCAAGTGTATACATGATATCAGCAGTCAATATAGGAGATCAATAATATACCATAAACAACAGCTAAAAAGACAACACAGACAACAAAGAGGCTGACATGATGTATACACAGATAGCGGAAGCTAAAAAGACTGAATCTGTAAATCAACAACACTTTACAGACTCGATACATAATCATATGTCCTGTGAGAGCCAAATATACACAATACATCCAAACACAATCCAAACTGGGTGCCCAAGCACAGAAATATATACATACAATAAAAGGAAGGATGCTGATGGCCTCAAAACTCGAGGGACGTGGCGCTACTCCGCTACTGGTGCAGTCGCTCGGGAAGCTCCTCCTTCAAGTCCTCCTCGGTAATCACTGGAAAAAATAATTATGCGAGGGGTGAGCCACACGCTCAGTGAATAGCGCAACCCATGCATCACAGTTTATATTAACCACAATTAATCAGCAACCAGCCTCAAAGTGGCATAAACAACATAAATCCGGGGGTTCGTTACATCGCCGAACCACCACACCCTCACCCTCACCCTCACCCCTCAATAGGTGACAAAGGATATTGGGACTTAATAGGCTGATAATCATCCTTACACAATCCTGTGGGTCGCCACATCGCCGGCCCACCACACCCTCACCCTCACCCCTCAATAGGTGACATAGGCTTGGGACTGACTAGGCTGTTGGTCACCCTTGGTCCACCGATAGTCTCTCCCCACTCCGTAGGCCGTTTGGCCACTCCCACATTCAGCACAGTCCGTCTACCAAATCAGGAGGTGCCTACTGATGGGAGCCCCTGCACGGGACGACCTTTCTAACGCTGAGGTAGTCTCTACACGGATCCAACGAAGGGAACAGAACAGCCTATCCATCGCATATGATCCACTCGGATCCGCTGACAACACATCTCTACAACTCTAATGTCTTGAATTCTTCAGAATTCCTCCAGCGCGCATAACCAAGATGCGGGGAATACATAAGATAATAATGAGGAAAAGAGACCTTGGGAGGGCAACCTGAGGTCCCGATATAGGACATCCCGCCAACCAAACAAGGAACACGGAGTACCCTAGCCCGGGTCTCAATGTTGACCTCGCAAGGCCCCCTTAATATTCCCCAAGGCATGCTAAAAATATCTTAAGTTGCATTTAATTAAATAAATCAAACTAATAGGACGCATGCATAGGTCGGGGCTTTCCTAGCATGATTACAAGGTGACAGGATGCACGGCTCTTACACATATCCTAAGGGTGCAAGTCCCTAACATACAAGTCTAGGGTGGCATGCATTCTACACACTAATCATGCTTGCATGGATTACATATAACAGTTAATATTAACTATGTGCCCCAGGGGAGGACGGTACACGCCCAAGTGCATGTAGCGCCTCCCAACTGGGTTGGGTTGTCCCACTCACCGGTAACCGGGTCGTCGCGCGACCGTCCGTCAAGATCTGCAAGACAGGGTAATCAACCCGGTGAGTAAAATACAAAATACTACAAAATACACAAAAATACACAAATAAATACCCAACACTCGGACAAGCGTACATACGGCCTGTACGCACGCGAGCCCGAGCACTCCGACTCACTCCCGAACCCCCGGCAACCACCCGCACGGCCACCCGCCCCCGGATGCACCGCCGCGCCTCAGCCCGCGCACCCAGGCGCACCGCCGGGCCCCTGCCCGCACGCCTGGACACACTGTCGAGCCACCCGGGTGCACCGCGCGCCCACTGCGCCCCATCGCAGCAGCCCGCGCGCACACCGCACGCCCTCGCCCAGCTCCTCGCCGCACGCGCACCACATCTCGCCTAATCGCGCCATCGCCACGCTCCGCGCGCACCCCGCGCGCACCACCGGCTCGCCCAGCACTCCATCGACTCACCGCGCGCGCACAGCGCACCTGCGCCTCTGCGCAGCGCTCTGCACGCACGCCCCCGCACTGCGCCCTGCACGCAGCGCCCCATCGCCCACGACTGGCGCCCAGCACACCCACGCCCAGCGCCCAGCACGCCCCCGCACTGCGCCCTGCACGCGCGCGCCCTGCCAACTGCTCTGCCTGCTGCGCATGTGCTGCCTGTGCTGCTGCCTGTGCTGCCATCCTGCCCGGGACAGACAACCACCCTGCCCGAGCTACCCCACCTCCTCTATCCAGCCACCAATGGCCTCCTACAGCCACCAATCACCCCCCACAGCCACCAACACCCAAACCCACCCTCCTAACAAGCATCTAAGCAAGAAAAGGAAGGAAAGAGAGCGTACCCAAAGGAAGGAGAGGGAAGGAAGGGAACCGGAAGCTCTTCGTGCACCGAAACGCCTCCCCAAAGCCTTCCACCACCAAGATCTCCTCCTAGCCAAGGAAGGGCCGAAATCTGAGGAGAAGAGAGAGGGGGCCAGAATTCGAATCCAAAACACCTCGGAATTCGAATCTGAAACTACCGGTAGATAGATCGGGACCGGATCTAACCTTTCTATGCTTTGAGTTTTAAGGTTCAAGCACTCTAGGTGGCTCAAATCTAAGAAAAAGAGAGAGGGGGAGAGAGAAAATCTATTTGAGAAGATGATGAATAGTGTAGGGCAACTTTTGCTACTCACTTAAATAAGTCAACACACTTAGTTAGTGTTAACCTAGGTTTAATTAGGGCTAAGAGAGGGTTAGGGTGATTTAAGTGAGCTTTGACTTGGGTCAACCCAACCACACAAAAAAACAAAAAAAGGGTTGACCAAGTCATGGGCCCACTTTGACCGAGTCAACTCTCCCAATGACTTCTCGCTCGGTCAAAACCCGGATACGCCCCGGAACTGCGAAATTTCTGAAACGTTACCGGAATTTGACAAAATTTTCGTGAGTGGCTTGAAATGGCACTAGGTCACATAATATGCAGTTAGATTTTCAATCGGAGTCCTCAAACACAGGACGATAGCTAACAGTCCAAAATTTTAGCGGTTCCGATCGAAAAACAAAAAAACTCAAAAACTGCCAGAATGCTCCAATGGTTACCAGAAGGCTAAAAGTGACACATATATAACAAGCACTGTCCGACATATGAGAGGTACCTACAGATGGGAGCCCTCTGTCAGGACAGCTTTCCAACGCTGGGGAGTCCCTACTCGGATCCAACGAAGGGGAGAACGATTCCCACGCCCACAACATCATTCGTTAACCCTCTCCCGGGTGGTATCTACCTGGTATACTCCCACGATCAGTACGCTTTTGAATGCATCGGTGGTACCTACGGATGGGAGCCCTCTGTCAGGACAGCTACAACCCGATCTCCTCAACTCACCGCTCTACACCCTTGGTCCACCGGTAGCCCTTTCCCCGGGTAGCCTCTACCTAGTATACTCCCATGATCAGTACTCTTCTAAACGCATCGGTGGTACCTACGGACAGAACCCTCTGTCAGGACAGCTAAACCCGAGAAGTTCCTACATCGGATCCAACGAAGGGGAGAACGATCCCATGTTCGCAAAGCGAACCCAATGGAAAACAACTACCCTCGATACTAACTTATTGAGATATAGAATACTACTGTACTCCCACACCGTTGCGTCGCTCAGACACAAAGGAGTTACCTCTGCTCTCACGTAGAAGTAATCCCAGCTAATGAATTCTCCTGAATTCCAAGCGAGTGCATCGCTCGGATGCACGGGGCGATTACATCGCTAGCGCTCTAATTACTAAGGCACAACCCGACAGTGGGTTATATCGACACCTATCTCAGATAGGACTCTCATTTTTTAAATGCGCATATATTTTGTAGGAGAAATTTAATCTTAGTTGGGTGCATGAACCATATGCACGATCACATATCAACTAATCGTAGGGATACTCCCTAATCATGGATTTATATCATAACAGCAATCATACAACATACCTACAAGGTATGGCCCACTTAATCCTGCGTACATGGCCATTAATCACACTGGATATTCCAATTAATATGGTGGGAGTAGTATTACAATACTACCTAAGACATGCCATATTCTATACATCCATACACATTTACAACATACATGCCCATACCAGAGGGCGCATGCAACACAATCATTCATACATAGATACAACACATGTATATAAGCCTAGCATACAAGATATCTACATATTATAGCTTAAGCATGGCCATACTACTTATCTGCACAAGTAGTATAGCTAGGGGAACCCTATCGATGCGCGACGCGCGACTACGCGCGTCGAGCGCGTCCCTAGAGAGAGGGGGGGGGGGATTGGAATCGAACCACTCACCATACGACCCGGGACCTCGCGCATCCCATCCGACAAGATCTGCCAGGTAGGGGCATTCAATTTGGTGAGTAACAACACAATTTACACATAGAAATCATTAGAAATAATAAAATACTCGGACAAACATGCATACGGACTCGCACGCATGCGAGCATGCACGTACGCACGCGAGTCTGAGTGCCCCGACACCTACCCGAACCCTCGGGCAGCCACACGCATGGCCCCCCGCACGCGCACGCACGCATACGCACGCACGCACGAGCCCCAGGACCATCGGCGCACTGCCGTGCGCCTGCCCGCGCGCCCAGACGCGCTGTCGCGCAAATGCCCCAGCACGCACGCGCACTCACACGAGCGCGCGCACTGGTCCCTAGCCCCGCGCCCAGGTGCATTGCCCCGCGTGCGCGCACGCTCGCGCGCACCCGCGCGCACCCCCGCTCGCGCCAGCGCACCCGCCAGCGCCTGCCAGCGCCCGCCTGCCCGCGCGCCTGCGCGTGCACGCGCGCAGACAACCCCAAACGCGCGCCCAGCCAACCCTTACCCCTTTTTAACCCTCCCCAACCCCTCACACACACTCTAACCCCTATGCATAGCATGCATGAACACCCTAAGCATCCCAACAACCCTAAAAATCAAAAAGAAGGGGAAGAGGACTTACCAAAAGAGGGAAACGGAAAGGGGGAGATGCGGGGCTCTCGACGCGCCCACGGCCACCTCTGTTATATATGTGTCACTTTTTGGCCTGCTGGTAACCATTTGAGCATTTTGGCAGTTTTTGAAATTTTTTCACTTTTCGATCGGAACCGCAAATTTTGGACTGTTAGCTATCGTCTTGAGCTAGAGGACTCCGATTGGAAATATAACTGCATATTATGTGTCCTGGTGCCATTCTAAGCCACTCATGAAATTTTCATCGAATTCCGGCAACGTTTCCAAAATTTTGCAGTTCCGGGGCATATCCGGGTTTTTACCGGGCGAGAAGTCATTGGGAGAGTTGACTCGGTCAAAGTGGGCCCATGACTTGGTCAACCCTTTTTGTCTTTTTGTGTGGTTGGGTTGACCTAAGTCAAATCCCACTTAAAGCCTTAATCCTCACTTAAACTTGATTAGCCCTAAGTTAAGTTAGGTTTGACTTATATAATGAAATCTAAAAGTTTACCTGGCACTATTCATCATCTTCCTCTTTTGCTTTCTCTCTCTCCCTCTCTCAAAAACCTCCATTTGAGCCCCTTGGAGTGCTCAAAGCTTAAAACCTAAATCATAGAAAGTGTAGATCCGGTCCCGATCTACACCCCGGTGCTTTCAAATCCGGATTCCGGCCTACCTAGCCCTTTCTTCCGCCCTCTATTCTCCTCAGATCCGAGCCATTTCGGAGGTGGGAGTAGGTCTTGGTGGTAGAGGCCTTTGGGGAAGCGGTTCGGTGCGCGGAGAGCAACCGAACAACCCTTCCTCCCCTTGGTAAGCTCTTCTTCCTCTTCCTTTTGGTTTAGATGCTTGTTAGGAGGGGGATTTTGAGGTTGGGTGGTGGTCGGCGGCTGTGGGTGGCTGTCGGAGGTGGTTGGGGGCGGTCGGAGGCCGTTGGTGGCCGATGGGTAGTGGTGGAGGTGCTCGGGCAGGGTGGATGGGTGGTCTCGGGCAGCAGGCAGCACAGGCAGCAGCACAGACAGCAAGGCGAGCAGCTGGCAGGGTGCGCGCGGGCGTGCGCGCGGGCGGAGCTGGAGGCCAGCAGGGCACGCGTGCTGGGCGCTGGGCGTGCTGGGCATGCGGGTGCTAGGCATGCGGGCGCTGGGCGTGCTGGGCGAGCGGGCGCTGGGCGTGCTGGGCGCTGGGCGATGCGGGTGCTGGTCGAGTAGGCGCTGCGTGCAGGGCGTCATGCGGGGTGCGCGCGGAGCGCTGCGTAGGGGCGCAGGCACGCTGTGCGTGCGCGCGGCGAGTCGGTGGAGTGTTGGGCGAGCCGGGGGTGCGCGCGGAGCGCAGCGAGGCGGCGGAGGTGCGCGCGGGGTGCGCGTGGGGCGAGGCGCTGGGCGCGCGGGGAGTGTGGTGTGCTCGCGGGCCAGCGCGGGGCGTGCGGGTGCGCGCGGGCTGCTGCGATGGGGCGCAGTGGGCGCGCGATGCACCCGGAGGTTCGACGGCGTGTCCAGGCGGCGGGCAGGGGCCGGCGGTGCGCCTGGGTGTGCGGGCTGAGGCGCGGCGGTGCATCCGGGGCGGGTGGCCGTGCGGGTGGTTGCCGGGGGTGCGGGAGTGAGTCGGGGTGCTCGGGCTAGCGTGCGTGCGGGTCGTATGCACGTTTGCCCGAGTGTTGGGTGTTTATTGTATGTTTTGTGTATTTTTATGGTATTTGTGGATTATACTCACCAAGTTGATACCCTGTCTTGCAGATCTTGACGGACGGTCGCGCGACGACCCGACTTCCGGTGAGTGGGACAACCCAACCCAGTTTGGGAGGCGCTACATGCACTTGGGCGTGTACCGTCCTCCCCTGGGGCACATAGTTAATATTAACTGTTTTATTGTAATCCATGCAAGCATGATCTATGTGTAGAATGCATGCCACCCTAGACTTGTATGTTAGGGACTTGCACCCTTAGGATATGTGCATGAGCCGTGCATCCTGTCACCTCGTTATCATGCTAGGAAAGCCCTGACCTATGCATGCGTCCTATTAGTTTGATTTATTTACTTAAATGCAAACTTGTGATATTGTTAGCATGCCTTGGGGAATATAAGGGGGCCTTGCGAGGTTAACATTGAGACCCGGGTTAGGGTACTCCGTGTTCCTTGTTTGGTTGGCGGGATGTCCTACATCGGGACCTCAGGTTGCCCTCCCAAGGTCTCTTTTCCTCATTTATGTCTTATGTATTCCCCGCATCTTGGTTATGCGCGCTGGTGGAATTCTGAAGAATTCAAGACATTAGAGTTGTAGAGATGTGCTGTCAGCGGATCCGAGTGGATCATATGCGATGGATAGGCTGTTCTGTTCCCTTCGTTGGATCCGTGTAGAGACTACCTCAGCGTTAGAAAGGTCGTCCCGTGCAGGGGCTCCCATCAGTAGGCACCTCCTGATTTGGTAGAAGGACTGTGCTGAATGTGGGGGTGGCCAAACGACCTACGGAGTGGGGAGAGACTATCGGTGGACCAAGGGTGACCAACAGCCTAGTCAGTCCCAAGAGCCTATGTCACCTATTGAGGGGTGAGGGTGAGGGTATGGTGGGCCGGCGATGTGGCGACCCACTGGATTGTGTAAGGATGATTATCAGCCTATTAAGTCCCAACATCCTTTGTCACCTATTGAGGGGTGAGGGTGAGGGTGAGGGTATGGTGGTTCGGCGATGTAACGAACCCCGGATTTGTGTTGTTTATGCCACTTTGAGGCTAGTGACTTGATTAAATGTGGTTAATATAAACTGTATGCATGGGTTGTGCTATTCACTGAGCGTGTGGCTCACCCCTCGCATAATTATTTTCTCCAGTGATTACCGAGGCGGACTTGAAGGAGGAGCTTCCCGAGCGACTACACCAGTAGCGGAGTAGCGCCACGTCCCTCGAGTTTTGAGGCCATCAGCATCCTTCTCTTTCATTGTATGTATATATTCTGTGCTTGGGCACCTAGTATGGATTGTATTTGGATGTATTGTGGATATATTGGCTCTCACAGGACATATGATTATGTATCGAGTCTGTAAAGTGTTGTTGATTTACAGATTCAGTCTTTTGCTTCCGCATTTGGGGTATATATCATGTCAGCCCTTTTGTTGTCTGTGTTGTCTTTTAGCTTTGTTTATGGTATATTATTGATCTCTTGTATTGACTGCTGATATCATATATACACTTGTCGCATCCCGGGGACGGCCGCCCTGGGGCGTGACAAAAGTTGGTATCAGAGCCTGGTCCTGTCAGAGCCAATTGTCTTCCTTTTCGTGGAGATGAGTCCTAGGATTTCTATATGAGTATTCTGATCCTAGTGTCTGGTTTTCTTAGGTTGCTGATATGCCTCCTCGCAGAGGACGGCGCGGACGTGGTCCCTCTCGACCTTTGGAGGTCTCCGGACCTGCCAGAGGCGAGGATGCTATTGGTGAGTCCTCAGCCGTGAGGCCAGGATCAGCGCAGGAGCCTCCTGCCTGGGAGCGCGCGTTTGCGCGGATAGCTGATTTGGTGGAGACGCAGACCAGGGCATTGGAGGCCCAGACCAGAGTATTGGCAGATCAGGCACGGGAGATTCAGGAGCTGCGGGCGGCCCGTGAGGCAGTTCCGCAGGTTCCCTTGGTGGCGGATCCACCTGTGGTACCCGATGTACCCCCAGTCCCCGTGGTGGTCCCGGCGGTCAGAGTTCAGGATCCTCAGGAGAGGGAGATGGGGTAGAGGCTGCAGCGAGGGTGCAGCAGAGTGGCCTCTCAGCCTTTCTGAAGCTCCACCCTCCCGAGTTCCAGGGTCAGACGGAGGACCCCCTTGCTCCAGAGAGATGGTTGATGGAGGTGGATACCATCTTCTCGACTATGCTTTGCACCGACCGCCAGCGAGTCTCCCTGGCCACGTTTATGCTGAAGGGTAGCGCCGCCGACTGGTGGGCTACTAGATCAGTGGACATCCCGGAGGGATTGGAGCAGCTCACATGGGCGGGATTCAGGAGATATTTCTTGGAGGAGTATTTCCCCTTCTCGACGCGACAGATAGTGATGCAGGAGTTTGAGCAGCTGACTCAGGGCACTATGTCTGTCGCTGACTACTCCACGCGTTTTACGAGGCTGTCCAGATTCGCTCCAGCTTTGGTGATGGACGAGGAGACGAGGTGCCGTCGATTCGAGCTCGGTCTCAGCAGTGCCATTCGGGTGCACGTCACCTCCCAGGCTTTCTCGAGGTACTCCGACTTAGTGTCTCGAGCGAAGACCGTCGAGCGAGACCTCGGGATCCTCGTGAGGGCTCCGACCCCGTCGGCAGATCAGAGGCCACCCAGGAGCCAGGACCAGGGTCAGCGGAAGAAGAAGAGGCCCCGTTTTGATCGGACAGCGGTTGCCTCTTCTCCAGCAGATGCGGTGCCAGCGCGAGGTCCAGCACCCATCGCAGCAGTGCCAGTCCAGGCGAGGCGACCAGAGACGAGGCGCTGTTATCACTGTCAGCGCGTCGGGCATATCCTGTATAATTGCCCCGACGCTGGCCGACCCAGAGTGATGCCTCAGCAGCAGCAGCAGCAGTTGCAGCAGCAGCCGTTTCAGCAGCAGCGCCAGCAGCAGCAGCAGCCTCAGCGCCAGCAGCAGCAGCAGCCACAGGGTGGCCGTGCTGATCAGAGGAGGCAGCCAGCGCAGCCGGCGAGGCGTGCCCCTGCTCCTCAGCCTCAGTTCGTCCAGGGCCGAGTGGCAGCGCTTTCGACAGAGGAGGCTCAGGCATCAGGCAGCGTGGTCAGAGGTACTGTTCAGATCTCCCAGCTTCCTGCTTATGTATTGTTTGATTCCGGAGCCACACACTCGTTCGTGTCTCCCGCTTTCGCGAGACGGACGGGCGTGGCGTCCGCCCATTTGGATGGTATCTTGGAGGTATCATTTCCTGTGGGAGACCGGATTCTCCTCAGTTCTGTGTACCGAGGGTGTACGGTGACGGTTGCGGAGCATGAGTTTCCGGTGGAGCTGGTGGAGCTCGCGATGACGGATTTTGATGCCATCCTGGGAATGGATTGGCTTGCAGCTAGTCATGCCAGCATCGACTGTTTCGCCAAGTCGGTGTCGTTCCACCTTCCGGGTCGGAGGTCCTTCCAGTTCGTGGGCGATCGAGACGTAGCTCCTTTGGGGTTCGTGTCGTCCATGCAGGCGTGGAGACTCCTTCAGGGTGGATGCGAGGGCTTTCTAGCTTATATTGCTCAGGAGGATGCACCGCTGTGGGCAAATATCAGTCAGACTCCGGTCGTGGCAGAGTATCCCGAGGTTTTCCCGATGATCTTTCAGGATTACCGCCGGATCGCGCGATCGAGTTTGAGATCAATCTGATTCCGGGGACCGAGCCGGTTTCGAGGGCTCCGTACCGGATGGCCCCTGCAGAGCTGAGGGTGCTCAAGGAGCAGTTGGAGGAGTTGCTGGAGAAGGGCTTCGCACGTCCGAGTGTTTCTCCGTGGGGAGCCCCTGTCCTGTTCATCCGGAAGAAGGACGGTTCGCTGCGGCTGTGTATTGATTACAGGCAGCTGAATAAACGGACAGTGAAGAACAAGTACCCGTTGCCGCGGATCGACGATCTGTTTGACCAGCTTCAGGGAGCGTGTGTCTTTTCCAAGATCGATCTCCGCTCAGGGTACTACCAGCTGAAGATCCGGGAGTCAGACATTTCGAAGACGGCCTTTCGCACCCGGTATGGGCACTACGAGTTCAGAGTACTGCCATTCGGGTTGACGAACGCGCCAGCGGCCTTCATGGATCTGATGAACCGGGTATTTCGACCCTTCCTCGACTCCTTTGTGGTAGTATTCATCGATGACATATTGGTGTACTCGAGGAGTCTTGAGGAGCACGCTCACCATCTTTGCACTGTCTTGGAGACTTTGGCCAGACATCAGTTGTTCGCCAAGTTCAGCAAGTGCGAGTTCTGGTTGGAGCGTATGGCCTTCCTGGGCCATGTGATTTTCGGTGAGGGCATATTTGTGGACCCAGAGAAGACGCTCGCCGTGTCGAATTGGCGTCGACCGTCGAACCCCACAGAGATTCGGAGCTTCTTGGGCTTGGCGGGTTATTACAGGAGGTTTGTCGAGGGATTCTCGAAGATAGCCGTTCCTCTTACCTGCCTCACTCGGAAGGACGTTCGGTTCGAGTGGTCCCCTGCTTGCGAGGAGAGCTTCCAGGAGCTGAAGCGAAGGCTCACCTCAGCGCCAGTTCTTACCCTTCCATCTGGGAGTGGTGGGTTCACAGTTTACACTGATGCATCGCAGTTGGGTGTGGGTTGCGTCCTGATGCAGCACGGTAAGGTTGTGGCTTACACGTCGCGTCAGTTGAAGCCCCATGAGCAGAATTACCCCACCCATGACCTGGAGTTGGCTGCGATCATCTTTGCGCTGAAGATGTGGAGGCATTACCTCTATGGAGAGGAGTTCGAGCTCTTTACTGATCATAAGAGCTTGACATATCTGCAGTCTCAGCCGGAGCTCAACATGCGTCAGAGGCGTTGGGTTGAGTTCCTGACAGACTACGATTGTGACATCGCTTACCATCCGGGTAAGGCGAATGTCGTTGCAGATGCGCTCAGTAGGCAGCCCTTGGGCATGGCCGCCCACATGGCTGTCCGTCGTTGGAGGCTTCTGGAGGAGGCCGCTTGCTGGATTTGCGTCCGAGAGACTCCTGCTGGTGGCTTTTTGGCCAGGCTAGTGGTGCAGCCGGTCCTTCTCGATGAGATCCGCACGGCTCAGGCTCAGGATCCGCATTTTATAGTCCTCTCTGAAGGCGTCACCCGGGGCGAGCGTCCGGACTACCAGATTCGCGCGGACGGGATCCTGCGATTCAGAGGCCGAGTGTGCATTCCCGACGACGCAGAGCTGAAGCGGAAGATTCTGGACGAGGCCCATCGCTCGAGGTACACAGTGCATCCTGGTGGCACAAAGATGTACAGGGGCCTTCGTCGCGGCTACTGGTGGCGCGGGATGAAGACGGATATTGCCCGTTTCGTTGCCCGATGCCTAGTATGCCAGCAGGTGAAGTCGGAGCATCAGCGCCCTGCGGGGAAGCTGCAGTCCATTGAGATCCCTCAGTGGAAGTGGGAGCAGATCACCATGGACTTCGTCTCGGGTTTGCCGAGGTCACGTTCGGGTCGCGATGCCATCTGGGTGATCGTCGACCGGCTGACGAAGTCTGCTCATTTCCTCCCCATCCGACTCACCGATTCTCTGGACACCCTGGCGCAGTTATTTGTCTCCGAGATTGTCCATCTCCATGGCACTCCAGTCAGCATCATTTCCGATCGAGACGCGCATTTTACTTCGAGGTTCTGGCGTAGCCTCCAGCACGCCCTTGGTACGAACCTCCATTTCAGTACAGCGTTTCATCCACAGACGGACGGCCAGTCGGAGAGGACGATCCAGACTCTTGAGGATATGCTGCGGGCCTGTGTTCTCGATTTTGGAGGCAGTTGGGAGAGGCACCTTCCGTTGGTGGAGTTTGCCTACAACAACAGCTACCACTCGAGCATCCGGATGGCTCCTTACGAGGCACTCTATGGCCACAGCTGCAGGTCCCCCCTGTGTTGGGACGAGGTCGGAGAGCGCCAGTTAGAGGGACCAGAGATCGTTCACCATACCTCAGAGATGGTGAAGACGATTCGCGAGCGTATCCGAGTCGCTCAGAGTCGTCAGAAGTGCTATGCCGACCGTCGTCGCCGTGAGCTCACCTTCGAGGTTGGTGACCATGTGTTCTTGAAGGTGTCCCCGATGAAGGGCATCTTCCGTTTTGGTGTGCGGGGCAAGCTGAGTCCGCGTTTCATTGGGCCGTTCCTCATCCTCGAGCGAGTTGGAGAGGTGGCCTATCGCATAGCTCTGCCCCCACAGTTGGCTCAGGCCCATGACGTCTTCCATGTCTCGCAGTTGAGGCGATATGTCCACGATCCTGCTCACATCATCCCGTTCGAGCCGCTCATCTTCGAGCCGGACTTGTCTTTCGTGGAGCAGCCGATTGAGATCCTGGACCGCCGCGAGAAGAGGCTCCGCACCAAGACCGTCCAGCTGGTCAAGGTGCGATGGCAGCACCGTTCCGGTGCCGAGGCCACTTGGGAGCTTGAGGACGCCATGCGTGACGCGTATCCGCATCTTTTCCCTTCTTAGTTGTTCTTGTATTTATTTTGAGGACAAAATTTCCTAAGGGGGGGAGAATGTTATATATGTGTCACTTTTTGGCCTGCTGGTAACCATTGGAGCATTTTAGCAGTTTTTGAAATTTTTCACTTTTCGATCGGAACCGCAAATTTTGGACTGTTAGCTATCGTCCTGAGCTAGAGGACTCCGATTGAAAATCTAACTGCATATTATGTGTCCTGGTGCCATTCTAAGCCACTCATGAAAATTTCATCGAATTCCGATAATGTTTCTGAAATTTCGCAGTTCCGGGGTGTATCCGGGATTTGATCGAGCGAGAAGTCATTGGGAGAGTTGACTCAGTGAAAGTGGGCCCGTGACTTGGTCAAACCTTTTTGTCTTTTTGTGTGGTTAGGTTGACCTAAGTCAAACCCCACTTAAAGCCTTTAATCCTCCCCTAAACTTGATTAGCCCTAAGTTAAACTAGGTTTGACTTATATAATGAAATCTAAAAGTTTACCTGGCACTATTCATCATCTTCCTCTTTTGCTTTCTCTCTCCCCCCTCTCTCAAAAACCTTCATTTGAGCCCCTTGGAGTGCTCAAAGCTTAAAACCTAAATCATAAAAAGTGTAGATCCGATCCCGATCTACACCCCGGTGCTTTCAAATCCGGATTCCGGCCTACCTAGCCCTTCCTTCCACCCTCTCTTCTCCTCAAATCCGAGCCATTTCGGAGGTGAGAGTAGGTCTTGGTGGCAGAGGCCATTGGGGAAGCGGTTCGGTGCGCGGAGAGCAACCGGACATCTCTTCCTCCGCTTGGTAAGCTCCTTTTCCTCTTCTTTTTGGCTTAGATGCTTGTTAGGAGGGGGGTTTTGAGGTTGGGTGGTGGTCGGCGGCTGTGGGAGGCTGTCGGAGGTGGTTGGGGGCGGTCGGAGGCCGTTGGTGGCCGATGGGTAGTGGTGGAGGTGCTCGGGCAGGGTGGATGGGTGGTCTCGGGCAGCAGGCAGCACAGGCAGCAGCACAGGCGCAGCAGGCGGAGCAGCTGGCAGGGCGCGCGCGTGCGTGCGCGCGGGCGTGCGCTCGGGTTTAGCTGGAGGCCAGCAGGGCGCGCGTGCTGGGCGTGCTGGGCATGCGGGTGCTGGTCGAGTAGGCGCTGCGTGCAGGGCGTCGTGCGGGGAGCGCTGCGCAGGGGCGCATGCACGCTGTGCGCGCGCGCGGCAAGTCGGTGGAGTGCTGGGCTAGCCGGGGGTGCGCGCGGGGCGAGGCGCTGGGTGCGCGGGGCGTGTGGTGTGCTCGCGGGCCAGCGCGGGGCGTGCGGGTGCGCACGGGCTGCTGCGATGGGGCACAGTGGGCGCGCGATGCACCCGGGAGGCTCGGTGGCGTGTCCAGGCGGCGGGCAGGGGCCCGGCGGTGCGCCTGGGTGCGCGGGCTGAGGCGCGGCGGTGCATCCGGGGGTCGGGTGGCCGTGCGGGTGGTTGCCGGGGGTGCGGGAGTGAGTCGGGGTGCTCGGGCTAGCGTGCGTGCGGGCCGTATGCACGTTTGCCCGAGTGTTGGGTGTTTATTTGTATGTTGTTGTGTATTTTTGTGGTATTTGTGGATTATACTCACCAAGTTGATACCCTGTCTTGCAGATCTTGACGGACGGTCGCGCGACGACCCGACTTCCGGTGAGTGGGACAACCCAACCAAGTTTGGGAGGCGCTACATGCACTTGGGCGTGTACCGTCCTCCCCTGGGGCACATAGTTAATATTAACTGTTTTATTGTAATCCATGCAAGCATGATTTATGTGTAGAATGCATGCCACCCTAGACTTGTATGTTAGGGACTTGCACCCTTAGGATATGTGCATGAGCCGTGCATCCTGTCACCTCGTTATCATGCTAGGAAAGCCCTGACCTATGCATGCGTCCTATTAGTTTGATTTATTTAATTAAATGCAAGCTTGTGATATTGTTAGCATGCCTTGGGGAATATAAGGGGGGCCTTGCGAGGTTAACATTGAGAGCCGGGTTAGGGTACTCCGTGTTCCTTGTTTGGTTGGCGGGATGTCCTACATCGGGACCTCAAGTTGCCCTCCCAAGGTCTCTTTTCCTCATTTTTGTCTTATTTATTTCCCCACATCTTGGTTATGCGCGCTGGTGGAATTCTAAAGAATTCGAGACATTAGAGTAGGGGTCAAATTTTGAACTAGGATTTCTCGCCTGTGTGGCCTAGTGACACTCACTAGTCAGCCAACCCTCTTCGAATCTCACACACTACGGCACACAAGGAACACACTGTTTTCGGGCAAACACCCTTTTTCCTTAATTCACTCAAATAAGGAATACACTTGCCGGTCTGGCTGCTTCAATCGCATGCCCAGACTTATATAAGCATACAAAACTGAATTTGCCCACGCAGGGGCCACTACGGCACGGTTACATAACCGACTACCCACGCAGGGGTCTAACTGCCGCACGGTTACATAACTGTTTACCCACGCAGGGGTTTAACTGTCAATCTGATCAGTCGTGCCTCACGCGTGGCCCTTGCGCACCACATCTTTGCCCACGCACGCATCTCGCCAACTGCATCCTTGCAACTGCCAGCTTCCGTGGCATAACCGCCCACCAGGCGCCAACTGCCCACTCTTGCTTGTCTGCAACTGATTGCGTTCGTGGCGAGTCCACGTGTGCAACGCTTTCCCCACTTCGCCCACATTCCATCGTGTCTCAGTGGTCACGTGCCCCACGAGTCATTGCGCACCCGTCTGTGTCTTGGAGCACGCCTTTGCTCGGACACACCCGGTCATTGCGCCCTGGGTGCCTGTACCGTTGTCTGAGTCTCTATCGTCACGTGCCCCACGAGTCATTACGCACCCGTCTGTGTCTTGGAGCACGCCTTTGCTCGGACACACCCGGTCATTGCGCCCCGGGTGCCTGTACCGTTGTCCGAGTCTCTATCGGTGTTATACGCCAACTTCCCGGTATCCCCGAGAGAGTTGTCCGGACACCTGCCGGTGTACGTGCACGAGCTCACCCCATACCCGCGCACGTTCTTGCGTAACCCACGTCTGCACGAGTTGTCTGTCTAAGTGTGCCAACGAGTCGTGCAACCCGTCCCCCACTGCGCGCCTCTCGTGCATATTATGCTTGGCTCTTGTGGGGGTGTGACAAGCCACCCCCACCGAAAGAGCCCGACGCCCTCGTCGGAAGTGATCTGAGATACGCCTGGATCAAGTCTTCAAACTGCCAGAGCGTAGTGTCTTTTTCCCATGAAGCTTCTTCTGCTGGGGCATTCTTCCACTTCACCAGGAAGTACGTTCACCAATTCTTTTTGCTTTGGCCTTCGTCCCTATGGCCGAGAATGGCCTCCGCTTCTCGAACGAACTGCGTCCTGATGCTCGGTGGTGCCCGCTTCGGAAGGGAACGCTGAGGATCACTTGGATCTTCCTGGTACCGCTTCAAGAAGCTCACATGAAAAACCGGATGGACCTTGATTCGGTTGGGTAACTCCAACCGGTATGCAAGGCGACCAATCCGTCTCGTAATCATGAATGGTCCATCATAGCGGGGGATGAGTCCCTTATGCGCTGTCTTCCGGTTGATTTTCTTCCAAATTTGGGGAGTGAGTTTTAGCAAAACCTTTTCCCCAACTTGGAACTCGACCGGGCGTCGGCGCTCATGCGCCCCTTTCTTCATCCTCCGTACTGCCTTGGCCAGACAGTCCCGTGCCTCATCTATCCGTTCGTGTCGCGCCCTGGCGAACCGATACGCTGCAGGACAACGCCCCTGCTCCTTCTGTTTGGCAACTTCTGGAGGAGTGAAGGGTTGTTGTCCGGTAGCTATCTCGAACGGACTCTGTCCCGTAGAGGAACTTTGCTGCAGGTTATAGCAAAATTGGGCCACGTCCAGTAGTTCTACCCAATTTTGCTGGTTTGCCAGCACATAATGCCGCAAGTATTCCTCCAGCAAAGCATTGGCACGCTCTGTTTGACCATCAGTCTGCGGATGATTACTCGTCGAGAAGTTGAGTTTTGTGCCCAACATCTCGAAGAGTGCTGTCCAGAATCGTCCAGTGAAACGCGGGTCGCGATCACTGACAATGTCCAGCGGAATCCCCCACTGCTTGACCACATTCTGTAGGAAAAGCTTGGCTGTGGTTTCCGCGGGGCATTCTTTTGGTGCCGGGATGAAGGTAGCGTACTTTGAGAACCGATCCACCACGACCAGGATGGACACGAATTCCCCCACCTTGGGCAATCCGTTGATGAAGTCCATCGATACGCTCTCCCACGGTCTGGATGGGATCGGGAGAGGTTCAAGGGTACCCGCTGGTCTTTTCCTCTCCGTCTTGTCTTGTTGGCACACAAGACACGTTCGGACGTACGCATCAACATCCGCCTCCATCCCGGGCCAATAGAAGCTTGAAGACAGAAGCGCAAGCGTGCGCTCCTGCCCTGGGTGCCCTGCCCACAATGCATCATGTGACTCCTTCAACAGCATTTGGCGCAGTCCACCACTCTTTGGGACATAGGGTCTTCGTCCTTTGGCGTAGAGCACTCCGTCTTCTACCCAGAAGCGACGAATCACACCCTCCGCAACTTGTTTGAGGAGTTTTAGGGTCACCGGATCTTTGGCGCTTTCGGCCTTGATCTTGTCCAGCATATCACTTCCTGCTTGGGTGACCAGTGAGGCGATCATCGACTCTGCTCCTCTCCGACTCAAGGCATCCGCAACCAAGTTGCTTTTGCCGGGCTTGTACTCGAGTATATAATCATACTCGGCCAAGAATTCTTGCCAGCGTACTTGTTTCTGGGACAGCTTCTTCTGCGTCGCGAAGTAGCTTGTGACAACATTGTCGGTCTTGACCACGAACTTGCTGCCCAACAAATAATGTCGCCACACCCGCAAGCAATGGATGACTGCTGTCATCTCTTTCTCATGCACTGAGTATCGCTTCTCGGTGTCATTGAGCTTGCGACTCTCGAAGGCAACTGGGTGCCCATTTTGCACCAACACCCCACCAATGGCATAGTCAGAGGCATCTGTCTGGACTTCGAATGGCAACTCAAAATCTGGGAGGTGCAAAATTGGTTCCGACACCACCGCCCGCTTCAACCGATCGAATGCCTCCTGGCATTCGGGGGACCAGCACCATGCCCGGTCCTTCAAATCCGTCAGCGAAGCTACCTTCTTGGAGTAATTCTTGATGAACTTGTGATAGTAATTCGCAAGTCCAAGGAACGAGCGAAGCTCCGTCACTCGTTGGGGTTCTGGCCATTCACAAATGGCCTGAATTTTCCTCTGGTCCATCTTCACTGAGCCGTTCCCCACAATGTGCCCCAGGAAGCCGATTTCCTGTTGTGCGAAGGCACATTTTTCTGGCTTTAGATAAAGGTTGTGCTCCCTCAATTTGGAGAAGACTTGCCGCACATGTGCAACATGTTCCGACAGAGTCTTACTGTAGACAACTATATCATCTAAGTACACAACAACAAAACGATCAAGGTACCCACGAAAAACATTATTCATTAAAGTACAGAAAGTTGCAGGGGCGTTAGTGAGCCCAAAAGGCATGACAAGAAATTCAAATGAACCATATCTTGTTACACAAGCAGTTTTGGCTTCGTCACCCTCTGCGATCCGTACTTGCCAGTACCCGGAACGAAGGTCGAGCTTCGTGAAGAAGCGTGCCTTCCCCAATCGGTCGAAGATTTCCTCCACATTCGGTACTGGGTACTTGTTCTTCACTGTCACCTTGTTCAGTGCCCGGTAGTCCACGCACATGCGAAGCGTGCCATCCGCCTTCTTTTGGAATAGTACTGGTGCACCATACGGGGCCTTTGATGGTCGCAATTGCCCCGACTCCAGTAAGCCGTTTAGTTGCTTGCGCAACTCTTCCAAATGCACAGGAGGCATTTTGTACGGCGCGAAGGCTGGAGGTTTTGCTCCAGGCATCAACTCGATTGCGTGATCTATCTCGCGTCGAGGGGGCAGTTTCCGTGGGAGTTCCGGAGGCATAACGTCCGCGAACTCCTTGAGCAGATGATCGAATTCATCCGGCATCTCGGTAGAAGGGCCATCCTCCTTTTCCACCAGGACCGCCAAGTAAGTGACTTGGCCCTTCCGAACGCCATCTTTTAATTGCAGCGCCGAGATCATGCCGTCCGTCATCTTTTTGTCCACTTCCGAAGGGACAAAGTTTGGCGTGTCACCACCCATGATGAATACGCCTTGCAGGTGTGGCAGTACCGAAGCCTTTGCCAACACCAAAAATTCCATGCCGAGGATGACCTGAAAATCATCCAATGGAACAACAATGAAGTCAGTGTGTCCGACCCACGTACCTACGCGCAATTTGGTGCCTCTGGCCGTGCCCACGATGGGCCTCGCCTCTGAGTTGACCGCTTTGATGCGGCTGTACTCCTTCATGAGAGAGAGCCCAAGTTTGCCCAGACTTATATAAGCATACAAAACTGAATTTGCCCACGCAGGGGCCACTACGGCACGGTTACATAACCGACTACCCACGCAGGGGTCTAACTGCCGCACGGTTACATAACTGTTTACCCACGCAGGGGTTTAACTGTCAATCTGATCAGTCGTGCCTCACGCGTGGCCCTTGCGCACCACGTCTTTGCCCACGCACGCATCTCGCCAACCGCATCCTTGCAACTGCCAGCTTCCGTGGCATAACCGCCCACCAGGCGCCAACTGCCCACTCTTGCTTGTCTGCAACTGATTGCGTTCGTGGCAAGTCCACGTGTGCAACGCTTTCCCCACTTCGCCCACATTCTATCATGTCTCAGTGGTCACGTGCCCTTCGAGTCATTGCGCACCCGTCTGTGTCTTGGAGCACGCCTTTGCTCGGACACACCCGGTCATTGCGCCCTGGGTGCCTGTACCGTTGTCCGAGTCTCTATCGTCACGTGCCCCACGAGTCATTGCGCACCCGTCTGTGTCTTGGAGCACGCCTTTGCTCGGACACACCCAGTCATTGCGTCTCGGGTGCCCGTACCGTTGTTCAAGTCTCTATCGGTGTTATACGCCAACTTCCCGGTATCCCCGAGAGAGTTGTCCGGACACCTGCCGGTGTATGTGCACGAGCTCGCCACCTACCCGTGCACGTTCTTGCGTAACCCACGTCTGCACGAGTTGTCTGTCTAAGTGTGCCAATGAGTCGTGCAACCCGTCCCCCACTGCGTGCCTCTCGTGCATATTATGCTTGGCTCTTGTGGGGGTGTGACAAGCCACGCCCACCGGAAGAGCCCGACACCCTCGTCGGAAGTGATCTGAGATACGCCTGGATCAAGTCTTCAAACTGCCAGAGCGTGGTGTCTTTTTCCCATGAAGCTTCTTCTGCTGGGGCATTCTTCCACTTCACCAGGAAGTACGTTCACCAATTCTTTTTGCTTTGGCCTTCGTCTCTATGGCCGAGAATATCCTCCGCTTCTCAATCGAACTGCGTCCTGATGCTCGGTGGTGCCCGCTTCGGAAGGGAACGCTGAGGATCACTTGGATCTTCCTGGTACCGCTTCAAGAAGCTCACATGAAAAACCGGATGGACCTTGATTCGGTTGGGTAACTCCAACCGGTATGCAAGGCGACCAATCCGTCTCGTAATCACGAATGGTCCGTCATAGCGGGGGATGAGTCCCTTATGCGCTGTCTTCCGGTTGATCTTCTTCCAAATTTGGGGAGTGAGTTTTAACAAAACCTTTTCTCCAACTTGGAACTCGACCGGTCGTCGCCGCTCATCCGCCCCTTTCTTCATCCTCCGTACTGCCTTGGCCAGACAGTCCCGTGCCTCATCTATCCGTTCGTGTCGCGCCCTGGCGAACCGATATGCTGCAGGACAACGCCCCTGCTCCTTCTGTTTGGCAACTTCGGGAGGAGTGAAGGGTTGTTGTCCGGTGGCTATCTCGAACGGACTCTGTCCCGTAGAGGAACTTTGCTGCAGGTTATAGCAAAATTGGGCCACGTCCAGGAGTTCTACCCAATTCTGCTGGTTTGCCAGCACATAATGCCGCAAGTATTCCTCCAGCAAAGCATTGGCACGCTCTGTTTGACCATCAGTCTGCGGATGATTACTCGTCGAGAAGTTGAGTTTGGTGCCCAACATCTCGAAGAGTGCTGTCCAGAATCGTCCAGTGAAACGCGGGTCGCGATCACTGACAATGTCCAGCGGAATCCCCCACTGCTTGACCACATTCTGTAGGAAAAGCTTGGCTGTGGTTTCCGCGGGGCATTCTTTTGGTGCTGGGATGAAGGTAGCGTACTTCGAGAACCGATCCACCACGACCAGGATGGACACGAATTCCCCCACCTTGGGCAATCCGTTGATGAAGTCCATCGATACGCTCTCCCACGGTCTGGATGGGATCGGGAGAGGTTCAAGGGTACCCGCTGGTCTTTTCCTCTCCGTCTTGTCTTGTTGGCACACAAGACAAGTTCGGACGTACGCATCAACATCCGCCTCCATCCCGGGCCAATAGAAGCTTGAAGACAGAAGCGCAAGAGTGCGCTCCTGCCCTGGGTGCCCTGCCCACAATGCATCATGTGACTCCTTCAACAGCATTTGGCGCAGTCCACCGCTCTTTGGGACATAGGGTCTTCGTCCTTTGGCATAGAGCACTCCGTCTTCTACCCAGAAGCGACGAATCACACCCTCCGCAACTTGTTTGAGGAGCTTTAGGGTCACCGGATCTTTGGCGCTTTCGACCTTGATCTTGTCCAGCATATCACTTCCTGCTTGGGTGACCAGTGAGGCGATCATCGACTCTGCTCCTCTCCAACTCAAGGCATCCGCAACCAGGTTGCTTTTGCCGGGTTTGTACTCGAGTATATAATCATACTCGGCCAAGAATTCCTGCCAACGTACTTGTTTCTGGGACAGCTTCTTCTGCGTCGCGAAGTAGCTTGTGGCAACATTGTCGGTCTTGACCACGAACTTGCTGCCCAACAAGTAATGTCGCCACACCCGCAGGCAATGGATGGCTGCCGTCATCTCTTTCTCATGCACCGAGTATCGCTTCTCGGTGTCATTGAGCTTGCGACTCTCGAAGGCAACTGGGTGCTCATTTTGTACCAACACCCCACCAATGGCATAGTCAGAGGCGTCTGTCTGGACTTCGAATGGCAACTCGAAATCTGGGAGGTGCAAAATGGGTTCCGACACCACCGCCCGCTTCAACCGATCGAATGCCTCCTGGCATTCGGGGGACCAGCACCATGCTCGGTCCTTTTTGAGCAAATCCGTCAGCGAAGCTACCTTCTTGGAGTAATTCTTGATGAACTTGCGATAGTAATTCGCAAGTCCAAGGAACGAGCGAAGCTCCGTCACTCGCTTGGGTTCTGGCCATTCACAAATGGCCTGAATTTTCCTCTGGTCCATCCGCACTGAGCCGTTCCCCACAATGTGCCCCAGGAAGCCGATTTCCTGTTGTGCGAAGGCACATTTTTCTGGCTTTAGATAAAGGTTGTGCTCCCTCAATTTGGAGAAGACTTGCCGCACATGTGCAACATGTTCCGACAGAGTCTTACTGTAGACAACTATATCATCTAAGTACACAACAACAAAACGATCAAGGTACCCACGAAAAACATTATTCATTAAAGTACAGAAAGTTGCAGGGGCGTTAGTGAGCCCAAAAGGCATGACAAGAAATTCAAATGAACCATATCTTGTTACACAAGCAGTTTTGGCTTCGTCACCCTCTGCGATCCGTACTTGCCAGTACCCGGAACGAAGGTCGAGCTTCGTGAAGAAGCGTGCCTTCCCCAATCGGTCGAAGATTTCCTCCACATTCGGTACTGGGTACTTGTTCTTCACTGTCACCTTGTTCAGTGCCCGGTAGTCCACGCACATGCGAAGCGTGCCATCCGCCTTCTTTTGGAATAGTACTGGTGCACCATACGGGGCCTTTGATGGACGTAATTGCCCCGACTCCAGTAAGCCGTTTAGTTGCTTGCGCAACTCCTCCAAATGCACGGGGGGCATTTTGTACGGCGCGAAGGCTGGAGGTTTTGCTCCAGGCATCAACTCGATTGCGTGATCTATCTCGCGTCGAGGGGGCAGTTTCCGTGGGAGTTCCGGAGGCATAACGTCCGCGAACTCCTTGAGCAGATGATCGAATTCATCCGGCATCTCGGTAGAAGGGCCATCCTCTTTTTCCACTAGGACCGCCAAGTAAGTGACTTGGCCCTTCCGAACGCCATCTTTCAATTGCAGCGCCGAGATCATGCCGTCGGTCATCTTTTTGTCCACTTCCGAAGGGACAAAGTTTGGCGTGTCACCACCCATGATGAATACGCCTTGCAGGTGTGGCAGTACCGAAGCCTTTGCCAACACCAAAAATTCCATGCCGAGGATGACCTGAAAATCATCCAATGGAACAACAATGAAGTCAGTGTGTCCGACCCACGTACCTACGCGCAATTTGGTGCCTCTGGCCGTGCCCACGATGGGCCTCGCCTCTGAGTTGACCGCTTTGATGCGGCTGTACTCCTTCATGAGAGAGAGCCCAAGTTTGCCCAGACTTATATAAGCATACAAAACTGAATTTTCCCACGTAGGGGCCACTACGGCACGGTTACATAACCGACTACCCATGCAGGGGTCTAACTGCCGCACGGTTACATAACTGTTTACCCACGCAGGGGTTTAACTGTCAATTTGATCAGTCGTGCTTCATGCGTGGCCCTTGCGCACCACGTCTTTGCCCACGCGCGCATCTCGCCAACCGCATCCTTGCAACTGCCCAGCATCCGTGGCATAACCGCCCACCAGGCGCCAACTGCCCACTCTTGCTTGTCCGCAACTGATTGCGTTCGTGGTGAGTTCACGTGTGCAACGCTTCCCCACTTCGCCCACATTCCGTCGTGTCTCAGTGGTCACGTGCTCCACGAGTCATTACGCACCCGTATGTGTCTTGGAGCACGCCTTTACTCGGACACACCCGATCATTGCACCCCGGGTGTCCGTACCGTTGTCCGAGTCTCTATCGTCACGTGCCCCACGAGTCATTGCGCACCCGTCTGTGTCTTGGAGCACGCCTTTGCTCGGACACACCCAGTCATTGCACCCCGGGTGCCCGTACCGTTGTTCAAGTCTCTATCGGTGTTATACGCCAACTTCCCGGTATTCCCGAGAGAGTTGTCCGGACACCTGCCGGTGTACGTGCACGAGCTCACCCCATACCCGCGCACGTTCTTGCGTAACCCACGTCTGCACGAGTTGTCTGTCTAAGCGCGCCAACGAGTCGTGCAACCCGTCCCCCACTGCGCGCCTCTCGTGCATTTTATGCTTGGCTCTTGTGGGGGTGTGACAACCCCCACCGGAAGAGCCCGACGCCCTCGTCGGAAGTGATTTGAGATATGCCTGGATCAGGTCTTCAAACTGCCAAAGCGTAGTGTCTTTTTTCCATGAAGCTTCTTTTGCTGGGGCATTCTTCCACTTCACCAGGAAGTATGTTCGCCGATTCTTTTTGCTTTGGCCTTCGTCCCTATGGCCGAGAATGGCCTCCGCTTCTCGATCGAACTGCGTCCTGATGCTCGGTGGTGCCCGCTTCGGAAGGGAACGCTGAGGATCACTTGGATCTTCCTGGTACCGCTTCAAGAAGCTCACATGAAAAACCGGATGGACCTTGATTCGGTTGGGTAACTCCAACCGGTATGCAAGGCGACCAATCCGTCTCGTAATCATGAATGGTCCATCATAGCGGGGGATGAGTCCCTTATGCGCTGTCTTCCGGTTGATCTTCTTCCAAATTTGGGGAGTGAGTTTTAGCAAAACCTTTTCCCCAACTTGGAACTCGACCGGGCGTCGGCGCTCATGCGCCCATTTCTTCATCCTCCGTACTGCCTTGGCCAGACAGTCCCGTGCCTCATCTATCCGTTCGTGTCACGCCTTGGCGAACCGATATGCTGCAGGACAGCGCCCCTGCTCCTTCTGTTTGGCAACTTCTGGAGGAGTGAAGGGTTGTTGTCCGGTGGCTATCTCGAACGGACTCTGTCCCGTAGAGGAACTTTGCTGCAGGTTATAGCAAAATTGGGCCACGTCCAGGAGTTCTACCCAATTTTGCTGGTTTGCCAGCACATAATGCCGCAAGTATTCCTCCAGCAAAGCATTGGCACGCTCTGTTTGACCATCAGTCTGCGGATGATTGCTCGTCGAGAAGTTGAGTTTGGTGCCCAACATCTCGAAGAGTGCTGTCCAGAATCGTCCAGTGAAACGCGGGTCGCGATCACTGACAATGTCCAGCGGAATCCCCCACTGCTTGACCACATTCTGTAGGAAAAGCTTGGCTGTGGTTTCCGCGGAGCATTCTTTTGGTGCCGGGACGAAGGTAGCATACTTTGAGTACCGATCCACCACGACCAGGATGGACACGAATTCCCCCACCTTGGGCAATCCGTTGATGAAGTCCATCGATACGCTCTCCCACGGTCTGGATGGGATCGGGAGAGGTTCAAGGGTACCCGCTGGTCTTTGCCTCTTCGTCTTGTCTTGTTGGCACACAAGACAAGTTCGGACGTACGCATCAACATCCGCCTCCATCCCGGGCCAATAGAAGCTTGAAGACAGAAGTGCAAGAGTGCGCTCCTGCCCTGGGTGCCCTGCCCACAATGCATCATGTGACTCCTTCAACAGCATTTGGCGCAGTCCACCACTCTTTGGGACATAGGGTCTTCGTCCTTTGGCATAGAGCACTCCGTCTTCTACCCAGAAGTGACAAATCACACCCTCTACAACTTGTTTGAGGAGTTTCAGGGTCACCGGATCTTTGGCGCTTTCGGCCTTGATCTTGTCCAGCATATCACTTCCTGCTTGGGTGACCAGTGAGGCGATCATCGACTCTGCTCCTCTCCGACTCAAGGCATCCGCAACCAGGTTGCTTTTGCCGGGTTTGTACTCGAGTATATAATCATACTCGGCCAAGAATTCCTGCCAACGTACTTGTTTCTGGGACAGCTTCTTCTGCGTCGCGAAGTAGCTTGTGGCAACATTGTCGGTCTTGACCACGAACTTGCTGCCCAACAAATAATGTCGCCACACCCGCAAGCAATGGATGACTGCTGTCATCTCTTTCTCATGCACTGAGTATCGCTTCTCGGTGTCATTGAGCTTGCGACTCTCGAAGGCAACCGGGTGCTCATTTTGCACCAACACCCCACCAATGGCATAGTCAGAGGCGTCTGTCTGGACTTCGAATGGCAACTCGAAATCTGGGAGGTGCAAAATTGGTTCTGACACCACCGCCCGCTTCAATCGATCGAATGCCTCCTGGCATTCGGGGGACCAGCACCATGCCCGGTCCTTTCAGCGAAGCCACCTTCTTTGAGTAATTCTTGATGAACTTGCGATAGTAATTCGCAAGTCCAAGGAACGAGCGAAGCTCCGTCACTCGCTTGGGTTCTGGCCATTCACAAATGGCCTGAATTTTCCTCTGGTCCATCCTCACTGAGCCGTTCCCCACAATGTGCCCCAGGAAGCCGATTTCCTGTTGTGCGAAGGCACATTTTTCTGGCTTCAGATAAAGGTTGTGCTCCCTCAACTTGGAGAAGACTTGCCGCACATGTGCAACATGTTCCGACAGAGTCTTACTGTAGACAACTATATCATCTAAGTACACAACAACAAAACGATCAAGGTACCCACGAAAAACATTATTCATTAAAGTACAGAAAGTTGCAGGGGCGTTAGTGAGCCCAAAAGGCATGACAAGAAATTCAAATGAACCATATCTTGTTACACAAGCAGTTTTGGCTTCGTCACCCTCTGCGATCCGTACTTGCCAGTACCCGGAACGAAGGTCGAGCTTCGTGAAGAAGCGTGCCTTCCCCAATCGGTCGAAGATTTCCTCCACATTCGGTACTGGGTACTTGTTCTTCACTGTCACCTTGTTCAGTGCCCGGTAGTCCACGCACATTCGAAGCGTGCCATCCGCCTTCTTTTGGAACAGTACTGGTGCACCATACGGGGCCTTTGATGGACGTAATTGCCCCGACTCCAGTAAGCCGTTTAGTTGCTTGCGCAACTCCTCCAAATGCACAGGAGGCATTTTGTACGGCGCGAAGGCTGGAGGCTTTGCTCCGGGCATCAACTCGATTGCGTGGTCTATCTCGCGTCGAGGGGGCAGCTTCCGTGGGAGTTCCGGAGGCATAACGTCCGCGAACTCCTTGAGCAGAAGATTGAATTCATTCGGCATCTCGGTAGAAGGGCCATCCTCCTTTTCCACCAGGACCGCCAAGTAAGTGACTTGGCCCTTCCGAACGCCATCTTTCAATTGCAGCGCCGAGATCATGCCATCCGTCATCTTTTTGTCCACTTCCGAAGGGACAAAGTTTGGCGTGTCACCACCCATGATGAATACGCCTTGCAAGTGTGGCAATACCGAAGCCTTTGCCAACACTAAAAATTCCATGCCGAGGATGACCTGAAAATCATCCAATGGAACAACAATGAAGTCAGTGTGTCCGACCCACGTACCTACGCGCAATTTGGTGCCTCTGGCCGTGCCCACGATGGGCCTCGCCTCTGAGTTGACCGCTTTTATGCGGCTGTACTCCTTCATGAGAGAGAGCCCAAGTTTGCCCACGACCTGGTCCGAGATGAAGTTGTGGGTGGCACCAGAGTCCACCATTGCGCGTACCGGTTGGTCGTTCACCCATGCCTCCACGTACATCAACCCGCCCCGAGCGTGCTCCTTCTCCCGTTGCAGCGCATTCAGGAGTTGCAGAGGATTGACAAGGGGAGCATCGCGGGCTGATGATGTTTCGCCCTCTTCCACAATGATGGCGTTCAGCTTCTCCTTCTTGGGGCAGTTTCTGGCCCGGTGAGGCCCACCACAAAGGAAGCAACCATCGTCCTTCCCGGATTTGTTGTTGAATTGCTTCGATGTGGGGGCTTCCCCCACCTTCTTTTTGCCTTCCATCTTGCCACCTTTCTTTTTCTCTTTGGATTTTCCTTTGCATTGGATTGTTTATAATCCACAAGAGCATCTGCCGCCACCATCGCAGAGGCAAGGTCCTTGACGCCTTGGCGTCTTAGTTCTGTCTGGGCCCAGTTCTGTAGCCCCAACATGAAGTTAAACAGCTTGTCTTCCTCAGACATGTTTTTGATGTCCAACATGAGAGAAGAAAACTGTTTAACGTATTCCCGCACTGTGCCTGTGTGCTTGAGACGTCGAAGAGCATCCCGAGCAACCCACGCTGTGTTGCTCGGCAAGAATTGTTCCTTCATTTCCTTGACGAGGCCCTCCCAGGTCTGCACGGCTGGGCGACTCTCGTCCTCGGAACGCGTACGCCACCATAGCTTGGCGTCGCTTGTCAGGTACATGCTCGTAAGGGACACCTTTTCGGCCTCTGGAGTGCGGACCACCGTAAAATAGTGGTCCATGTCCCACAGAAAGTTCTCCAATTCCTTGGCATTCCGCGCGCCAGTGAATTGCTTTGGTTCTGGAACTTTGGGTCGTTGCACCTTCTCGCTGTGGACCGGAGTCTCCCTCAAGATGCGCTTCACAAGCGCAACTTCGTCAGTAAGCCCATCGAGAGAGGAGCGAAAGCCCTGGCATGTGAAGGCAATATCGGCCTGGAGTCCAGAGAACTTTGGATCCCAGGAACCGGTAAGCTCCATCACCATGGCTTCTAATCGCTCCAACTGTTCGGCCAAAGCGACATAGTTCGCTTCCTGGCCTTCGATCCTCTCCTCAAGGCGACTGACACGCTCAGCAACTGCACCGCCTGCCATCGAATATGGCTCTGATACCAACTGGATTATGTAAGGATGATTATCAGCCTATTAAGTCCCAACATCCTTTGTCACCTATTGAGGGGTGAGGGTGAGGGTGAAGGTATGGTGGTTCGGCGATGGAACGAACCCATGGTTTTGTGTTGTTTATGCCACTTGAGGCTAGTGGTTTGATTAAATGTGGTTAATATAAACTGTATGCATGGGTTGTGCTATTCACTGAGCGTGTGGCTCACCCCTCGCATAATTATTTTCTTCAGTGATTACCGAGGCGGACCTGAAGGAGGAGCTTCCCGAGCGACTACACCAGTAGTGGAGTAGCGCCACGTCCCTCGAGTTTTGAGGCCATCAGCATCCTTCTTTTTCATTGTATGTATATTTCTGTGCTTGGGCACCTAGTATGGATTGTATTTGGATGTGTATTGTGGATATATTGGTTCTCACAGGACGTATGATTATGTATCGAGTCTGTATAGTGTTGTTGATTTACAGATTCAGTCTTTTTAGCTTCCGCATTTGGTGTATATATCATGTCAGCCCTTTTGTTGTCTGTGTTGTCTTTTAGCTGTTGTTTATGGTATTTTATTGATGTGACTGCTGATATCATGTATACCCTTGCTGCGTCCCGGGGACGGCCGCCCCGGGGCGTGACTAAAGTTGGTATCAGAGCCCTGGTATCAGAAGAATGTATAGATTTCCATATGAATTCGGAAAGGGTCCCATAAAATCGATGCCCCAAACATCAAAAATTTCAATGATTATAGTAGGATTGAGTGGCATCATGTTTCTTCTTGTAATTTTTCCCAATTGTTGGCATCTCTCACAACTTGCACAATATTCAGCTACATCCCTAAAAATGGTGGGCCAATAAAAACCACATTGTAAAATTTTAGCAGCAGTCTTTCTAGCACTAAAATGACCACCACATGCCTGGTCATGACAAAATGATAGGACACTTCGACACTCATAATTTGGAATACATCTCCTAATGATCTGATCAGGACAGTGTTTGAACAGGTAAGGATCATCCCAGTAAAAGTGCTTGACCTTGGATAAAAATCTAAATCTATCTTGTTTGGACCAATGAGAAGGCATTTCGCCAATAACAAGGTAGTTCACAATATCAGCAAACCAAGGTAATGTAGACACTTCCATTAACTGCTCATCAGGAAAAATTTCAGTCACAGGAAGGTCTTCAATAGGATCTAGAGTTAACCGAGAAAGATGGTCAGCTACAACATTTTCAGAGCCTTTCTTATCGTGGATTTCTAAATCAAATTCTTGTAGCAATAGAATCCAACGGATGAGACGGGCCTTAGCATCTTTCTTGGATATAAGGTACCTAAGAGCCACATGATCATAATAGACATTGACCTTAGAACCTATCAGATATGATCGAAATTTCTCTAAGGCAAAGACTCTACAGCTAGGAATTATTTCTCAGTTGTGGAATAGTGAAGCTATGCACATCATCCAAAATCCTACTAGCATAGGATATCACATGGGGGTGTTTATTAATTTGTTGACCCAAAACAACACCTATAGCATAGTCAGAAGCATCACACATGAGTTCAAAGGGTTGGGTCCAATCTGGAGGTCTAATGATAGGGGCTGAGGTTAACTCTTTTTTTAAGCTTTCAAAGGCTTGCATACATTCAACATCAAATTCAAAGGGAATATCTTTAGTCAACAAATTGCTTAAGGGTCTAGCCTTTTTACTAAAATCCTTAATGAATCTCCTATATAATCCTGCATGCCCCAAAATGATCGAATTTCCTTAACAGTCCTTGGGGGAGGAAGATTAGTAATTAAATCAATCTTGGCTTTGTCTACCTCAATACCTTTATCAGAAACCACATGACCCAAAACAATTCCCCTTTTCACCATAAAGTTACATTTCTCCCAATTCAGTACTAAATTTTTCTCCTTACACCTGATTAATACAAGTGAGAGGTGGTGTAAGTAATCAGAAAATGTTGATCCAAATACTAAGAAATCATCCATGAATACCTCAAGAAAACGCTCTACCATATTAGAGAAATTGCTAATCATACACCGCTTAAAAGTCGCTGGTACATTGCATAACCCAAATGGCATGCGACGGCAAGCAAATGTCCCAAAAGGACAGGTGAAGGTGATTTTCTCCTGATCTTCTAGAGTTATGGGAATTTGATTATAACCAGAATAATCATCAAGGAAGCAATAAAAAGCATGACCGGCCAACTTTTCTAGCATCTGATCTATAAATGGGAGTGGAAAATGATCCTTCCTAGTGGCAGAATTTAGTTTATGGTAATCAATGCATACACGCCATTTAGTTTGTACTCTAGTGGGAACTAACTCATTATCATCATTCTTTACCACTGTAATGCCAGATTTCTTAGGAACAACATGAATCGAGCTTATCCATTTACTATCAGAAATGGGATAAATGACCCCACCATCAGAAGTTTCAAAACTTCAGCTCTTACAACCTCCTTCATGACCGGATTCAAACGTCTTTGTGATTCCCTAGAAATACTTGTATTGTCCTCAAGATGAATTCGGTGTTAAACCACAGATGGACTTATTCCTTTAATGTCTACCATAATCCACCCAATGGCCTCTTTATGTTTCCTAAGGACACTGATTAGCTCACCTTCTTGTTCCTCGTTAAGATCAGAAGCAATAATTACAGGAAGGGTTTCAGCTGAACCTAAGAAAACATATTTTAAATTGTTAGGAAGAGGTTTAAGTTCTAGCTTGGGAGGCTCATCAATGGAAGGAAGAGGTGGTGATTGAGAAAGAGGAAGAGGCTCAGGCTTTGGTTGCCACTTATTAAATGGGATGGTTGGTTCTGAATCTAGGAGAGCATTTACTTCCATGATCGATTTTTCCATATCAAAATTTTCTCCAAAGTGGGCAAGGCAAAACTCTAAAGGATCTTTCGTGCTCATAGAATGATGTTTCAAATCTTCAATTATTTCCTCAATAGAATTTACATCCTCTAATTCATCATTATAATCTCTTGGTTGTTTTCCAATGTGGAAGATATTTAGGTCAACTGTCATATTTCCAAAAGATAATTTCATCAATCCATTTCGACAGTTAATCAAAGCATTAGATGTAGCCAGGAATGGTCTGCCTAAAATTACAGGAATTTGCCCCTTTGGGTTCAGAACAGGTTGGGTTTCTAAAACTATAAAGTCAACAGGAAAGATGAAATCCCCAACCTTAATCAAGACATCCTCAATGACACCTTTAGGAATTTTCACAGATCGATATGCTAATTGTAAGGTCACTGGGGTAGGCCTCAATTCTCCTATGCCTAACTGTTTGTACACTGAATAGGGCAGCAGATTTACACTCGCACCTAAGTCTAGCAAAGCTCGATCAATACGGGTGTCTCCAATCACACATGAAATGGTGGGACAACCTGGGTCCTTATACTTGATTGGAGTTTCACATGAAAGAATGGAGCTTACATGGGATGCTAGGAAAGCTTTCTTGGTACATTGTTGGTCCTCTTTTGGGTGCATAAGTCCTTCAAAAATTTAGCATATGCTGGTACTTGTTGGATAGCATCTAGGAGCGGAATGTTCACGCGAACTTGCTTAAACACTTCTAAAATTTTATCTAGCTGGGTAGATTTCTTAGTTGAACCTAATCGCTGAGGATATGGGGCCTTGGGAACATAAATTCTCCCAGGAGAATCATTGGGCTTTGCTTTCTTTGGGATGGATGGGCTAGGAGGGATGGGTTCAGAACCTGGGTCCTCATGAATAAATTTGGGCTTGTCCTTATCATCTTCAACATCATTGCTAGGCATAATAACCTTGTTGTCCACTTGTCTACCAGACCTAAGAGTAGTGATTGCATTAACCTGGTTGGACTGGTTACTAGAAGAATCTTGGATTTGTCCTTGAAGAATGGGTCCTCTAGGGTTAGGCTCAGGTTGACTAGGAAATTTTCCTTTCTCTCTCTCACTCATGGTGGTGGCCAATTGACCAACTTGAATCTCGAGATGGGAGATTGCCTGGGTGGTGGATTGAAGGATTTGCCCTGTAGATTGCATAAATTGATTCAAAGACATCTGGGAGGATGATTGAGTTAATTTTGAGTGGACTTCATAAGAACATCTAATCCTTTCTCTAAGAAGGAGAACTTCTTCTCGTTTTCTATTTGAAACCAGGCGGAGGAAATGGAGTAGATGGGTCCTATGTTGGTCTAGGATCATGAGAGCTTGAGGAGGTCCCTGTGGGCCTCCCTGATGTGGGCCTTGAGTCCATGACAGATTTGGATGATTCCTCCATCCAGGATTATAAGTTTGAGCATATGGATCATTTTTCCTCCATTGTAAGCTATTGGCATGTTCGGCCCAACTTTCCTTGTGGGATGACAGGGAAGGACAGTCTTCCGCTAGGTGATTTGAAAATGCAAACAGTAGTAGGTGGGGTGGAGAGTTGATTAACAGAATCATGATTTGGTTTCATCTCTAGGGCCTCTACTCTACGAATGAGAGATGCAAACTTGGCTTCGGACTCAAAGCTACTATTAATGGAATGAATACTTCCCTTAGAAGGTATGGGTTTCTCAGGCTCTCTAATTGTCTCCCATTGCATGGATTTTTCAGCTACTTCTTCCAAAATGCCCATGCTCAGTTTCATTTTTATTGGTAAATTCACCACTACACATTGATTCAACCATAGTCCTTGTGGTGTAATTCAAACCTTCATATAAAATTTGCACTAATCTCCAAACCTCAAATCCATGATGAGGACATTGCAACAACAAGTCCTTGAATCTCTCTAAATATCTCCATAAAGACTCTCCCTCCTTTTGAATGAATTGATTTATATTCATGCGAATCTTAGCAGTTTTATGATTAGGAAAGAACTTCTTCAAAAATATCATAACTAATTGATCCCAAGTGGTGATAGATTTTGCGGGTAGAGCATACAACCACTTTTTAGCATTATCTTTGAGGGAGAAGTTGATTAACCTCAACCAGATTGAATCATCAGTTAGCTGTTGAAGTTTTAGAGTGGAACAAACTTCCTCAAATTCCCTAATGAAAAGATATGGATCCTCAGATCCATCAAATTTTGGGAGCATATTAATCATTCCAGGCTTGATCTCAAAGTTGTTAGCATTGGTTGTTGGTAACACAATGCATGAGGGTTGTGTAGTTCTAGATGGATACATGTAATCCTTCAAGGTCTTTGGAATGACATCTATTGTGTTATCCATGGTGATGGTTGAATCGGTACGAATCAATCGGTTTTTAGAATCCCTAGACCAAATGCTCATAAATCAAAATATCCCAAATCAAGAATATACTTTCACAACAAACATATTAAGATTTATCAGGAGGATGATTTTTAAAAGATCTAGTTGTTGAGGATCTTCCTCCTTAAAGGACAGCTCCTAACTGTTCCAAGATATGCCTTAAGCTTGCCAGTTAACGATCAACCACTAACAACCAAGAAAGTGTAAAGAATTAGTGGGGGTCTTCCACGCTTTCGCGTGTTCCTCAATTAAGTAACCACGTCCTTTAAGGTAGAAACCTTATGAAACCACTTTCCTAGACATCATTAAATGGTTAATGGCTCACTCGAGTATCTCTTGGCGTCTCTTGTCCTATTGAGCTCGAAAACCTAGGGCCAAGTCTAATTCATTTTATTTTAATTAGGCTCATGGGTTTGACAAATGCTCAAGATGATGATTTGTGGGCCAAGGAAGGGCGATGAAATCCCCACCTTATGTTATGTGGGACAACCCTTAGATGGATTAATTAATGTATGCTAATTGAAAAATGCACACACCAAAAATCCCAATCAACCCCAAAAGTAACCCACTTGCAGAAGATTCGTGGGTGAATGAAATACTCACAACTCACACACAGTGAGGGAAGAATTAAATCCACCTTTTTGCCGTGATGAAATGGTTCACCTTAGGGTCGCCTTCGAACACTTTTGGATACTCGTTTAGAGAAAGAATGGTCTAAGCCTTACACCATTCTTTGTTGTGTTCTTGTAGGTTCTTGATATCCTGCAAAATATGAAGAAAAAATCAGCCAAAGCAAAGAAAAAAAAACTAATCCGAAAGATAAATCAACATCAAATATAATTTGAAACAATTCCCCGACAACGGCGCCAAAAACTTGTTTGATTATTAAAGTTGTTATTAATTACCGCAAGTGCACGGATCATTACAGAAGTATAGATCTAGCAAATACGGGTCGATCCCACAGAGAATTGTTCAAATTAAATTATTAATTGATTTAACTAATCGAATTAGATAGGAAGATTGATGAAGGTTTATTTTTTTTTATTTTTTTAAAAATGAATATTAATATAAAAATATACCTAGGGTTTTAGAATCCACCATGTAATACCAATTTAGGGGTTATATTCAAATGTGAAACTCCACCATATAACTCAATCAATATTGATGTTAGTCAAATACCAATCGGAAATTAAATATTTAAAATCATATTAATTATTTCATAAAATGATCTATCTCCCTTCCCTTTATAAAATCTACCAACTCAATATTTAACTTGTTAAGAAGAGCATAAAATATCAGAGAACCTAATCAAAGCATATTTTATCAAATCAAATACAAGAGATTTTTGAAGAAGGTAATAAGAAATTCACATGAAAGGTTTCAAAAGAGAATTGAAGGAGAGATTGATATTCAATAAAGCAAAAAATATGGAGAATTCAGATCTAAATATAAAATCCTAAACTAGCATTGCATGGTTTCATCTTCAACCCTAGTTGAAGATTTAGCTACTAGAAAATATGATCAAACTAAATAAAAAATAAAAGACATCATATTATTAAAAAATTCTTGAAAATAAAAATACTAAATTAATATTAAAATTCAGATCTAAATATATACAAACATCCAAAGATATGAGATGAAAAGAAAAACAAAAACAAAGCAAAACTCTTGAATCTTTCTTCTCCTTTGGTTGTCCCTTTGCCTCCTTCTTTGATTCTTTTCTTGGCTTCATATGTGTTCCTTTTATAGCCTTTAGTCTTGAATCTTGACCATTGATTTGCAATGAATTGGATGGTTAAGATTGGCCATCAACCTTCCTCATATGAATATTTGATAATTTTAGCAGGTAAAATCTTTCATTCCCGTCATTAATTTTCTGCAGAATCTTCGGATGAATTTTTGACCCCTAATAAGGTGGAATTGCAAAATATTCATGAAATATTGATTTGTAGATCTTGAAAATATATTTTCAACGCCATATCTTGGGCCACAATACGATATTTGAGGCAAAAGTTATGGTCAAAATAGTGGGACGGTTTTAAAATTGATTTGAAGAATATTTGATTTTTGATTCTCTCTTCACCAAATCTTTATCTAGCATAATTTTGGATCTTCAAGAATCCTCTTGATTCTCCTTCATATCTTTAAATGCTTTATAGAATATTTTGCATTGATAATCATCATTTATCTCAATTACCTGCAATAACAAATAAATTTTGAATAGTAATCATTATTTCACATAAAATTAGGAAATAGAAAACTAAATTAAGGGGATTAAATGTGCAAATAATACGCTTATCAAGCGGAATAAGCAGGGGGAGTCCTAGTTTGGCCGTGGTTTTGAATTACGTGGTTATGGACGAGAGGACTGCGGGCTACTGGGTTTTGTCATGTCGGCGCGGGGGTGGGTACTGATCGGGGAATGAAGTTTTGATTGGCTTGCAGAGGTGGCACATATCCGGATGAACCTGGGGTATACTGTCTCGGAGCTGGTCCTTGATAAGGAACTCGTGTTCCGTTTGAGTAGAGCGCCAAAATTTGTGTTATCCCCTCTACCATGGGGGTGTGCGCTTTTCTCGGCGGTTGTCCAACCCTATGGCTGATAGGTGGGGAATGGGTTTGGACTGCTGGGGCTGCACAACGGGAAATCCTGTTGTGGCAGTCAATGAGAAGCTGGTACGTGGTGCACTCTCCATATGAAAGACTCGTACGGAGCTCTGGACTCAAGCTTTGCAACATCATGTCCGTTTCTTGACATTCAGTTAATTGCAGGCCAGTTCGGTGGACGAGGGTGCGCCACCTGGACACGTACTGCTCAAATTCCTCCCTAGGCCTCATTCTTTCTACGGTCAGGTCTGAAATAGAGGGGGTCCTAATCCTCTGATAACCGTAGCGGCCTAGAAACTTCTCGCTTACAGCCGAAAAGTTTGACAAATGATCTACAGGGAAGGTGGAGAACCATTGTAGTGCTTCTCCTTCCAATGATTTTTGGAAGAGGAATACTAACAGAGGTTGGTTATCTAGAGAAATGGTCGGGCGTCTAGATCAAAGGTGGTTAAATGAATGCCTGGGTCTCCACGACCATTGTACAGACAAAATTTCAGGATTTTGAATCTCTCCGGTAGGTGGACTGACGAGATCTGTCTCAGGTTGTGCAGAGACGTGTTTGGGGGTGGAGGGGCTAGTTTCGGAGAGGATTCTCCAGATGGTTTCATCCAATGTTTCTCCCTTGGGAGTGCTGTTTAGTGGTCCTGGGTCGGAGGTAGCCTAGTAAGGGCTTGAGGCAGAAGCGGTTGGGAATATTGGATTCGCTAGGGAAGGTGGGGCAAAGGAAAAGAGGCTTGGACTCGGATTTTCTGAGAAGCTGGGTGTTGGTAGTGTATTGACGGTAGAGCAAGCCTTGGGGGTCTTAACATGAGTTTCTTGCTTCAAGGTCTTGGCATGGTGATAGTCGGTGAGGTCATTGAACATGTCCTCAACCGACTGGTATCATAGGGTAGCAATCCTCTCCTCTAGGTGGTTGAGGAATCGGGCGGTTTGGTCTCCCTAGTTGTCTTTCTCCTCTACTATTTTCTCTTGGGTATATGCCTCCATTGTGTGAAGCCTAGGTGTGAATGAATGTAGATTCAAAGCAGTAAATAAAGCGATAAAGGGGTGCGCAGCTGTGTGCAGCTTAAAGCAGTAAAGGGGTGCGTAGCTGTGTGCCGCTTAAAGCAGTAAAGGATGTTGTAATGCAAAGTAGAGGAGGGTCAGACTTGAGGGGTGGGGAATCTTAGCTTTCCTAGAGGGGTGATGGCATTCTAGTGAAGATATTGGAAGGAAGCAGAAGAGGATTACCTTTTGTTGTCTTTCACGAGGGAGGTCCCACTGTGATCGCTAGGCTGTCGGTATCAGATTTAGGGGAAGAGGGAATGAAAAGGGGGCACTCTCTTCCTTCCTCCTCGGTCCTCATGGTGGTGGTCCATGCGTGTGTGGGGGTTCTTCGAAGGCTCGGATCCGGAGAGTTGCGCCTTTGCAGACTTGGTCGGATCGTCTCTCGGAAGGGGTGGGTGGTTTGGTTGTTGGCTCTTGGTTGAGGCGGCTGACGGGTCCTCAGGAGGATTCAGGGGTGGTTGTGATCGTGACCTGCTTTTTTCAAAAAAAGTAGGAAAAGTTGGGGCGGATTTGATCGCCTTCGTGGGGAGTTTTTGGGGTCTACACTCTGAGACACGGATATGCCGTACATAGAGGTGAAGACAAGGATCCTTTTTTGCTTCGGGAACCTAACTAGAGGAGAATTGGGACTTGAGGTGGGCTAGGGAAGGGCCGGCTAGTTGGATTTAGCCGCCTAGTGGGGGGCGGCTAGTTGTGGGTAGCCACCTGGTGTCTGGTTCAATTTGGGCAGAACCTGGGTAGGGTTTGATTTAGGTGTTTGGCAGAGGTTAAGCTAGGTTTAACCTGGGTTTTGGAGAGTGGATTTAGAGAGTGGATTTGTGTAGGGAATGGGTTTCTCTCTCTTTCTCTCTCAAGGGTTTTAAGATGGTGAAGTAGGAATGGATTTGGTTGGGTGATGGGAATGTGAATTGTTATGGGTTATTGATGGGTATTGATGATGGATATGAATTTGTTGCCCTCCTACTTATAGTAAAAAAGGGGGTATGGGAATGTCCACTGGACAATAGATCAAAATGGGTAACAAGGTGCTTGATTTGACCTCCCCTTAGATCTTTGTTCTCTGACAGTGTCCAGGTGAGGGGCGGCTAATGGTATTTAGCCGCCCAGTGGGGGGCGGCTACTCTCAGGTAGCCGCCCCCATCATAACCTGCTATGTCCCAGCTCTGACAAGCGGTGGCTTGGGTCGGTTACTAAGGATGAACCGGCTAAGATGGGGTGGCTAGAAGGGATAATCCGCCGCAATCATGCTTGCTTTATGTCCCATCCAGGAAGGCGGTTTTGGGTCGGTCAGGGAAGTGGCTAGTTGGAACTAGCATCCTGGGTTGGGGCAGCTTCTCTCAGGTAGCCGCCCCTGTCTAGGTCCTAGGTTTTCTAAGTGTTGGACTTAGGGTTTTCGGTTTCGGTTTCTGAGGGAGTTTTCTATTAAATGTCCAAATGTGGTTGTTTTCCAATATTACTTGAAGTAAATTTCTTTTCTATGGACGGTCAAAATTTGGGTATCTACACCCCATAGTTGACTCATGCCCACTACGTCGTCCTTGTCTCGAAGCTGAGGTGTTATGTCCACGATCCTGCTCATGTCATCTCGTTCGACTGCCTCATCCTCGAGCTGGATTTGTAGTTCGTGGGGCAGTGGATCGAGGTTAGGGACCAACATGAGAAGAGGCTCCCCACTAGGACCATTTCTTGGATTAAAGTGTGTCGGTATCACCAGTCTAGTGCATATACCACATGGGAGCAGAAGGTCAACGCATGATACTGGCTATGTTCGGTCTTCCCTTTGGGTTTCCTTAAATTTCGAGGACTAAATTTCCTAAGTAGGGGAGAATGTTGTGCCTGTGTCATTTGAAACCATTTTTGGTTAAGCCTTGGTCACATCTGGTTCGTTCCAGACCTTTTCTTTTTCAATCAGAGTCTCTAAAATTTTAGCTTTTTAGCTACCTACAGAAGTTGAAGTGCTCTGATTGAAAATCTAACTGCATAATATGGGTCCTAGTACTGTTTTGTACTGCCCATAAAAATTTCATTGAATTCCGGTAACGTTTTGAAAAATATGCAGTTCCGAATCGCATTCGGGTTCGGCCGTTTCTGGGTTTCGGTGGGTGAGATATTTTTGATGATGTGGTCACCGTTGATAACCTTACCCCCACCTTGCTTAGTGGTTAAGAAACTTAGGATATTTTGGGGTGTTAGTGGGTGACCCTATGTCACGCCCCAGAACGGCCGTCCTCGAGACGTGGCAATATATAAAATATAAGCTATCAAGTACAAGAGGTCAACAATGACTCCAATAAATAACACACAAGCTGGCAAAGCAATGATAACTGATAACTCCACTGAACAATTGAAGCATAAAAATATCAATAAGTCTGTAAACCAAAAATATCATTACAGACTCAAGCACACAATCATTGTCCTGTAAGAGCCAAGTCAAGTCCAAATACCACCTGTGCCACATGCACGTTTTACATTACATAAAATGACTCTAGGACTAACGACAGCCTCGCACTTGCCAACCGCCGGACGGAACGCTCCACGCACGCAAGACCACGCCACAGGTAAGCTCCAGCTCCATGCCCAATAACGCCCTATATAAGAAACAGTATGCGAGGGGTGATCTACAAGCTCAGTGAGTGGCTGGAAACCAATCACCATTACAACCGTTTAATGTTAAGGCAAATTCCTTTCAAGGAAAACATGGGTAGAAACCCGATGGATAACAAGGTCACGCGGCGGCGTGACCAACCTCACCCTCTCCCTCACTCTCAGAGGGAGACTCTTGGCACTCTTGGGGAGAGACCATACTATTGGTTGAAGAGAAGCGAAATTACTGGTCTACACAACACTACTAGATCATCTAAATCGAGATAACTGACCAACGATGTCTTTGAACATCGATACGTAACTGGACCCAACAACTATGGGGACAAAAGAAAATGAATGGGTCATGCGGCGACGTGACTTCACCTCATCCTCACTCTCACCCCTAAGGGTGACACATGACTGTTGGGAAGAAAACCTTTTATTCTACACCCTTCATCATCCGGCAGCCCTCTCCCGGGTAGCCTCTACCTGGTATACTCCCATGATTAGTACATCTGCCGAACACATCGGTAGTACCTACAGATGGGAGCCCTCTATCAAGACAGCTTTAATGTTAGGTAGCTTCAAGAAGGGGAGAACGATTCCACGCTCGCATTATCATCTGGTAGCCCTATCCCGCGTAGCCTCTACCTGTCGGCCTTCCACGATCTGTACATCAGCCAGATGTGTACCGCGATACGCATCGGTAGCACCTACAAGTGGTGGCACCCAAACAGGACAGCTTCGACACAGAGCTGTTTCGATGCATGACAATGTCGGGAGGAAGCACCCCACGTTCACAAAGCGAACCCTATGGGCTACGCTCGATAATCACATATCAATGATATCGAATACTCTTGTACTCCCACACGGGTGCGTCGCTCGGACGCGAGGGGTTACCTCTGCTCTCACGCAGAAATAAGCCCAAGGCATATAACCCAATAGGCGGTTCATATACGCGCCTAGCACAGGTAGGCCTAACTTAATGCCATAGCCACTGGTTTAACAAAACCGATACAACAAATGAATTCTCCTGAATTCCATTCAAGTGCATCTCACGGATGCAGGGTGGCGATTACATCGCTTGCGCTCTAACTAATGAGGTACATCCCGATAGCGGGTTGTACCCACGCCTATTTCAGATAGGCCTAATTAGTTTTAACATGCGCATATATATTATAGGAGAATTGTTGTGCCTGTGTCATTTGGAGCGCTCTGATTGAAAATTTGGCTACATAATTTTTTTCCTAGAAGTTATGTATTCCCGATTTGGTATTTGGATTTGATTTTTTTAAAATCCAAGATGAAGAGGTTTAAATATGAGTTTATTATGAGATGTCCAGTTTTGAGTTAGCTTTCGTACAAAAGTGGAATTAGATCAACTGGATTTCTGTAGTAAAAGTTATGGGTATTTTTCCAAGTATACCCCGGGGAGGGAAATTCTGGCAGCAGCCCTGTTCTATGTTTAGCTCTAATTTCGGAATAGCTGGAGAGATTATTTGATCTTGGCATAAACATGAAAGTTGTAGATAATCTTCTTGGCTTTCCAACGGAATTAGAATTGTGCAATTCGAAGCTATATCGAGGAAGTTATGGCTGTTCTAGTGAAGCATGCGCAGAATTTCTAAGTCAGGGATGAAATGGTCATTTCCATCCTTCCTTAGATATTTGTGTGCAAATAAATATCTTCTCTCCCTCTCTCTCCCACATCCCACGCCCATTTTTCTTGGCCCTCTCTTCTCTCTTTTCAAAGCCCCCCTAGGTGTTTGTGTTTATTCCCCAAAGAGAAGAGAAGGAGAAGGTGCAAGTGCAAGTGAGTGTTTGTGTAAGTGTTGTTGTTGTTGTTTGTCCTCCTCTCTCTAGGTCCCTTTCCATGATCCTTTCCCCCCTGATTTGCAGCCAAGAAGGGAGGCTGTGGAGGGCTGAAGGTGGTGGTAGTGGTTGTTGTCACGCCCCAGGGCGGCCGTCCCCGGGACGCGGCAAGTGTATACATGATATCAGCAGTCTATACAGGAGATCAATAAAATACTCTAAACAACAACTAAAATGACAACACAGACGAAAGCAAGGCTGACATGATATATACACAGATAGCGGAAGCTAAAAGACTGAGTCTGTAAATCAAAAACATACTACAGACTCGATACATAATCAACTGTCCTGTGAGAGCCAATACACACACATACATCCAAATAATACACAAACGGTGCCCAAGCACGGAAATATATACATACAATCAAAGGAAGGATGCTGATGGCCTCTAAAACTCGAGGGACGTGGCGCTACTCCGCTACTGGTGCAGTCTCTCGGGGAGATCCTCCTTTAAGTCCGACTCGGTGATAACTGGAGAAAAATTATGCGAGGGGTGAGCAACACGCTCGGTGAATAGCACAACCCATGCATCACAATTATATCAACCACAAATAAATAATCAAGTCTCAAAGTGGCAGGAACTACACAATCCAGTGGGTCGCTACATCGCCGACCCACCACACCCTCACCCTCACCCCTCAATATGGTGACATAGGATATTGGGACTGCATAGGCTGTTAATCACCCTTGGTCCACCGATAGTCTCTCCTCCACTCCGTAGGCCGCTTGGGCACTCCCACATTCAGCACAGTCCGAATCCAAAATCAGGAGGTACCTACTGATGGGAGCCCTGTCACGGGACGGCCTTTCTAACGCTGGGGCAGTCTCTATATGGATCCAATGAAGGGAATAAAACAGCCTATCCATACGCATATGATCCACTCGGATCCGCCGACAACACATCTCAACAACTCTAATGTCATGAATTCTTCAGAATTCCTCCAGGGCGCATAACCAAGATGCGGGGAACATATATGATAATAATGAGGAAAAGAAACCTTGGGAGGGCAACCTGAGGTCCCGATATAGGACATCCCGACAACCAAACAAGGAACACGGAGTACCCTAGCCCGGGTCTCAATGTTGACCTCGCAAGGCCCCCTTAATATTCCTTAAGGCATAACTAACAGACATATGCTCGCATTTAATTTAATAAATTAAACTAATAGGACGCATGCATAGGTCGAGGCTTTCCTAGGATGATAACAAGGTGACAGGATGCATGGCTCTTACACATATCCTAAGGGTGCAAGTCCCTAACATACACGGTCTAGGGTAGCATGCATACTACATATTTATCATGCTTGCATGGATTACATGTTACACAAGTTAATATTAACCATGGTGCCCCAGGGGAGGACGGTATACGCCCAAGTGCATATAGCACCTCCCAACTGGGTTGGATTGTACCACTCACCAATAACCGAGTCGTCGCGCGACCGTCCGTCAAGATCTGCAAGACAGGGTAATCAACTCGGTGAGTAAAATACACAAATACCACAAAAATACATTAAAATACACAACACTCGGACAAGCGTACATACTGCCTGTACGCCCGCGAGTCCGAGCACCCCGACTCACTCCCGAACCCCCGGGCAGCCGTACGCACGGCCACCCGCCCCGAGCGCACAGTCGAGCCCCGGCCCGCGCACCCAGCGCACTGCCGAGCCCCCTGCCCGCACGCCCGGACACTCTGCCGAGCCCCCAGGTGCACCGCGCGCTCACTGCGCCCCAGCGCAGCAACCCGCGCGCGCACCCGCACGCCCTGCGCCCCAACGCCTCACCCCACGTGCACCCCGCGCGCACCACCGGCTCGCCTCACCGAGCGCGCACAGCACGCGCTGCGCCTCTGCGCAGCTCTCCGCACAGCGCCCTACGCGCAGCACCCGCACGCGGCCTCGCGCGCACGGCACGCACTGCGCCTCTGCGCAGCGCTCCGCGCGCACGCCCTCGCACAGCGCCCACCGCACAGCACTTGCACACCCTGCTCAACCCGAGCGCACGCCCGCGCACACACCCATGCGCACGCGCGCGTGCCCTGCCAGCCTGCCCGACAGCGCCCAGCCCTGCGCCTGCCAGCCTGCCTGCCAGCCCGCCTGCCTGCGCTGCCAGCCTACCCAAGACACCTTACCACCTCCCCGACGGCCACCCATGGCCTCCAACCGCCACCAACCGCCACCAACAGCCACCACAGCCAAAAACACCTCCTAATCAATCATCTAAACATGGAAAGGAAGGAAAGAAACCTCACCCAAGGAAGGAAAGGAAGGAAGGGAAGATCGGGTGCTCTTCACGCACCGAAACACCTCCTCCAAGGCCACCACCACCAAGATCTCTTTCAGCCTTCAAAGTGGCTGAAATCAGAGGAGAAAAGAGGGTAAGAGAGGGGGTCACACTTGAGGGAACTCGAATCCGAGACCACCGGAAGATAGATCGGGAGCTCACCTATCTTTTCTCTTCTTAGGGTTTTTGGTTTTGACCCCTCTAGCTAGATCAAAACAAGGAAATAAAGAGAGGGGAGAGAGAAATTTGGGTGGAGAAGATGATGAATAGTGGGGGGAGATATTTTTAGCTTCACTTATAAGTAACCCCACACTTAGATTAGGCTAACTAGGATTAGGGAGGATTAAGATTAGGCTTAAGTGTGGTTTGACCCTAGTCAACCCAACCACACTAAAATCCAAACCAATTTGACCAAGTCATGGGGCCCACTTTGACCAAGTCAAGTCTCCCAATGACTTCTCGCTCGGTCAAAACCCGGATACGCTTCAGAACTGCGAAATTCTGAAACGTTACTGGAATTCGATGAAATTTTCGTGAGTGGCTTGGAATGGCACCAGGACACATAATATGCAGTTAGATTTTCAATCGGAGTCCTCAAACTCAGGATGATAGCTAACAGTCCAAAATTTTAGCGGTTCCGATCGAAAAACGAAAAAAACTGAAAAACTGCAAGAATGGTTCAATGGTTACCAGAAGGCAAAAAGTGACACATATATAACAGTTGTGGTGGTTGAGGTGGTCGCGGGTGCATCGAGGGCCCCCGAGTCTCTCCCTTTCATTCCCCCTCCAAAGGTGAGCTCTTCCTCTTCTTTTCTTGGTTTTCATGGCTTAAGGGGCTGTTAGGGTGTTCATGCATGCTATGCATAGGGGTTAGAGTGTGTGTGAGGGGTTGGGGAGGGTTAAAAAGAGGTTGGGATAGGCTGGGCGCGCGCTGGGTGCTGTCTGCGCGCGTGCGCTCACAGGCGCGCGCGCAGGCGGGCGCTGGCAGGCGTAGTCGGGCGCGCGCGGAGTGGGTGCACGGGTGCGCGCGGGTGCTGGCGCGAGCGGGGGTGCGCACGCGCGGGGCAGTGCGCCTGGGCGCAGGGCTGGGGACCAGTTCGCGCGCGCGCGTGCGTGCGAGTGTGTGCGCGTGCTGGGGCGTGCGCGCAGGGTGCTGAGCGGGGGCGCAATGCGCGCGGGTACGCGTTGGGCTGGGCGCGCGGGCAGGGGCGCGACAGTGCGCCGAGGGTGCTGGGGTGCGTGCGCATTCGTGCGTGCGCGTGCGGGGGGCCATGCGTGTGGCTGCTCGAGGGTTCGGGTAGGTGTCGGGGCACTCGGACTCGCGTGTGTACGTGCGTGCTCGCATGCGTGCGAGTCCGTATGCATGCTTGTCCGAGTATTTGGTATTTCTAATGATTTCTATGTGTAAATTGTGTTGTTACTCACCAAGTTGGATGCCCCTACCTTGCAGATCTCATCGGATGGGATGCGCGAGGTCCCGGGTCGTATGGTGAGTGGTTCGATTCCAATCCCCCCCCCTCTCTAGGGATGCGCTTGACCCGCATAGACGCGCGTCGCGCATCGATGGGGCCCCCTAGCTATAATATGTAGATACTATGTAATGCATGTTTTAATATGATGTAACCATACCACATTAGACCTTGTATGCTAGGGATATGCACTCATATATCATGTATAGAGGCCCATACATGCCTAGACACCATGTCCCTTGATTGGAAAGCCCCGATCTATGCATATTTGTCACGCCCCAGGGCGGCCATCCCCGGGACGCGGCAAATGGTATATATGATATCAGCAGTATAAACAGGAGTTCAATAATATACCCTAAACAACATCAACAATGACAACACAGACAACAATGAGGCTGACATGATATATACACAAATAGCGGAAGCTAAAAGACTAAATCTGTAATTCAAAGACATATTACAGACTCGATACATAATCAACTGTCCTGTGAGAGCCAATATAAACAACGACATCCAAATATAATACAAACGTGTGCCCAAGCACGGAATACAATACATACAATCAAAAAGGGATGCTGATAGCCTCTAACACTCGCGGAATGTGGCGCTGCTCCGCTACTGCTGAAGTCCCTCGGGGAACTCCTCCTGCTGATCCGACTCAGATATCACTAGAGAAAAATATATGTGAGGGGTGAGCCACACGCTCAGTGAATAGCACAACCCATGCATCACAATTCATATTAACCTCAAATCATTTATAGCCTCTAAGTGGCAACAACTACACAAACCAGTGGGTCGCTCATCGCCAACCCACTACACCCTCACCCTCACCCTCACCCTCAAACTGGTGACATGGTCTTTTGGGACTGACTAGGCTGTTGATCACCCTTGGTCCACCGATAGCCTCTCCTCCACACCGTAGCTCGCCTGGTCTACTCCCACATTCAGCACAGTCCGAAACCAAATCAGGAGGTGCCTACTGATGGGAGCCCTCTATCAGGACGGCCTGTCTAACGCTGAGGAGTCCCTACATGGATCCAACGAAGGGAAGAGAAACAGCCTACCCACACGGATACGATCCACTTGGATCCGCCGACACCGATCTCAACTCTACAATGTCATGAATTCACATGAATTCCTCCGGAGCACATAACTAAGATGCGGGGGGAAACATATTATAACAACAAGTGATAATATTCTCTAAGGCATGCTCACATTTAATTTAACTGAATTAAACTAGGTGGGAACATGCACAGGTCGGGGCAAGGTGTCTAGGCATGCATAGGCCTCTATATGATGTAAGGGTGCGTATCCCTAGCATACAAAGTCTAAGGTGGCATGGATATATCATATTTATCATGCATGCATAGCTAAGGTGGCATGGATACAACAAAATATTCATGCAAGGCATAGTTTACAATTATACAAGTTAATATTAAACTATGGTGCCCCAGGGGAGGGCAATACACTCTTAAGTGTATAGAACGCCTCCCTACTGGGTTGGATTGTCCCACTCACCAATACCCGGGTCGTCGCGTGACCGTCCGTCAAGATCTGCAAGACAGGGTAATCAACTCGGTGAGTAAAATACATAAATACATACCAAATACATACCAAATACGTTAAAAAGACCCAACACTCGGACAAGCGTACATACGGCCCGCACGCACGCGAGCCCGAGTGCCCCGACTCACTCCCGCACCCCCGGGCAGCCATGCGCACGGCCACCCGCACGCGCACGCACGGGTGCGCACGCACGCACGTACGCTCGAGCCCCGGGCTCACTGCCGCGCCCAAGCCCGCGCGCCCAGACGCGCCGCATGCCGTGCCCGCGCGCACCGCGCGTCCAGCCCCGGGTGCACCCGCGCGCACTGCGGCCCAGCGCAGCACCTCGCGTGCACACACGCACACACTGCGCCCCAGCGCAGTACCCCGCGCGCACTCCCGCTCGCCTCACCGCGCGCACAGCACGCACTGCGCCTCTGCGCAGCACCCCGCGCGCACGCCCCCTCACGGCGCCCAGCGCACAGCACTCGCATGCGTGTCCGTGCGCACGCCCAGCACTGCGCCCAGTGCGCAGCACCCGCGCCCACACCCGCACGCACTGCGCGCGTCCTCTGCCAGCTCGCCCGACAGCGCCTGCCCTGCGCCTGCCAGCCTGCCCTGCCTGCCTGCCTGTCGGCCCGCGCGCGCAGGCCCGATGAGCCCGCACTGCCCGAGCCGACTCTACCACCCCCAACCGCCCCCAACAGCCCCCTCCAACTCCCCAACAGCCATGCACACCCAAAAACACCTCCTAAACATGCATCTAACAAGAAAAGGAAGGAAAGAAGACTCACCCAAGGAGAGGAAAGGAAGGGGAGGAGATCGGGTGCTCTTCGCGCACCGAAACACCACCTCCAAGGCCACCACCACCAAGACCTCTTCTCAGCCAAAGAGGGGCTGAAAACAGAGGTAAAAAGGGGCTATGAGAGGGGGTCACACATGAGGGAACTCGAATCCGAGACCATAGGAAGATAGATCGGGTCCTCACCTATCTTTTCTCCTTCTAGGGTTTCTTGATCCAACACCTTCTACTAGGTCTAAATGGGGTTTTAAAGAGAAGGGAGAGAGAGATTAAGAGGTGGAGAAGATGATGAATAGTGGGGGCACTATGCCTAGGCGTGGGATTTATTTAAGTCCTCTCACACACACACACTCACACACTCACCACCATTTAAAGATTAATTAGGTTTAACTAGGTTTAGGTTAGGTTTAGGTGATCTTTGACCCAAGTCAACCCAACCACACTAAAAACAAAAACCCATTGACCAAGTCAAAGGTCAACCTTTGTCACGCCCCAGGGCGGCCGTCCCCGGGACGCGACAAGTGTATACATGATATCAGCAGTCTATACAGGAGATCAATAAAATACTCTAAACAACAACTAAAATGACTACACAGACGAAAGCAAGGCTGACATGATATATACACAGATAGCGGAAGCTAAAAGACAGAGTCTGTAATTCAAAAACATACTACAGACTAGATACATAATCAAATGTCCTGTGAGAGCCAATATACACACATACGTCCAAATAATATACAAACGAGTGCCCAAGCACGGAAATATATACATACAATCAAAAGAAAGGATGCTGATGGCCTCTAATACTCGCGGGACGTGGCGCAGCTCCGCTACTGATGAAGTCGCTCGGGAAGCTCCTCCTTCAGATCCGCCTCGGTGATAACTGGAGAAACATTATGCGAGGGGTGAGCCACACGCTCAGTGAATAGCACAACCCATGCATCACAATTATATCAACCACAAATAAATAATCAAGTCTCAAAGTGGCAGGAACTACACAATCCAGTGGGTCGCTACATCGTCGACCCACCACACCCTCACCCTCACCCCTCAATATGGTGACATAGGATATTGGGACTGACTAGGCTGTTAATCACCCTTGGTCCACCGATAGTCTCTCCTCCACTCCATAGGCCGCTTGGCCACTCCCACATTCAGCACAGTCCGAATCCAAAATCAGGAGGTACCTACTGATGGGAGCCCTCTCACGGGACGGCCTTTCTAACGTTGGGGCAGTCTCTACACGGATCCAACGAAGGGAATAAAACAGCCTATCCATACGCATATGATCCACTCGGATCCGTCGACAACACATCTCAACAACTCCAATGTCATGAATTCTTCAGAATTCCTCTAGGGCGCATAACCAAGATGCGGGGAACATATATAATATTATTGGGAAAAGAAACCTTGGGAGGGCACCATGAGGTCCCGATATAGGACATCCCGACAACCAAACAAGGAACACGGAGTACCCTAGCCCGGGTCTCAATGTTGACCTCGCAAGGCCCCTTAATATTCCCTAAGGCATGCTAAAATATCATAAGTTCGCATTTAATTTAATAAATTAAACTAGTAGGACACATGCATAGGTCGAGGCTTCCTAGCATGAGAACAGGGTGACAGGATGCATGGCTCTTACACATATCCTAAGGGTGCAAGTCCCTAACATACACGGTCTAGGGTAGCATGCATACTACATATTAATCATGCTTGCATAGATTACATATTAAACAAGTTAATATTAACCATGGTGCCCCAGGGGAGGACGGTATACGCCCAAGTGCATATAGCGCCTCCCTACTAGGTTGGGTTGTCCCACTCACCGATAACTGGGTCATCGCGTGACCGTCCGTCAAGATCTGCAAGACAGGGTAATCAACTTGGTGAGTAAATACCCAACACTCGGACAAGCGTACATACGGCCTGTACGCACGCGAGTCCGAGCACCCCGACTCACTCCTGAACCCCCGAGCAGTCGTACGCGCGGCCACCCGACCCAGGTGCACAGTCGCGCCCCAGCCCGCACTCCCAGACGCACGCCGAGCCCCTGCCCGCATGCCTGGACACGCCGCCGAGCCTCCCCGGGTGCACCGCGTGCTCACTGCGCCCCAGCGCAGCAACCCGCGCGCACACCCGCACGCCCCAGCGCCCAGCCCGCGCGCCCAGATGCACTACCGAGCCCTTTGCCCGCATGCCCGGACACGCTGCCGTGCCCAGCCCGCGCACCCAGACACACCGCACGCTCGAGCGCACGCACGTGCGCGCCTGTGCGCACGCACGTGCTCGCCCGTGCGCACCGCGCGTCCAGCCCCGGATGCAGCCGCGCGCACTGCGTCCCAGCGCAGCGCCCGCACGCACTCCCCGCTCGCCCTGCGCTCACTGCGCCCCCTGCACAGCAACCGCACATCGCCCTCTCGCCCAACGTACTGCGCCTCCCTGTGCAGCACCCGCGCGCACGCCCGCGCGCACGCGCGCGTGCCCTGCCAGCTTGCCTACGCTGCCTTCCAGCGCTGCCTGCCTGACTGCCCGAGCCGAACTCAACCACCTCCATCAGCCACCAACAGCCCCCCATCAACCACCAAGCTCCCCAAGCACACCCATAAACACCTCCTATACATGCATCTAAGCAAGAAAGGAAAGAAAGAAAACTCACCCAAGGAGAGGAATGGAAGGGGAGGAGATCGGGTGCTCTTTGCGCACCGAAACACCACCTCCAAGGCCACCATTATCAAGCCCTCCTTCGAGTGGGCACAAAACTATGAAAAAAGCACGACCCTATGAAAATAAGCACTCCAAACATTCAGACCATGCGAAAAACGAATAGACATGTAAAAGACAAGTCATTTATGAAAACATTGTTCTTTACAAAACACCTAGATCTGAGACCCATCATCAGGGCCAGAATCAAAACCAGAAGGAGCGGCAGCAATGCGAGGAGAGACATTGTTGGATCTATCTTCATAACCTTGATGATATCCGCAATTGTAGTTCTTTTCAGCACAAGTCATCAACGAATCCAAAATCTCCTTCATTTGGTCCCTCATAGTCGCGAAGGCTTCTGCTCGACCCTTCAACAGATCGTCCTCAAAAGTAGCAACACAGCCGGCTCAAAGCTCACAGATTTTGACTTGCTGTTCTTGCAACTCGCTCATTAGGGCCTCAACTCGCTTTTCTACATTGTGCGCCTGCAAGGAAAAGAAGCTTGATCAAAAGATTGGGAGAAATTCAGCTCAAGGAGCTCTCACATGCTCTTCAGCAGCAACAGCCCAAACTTGGGCAACAGACAAGTCCCGACGAGTAAAAGATTCAGCGAGTTCCGCAACAAGGTGACCTGAAGCGATCACAATCTGTTCCACAACCGACTTTAGCTGTGCTTCTCTATGATGAGCAAGCTCTTGGGCTTACCTCAAAAGATCTTCAGACCTCATCACATCCAAGCTTCGCTCATTGAGCACCTGCCAGATGACAGAGTTCTAGAAAGCAAATGGTTAAAACCTTGAAGTAGAAACTTCAAGACAGACGTTGAACACTTACATTGTAAAAGCTCCAGCCTAGCCGGGTGAAAAGCGCTTCCGTCATAGCTCGGCGAGCACAGTCCAGGTCACCCTGGAGAAGACAGCCCCTGAGCTGAGTACTGCCTAACTCTTTGCTGGCACGATCAGCAAGAGGACCTCCTGAATGAGTACTAGTCAAAGCAGCAAGAGCAGGGGCCGAAGGGGTCTCCAAGGATGCTGAACGAGGAACCCCAGCATCAATGGTAGCAAGAGAAGGAGCCACGGACGTCGTAACGAAGGGTGCATCTGAGCGACGAGAGCCCAAAGAATCAACCGCAGTCAAAGAGACCGGGGGCATCCCAGCAGGAGTCAAAGCGACTGGTGGCACCCTTGGAGGAGACGCCACGGTGGAAGTGTTCTCCAACATCTCAGTTGGGGGCACCTCTGACGGGGCAACAACCACAGGCACCGAGCCTGCCGCTACAACTGGAGTAACCCCAGACGAGGGGGATGAGGAATCCATGGTCGCTACCTCCTCGGCAAGGGAGGGCTCAACATGAGTTTCTCCAACTGAAACTTCAGAAGCAGCAACTGGAAGATCAAAGATGAGATCCGCAACCGCCTCAATTTCTAGAAAAGAGTGAACCTCCACCGTCTCTGGTACGCGAATGACTATGGGATTTGGTGGGCATCCCTCTTCGTTGGAAGGCATGGGAGGCTCAACAGCAGCCACACTCACAACACTTGAAGGCAAATCGCTCCCCGCAGGGGAAGCCCGGGAGACATCCGGTAGGGCATTGGCTCTGCCTTCAAAGTCCGCTTCTTCAACCGATAAAGCTGGGCGAGCACCCTTAGTCCGCCGTTTAAAAGGAAGCGGCAGCCTAGGCTTTTTCTTCAAAGCTGACTTGGCTTTGGGGGTAGCAGATCGCTCACCCACTTCTTCAGAAACAGCAGGGGAAGAAGCTTCAGCGAGGGCAGAGGATGCATAAACTCCCGGAAACGAGCTGACAACCTTCGAGGAGGAACCAGGGGCCCTGGCTACGGGGAGGCTGAGGATTTTATAGAAATCCTTTTCCTCCAACTCTTGAGCCCTCGCGATCTGATCGAACTTCACTACTGACGGGTCTGGGGTCGCACGCTCCGAGTCATCTGCAAGGAGCAAATGAGATTCATTAGCTATGAAAGATAAGGCAAATAAGGCATAAAAGTTCGATGATATTTATGCTCACCCAATTTCCCTGAATGGAGACAACATGGCACCCTAGGCTCACCACCCGGAGTGGGTCAGGAAGCACCCATGGACCGGTTAATTGCATGAGGTATTCATCCCGCTATCCGCTGTCGAATGAAGGAATCTTTTCCACGAGAGGAACCGCACCCGGTCTCACCCTCAAATAGTAAGCGTGCTCTGACTTCCTCAAAATCATATAGATGATAGATGTCATCTACCCCAAGTCAAAGTTGTAGCTTGCGATTGATCGTGACAGCGCACTTCAAGACCCTTAGCAAGTTGGGGGAGCATTGTACCGGGTGAAGCTTAAATCAGTGCATGAAGTCCCTGGCCAGCTCGGGGAGATGAATAGAAAGAGAGCTTACCAGCATCTAAGAAGGATACATAAAGAGCTTCTCAGAGTTGCTACCCTTCAGCTTGTCTATGTTCTTGAAAGGGGTGCTGACGTTTGGATTTTCCAAACACCTTTAGAGGCCACGTGCCATCAAGGCTAATGTAGCAAATTGGCCGTCAAATCCTGCACGGATCATAGAATCCCGAGGAGACAGGTGACCAAATCCTTGACCCCCGAGAAGGGAGGGATGCGAGATGATTTTTCATATCTCCTGCTTTCTCAACAATTCAAGAAACCAGGAGAGGGGGCATCTGTGGAGGTAAAAATCTGCACTAGGACACATGTCAAGACAAGATGGACATGGGCTATCTGACTTGAGGCCCACAAAGACTCGATTCAGGTCGGGCCATCTTATGATGACGTCCTCAGCTGTGCGGGCTCGACTAGATTAGGGGTCTAGTTGGACAGCAAAACACCTCATAAGCAAATGTCACCTCGGGTAGTTTATGGCACGACCACACATGAGGTCTGGTCGGTCGACCTTACTTGTTGAGAACGAGCAGTCTAAGGCACTGCCAGACATGAGGTCTGGTCGGTCGACCTTACTCCTTGCAGGTGTACTATAAAACGTACAGGAGAGCACATCAAGAGACCCCAAGTAGAATGGAGAAACAGTCAGAAGACCGCTAACGTCTGTAACTACCAAGTTGGCACTTAAGGCCCACTACCAGCAGAATGTGAGTAATTAGGGGCCGACGTGGAGCATAAATATAAGGGACGTTTCCCTGGAAAAAAATCCCACTAAACACTTAGTGGCAAGGCGGTTACAAGGGTAGTAAAGGAACTACATGTGACTTGATCCTCGAGGGGTACGTAGGCAGCCTATAAAGTAGGCCTGTCAACGGGTCGGGTCCAGACCCGGACCCGATCCGACCTGAACCCGATTACACGTGTAATATACCCGACCCGATTTGGACCCGACCCGAGTTGGACCCGACCCGGCGGACCCGAACAAACAAACGGGTCGGGTCCGGGTCCACCCCACCCCGACCCGTTGGACCCGAGACCCGATTGTTTTATTAAAAAATGCTCATATATTATAAGACCATTAGTATTAGTTGATACATAATTTTATTTCTTACTTAACTTATTTTATAAGTTCATAAATCATAATCATAACAAGCTTATAAATCATAAGTCATAATCATAATCATAACATTTTTTTTTGTTGTGTTGATGTTGCAACTTGCAAAAACTTGATTGTTTAATATGTAATAAACTTAGTAATGTATTGTCGTCGATTTGTTTTGGACAATTAACTTATTAGCTTTTGAATTTGTATGATTAATTAGTTTGTTGCATGATTTATGTTTATTATTTAGGTTAATATTTTAGTGTTTATTGTTTTGAATGTTGTTTAGGTTAATATTGTTTTGAATGTTTGTATAATTAGTTATGTTTATTATTTAGGTTAATATGTTTTTTATGTTAGTGATTATTGTTTTGGATGTTGTTTAATAATTCATTTACTTCTTTTGAATTGTATAAAATTATATTCAAACATAGTCTCATTAACAATAATATTTGATTACAAAAATTTCAAATAGAATGATAAGGCAAACAAATACATGAGCTCTTCTCTTTTTTCTTTTTTTTACCCAACCATCCGGGTCGGGTCAGACCCGGACCCGACCCGGGTCCGACAGGTCCGGGTCCGGGTCCACATTTCCCTGGACCCGCCGGGTCCTGGGTTGGACCCGGACCCGCCGGGTCCTGTCACGGGTCGGGTCCGGGTCCACCCCGACCCGACCCGGACCCGACCCGTTGACAGGCCTACTATAAAGAGGTCGCGAGATAGCACTATAAAGGCCCAGTCAGTGATAGTCAAGGATAGCCAATCAGAAAAACACAGCCAGTCATTTCTACATAGTTAGACAATCCCAGCCAAATAAAGCCATAAATTCATATAGTTCAAGTTTATTTTACGACCAAAAGATTTACAAATTTAACTGAAGGGGGAAAATATTCACCTCAAGCTTTGATAAATTCTTTTAATTATTAACCTTAATAATTTTATTATTCTTTTAGATGGCGTAGCAAAATTCTGAAATTGGGGAGGAGCCTAGTCAGATACATCATTATAGAGATGTTCATTATCGATACCAGACAAGAACATGGGTTCATCGATTAGCACAAGAGCGTTGGGTATGAAATAAATTACTAATTAATTCAATATCTTAATTATGTTTTCCTCTTTACTAAATTTGACTTCTATCAATTGTTTCTTTTGAGACCTTGCATTTTATTTTCTTTCTTTCTTCCTTTTTGATTTTCTGATGAGATGAGACTGTGTGGATCAAATTTTTGTCTATTATGGTATAATACATGAGGCTATGGAGTTTAGGCACAGTCAGCCCACAGCAAATGGTATCAAGTGGAGTGAGTCAAAGATCATGTGTGACATCCTTGGGATGAGATCTTGATATGTGTGAGGATTAGGGCAAGGGGCCAAGCTTAAGGCACCCTCTACTTCTACTCGTTTTATTATGCAAGTGGAGTTTATGAGACAGGCTGAGGAGAACAAGCATTTACGATTACAACTTGAAGAGTTGAGAGATGAGTTGAGGGAGAATCGTGTTGTGATGGAGGTGGAGATAAAAAAATGAACTAAGGAGATATGAGTACAACAAGAGAGGAAGATGCAAGAAGTGTTTAAGAGTCTTGTTGCACGATTGCAAATTCCAGGATCAGCTTCACAGTCATGGTATTGATGCTCCACGTGCCCGTAGCCCAAGACCCGATTACCAAAGGCCCAGGACCTGAATCACACACAATCCATGAATCCAGCCCGTCGGCCCATTCACATCAGATGACAAGAAAATATCAAGTCAAATTTGGGATATAATCCCATCAGAAAATATAATTTTGGGATTATCAATGTAGAGATTTCAGAATCTCATGCAAATATCAGATTATATATTAGATTTGGAATATCCTTGATTGATTTTTCAAATCCCAACAATATATATATTTGATTTGATTTGGGACCATCAATGATTAATCTCTCAAATCCCAACAATATATATATTTAATTATGGACAATCATTGATGATTCCCAAAATTCTAACGACACACATATTAGATTTGGAGTTATCAATAATTGATTCTCAAATCTCAACAATATATGTTAGATCTAAAAACATCATTAATTGATTAATAAAAATCCCAAACAAAATATGTATATTCAATTAGGGTAATAAATGACTGATTCTAAAAATCCCTAAATATACATAGATTTGCTCACTTAAACCAAGGATCTCTCCTCATCCGTCCGATGAGAGAGAGATCAACCATTGTTTTAGGGCACCCACCAAAGTACTATAAATAGGGAACCAATTCTCCCTATTGAGAGAGGGGGGAAATATTTTTCCACTAAATCCCTTGTACACCATAGGCTGACTTGAGCAGCGGAGGGTCATTTGCAGGTCACCCCCACCCTATTTTCACGATGCTCAAGGAAAAGGATCGCCGGCAACCTAGCGATACCCTTCAGAGGAAGCGGAGTGGACGGATCTGACTACCCGAACTCGGTACGTCGATATTTGTCCCTCCATTATCTATCCCGAAATAACCTTCAGAGACGAATAACCCTATGTCCAACCTCAAAATAGGGGGGTGGTGGTTAATTTTATACATTGATATTTATCAAATTTGATCAATTATTGGGCATTAGAGCGGCTTGATCCTATATGGTGTGTGTGTGTGTATATGTATACATCTATTTGTTTTAGTATATGCAATAGAAAAAAAAGGGAGAAACTTAGAGTTCATGTTTTGATTTTTGATTTTTTAAAAGTAAAACACAAGTTGTGAGGTTACCAGAATAAATATAAAAATGAATGAATCATACTAGAAGGAGAGATATGGGACCAGACAGGAGGGGGAGAGAGGGGGAGGGGGGGCGCAGATAAAGGGGTGATAGAGAGATACGCGGAGAGGAGTGAGAGAGCGAAAAATGGGAGAGAGAGAGACAGGGTCATGGGGAGAGAGGGGGCAGGTCACGCTGCCAATGTGGGTGAGGCTATAGCTGGGCTGGTTACCATTAAAGAGTGTTTGGATGTAGGTTTAGGGAATTAATTCTTTCTTAAGAGTTATGTTTAAAATTGAGTTTATAGAAAGTTTTCTTTTCACAAATTAAGAAAAAGTTAACTTTTGAACACTTATTTATAAAAATATGTCTGCAATTTCTAATTAAACTATATAAACTTATTTTCTGTTTGAAAATAAGTTTTAAAAAATTAGATTCCTGCAAACTAGTTTAAAAAAATTAGATTCCTGCAAACTCATAATCTTCTCGTACCCATGTTCAAACAGCCCCATGGTATTGTTGTTTATGTGTTCTTTCCATGTTGTATTTTTGTGATGCATTAATGATTTCAACGAAATACATAGAGTTTCACAAAAGTCAAAAATAGTTGAAGAGGTGATCCTGAATCAATGTAATAACTAATAGTAGCTGGTTGAGTTCCCGGGACGTTACAATTACTAACAAAGAAAAGTCATTTTAATTAAGAATTCGACTTAACACTGCCATTGACTTCTCCTCAACTGTCAGGTACACACACATTGCCACCGTGCTCGTAGCCTTGTTGAAGAATCTCTCGCAGAGAACACGTTAAACGTGTCCACAATGTTGACTTCATGTATGGTATATAAAGGCTTATATATCACATATATAGAAACACGAGTTGGGGGGATAAACAAACACGTAGTTGCCCCATGTGCATGCATGGAATCTCAGTGGACAGGTCCAGAAATAATATGGACAAATGATGCCAACAAAAGTGACGGTTTCGACCAAGTTTCGTTCGTTCAACAAACCTCTCTGTATTTTTCCTTCGTGGAAACGACACATGATAACTACTTCGGTTCTTCCTCCTCTTAAACTAAACAAAAAAAAAAAAAAAGAAATCGCTCGGCGTTTTGCTGTTGATTTGTATGTAGTAGCCTTGTAGGTCACATGATCTGTGACACCAATATAAAAGTAATATAAAGTAGAGTCTAAAATGGCGTCCAAACAAATTGCTTGGAAAACCTCTCGTGATTCCTGTTTTATTCATGTGCTGATTCTAAATAAAAAAAATGCATGAATATCTTCTTCCACATTTTTTATTTCTTCTTTTTCGTTTTTACTCTTTTATCTTCTCACCACATTTTAGACGATCTAATTTTTTAACTTAATGGATATATATATATATACTATACCAACCGCTTGATAATTAATTTAGAATCAAAAGACACCGTCTTATATAAGTGCTATACATTTATCTCGAACATATCAATTAGGGATTGAACTTTCGTAGCAGTATCACCTAAGCCTATCAATCGGATGAATATGGATTGGATAGATTTAAATCTGTATCCATATCCAAATTGGACGATATCCGACGGATATTAAAAGTAAGTATCTGTAAGGCCAAAAAATGAGGCCCACCAATTATGTTCCACGTACCGGTGGTCCATGACCCGATTGACGATAGCCCACGACTCGGATAGCCCATTATGAGTGAATCCGGCCCGTCTTACCCTCCATATCCGACCACCAAAAAATATCAAGTTGAATTTGGGATCAAATCCCAATAGAAAATATGATTTTTGAGATCATCAATGCAGAGATCTCATATTATATATTAGATTTGGAGCTATCTTTGACTTACTTTCAAATCCCAACAATATATATATTTGATTTGGGACCATCAGTGGATGATCCCCCAAATCCCAACAATATATATTTTTAATTATAGATCATCATGGATGATTCTCAAAATCCCAACAACATATATATTAGATTTGGAGTTATCAATAACTGATTTCCAAATCTCAACAATATATGTTAAATTTGGAAACTTCATTAATTGATTCCATAAAATCTCAAACAAAATATGCATGTATATTTATCAGGGATGAGGAGGATAATTTCCCCTACAGTTCAATTTATAGAAGTGGGATTAAAACTTGGATTGGACTTTTTGTGGAAAAGAAAATTAATTTGGTAGCTTGAATCTGTTTTTTTTTCTGTCTCAATGACTGATTGGGTCTTTAGAGTGCTATCGCGCGACCTCTTTATAGGCTGCCTGTGTATCCCTTGGGGATCAAGTCACACGTAGTTCCTTTAAGACTCTTGTAACTGCCTTGCCACTAAGTGTTTAGTGGGCTTTTTTTCAGGGAAACGTTCTCCACGTTTACGCTCCACGTCGGACCCTTGATTATCCACGTTTCGTGTGTAGTGGGCCTTAATTGCCAACTTGGCAGTTACAGACGTTTCATCCCTCTGACCGTTTCTTCAGTCTGTTCGTGGCCTTTTGGCATACTCGTTTACCCGTCACGTCTTTTTGAGTACGCCCGCGAGGCGGAAGATCACCCGACCATACCTCTTGTCTTGGTCATGTCTTCTCTGCTCGTATGCCAGGAGCAATGTAGTCCAACCATACCTCTTGCCTGGTCGTGCCTTAACTGCTCGGGGTGGTATTCTTTCGCGAGGCGCCTGACTGTCTGATTAGACCCTAGATCTAATCGTGCCAACGCATTTGGGAAAGTCATCATTGCTCAGAATCAAACTCTGATTCGCGGGGCCAACGCATGGCCCATATCCGTCTTGCTATGACATGTCAGTCCTGGCTTGACACGTGTCGTGGTGCCAATTTTTACCTCCACAGATGCCCCCTCTCTTGCTCTTTTGAAATGTCGAGAGAGCATGAGATCAGTAAAAATCATCTCGCCTCCACCCCTCTCGGGGGGTCAAAGATCTGCTCGCCTGTTTCCTTGAGAATTTCTGATCCGTTCAAGATTTGACTGCTGATTTGCTGTGTTAGCATTAATGGAGCATGGCCTCCTGTGGTGTTTGGAACATCCAAACGTCAGTGCCTCTTCAGATTTTGTGAAACCTATTTTATTGGCAATGACTGCTCCTTGATATCTGCAGCGAATAAGTGTTGCCATCTTTTTGAAGCTTCGCTTCGGCGTTATTTAAGGGTCGAGAGGGAGGCGCTCCTCATCCCATCTCGTTTTTTTCCTTTGATCTTTGAAAGCTCCATGGATATTGCCACTATCATGGAGAAAACTGCCATTACCGCAGCCCTTCACAGAGAGTTGGGCATCTCCTTAGACTTTGCGGTTGACGAGTTGGCTGAGGATGAGGTCCCCACTCTCTATCTTGATTTCGTTATCCTCCATCCCAGCTATTTCAAGGATGGAGGTGGCAGAGTTTCTTGACTTTTTTGGCCTCCACCCTATCTCGGTTGTTCCCAACGTGTACCACATCTTGATGTGTGTGGTCGCATTGGGAAGGAGGACTGGGGTTGAACTTGGCCTGATCGAGGTCCGCTGGATCTATCAGGTCAAGGCTTGGACGGTCAGGGCATCAAACTGGTCCTTGGCATGTCCCGGGGTGAAATCTCTGACTAGCAGGATCGCAGGATCCGGGTTCAGGGTCCCTGGATGCCAGATGGATGGGATTCTTCCTACCACCACTTGTGTCATCCCCGGAAGGCGAAGGTGGATGCCCCCAGGACGGATGTCGATGAGGTCAAGAAGGATGGCATCTCCCGGGTGATGGAGTATCCGGACCAATCATGGTGGGAGCTTCTTGGATTGGAAGAACTGTGACGTGCGTCATCCGAGGCGTGATTTCTTGCCGGTATGGTTGAGACTGCCGATGGCCTGGGTTTGGTTCCCCATCCTCCTGCTCCGGTCAAAGGGACGCAGTGACGCTCTCTTAGGCTCCTCCGATTGGGCTTTGGATCATGTTCCATTGCCCAACCGGTGGACCTTACCTCTTCGCCGCTGCCCTCTTCATCATCTTCCTCTTCTTCTTCTTCATCGTCTATTCCCCTTTATGATACTGTTCCTCCCACCTGTGACATGGATGCTTACGCCCCACCGGTGGTGCCCTCGGTGATCCCGGGTGCTGGTGCAGAAGCTGCTCCTATTCTAGAAGATCGTCTTCTGGGTGTTAACCTCCCTATGAACGATCCATCTAGGAATTTGCAAGCCTCAGCTCATGCAGCCATCCTCTCCATAGATCAAGAACTGCAGTTTCTTCGTGAAGCTTGCGAGGGTGATGTAGAGGTTCATCTTCTGGACTTCATCAGCGGCTACCGCTTGGGCTATGCTGACCACTCACGTGGTTTTTGAGAGATTAGCAACGAGGAGCTGCCCATACTTCACTGCGCCGCACGGGAGAGGAGGGTCCATGGGAAGGGCCAAGCAGAGAACAGAACATAGGGTTGAACATGTATATATATTTTTTTGTGTAATGTTTATCCAATAAATGAATAAAAAAAATTACTTTTTGGGTCAACCTTGCTCTTGTCTTGTGCACTCGTGTCGTTTAGCCAAGTCTCTAAAGAACATAGGCTATCTTCCTCGTTGTATGCTTACTTTTTCCCACCTTAGCGCTTCAAAGCTAAGTCGCCTCGATTTCAACCGCAACTCACCCGCGCTAAGCAAATAGGTTACTCTGCGTGAAACGAGTAGAGATGCCTTGTGTCATGCCCTCGATCAGGATGTTCATGGTCGAATCCATCTGGTTGTAACGACCCTCCCGCCGATCTGTCCTTTCATGAGGCTACTTGGAAAGTTAGAGACAGAAATATCATAAACTTGCCACGTAAGCTAAAAATCTCTCGAAACTGATGCCTCGTCTCCCGCGCCAGCTATCCCTCAAATTCTATACAAGATTTCGATGGCAAATCCTCCACGATCTCGATTTTTGTGCCTTTGCTTTCATTGCAGGAAGTTCTCAAGGAAGAACCGTGTTATGCCTGTGTCATTTGGAGCCATTTTGGTTAAGCCTTGGTCACATCTGTGTCACGCCCCAGAGCGGCCGTCCCGTGACGCGGCAAGGGTATATATGATATCAGCAGTCTATACAAGAGGTCAATAATATACTCAAACAAAATCGACAATGACAACACAGACAACAAAGAGGCTGACATAATATATACACAAATAGCGGAAGCTAAAAGACTGAGTCTGTAATTCAAAGACATATTACAGACTCGATACATAATCAACTATCCTGTGAGAGCCAATATATACAACGACATCCAAATATAATACAAACGCGTGCTCAAGCACGGAATACAATACATACAAGCAAAGGGGGATGCTGAATGGCCTCTCACACGAAGAACGTGACGCTGCTCCGCTACTGCTGACGTGCCTCGGGGAGCTCCTCCTGCTGATCCGACTCAGATATCACTGGGGAAAAATATATGCGAGGGGTGAGCCACACGCTCAGTGAATAGCTCAACCCATGCATCACAATTCATATTAACCTCAAATCATTCATAGCCTCTAAGTGGCAACAACTACACAAACCAGTGGGTCGCTCATCGCCAACCCACTACACCCTCACCCTCACCCTCAAACTGGTGACATGGTCTTTTGGGACTGACTAGGCTGTTAATCACCCTTGGTCCACCGATAGCCTCTCCTCCACACCGTAGCTCGCCTGGTCTACTCCCACGATTCAGCACAGTCCGAAACCAAATCAGGAGGTGCCTACTGATGGGAGCCCTCTGCCAGGACGGCCTGTCTAACGCTGAGAAGTCCCTACACGGATCCAACGAAGGGAAGAGAAACAGCCTACCCACACGGATACGATCCACTTGGATCCGCCGACACCGATCTCAACTCTACAAATGTCATGAATTCTTCAGAATTCCTCCAGGGCGCATAACTAAGATGCGGGGAAGCATATATTATAACCACAAGGTTATAATATTCTCTAAGGCATGCTAATTACAAAACTCGCATTTGATTTAAATAAATTAAACTAAATGGGACGCATGCGTAGGTCGAGGCTTCCCTAGCATGAAAACATGGTATCACGATGCTTGGGCCTTTACACATATCATAACGGTGCATATCCCTAACATGCAAGGCCTAGGGTGGCATGGATACTACATAATAATCATGCATGCATAGTTTACAATTAATATTATCTAATATGCAATCATGGTGCCCCAGGGAGGGCAATGCACGCCTACGTGCATCGAACGCCTCCCTACTGGGTTGGATTGTCCCACTCACCAATACCCGGGTCGTCGCGTGATTGCCCGTCGAGATCTACAAGACATGGGAATCAAAATGGTGAGTAAAATACACAAATACGCAAGAAATACGATAGAAATACCCAACACTAGGACAAGCATGCATACGGGCCCGTACGCACGTGAGTCCGAGTGCCCCGACACACTCCCGCACCGCCGGGCAGCCATGCGCATAGCCACCCGCACGCACACGCACGGGTGCGCACGCATGCACGCACACCCGCGCCCCGGACGCACTGCCGCTCCCCAGCCCGCACACCCAGGCGCGCTGCCGCGCCCCTGCCCGCACGCCCAGACACGCTGTCGCGCGCGCGCACCACTCGTCCAGCCCCGGGTGCACCCGCGCGCACTGCGCCCCAGCGCAACACCTCGCGCGCACACCCGCACGCACTGCGCCCCAGCGCAGTACCCCCGCGCGCACTGCGCCCCCTACACAGCACCCGCTCGCACGTCCACGCGTACAGCCCGACTGCGTGCCTGCGCCTGCCTGCGCTTACCTGCGCGCAGTCTCACGCGCGCCCGAGCCACTCCCACACCCCCAACAGCCCCCCCAACCCCCTAACCACCATGGATGCCATGCATACCCATATGCAACCCTAAACAAGCATCTACACAAGAAAAAGGAAGGAAGAAAGCTCACCCAAAGAGAGGAAGGGAAGGGGAGGAATTCGGGTGCTCTTCGCGCACCGATTCGCCACCACCAAGACCACCACCACCAAGCCCTCTTCTCAGCCTAAGAGGGGCTGAAAACAGAGGAGAAGAGGTGCCATGAGAGGAGGAAAAACAAAGGGAAATGGAAATCTAACACCATGGAAAGATAGATCGGGTCCTCACCTTTCTTTTCTCCTTCTAGGGCTTTTCTTTTTAACCACCCTAACTAGATCATAAAGGGGAAATAAAGAGAGGAGATGAGAGGTTTTGAGAGAGCTTGAGAGAGAAGATGATGAATAGTGCAACTATTCTTGGGCGTGGACTTCATTTAAGCACACACACACACCACACACACACCACACACACACTCACACACACACTCACCACTTACTCTTAGGGAAAAAAAAAATTAGGTTAAGCTAGGTTTAGGTGCACTTTGACCCTAGTCAACCCAACCACACTAGAAAACAAACCCAATTGACCAAGTCAAGGTCAACATTAACCAAGTCAAGTCTCCCAATGACTTTTTGCTTGGTCAAAACCCGGACGAACGTCTTTCCGAGTGAGGCGGGTAAGAGGAACGGCTATCTTGGAGAAACCCTCCACAAACCTCCTGTAATAACCCGCCAAGCCCAAGAAGCTCCGAATCTCTGTGGGGTTCGACGGTCGACGTCAATTCGACACGGTGAGCGTCTTCTCTGGGTCCACAGCTATGCCCTCACCGGAAATCACATGGCCCAGAAAAGCCATACGCTCCAACCAGAACTCGCACTTGCTGAACTTGGCGAACAACTGATGTCTGGCCAAAGTCTCCAAAACAGTGCGAAGATGGTGAGCGTGCTCCTCAAGACTCCTCGAGTACACCAATATATCATCGATGAATACTACCACAAAGGAGTCGAGGAAGGGTCGAAATACCCGGTTCATCAGATCCATGAAGGCCGCCGGCGCGTTCGTCAACCCGAATGGCAGTACTCTGAACTCGTAGTGCCCATACCGGGTGCGAAAGGCCGTCTTCGAAATGTCTGACTCCCGGATCTTCAACTGGTAGTACCCCGAGCGGAGATCGATCTTGGAGAAGACACACGCTCCCTGAAGCTGGTCAAACAGATCGTCGATCCGCGGCAACGGGTACTTGTTCTTCACTGTCCGTTTATTCAACTGCCTGTAATCAATACACAGCCGCAGTGAACCGTCCTTCTTCCGGACGAACAGGACAGGGGCTCCCCATGGAGACACACTCGGAGGTGCGAAGCCCTTCTCCAGCAACTCCTCTAACTGCTCCTTCAGCACCCTCAGCTCTGCGGGAGCCATCCGGTACGGAGCCCTCGAAACCGGCTCGGTCCCCGGAAGCAGATTGATCTCAAACTCGATCGCGCGATCCGACGGTAATCCCAGAAGATCATCGGGGAAAACCTCGGGATACTCTGCCACGACCGGAGTCTGACTGATATCTGCCCGCAGCGGTGCATCCTCCAAAGCAATATAAGCCAGAAAGCCCTCGCACCCACCCTGAAGGAGTCTCCACGCCTGCATGGACGACACGAACCCCAAAGGAGCCACGTCTCGATCGCCCACGAACTAGAAAGACCTCCGACCAGGAAGGTGGAATGACACCGACTTGGCAAAACAGTCGATGCTGGCATGACTAGCTGCAAGCCAATCCATCCCTAGGATGGCATCAAAATCCGCCATCGCAAGCTCCACCAGCTCTACCGGGAACTCATGCTCCGCGATCTCTACCGTACACCCTCGGTACACCGAACTGAGGAGAATACGGTCTCCCACGGGCAATGACACCTCTAACACAGCATCTAGAGGAGCGGATGCCATACCCGTCCGTCTCGCGAAAGCGGGAGACACGAACGAGTGGGTGGCTCCGGAATCAAATAGTACATAAGCAGGAAGCTGGGAGATCTGAACAGTACCTCTGACCACGCTGCCTGATGCCTGGGCCTCCTCTGCCGAAAGCGCTGCCACTCGGCCCTGGACGAACTGAGGCTGAGGAGCAGGGGCACGCCTCGCCTGCTGCGCTGGCTGCCTCCTCTGATCAGCACGGCCACCCTGTGGCTGCTGCTGCTGACGCTGAGGCTGCTGCTGCGGCTGGCGCTGAGGCTGCTGCTGCTGCTGCTGGCGCTGCTGCTGAAACGGCTGCTGGAACGGCCGCTGCTGCAACTGCTGCTGCTGGGGCATCACTGCGGGTCGGCCAGCGTCGGGGCAATTATACAGAATATGCCCGACGCGCTGACAGTGATAACAGCGCCTCGTCTCCGGTCACCTCGTCTGGACTGGCACTGCTGCGATGGGTGCCGGACCTCGCACTGGCACCGCATCTGCTGGAAGAGAGGGAGCCGCTGACTGCTCGAAGCGGGCCCTCTTCTTCTTGCGCTGCCCTCTGTCCTGACCTCTGGGTGGCCTCTGGTCTGTCGACGTGGTCGGAGCCCGCACCTGGATCCCGAGGTCTCTCTCGACGGTCTTCGCCCGAGACACTAAGTCAGAGAACCTCGTGAAAGCATGGGCGGTGACGTGCACTCGGATGGCACTGCTGAGACCGAGCTCGAATCGACGGCACCTCATCTCCTCGTCCATCGCCAGAGCTGGAGCGAATCGGGACAGCCTCGTGAACCGCGTGGAGTAGTCAGCGACGGACATAGTGCCCTGAGTCAGCTGCTCAAACTCCTGCATCACTATCTGTCGCGTCGAGAAGGGGAAATACTCCTCCAAGAAATATCCCCTGAATCCCGCCCAAGTGAGCTGCTCCAATCCCTCTGGGATGTCCACTGATCTAGTAGCCCACCACTCGGCGGCGCTACCCTTCAGCATAAATGCGGCCAGGGAGACCCGCTGGCGGTCTGTGCAAAGCATCGTCGAGAAGATGGTATCCACCTCCATCAGCCATCTCTCTGGGGCAAGGGGGTCCTCCGTCTGACCCCGGAACTCGGGAGGGTGGAGCTTCAGAAAGGCTGAGAGTCCACTCTGCTGGACCCTCGCTGCAGCCTCTAGCCCTGCCTCCCTCTCCTGAGGATCCTGAACTCTGACCGCCGGAATAGCCACAGGGACTGGGGGCACATCGGGTACCGCAGGTGGATCCGCCACCAGGGGAACCTGCGGAACTGCCTCGCGGGCCGCCCGCAGCTCCTGTATCTCCCGTGCCTGATCTGCCAACACCCTCGTCTGGGTCTCTACCAAATCTGCTAATCGCGCAAACGCGCGCTCCCAGGCAGGAGGCTCCTGCGCTGATCCTGGCCTCTCGGCTGAGGACTCACCAATAGCATCCTCGACTCTAGCAGGTCCGGAGACCTCCAAGGGTCGAGAGGGACCACGTCCGCGCCGTCCTCTGCGAGGAGGCATATCAGCAACTTAAGAAAACCAGACACTAGGATCAGAATACGCATATAGAAATCCTAGGACTCATCTCTATGAAAAAGAAGACATTTGGCTCTGACAGGACCAGGCTCTGATACCAACTTTTGTCACGCCCCAGGGCGGCCGTCCCCGGGACGCGGCAAGTGTATATATGATATCAGTAAACAGGAGTCAATAACATACTCACACAACAGCTAAAATGACAACACAGATAAAGCAGGGCTGACATGATATATACACCAAGTGCGGAAGCTAAAAAGACTGAATCTGCGCGCCAGCTACGCCCCGCGCGCACCACGGCCGCCTCGCCGCGCCCCGCGCGCACCCTGCACGACCTCCCTGCACACACCGCCCTCTCGGCCATCACCCCCAGCACACCCAGCACACACTCCGCGCGCATCGCCCGCTCGCACAGTCTCCCCGCACCAGCCACTCGACCAGCTCCTCTCGGGTGCACCCGCGCGCAGCACGCCCAGCGTCCGCACGCCCAGCACACCCACGCACAGCTGCTCGACCAGCTCCTCGCACCAGACCCGCGCACAGCACGCCCAGCACACGCGCCCCTGCTGGCCACCAGCTCCCCCCCTGAGCGCACGCCCGCGCACACGCCGCATGCACGCACGCGCGCGCGCCCAGCCTGCGCGCTGCCTGAGCTGTTGCCGCTGCTGCCTGCTGCCTGGAACAGAACCCCCCCACCGCCCGAGTACCTCCACCACCCACCCAATGGCCTCCGACGGCCTCCGACCGCCCCCAACCACCTCTGACGACCTCCCACAGCCGCCGACCACCTCCCAAACACAAAAACCCCCTCCTAGCAAGCATCTAAGCATGAAAAGAGGGAAAGAAAGCTTACCAAGGAGGAGGAAAAGGTGACCGGGTGCTCTCCGCGCACCGAAACCTTTCTCAAAGGCCCTCCTACGCCCCGATCTATCTCGGCCTTCGAAACGGCCCAAAACAGAGGAGAAAGAGGGGAGGATGGGGAGGCTAGGATCGCCGAAACGGGATTTGAAAGCACCGGAGTATAGATCAGGACCTGATCTACACTTCTTAGGTTTTAGGTTTTTGGTTTTGAGGGGTCTAAGGCCTTCAAAACGGAGAAAAATGAGAGAGAGGAGAGAGGGAATGATTGGTAGGGATGATGAATAGTGCCCCTCTAAATTAGATCCCACATATATATAGTGAGCGACTTAAAAACCCAGATACGCCCCGGAACTGCGAAATTTTAGAAACGTTACCGGAATTCAATGAAATTTTCATGAGTGGCTTAAAATGGTACCAGGACACATAATATGTAGTTAGATTTTCAATCGGAGTCCTCTAACTCAGGACGATAGCTAACAGTCCAAAATTATGCGGTTCCGATCGAAAAGTGCAAAAATTTCAAAAACGGCTAAAATGCTCCAATGGTTACCAACAGGCCAAAAAGCGACACATATATTACATTGCTGTGCCACCGCAAGTGAATACATAACCTGTTTGTGAGCGAGCCTTGTGAGGATCTGAAAGATATCCTGAATCTGCATAACCCTTTAGTTGTGCACCATTATTGGAATCCTTTGCATAGAATAGACCCATGTCTGACGTTCCACGAAGATAACGAAAAATGTGCTTCACACCATTCCAATGCCTTCGAGTTGGTGCAGAGCTAAATCTGGCCAATAAATTAACTGAAAATGCAATGTCAGGTCTAGTGCATTGAGCCAAATATAATAAGGCACCAATTGCACTAAGATATGGTACTTCAGGACCAAGAAGATTTTCAGTATCTTCTTTTGGACGAAAAAGATCCTTCTTTGGGTAACTTTACTACCATTGGAGTACTTAATGGATGACATTTGTCCATATTAAAACGCTTCAGGATTTTTTCAACATATGTTGTTTGATGAACAAGTATCCCATTTGAACTTTGCTCAATTTGCAAGCCGAGACAATATCTTGTTTTCCGAGATCTTTCATTTCAAACTCCTTTTTCAGATATTCGGAAGCCTTTTCGAGCTCTTCAGGAGTCCCAATTAGATTAATATCATCAACATATACTGCAATAATGGTAAATCCGAGTTCCGTTTTCTTAATAAATATACAGGGGCATATTGGATCATTGACATATCCTTCTTTTATTAAGTACTCACTAAGACGGTTATACCACATTCGTCCAGATTGCTTTAACCCATACAAGGATCGTCTTAGCTTGATTGAGTACATGTTTCGTGGTTTTGCTTCAGGCAATTTTAGTCTTCTGGAACTTTCATATAAATGTCGGTATCTAATTTTTCATATTAATATGCAGTAAGCACATCCATTAGCTGCATGTCAAGTCCTTCTGAGACTACAAGACTAATTAAATACCGAAATGTGATTGTGTCCATCACAGGAGAATATGTCTCTTCAAAATCTATCCCAGGTCTCTGCAGGAAACCCTGTGCCACAAGACGAGCTTTGTATCTAACAATCTCGTTTCTTTCATTTCGTTTTCTCGCAAACACCCATTTACATCCTACTGGTTTAACACCTTCAGGGGTTAGGACTACTGGTCCAAATACTTGGTGTTTTGCAAGTGAATCCAATTCTGTTTGAATAGCAGCTTTCCATTGTGGCCAACAATTTTTTCGTCTGCATTCATCCACTGAACGTGGTTCTAAATCATTATCTGAAATGATTTCTGTAGCTACTGCAAATGAGAATATATCATCAACAAGCACTTGCTTTCGATCCCACAATATTTGTGAATTTGCATAATTTATGGAAATTTCTTCATTTCCATGTACTTGTTCTTCATGCACGGGCATCACTTCAGGGACGTCAGTCTCTTCAGGGACTTGTGTCACTTCAGGGACTTCTTCCTATGTAGGAGTTATTATTGTGGGTCTTTCAAGTGTTTCATACTCTTCTAGAGAATTATTCTTCATTGTTTTTCTCCTTCGGGGAGCTGAATCTTTTGAGCCTATAGGTCTTCCACGCTTCAGGCGTGTTTTTGTTGATTCATTAGCTGGCATATTAGCAGTTTTTCCTATTGGAACATTAATTCGAGCTGGAGTATTAGCAGCTGGAATATGTGATTTCATCACTTTTGCTGCATCATTGAATGCATCTGGCAATTGATGCGCAATTCTTTGAAGATGGGTGATTCTTTGCACTTCAGTTTCACATTGATTAGTGCGAGGATCAAGATGAGACAAAGATGGAGTTTTCCATGTAAGTTCACGTCGTTCTTCTGGCGACGGATTTTCTCCCCCTAACGACGAGAATATTGTCTCATCAAAATGACAATCCGCAAATCGAGCGTGAAAACATCCCCTGTCAATGGTTCAAGATATCTTATAATAGAAGGAGAATCAAAGCCTACATAAATTCCCAATCGACGTTGAGGGCCCATTTTAGTTCGTTGTGTAGGAACAATTGGAACTTGTACAGCACAACCAAAAATTCGAAGATGTGAAATATTTGGTTGATGACCCAGTACGAGCTGTAAAGGGGAATATTGATGATAAGCAGTTGGCCGAAGGCGAACTAATGCTGCTGCATGCAATATAGCATGACCCCAAGCTGAAACGGGTAATTTTGTCCTCAAAAGCATAGGACGTGCAATTAGCTGAAGATGCTTAATAAATGATTCAGCTAATCCATTTTGGGTGTGCACATGAGCAACAGGGTGTTCAACATCGATGTCATGCGACATACAATAGTCGTTAAAAGTTTTCGATGTGAATTCACCAGCTCCATCAAGACGTATTGACTTTATAGGATAATCTGAAAAATGAGACTGTAATCGGATTATCTGAGCAAGTAGTCTTGCAAATGCAGCATTCTGAGTAGATAATAGACAAACATGCGACCATCTAGCAGATGCGTCTATCAATACCATAAAATACTTGAATGGTCCACATGGGGGGTGGATTGGGCCACATATATCCCCTTGGATTCTTTGCAAAAATGTTGGTGACTCAACATTGACTTTTGTAGGGGATGGTCTAACTATCAATTTTCCTTGTGAGCACGAAGTGCATTGATAGTGATTAGGTAAAAGAATCTTCTGGTTCTTTAACGAATGCCCAAATGAATTATCAATTATTCGACGCATCATAGTAGATCCTGGATGCCCGAGACGATCATGCCAAAGTGTAAAAATATCTGAATCATAGAACTTCTGGTTCATTACAGCATATGATTCGATTGTTTTTATGGTTGTATAATACAACCCAGATGAGAAAGCATGAAGTTTCTCTAATATATGTTTTTGGCCTGAAACAATTGAAGTAATGCATAAATACTCCATATTGTTTTCATTGATAGTCTCAATATGATATCCATTGAGACGGATATCCTTAAAACTTAGCAGATTTCTTCTGGATCTTGCTGAATATAATGCATCATTAATACAAAATTTTGTACCTCCTGGTAATATTATATTTGCTCTTCCGGAGCCTTCAATTAATTTCGTAGTACCAGAAATGGTATTAACATTTGCATTGATTAATGTCAATGTCGAGAAATATTGTTTATTTCGTAGGATCGTATGTGTTGTAGCGCTGTCTGCTAGACAAATGTCACCAACCATAGCCATTCTTGTAAAAAAAAAAAAGAAATAAATAAGATAAATATAAAAATAAGAAAAATGGATTTTAGATAACAAAGAAAAATTATAATTATAAAAATTATAAAAGTCTGATCGTACATCAGGTACGTGACCATATTTTTAAAGCACCAAATACATAACAATCATTTTCCTTGTGTTAGGGGTTTGTTCTGCAACCCTTTTCCCTTCAATTATGCTTTTGTTTAATAGCAAATCACTTCTAGTGATTTGAGATATTTTACAAACTTTATGATTGTTGTGCTTTCTCAACTATATAAATCATGATCTCATCATTCATGACCACAACTTCCATGGCGAACATAAAATAAAATGCATTTACTTCGGCTAATGATGCTATGCCATTGAGTTGAGTTATATGATATTTTAAAAAAATCGTTGTTCGACAACGAGAATATATAAAATTGATGCTCTCAATATTGCTACAACTGGAGCATATTTGAGGCATAATGGCCGGTGGACCTTTGTCAATGAGGTATTAATCTTTAAATCCTCTTCATTATGATGATGATGGTGAAATCTAATCATAATTTACATGTTCCTGCTGGGATACATGGATCTTTTTTTTATTTATTATTTGGTCCTTCAAGGACCCAAAAAATATATCATATAACTTTTGTTTGGTCCTACAGGGACACGAACAATCATGATTTTTGTATAGTCCTTCAGGGATAGAACAAAATAAAATTTTACATGTTCCTGCTGGGATACATGGATCTTTTTTTTATTATTTGGTCCTTCAAGGACCCGAAAAATATATCATATAACTTTTGTTTGGTCCTACAGGGATACGAACAATCATGGTTTTTGTATAGTCCTTCAAGGATAGAACAAAATAAAATTTTACATGATCCTTCAAAGATTCATATAATCATAATTTTTGTACAATCCTTCAGGGATAAAATAAAATAAAATTTGTATGATCCTTCATGGATACAGTATAGTCATAGTCCTTCAGGGACATTTTTAATCATATTTTTTTTACATGATTCTTCAAGGATCCATGTAATAATTTTTGTAGTCCTTCAGGGATAGAATAAAATTTACATGGTCTTATTGGAACACATTATTCATAACTTCTACATGGTCCTTCAGGGATCCATGTAATTACAATTTTTGTATGATCCTATAGGGACACATGACATTGTAACATTAAAATGAATTTCAAATCAAATATAAATATCAAATTAATTGATATTTGTGAGAACTTCTGGTTCACATAGATGTATAATATTTAAATTTTAATAAAAGATGACAAACATGGAACAGTTACATGAAAAATAAATAATCAAATGATAGATGCCGCATATTGTTGTATGGAAAAATTGCATACTAGTTTTCATAAATTAATCATATCATAACATATGTATGGAAAATTTTCATGGGGATTGCATGCATGGAAAATAAAAGATAGATGTATGCAGTACATCAGATGAAAATAAAATATAGATGTATACGGGTTCTACACATAATTTGCATATGGTTCCATGCATATTGAAAAAAATTAATCATATGTATGTAGTAGATGATTTACATAAAAAATACATAACATCAAGGGGGTGTATATTTTTTATATAGATCATTAAGAACCCATCGATACAAACCTTTCTCTTTAACAAAGAGCTTCTCGTGCTAATAACGTGTTGTAAACTAAATAGAATATGATATATAAGAGTATATAAACAAAGCACACAAGTATATAGAGAAGAGAAGTAGAGAGAGATTTCTTATTCAATATTTGTTTTTTTGAATACAAGAGAGAACCCCTCTATTTATAGGGTGCATAGAGGAATCCCAAAGGTGGAGAGTTACAAGTCTATAGAGGTGAGGGGGAGATAGTGGGGCAATAATGGGAGTGTTATGGAATAGAAGAGTGGGGGAGGTTATGGAGTTGAATGAGGGGGTTATGTGTTGAAGAGTGGTGGAGGTTATGTGTTAGAAAAGTGGTGGTTATCCACCACCATATTCACAACAATAATAATATTTTTACATACATATATTTTTCGAATCGGATATAGGCATATGCATATCCGATCCAATTATTTTCAGATACGAATACGGATTTTTCAAATATTGAATGTTTCTAAATTTTCAAACACAGATTTTGATATACTTTTAAATAATTGACCGACTTAATATCACCAACTTCACATTAACATCTCAATAACTATTAAAGCCTTCGACAATAAAAGAAAGAAAGCGAAAGTATTAGAAAAGGCGAAGGCCACAAAAGTACAACGAGTCAGCCCGAATCGCTGACCCAGGAAAATAAAGAAAAAAGAAGACCCCATTCAGATCTAGGAATCTCGAGGCATCATCATAAGATTATGATGGAGGAGGGACCACCACCTCGGAAACCGTGTGCGGTCGGACGTCTTTGAGGAGCCCAACGACCTGCTTCATCGTGGGCCGCTTATCGGGCAACTCGGCAGTGCACAGGTACCCGACCCGCAACGCCTCGATCATCTCACTCACCCACTCATCCCCTCCCCTGAGCCTCTGGTCCAGTGCCCTCAACCCCTTCCCCTCCTTCACCAACCCCCTAACCCAGCCCACCATCTCCTCTGACCCGGCCCGACCCGTGAGTAGCTCCATCAAAATCACACCGTATCCGTGCACATCGGACTCCACCGTGCCCGACCCCACGGACCCGAAATCGGCGATCCGGGCCTCAAAATCCTCGGCGAGGAGGACGTTAGAGGGCACGAGGTGGCCGTGGACCACAGGCCTCGACCCGCCGTGGTGGAGGAATGCGAGCCCGCGGGCTGTTCCCAGTGCGATCCCGTGTCGGGTCGGCCAGCCCATCCTCTCGGGCCGGGCTGTGTGGGTGGACGGGTCGAGAGTCGATCCGTTCTGATTCTCCCACGTGTCGAAGCTCCAGTCGTCCACGTGGGGCTCCAGCTCCAGCGGCTCGTGAATCCATCGGTGGAGGTCGCCCTTCTCCATGTACTCGTACAGCAACAGCTTCTTCTTCCCTGCCAGTGAAAATTTAATTGGACCTTTTAGTTTCATGTCAGAACAAAGTGAATGAACATCTTTTAATGAGATCAGTAATAGATGATGGAAATGTCCCTCACCTGTCATACATTAAATAAGATTGTCAACACTATCAATCATCTATCATGAGCGTTAGATCCTCTTATCTTAAGCTGAACATTAATTATCAAAATTACTGTGATATTCTATCATTAAAAAAATTTAAAATTAAAACTAACATTTAACCAAATTCATTCTCATTTAAAAAAAAAAAAAAAAAATTAATTAAAACCCAATGATCAAACCAGACAATTAAACTAATTAAAACCCAATGATCACATCAAACGGTTTAACTTGTGTTTGATTTAACCCGATCCACTTTTAATTTTAAGTTAGAACAAATGGAAGGAACATTTTTTAATCAGTTCAGTAAATGACAGAAATGCCCCTCACCTGCAATACAGTACCCAAGGAGGGGGAGGAGATTGGGATGCCGGAGCTTTGCCAGCTCCTCCAGCGCCGCCACCTCTTCCTCCTCCTCCGCCTCCACCGCCGAGTCCACCACCTTGATCGCCACGTGGATGTCACCGGGGAGCACCGCGCGGTAGACAGGACCCCTGCTCCGCCGGTGCTCTCCACCACGGCGGCGGCGCTGCCTCCTCTCCTCCGCCGCGGACGTCCCCTCGGCGAGCTGTGACTCCCTCCCGAACTCGGATGTCGCCGTCATCAGGTCCGAGAAGGTGAGGCTCATGAGCGGCTTCTCGAACATCACCACCGCCGCCGACCGGGCATCCTTGACGTCCGCCACCCACGTTTCGCCGGAGTCCGTCTCGAACGTGAACGGTCCCGACCTCTCCGCCGCCGTCCTCCAGGACGGCGCCGCCGCCAGCTTCCTCGTCACCATCCAATTCATCGAGTTCTTCCTCCTCCGCCGCCTCACACACATGACAACAATCCCCAAAACTGCGACCGCTAAAAGAAGCACAAGAGCAGCCGAAACGCCGCAAGCCAACGCTACCACGTGTTTCCTCCTCCGCTTGTGGTAACCATTCGTTCTTGCCTTGGCCGTCCCATGTTTTTTGGGAGACGAACTGTGGGTTTTGGAGGACCCAAAACGCTTTCTATCGTACCCAAAACCATTATTCCCAGTCAAGTTGTTGAACGAGATGTTCAAGTAATCTAAACCAGTCAAGGGAGGCAAAGAACCACTCAACAAGTTATCGGAGACGTCCAGGTACTTCAATGAATGGACGATTTTCGATATCGGTTTGAGATCCCCCGATATGTTGCAGCTGGAGAGGTCCAGGTGGTGGAGCCTATCGAGATTTTCAAGCCCGGAAGGGAAGGACTTCAGGTCGTTCTTCGAGAGGTCAAGAACCTCGAGATTCGTGAACCCGGTGAGCCGGACCGAGTTGGTGAACCTGTTGTTGGAGAGATTGAGAGACCGGATATTGGAAGCCGATTTGGATCCGACGGTCCCGCCAAGTGAATTCGAAGAGAGATCGACGTCCAGGAATGACTGGGAGGACCAGAAGGGGCTGGGGATGGAACCTTCCAGAGAATTCTTGGAGAGGTCGAGCCTCTGAAGATGAGTGAGATTGGAAAGGAAAATCCATGAGATCGCGCCGCTGATATTGAAGGATGAGAGTCTGATCTCATTGATCGGACTGCTGCAGTCGGTGCGCTCCAAATACTCGGAGGCGTTGAAGTCGGTGACCGAGTTGAAAGCTTTTAGAAAAAGTTGCGCGTCGGATGATGAGAGGTCGCATGAAGAGCACGCAGGGAGGAAGGACAAGAGGGAGATGAGGAGGAGGAGAAAAAACACAGAGGGACGGTTCATCGTTTTGGAATGAATCGGAACGAGTGAATAGTATTTGGCGGAGTGGGTTAACGGATATGGAATTTAAGACATGTTGAATTTGGTGGAGCTTTGCATTTAATTTGATCTGTGGTTTGTCGACATGAGTCATAAATGATCCAATTCAAAAAATCAACGGTTGAGGATTTTTTTAAGCGAAACGCATCTCGCGTGTGTGGATGTCAGATGTATTGGGGCAGTCGGGACATTGGGAAGGAAGGAATGTTAATTTAGTGTGACCTAATGGCTAATACACTAGGATTCGTAAAGAATGACAACTAAGATCGCATTAGTTGATTAGTTTTGGATTAAATTAGACAGAAAGATATGCATGCGTTCACCTGAAAGTGAGAGATGTTGGAGGGGTATAGTTTGTCTTGTTATGCTTTATTTTGAGATACTGGGATTAGGTTTTGCGTTGTGTTACTGACCGGCAAGGAGATCGATCCAATAAGACAAGTAGAAGTGTCCGAACTTAAAGGCAGCATTTGACGGTCAATACTTGCGTTGCGGTAGCTTGATTTTCCCGGCACGTCTCTTCCACATTTGTTAGTGGCGTTGAAGAAGGGAGAAAAAAAAAAAAAGTTTTATATTCCCCGATCAAAGGGACGTTCTAAAAGTATGATTGTGTATAATAATTTAATAAATTTAGATTCTTAGTAAGTTTAGTTTCTTTGTTATTAAAAAAACATATTTTTGTATTAAAATTTAAAATATTTTTTTTAAGAGTCATGCTATACAGGTCCCATTATATAGTTCCTATTCATAAACACCCTTAGGTGTCAATATAATATTAGTTTCTTGGTTGACTTTCACAAAAGGGTAAAAAACAAAATACAAAATTACCTATAATTAAAAACACACAGTTTCAACGTCAAATCCCTCTTTTTTTATTTACGGTTTCGTCTTCCCCATCCTCTCACTAAGGGTCCGTTTGGAAATACAGATTGAAAAGTAGCTTTTGAAATAAAGTTGCTTTTTAAGATGATTTTAGACTTTGACTTTTTTAGGATGCTTTTTTTAAAATCAGGAATCAATATTTGAAAGAAGTTTAATGTTTGGCAGAGAAAATTGCTTTTCAATTCAAAAAATCGATTTCGATAAAAAAAAATGTTGTTTTTGAGCTTTTTAAAACACAGATTTCGAGAGAAAAATTAAAAGTAATCCAGCTTCCGATTCTGCAAAAAGCTGCCCCGTTTAGCTGCACGCTTTTAGCTTTTCAGCTTTTCAAAAAACAAAAGCGCGCCGAATCGCGCAACCAAACGGGGCCTAAGTCAAATTAGGATTTTCAAATTCTCTTAAGTTTCTAAAAACGAAAATTCTAAACGAAATCACACAAACAATCTCTTCCTATTTTGTCTAAAACAACCAAAAGACCTAAAATTTGTTTGGAGCTTCACTTTCAATAATTTTTTGAACATTTTCTTCATCTGAATGTTAATCCCTTGCCAAAAATGGGTACGCAATGTTTTTGTTTCTTTCTAGACGCTTTTGTTTTTTTGTACGATCATTCGAGTAAAAAAAAAATCATAGAAAATTTATTCTCGATTGGTATATTGGTTTTTTCTATAATATATGAAAATAATTTATGACTGATGTGAAGAACTATATGAATCTAATGTTATTGAAAATTTTTAGTAACTCCTTGAATCTATTTTACTTAAAAATGCTTTATAATGTACAAATTGCTGCTGAATTTGAATTTGATGCACCTATTGAAATAATTTAACTGACTTTTTTTATTATGTATATTGTGTGTATTTGAATGTTGCAGATGTGATTGTGACATGATGTATGTAGAATCATTAACTAGTTATATATGTAACTGATAAATTGAAGTATGTAACTTATTTTTTTGTTATATGCATTTCCCTGTTTGTTTGATGTAAACTGACAATGGGTGAATGTAAGTGTTATATATGTGTCACTTTTTGGCATGTTGGTAACCATTGGAGCATTTTAGCAGTTTTTAAAATTTTTGCATTTTTCGATCGGAATCGCATAATTTTGGACTGTTAGCTATCGTCCCGAGCTAGAGGACTCCGATTGAAAATCTAACTGCATATTATGTGTCCTGGTACCATTTTAAGCCACTCATGAAAATTTCATCGAATTCCGGCAACGTTTCCGAAATTTCGCAGTTCCGGGGCGTATCTGGGTTTTTAAGTCGCTCACTATATATATGTGAGATCTAATTTTCGAAATCACTATTCATCATCCCTACCAATCATTCCCTCTCTCCTCTCTCTCATTTTTCTCCCTTTTGAAGGCCTTAGACCCCTCAAACCCAAAAACCTAAAACCTAAGAAGTGTAGATCGGGTCCCGATCTACACCCCGGTACCTTCAAATCCCGATTCCGGCGATCCTAGCCTCCCCATCCTCCCCCCTTTCTCCTCTATTTTGGGCCGTTTCGAAGGCCGAGCGAGATCCGGGCATAAGAGGGCTTTGGGGAAGGGTTTCGGTGCGCGGAGAGCACCCGGTCACCTCTTCCTCCCCCTTGGTAAGCTTTCTTACCCTCTTTTTCATGCTTAGATGCTTGATAGGAGGGGGTTTTTGAGTTTGGGAGGTGGTCGGCGGCTGTGGGAGGCCGTCGGAGGTGGTTGGGGGCGGTCGGAGGCCGTCGGAGGCCTTTGGGTGGTGGTGGGGGTTACTCAGGCAGTGGGGGTTCTATTCCGGGCAGCAGCGGCAGCAGCGCAGGCAGCGCGCGGGCTGGATGCGCGCGGGCGTGCGCTCGGGGGAGCGGGTGGCCAGCAGAGCGCGCGTGCAGGGCGTGCTGTGCGCGAGGAGCTGGTCGTGTGGGTCTGTGCGCGAGGAGCTGGTCGTGCGCGTCTGTGCGCGAGGAGCTGGTCGCGCAGGTTTGTGCGCGAGGAGCTGGTCGCGCAGGTCTGTGCGCGAGGAGCTGGTCGCGCGGCTGGTGCGGGGAGATGTGCGAGCGGCGATGCGCGCGGAGTGTGTGCTGGGCGCGCTGGACGGGTGGGCGGGTGCTGGGGGTGATGGCCGAGGCGGCTGTGGTGCGCGCGGGGCGCGGCGAGGTGGCGGAGGTGCGTGCGGGGTGCGCACGGGGCGTGCGGGGTGCTCGCGGGCCGGCGCGAGGCGTGCGGGGCGCGCGCAGGCTGTTGCGGCTGGGCGCAGTGGACGCGCGGTGCCCCGGGTGGTGCGGCGGTGTGTCTAGGCGGCGGGCAGGGGCCCGACGGTGTGCGGGGTGAGCGGGCTGAGGGCGGCGGTGCAGCCGGGCGGTCGGGTGGCCGTGCGGGTGGCTGTCGGGGGTGCGGATGGTTGTCGGGGTGCTCAGGCTAGCGTGCGTGCGGGTCGTATGCACGTTTGCCTGAGTGTTGGGTATTTATTTGTGTATTTTGGGGTATCTGTGGATTACACTCACCAGTTAATACTTTGTCTTGCAGATCTCGACAGACGGTCGCGCGTCGACCCGACTTTCGGTGAGTGGGACAACCCAACCCAGTTTGGGAGGCGCTATATGCCTTTGAGCGTGTACTGTCCTCCCCTGGGGCACATAGTTAGTATTAACTGTTGTTTTGAAATCCATGTAAGCATGATGTGTGTGTGTAGAATGCATGCCACCCCTAGACTTGTATGTTAGGTACTTGCACCCTTAGGATTTGTGCATGAGCCGTGTATCATGTCACCCCGTTACCTTGCTAGGAAAGCTCGACCTGTGCATGCGTCCTATTAGTTTGATTTATTTAATTAAATGCAAGCTTTAATATTGATAGCATGTTTAGGGAATATAAGGGGGCCTTGCGAGGTTAACATTGAGACCCGGGTTAGGGTACTCCGTGTTCCTCATTTGGTTGTCGGATGTCCTACATCGGGACCTCAGGTTACCCTCCCAAGGTCTCTTTTCCCTTTTGGTTGTCTCATTTATTTCCCCGCATCCTGGTTATGCGCGCTGGTGGAATTCAGAGGAATTCAAGACATTAGAGTAGTAGAGTTGTGCTGTCAGCGGATCCGAGTGGATCATATGCGATGGATAGGCTGTTCTGTTCCCTCTGTTGGATCTGTGTAGAGACTACCCCGGCGTTAGAAAGGTTGTCCCATGCAGGGGCTTCCATCAGTAGGCGCCTCCTGATTTGGTAGAAGGACTGCGCCGAACGTGGAAGTGGCCAAACGACCTACGGAGTGGGGAGAGACTATCGGTGGACCGAGGGTGACCAACAGCCTAGTCAGTCCCAAGAGCCTAGGTCACCTGTTGAGAGGTGAGGGTGAGGGTATGGTGGGCCGGTGATGCGACGACCCACAGGATTGTGTATGGATGATTATCCACCCATTAAGTCCCAACATCCTAGGTCACCTATTGAGGGTGAGGGTGAGGGTAAGGGTATGGCGGTTCGGCGATGTGACGAACCCCCGGATTTGTGATGTTTATGCCGCTTTGGGCTATTGGCTTGATTTAAATGTGGTTAATATGAACTGTATTGTGCTATTCACTGAGCGTGTGGCTCACCCCTCGCATATTATCTTTTTCAGTGATCTCTGAGGGAGGAGCTTCATGAGTGACTACACCAGTAGAGGAGTAGCGCCACGTCCCTTGAGTTTTGAGGCCATCAGCACCCTTCTCTTTGTTGTATGTATATATTCTGTGCTTGGGCACCTAGTTGGGATTATGTATGGATTTTATTTGTATATATATATGGACATGTTGGTTCTCACAGGATATACGATTATGTATCGAGTCTGTAGTATGTTGTTGATTACAGATTCAGTCTTTTTAGCTTCCGCATTTGGTGTATATATTATGCAGCCCTGCTTTATATGTGTTGTCATATTTGCTGTTGTTTGAGTATGTTATTGAACTCCTGTATACTGATATCTTATATACACTTGCCGTGTCCCGGGGACGGCCGCCCTGGGTCGTGACAAAAGTTGGTATCAGAGCCTCTTCTAGCAGATGCGGTGCCAGTGCGAGGGCCGGCACCCTTCGCAGCAGTGCCAGTCCAGATGAGGCGACCGGAGACGAGGCGCTGTTATCACTGCCAGCGCGTCAGGCATATCTTGTATAATTGCCCTGACGCTGGCCGACCCGCAGTGATGCCCCAGCAGCAGCAGTTACAGCAGCGGTCGTTCCAGCAGCCGTTTCACAGCCAGCAGCAGCCTCAGCGCCAGCCGCAGCAGCAGCCTCAGCGTCAGCAGCAGCAGCCACAGGGTGGCCGTGCTGATCAGAGGAGGCAGCCAGCGCAGCAGGCGAGGCGTGCTCCTCAGCCTCAGTTCGTCCAGGGCCGTGTGGCAGCGCTTTCGGCAGAGGAGGCCCAGGCATCAGGCAGCGTGGTCAGAGGTACTGTTCAGATCTCCCAGCTTCCTGCTTATGTACTATTTGATTCCGGAGCCACCCACTCGTTCGTGTCTCCCGCTTTCGCGAGACGGACGGGTGTGGCGTCCGCTCCTCTAGATGCTGTATTAGAGGTATCATTGCCCGTGGGAGACCGGATTCTCCTCAGTTCGGTGTACCGAGGGTGCACTGTAGAGATCGCGGAGCATGAGTTCCCGGTAGAGCTGGTGGAGCTTGCGATGGCGGATTTTGATGCCATCCTGGGGATGGATTGGCTTGCAGCTAGTCATGCCAGCATCGACTGTTTCGCCAAGTCGGTGTCGTTCCACCTTCCTGGTCGGAGGTCTTTCCAGTTCGTGGGCGATCGAGACGTGGCTCCTTTGGGGTTCGTGTCGTCCATGCAGGCGTGGAGACTCCTTCAGGGTGGGTGCGAGGGCTTTCTGGCTTATATTGCTCTGGAGGATGCACCGCTGCGGGCAGATATCAGTCAGACTCCGGTCGTGGCAGAGTATCCCGAGGTTTTCCCCGATGATCTTCCGGGATTACCGCCGGATCGCGCGATCGAGTTTGAGATCAATCTGCTTCCGGGGACCGAGCCGGTTTCGAGGGCTCCGTACCGGATGGCTCCCGCAGAGCTGAGGGTGCTGAAGGAGCAGTTAGAGGAGTTGCTGGAGAAGGGCTTCGCACGTCCGAGTGTGTCTCCGTGGGGAGCCCCTGTCCTGTTCGTCCGGAAGAAGGACGGTTCACTGCGGCTGTGTATTGATTACAGGCAGTTGAATAAGCGGACAGTGAAGAACAAGTACCCGTTGCCGCGGATCGACGATCTGTTTGACCAGCTTCAGGGAGCGTGTGTCTTTTCCAAGATCGATCTCCGCTCGGGGTACTACCAGTTGAAGATCCGGGAGTCAGACATATCGAAGACGGCCTTTCGCACCCGGTATGGGCACTACGAGTTCAGAGTACTGCCATTCGGGTTGACGAACGCGCCGGCGGCCTTCATGGATCTGATGAACCGGGTATTTCGACCCTTCCTCGACTCCTTTGTGGTAGTATTCATCGATGACATATTGGTGTACTCGAGGAGTCTGGAGGAGCACGCTCACCATCTTCGCACAGTCTTGGAGACTTTGGCCAGACATCAGTTGTTCGCCAAGTTCAGCAAGTGCGAGTTCTGGTTGGAGCGTATGGCCTTTCTGGGCCATGTGATTTCCGGTGAGGGTATAGCTGTGGACCCGGAGAAGACGCTCGCCGTGTCGAATTGGCGTCGACCGTCGAACCCCACTGAGATTCGGAGCTTCTTGGGCTTGGCGGGTTATTACAGGAGGTTTGTGGAGGGTTTCTCCAAGATAGCCGTTCCTCTTACCCGCCTCACTCGGAAAGACGTTCGGTTCGAGTGGTCCCCTTCTTGTGAGGAGAGCTTCCAGGAGCTGAAGCGTAGGCTCACCTCAGCGCCAGTTCTTACCCTTCCATCTGGGAGTGGTGGGTTCGCAGTATACACAGATGCATCGCAGTTGGGTGTGGGTTGCGTCCTGATGCAGCACGGTAAGGTGGTGGCTTACGCGTCTCGTCAGTTGAAGCCCCATGAGCAGATATACCCCACCCATGACCTTGAGTTGGCTGCGATCATATTTGCGCTGAAGATGTGGAGGCATTATCTCTACGGAGAGGAGTTCGAGCTCTTTACTGACCATAAGAGCTTGACGTATCTGCAGTCTCAGCCGGAGCTCAACATGCGACAGAGGCGTTGGGTTGAGTTCCTGACAGACTATGACTGTGACATCGCTTACCATCCGGGTAAGGCGAATGTCGTTGCAGATGCGCTCAGTAGGCAGCCCCTGGGCATGGCCGCCCACATGGCTGTCCGTCGTTGGAGGCTTCTGGAGGAGGCCGCTTGCTGGATCAGTGTTCGGGAGACCCCTGCGGGTGGCTTTTTGGCCAGGCTGGTGGTGCAGCCGGTTCTTCTCGACGAGATCCGCACGGCTCAGGCTCAGGATCCGCATTTTATAGTCCTTTCTGAGGGCGTCGCCCGGGGCGAGCGTCAGGACTACCAGATTCGCGCGGACGGGATCCTGAGATTCAGAGGCCGAGTGTGCATCCCCGACGACGCAGAGCTGAGGCGGAAGATTCTGGACGAGGCCCATCGCTCGAGGTACACCGTGCACCCTGGTGGCACGAAGATGTACAGAGGCCTTCGTCGCGGCTACTGGTGGCGCGGGATGAAGACGGATATCGCCCGTTTCGTTGCCCGGTGCCTAGTATGCCAGCAGGTGAAGTCGGAGCATCAGCGCCCTGCGGGGAAGCTGCAGTCCATTGAGATCCCTCAGTGGAAGTGGGAGCAGATCACCATGGACTTCGTCTCGGGTCTGCCGAGGTCACGTTCGGGTCGCGATGCCATCTGGGTGATCGTCGACCGGCTGACGAAGTCTGCTCATTTCCTCCCCATCCGACTCACCGATTCTCTGGACACCCTGGCGCAGTTATTTGTCTCCGAGATTGTCCGACTCCATGGCACTCCAGTCAGCATCATCTCTGATCGAGACGCGCGTTTTACTTCGAGGTTCTGGCGTAGCCTCCAGCACGCCCTTGGTACGAACCTCCATTTCAGTACCGCGTTTCATCCTCAGACGGACGGCCAGTCGGAGAGGACGATCCAGACCCTTGAGGACATGCTGCGGGCCTGTGTACTCGATTTTGGGGGCAGTTGGGAGAGGCACCTTCCGTTGGTGGAGTTTGCCTACAACAACAGCTACCACTCGAGCATCCGGATGGCTCCCTACGAGGCACTTTATGGCCGCAGCTGCAGGTCCCCCCTGTGTTGGGATGAGGTCGGAGAGCGCCAGCTAGAGGGACCAGAGATCGTTCACCAGACCTCCGAGATGGTGAAGACGATCCGCGAGCGTATCCGAGTCGCTCAGAGTCGTCAGAAGAGCTACGCCGACCGCCGTCGCCGTGAGCTCGCCTTCGAGGTCGGTGATCATGTGTTCTTGAAGGTGTCCCCGATGAAGGGCATCTTCCGATTCGGTGTGCGGGGCAAGCTGAGTCCGCGTTTCATTGGGCCATTCCTCATCCTCGAGCGAGTTGGGGAGGTGGCCTATCGCATAGCTCTGCCCCCACAGTTGGCTCAGGCCCATGACGTCTTCCACGTCTCGCAGCTGAGGCGATACGTCCACGATCCTGCTCACATCATCCCGTTCGAGCCGCTCGTCTTCGAGCCGGACTTGTCTTTCGTGGAGCAGCCGATTGAGATCATGGACCGCCGCGAGAAGAGGCTCCGCACCAAGACCGTCCAGCTGGTCAAGGTGCGATGGCAGCACCGTTCCGGTGCCGAGGCCACCTGGGAGCTCGAGGACGCCATGCGTGACGCGTATCCGCATCTTTTCCCTTCTTAGATGTTCTTGTATTTATTTTGAGGACAAAATTTCCTAAGGGGGGGAGAATGTTATATATGTGTCACTTTTTGGCCTGTTGGTAACCATTGGAGCATTTTAGCAGTTTTTAAAATTTTTGCATTTTTCGATCGGAACCGCAAAATTTTGGACTGTTAGCTATCGTCCAACTTAGAGGACTCCGATTGAAAATCTAACTGCATATTATGTGTCCTGGTGCCATTTTAAGCCACTCATGAAAATTTCATCGAATTCCGGCAACGTTTCCGAAATTTCGCAGTTCCGGGGCGTATCTGGGTTTTTAAGTCGCGTACTATATATATGTGAGATCTAATTTTCGAAATCACTATTCATCATCCCTACCAACCATTCCCTCTCTCCTCTCCCTCATTTTTCTCCCTTTTGAAGGCCTTAGACCCCTCAAACCCAAAAACCTAAAACCTAAGAAGTGTAGATCGGGTCCCGATCTACACCCCGGTGCCTTCAAATCCCGATTCCGGCGATCCTAGCCTCCCCATCCTCCCTCCTTTCTCCTCTGATTTGGGCCGTTTCGAAGGCCGAGATAGATCGGGGCATAGGAGGACCTTTGAGAAAGGTTTCGGTGCGCGGAGAGCACCAGGTCACCCTTCCTCACCCTTGGTAAGCTTTCTTTCCCTCTTTTTCATGCTTAGATGCTTGATAGGAGGGGGTTTTTGAGTTTGGGAGGTGGTCGGCGGCTGTGGGAGGCCGTCGGAGGTGGTTGGGGGCGGTCGGAGGCCGTCAGAGGCCTTTGGGTGGTGGTGGAGGTACTCGGGCAGTGGGGTTCTGTTCCGGGCAGCAGCGGCAGCAGCGCAGGCAGCGCGCGGGCTGGACGCGCGCGGGCGTGCGCGCGGGTGTGCGCTCGGGGGAGCGGTGGCCAGCAGAGCGCGCGTGCAGGGCGTGCTGTGCCCGAGGAGCTGGTCGTGCGGGTCTGTGCGCGAGGAGCTGGTCGCGCGGGTCTGTGCGCGAGGAGCTGGTCGCGCGGGTCTGGTGCAAGGGCTGGTCGGGCGGCTGGTGCGGGGGATGTGCGAGCGGCGATGCGCGCGGAGTGTGTGCTGGGCGCGCTGGACGGGTTGGCGGGTGCTGGGGGTGATGCCCGAGGCGGCTGTGGTGCGCGCGGGGCGCGGCGAGGTGGCGGAGGTGCACGCGGGGTGCGCGCGGGGCGAGGCACTGCGCGCGGGGGTGTGCGGGGTGCTCGCGGGCTACTGCGGCTGGGCGCAGTGGACGCGCAGTGCCCCGGGTGGTGCGGCGGTGTGTCTAGGCGGCGGGCAGGGGCCCGGCGGGGCGCGGGGTGCGTGGGCTGAAGCGCGGCGGTGCACCCGGGGTCGGGTGGCCGTGCGGGTGGTTGCCGGGGGGGTGCGGGTGGTTGCCGGGGTGCTCGGGCTAGCGTGCGTGCGGGTCGTATGCACGTTTGCCCGAGTGTTGGGTATTTATTTGTGTATTTTGGGGTATCTGTGGATTATACTCACCAGTTAATACTTTGTCTTGCAGATCTCGACGGACGGTCGCGCGTCGACCCGATTTCCGGTGAGTGGGACAACCCAACCCAGTTTGGGAGGCGCTACATGCCTTGGAGCGTGTACCGTCCTCCCCTGGGGCACATAGTTAGTATTAACTGTTGTTTTGAAATCCATGTAAGCATGATGTGTGTGTGTAGAATGCATGCCACCCCTAGACTTGTATGTTAGGGACTTGCACCCTTAGGATTTGTGCATGAGCCGTGTATCATGTCACCCCGTTATCATGCTAGGAAAGCCCGATCTGTGCATGCGTCCTATTAGTTTGATTTATTTAATTAAATGCAAGCTTTAATATTGATAGCATGTTTAGGGAATATAAGGGGGCCTTGCGAGCTTAACATTGAGACCCGGGTTAGGGTACTCCGTGTTCCTCGTTTGGTTGTCGGATGTCCTACATCGGGACCTCAGGTTACCCTCCCAAGGTCTCTTTTCCCCCTTGTTGTCTCATTTATTTCCCGCATCCTGGTTATGCGCGCTGGTGGAATTCAGAGGAATTCAAGACATTAGAGTAGTAGAGTTGTGCTGTCAGCGGATCCGAGTGGATCATATGCGATGGATAGGCTGTTCTGTTCCCTCCGTTGGATCTGTGTAGAGACTACCCCGGCGTTAGAAAGGTTGTCCCGTGCAGGGGCTTCCATCAGTAGGCACCTCCTGATTTGGTAGAAGGACTGCGCCGAACGTGGAAGTGGCCAAACGACCTACGGAGTGGGGAGAGACTATCGGTGGACCGAGGGTGACCAACAGCCTAGTCAGTCCCAAGAGCCTAGGTCACCTGTTGAGAGGTGAGGGTGAGGGTATGGTGGGCCGGCGATGCGACGACCCACAGGATTGTGTATGGATGATTATCCACCCATTAAGTCCCAACATCCTAGGTCACCTATTGAGGGTGAGGGTGAGGGTAAGGGTATGGCAGTTCGGCGATGTGACGAACCCCCGGATTTGTGATGTTTATGCCGCTTTGGGCTATTGGCTTGATTTAAATGTGGTTAATATGAACTGTATGCATGGTTGTGCTATTCACTGAGTGTGTGGCTCACCCCTCGCATATTGTCTTTTTCAGTGATCTCTGAGGGAGGAGCTTCCCGAGCGACTACACCAGTAGAGGAGTAGCGCCACGTCCCTCGAGTTTGAGGCCATCAGCACCCTTCTCTTGTTGTATGTATATATTCTGTGCTTGGGCACCTAGTTGGATTATGTATGGATTTTATTTGTGTATATATATGGACATGTTGGCTCTCACATGACATACGATTATGTATCGAGTCTGTAGTATGTTTTTGATTACAGACTCAGTCTTTTTAGCTTCCGCATTTGGTGTATATATTATGTCAGCCCTGCTTTATCTGTGTTGTCATATTTGCTGTTGTTTGAGTATGTTATTGAACTCCTGTATACTTATATCTTATATACACTTGCCGCGTCCAGGGGACGGCCGCCCTGGGTCGTGAATGTAAGTGCCTTCTTATTAAAGTAACTTACTTTTTGTTATGTGAAAGTGTCAATTTAAAAAGTGCAATCGATTTGATATTGAATGTAACTTATTTTTTAAAAATGTAATATTTGTGTATGTCATGATATACGTGGAGTCATCGGTACTTAGATATGTAAACTAACCAAATTTAAAGAATGTAATTAATTGACATTTGGTATATGTTATTGAATTTTTTGTTATATATAACTAACTACTATATAATGTAATAGACTTTTACCTAGAAAAAAGTCAATTCTAATACCATACAATAAAATGTAACTGAATTCATGAAGTGTTTCAACTATATCAAAATGAAAAAAATCATATCAGTGAAGGAAATACCACAACAACCTCAGTTTCGTACGTATATTTACAACATTACATGTTCAAAACTGCAATATAAAAAACCCTTCAACAAAATTCATTTTGGTTAAATTGCAGGATTGATTGTGAGACAGTGATCATTCACGCCCCAGGGCGGCCGTCCCCGGGACGCAACAAGTGTATATATGATATCAGCAGTCAATACAGGAAGTCAATAATATACCCTAAACAACATCAACAATTTCAACACAACAACAAAGGGGCTGACATGATATATACACAAATAGCGGATGCTAAAAGACTGAATCTATAACTCAAAGACATATTACAGACTCGATACACAATCAACTGTCCTGTGAGAGCCAATATATATATAATGACATCCAAATATAATACAAACATGTGCCCAAGCACAGAATACAATACATACAAATCAAAAAGGGATGCTGATAGCCTCTACCACTCGCGGAAATGTGGCGCTGCACCGCTACTGTTGGGTCTGTGTCATTTGGAGCGCTCTGTTTGAAGATTTGGGTACATAATTTTTTCTCTAAGTTATGTATTCCTGTTTAATTATGATTTTATTATGAGATGTCCAGTTTTGAGTTAGCTTTCGTACAGAAGTGGAATTAGACCAACTGGATTCTTGTAGTAAAAGTTATGGGTATTTTTCCAAGTATACCCCGGGGATGGAAATTCTGGCAGCAGCCCTGTTCCATGTTTAGCTCTCATTTTGGATTTTCTGGAGATATTATCTGATCTTTCCATGAACATGAAAGTTGTAGATAAGCTTCTTAGCTTTCCATCGGTCTTGGAATCAAGCAATTCGGAGCTGTATCGGGGAAGTTATGGCTGTTCCAGTGAAGCTTGCGCAGAATTTCTAGTCGAAGGGCAACTAGGTCTTTTCCCCTTTAGATATTTGTGTGCTAAAAAGGCTCTCTCTCTCTCTCTCTCTCTCCCTCTCACTTCCACGACCAGCCTCTTCTGGTCTCTCCTCTCTTTTCAAACCCCTCCCCCTAGGTGTTTGATAAAATGATTCAATGAGAAGAGAAGGTGGAGGTGCCAGTGGTGGTGGATCTTTGTGTTTATGTATTGTTTGTTGTTCTCCCCTCTATATCAAGCTCCCTTTTTGCATGTTCCCCCCCCCCTGTTTTGCTGCCATGGGGAGGCTGAGGAGGCTGAGTGGAGGTGGTGGTGGTGGTGGTTGCGGTGGCGGCGTTTCGGTGCGCGAAGGGCCCCCGAACCTCTCCCTTTCTTTTCCCTCCCAAGGTGAGCTCCTCCCCTCCTTTTTCTAGGTTTTCTTGGCTTAAGGGGGTTGTGGGAAAGTCATGCATGCTAGGTAGAGGTGTTTGGGGGTGTGTGAGAGGTTGGGAGGGGTTAAAATGAGGTTAGGAGGGCTTGGGCGCGCGCTGGGCGGTGTCTGCGGGCGCGCGAGGGCGCAGGCGGGTGCAGTCGGGCGCGCAGTCGCGCGCGGGTGCAGGCGCGAGCAGGGGTGCGCGCGGGTGCGTGCGGGCGCGCGCGCGACCGTGCGCGCGTGCGGGCAGGGCGCCTGGGCACTGTGCCTGGGTGCGGGGCAGGGCGCCTGGGCATGCGCCTGGGCGCGGAGCTGGGGACCAGTGCGCGCACGCGTGGCGTGAGTGCGTGCGCGTGCTGGGGCGTGCGCGAGGTGCTGCGCGTGGGGCGCGGGCTGGACGCGCGGTGCGCGCGGGCGCGCGCGTGCGTGCGGCAGCGGGTCGGGGCGCGCGTGCTGGCGCGTGGCAGTGCGCCGATGGTGCCGGGGTGTGTGCGTGCGTGCGCATTCGTGCGTGCGCGTGCGGGTGGCCGTGCGTATGGCTGCCCAGGGGTTCGGGAGTGAGTCGGGGTGCTCGGACTCGCGTGCGTACGGGCCGTATGTACGTTTGTCCGAGTATTGGGTATTTTTAGTGGTATTTATGTATTTTACTCACCGAATTGACTACCCTGTCTTGCAGGTCTTGACGGACGGTCGCACGACGACCCGGGTATTGGTGAGTGGGACAATCCAACCCAGTAGGGAGGCGTTACATGCACTTGGGCGTGTACCGTCCTCCCCTGGGGCACCATGGATTTATATTAACTTGTGTAATGTGTAATCCATGCAAGCATGATAAAAATGTAGTATGCATGCTACCCTAGACTTTGTATGTTAGGGACTTGCACCCTTAGGATATGTGTAAGAGCCATGCATCCTGTCACCCTGTTCTCATGCTAGGAAGCCTCGGCCTATGCATGCGTCCTACTAGTTTAATTGATTAAATTAAATGCTAGCATATGTGTAAACTGCATGCCTTAGGGAATATTAAGGGGCCTTGCGAGGTCAACATTGAGACCCGGGCTAGGGTACTCCGTGTTCCTTGTTTGGTTGTCGGGATGTCCTATATCGGGACCTCACGCTGCCCTCCCAAGGTTTCTTTCCCAATAATATTATACCCTTGTTATTATTATTATGCATGTTCCCCGCATCTTGGTTATGCGCCCTGGAGGAATTCTGAAGAATTCATGACATTAGAGTTGTTCTGATGTGTTGTCTGCGGATCAGAGTGGATCATATGCGTATGGATAGGCTATTCTGTTCCCTTCGTTGGATCCGTGTAGAGACTGCCCCGGCGTTGGAAAGGCTGTCCCGTGCAGGGGCTCCCATCAGTAGGCACCTCCTGATTTGGGACGGACTGTGCTGAATGTGGGGGTGGCCAAACGGCCTACGGAGTGGGGAGAGACTATCGGTGGACCAAGGGTGACCATCAGCCTAGTCAGTCCCAATATCCTATGTCACCTATTGAGGGGTGAGGGTGAGGGTGTGGTGGGTCGGCGATGTAGCGACCCACTGGTTTGTAAGTCCCAATATCCTATGTCACCTATTGAGGGGTGAGGGTGAGGGTGTGGTGGGTCGGCGATGTAGCGACCCACTGGTTTGTGTAGTTGTTGCTCCCAATATCCTATGTCACCTATTGAGGGGTGAGGGTGAGGGTGTAGTGGGTTGGCGATGTAGCGACCCACTGGACTTGTGCAGTTCCAGCCACTTTGAGGCATGAATAATAAAATTGTGGTTAATATAAATTGTGATGCATGGGTTGTGCTATTCACTGAGCGTGTGGCTCACCCCTCGCATAATTATTATTCTCCAGTGTTATCTGAGTCGGAAGTAGAGGAGGAGCTCCCCGAGGGAATTCATCAGTAGCAGAGCAGCGCCACGTCCCGCGAGCTTTAGAGGCTATCAGCATCCCTTTTTGATTGTATGTATTATATTCCGTGCTTGGGCACGCGGTTGTATTATATTTGGATGTCGTTGTATATATATTGGCTCTCACAGGACAGTTGATTATGTATCGAGTCTGTAATATGTTTTTGAATTACAGACTCAGTCTTTTAGCTTCCGCTATTTGTGTATATATCCTGTCAGCTTCATTGTTGTCTGTGTTGTCATATTGATATTGTTTAGGGTATGTTATTGACCTCCTGTTTAGACTGCTGATATCATATATACACTTGCCGCGTCCCGGGGACGCCCGGGGCGTGACAGCTACTGCTGAAGTCCCTCGGGGAGCTCCTACTCCTGATCCGACTAAGATAATACTGGAGAAAAATATATATGCGAGGGGTGAGCCACACGCTAAGTGAATAGCACAACCCATGCATCACAATTCATATTAACCACAATTTATTATTCAAAGCCTCAAAGTGGTAGGAACTACACAAATTCAGTGGGTCGCTACATCGCTGACCCACCACACTCTCACCCTCACCCCTCAATATGGTGACATAGGATATTGGGACTGACTAGGCTGTTAATCACCCTTAACTACACAAATCTAGTGGGTCGCTACATCGCCGACCCACCACACCCTCACCCTCACCCCTCAATATGGTGACATAGGATATTGGGACTGACTAGGCTGTTAATCACCCTTGGTCCACCGATAGTCTCTCCTCCACTCCGTAGGCCGCTTGGCCACTCCCACATTCAGCACAATCCGAATCCAAAATCAGGAGGTACCTACTGATGGGAGCCCTCTCACGGGACGGCCTTTCTAACGCTGGGGCAGTCTCTACACAGATCCAACGAAGGGTACAGAAACAGCCTATCCATACGCATATGATCCACCCGGATCCCTGACATCCCTTGACTGTAAAAAAAGAAACCTTGGGAAGGCACCATGAGGTCCCGATATAGGATATCCCGACAACCAAACAAGGAACACGGAGTACCCTAGCCCGGGTCTCAACGCTGACTTCGCAAGGCCCCTTAATCCAGAGAAGGGAGACTCTAAGATGCGGGGAACATATATAATATTATTGGGAAAAGAAACCTTGGGAGGGCACCATGAGGTCCCGATATAGGACATCCCAACAACCAAACAAGGAACACGGAGTACCCTAGCCCGGGTCTCAATGTTGACCTCGCAAGGCCCCTTAATATTCCCTAAGGCATGCTAAAATACTATAAATTCACATTTAATTTAATAAATGAAACTAGTAGGACACATGCATAGGACGAGGCTTCCTAGCATGAGAACAGGGTGACGGTCTAGGGTAGCATGCATACTACATATTAATCATGCTTGCATGGATTACATATTACACAAGTTAATATTAACCATGGTGCCCCAGGGGAGGACGGTATACGCCCAAGTGCATATAGCGCCTCCCTACTGGGTTGGATTGTACCACTCACCGATAACCGGGTCGTCGTGCGACCGTCCGTCAAGATCTGCAAGACAGGGTAATCAACTCGGTGAGTAAAATACACAAATATAACTAAAATACCCCAAAAATACCCAACACTTAGACAAACGTACATACGGCCCGTACGCACGCGAGTCCGAGCACCCCGACTCACTCCCGAACCCCCGGGCAGCCATACGCACGGCCACCCGACCCAGGCGCACAGCCGCGCCCCAGCCCGCGCGCCCAGACGCACTACCGAGCCCCTGCCCGCATGCCCGGACACGCTGCCGAGCCCCCCGGGTGCATCGCGCGCTCAGTGCGCCCTAGCGCAGCAACTCGCGCACACACCCGCACGCCCTACGCCCCAGCGCAGCACCCCGCGCGCACCCGCGCGCACCACCTGCTCACACCACCCGCTCGTCCAGGCCTGGGTGCACCCGCGCGCACTACGCCCCTGTGCCCCAGCGCAGTGCCCCGCATGCACTCCCCACTTGCCCGCAGCTCGCCCGCCTGCGCCTGCCTGTCTGCGCCTACCTGCCTGCGCCTGCCTGGCTGCGCGCGCCGCTGAGCCCGCATGCACCCGAACCGAGCTCAACCACCCCAACCGCCACCAACAGCCACCCAAAACCACCAAACACATCTTTCAACCCCAAAAACCCTTCCTAACATTCATCTAAACAAGAAAAGGAAGGAAAGAAAGTTACCCTAGGAGAGGAAGAGAAGGGGAGGAAGAACGGGTGCTCTTCGTGCACCGAAACACCACCTCAAGGACCTCCACCACCAAGATCTCCTTCAGCCCCCCAAAGTGGCTGAAATCAGAGGAGAAAAGAGGGCATGAGAGGGGGTCACACCTGAGGAAACTCGAATCCGAGACCACCGGAAGATAGATCGGGAGCTCACCTATCTTTTCTCTTCTTAGGGTTTTTGGTTTCAACCTCAAGAACTAGGTCATATGGGAGGATTAAAGAGAGGGAGAGAGAGAGAGGTTTCCGAGAAGATGATGAACAGGGGGGGTTTTGTCTTGGTCGTGGGATTTTATTATCCTCACACCCACACCACACACACTCACACCACTTAGATTAGCCCTAATTAGGTTTAGGCTAGGATTAGATAGGTTTAAGTGTGGTTTGACCCTAGTCAACCCAACCACACTAAAATCCAAACTCATTTGACCAAGTCAAAGGTCAACTTTGACCAAGTCAAGTCTCCCAATGACTTCTCGCTCGGTCAAAACCCGGATACGCTTCAAAACTGTGAAATTCTGAAACGTTACCGGAATTTGATGAAATTTTTGTGAGTGGCTTGGAATGGCACCAGGACACATAATATGCAGTTAGATTTTCAATCAGAGCCCTCAACCTCAGGGTGATAGCTAAAAGCTTGAAATTTTAGCGGTTCCAATCAAAAAATGAAAAAACTAAAAAACTGCCAGAATGTCCCAATGGTTACCAGAAGGTTAAAAGTGACACATATATAACATTCTCCCCCCCTTAGGAAATTTTGTCCTCAAAATAATACAAAAACATCTAGGAAGAGATGCGGATACGCGTCACGCACGGCGTCCTCGAGCTCCCAAGTGGCCTCGGCACCGGAACAGTGCTGCCATCGCACCTTGACCAGCTGGACGGTCTTGGTGCGGAGCCTCTTCTCACGGCGGTCCATGGTCTTGATCGGCTGCTCGACGAATGACAAGCCCGACTCAAAGACGAGCGGCTCGAATAGGATGACGTGAGCAGGATCGTGGACACAACCCACACCCAACCGCGATGCCTCGGAGCAACCTGCGAACCCACCCCTCCCAGACGGAAGGGTAAGAACTGGCGCTGAGGTGAGCCTTCACTTAAACTCCAGGAAGCTCTCCTCGCAAGACGGGGACCATTCGAACCGGAGATCCTTCCGAGCGAGGCCGTTAGGAGGTACAGCTATCTTCGAGAAACCCTCGACAAACCTCCTGCAATGACCCGCCAAGCCCAGGAAGCTCCGAATCTCAGTGGGGTTCGACGGTCGATGCCAATTTGACACGGCGTGCAACTTGACCGGGTCCATAGATATGCCCTCGCCAGAAATCAAGTGGCCCAGAAAACCACACGCTCCAACCAAAACTCGCACTTAATCCACCATCAGTTTGATGCTTCTAAGGTATTCCTTGACTGGGAAAAGAAGCGTTGGGAGGGCACCATGAGGTCCCGATATAGGATATCCCAACAACCAAACAAGGAACACGGAGTACCCTAACCCGGGTCTCAACGCTGTCCTCGCAAAGCCCCTTAATCCAGAAGGAACACTAGAAGAAGACACCATCCTTAAAGAACACCACTAATTTTACTAGAAACCCAAGGATCACTGGGTCACGAGGCGACGCGTCTCCGCCTCATCCACACCCCACTCCCGAAAGGAGACATCTTGGGACTTTGGGAGAGACTTAGACTGCTCTACACTCCTGGTCCACCGGTAGCCTCTCCCCACTCCGTAGCTTACTTGGTCTACTCTCACGATTCAGCACAGTCCGAAACCAAATCAGGAGGTGCCTACTGATGGGAGCCCTTTGTCAGGATAGCCTGTCTAACGCCGGGGCTGTACTACACGGATCCAACGAAGGGGAGAACGATTCCACTCTCACGACATCATTCATTAACCCTCTTCCGGGTAGCCTCTACCTGGCATACTCCCACGATCAGTACCCCTCCGACTGCATCGGTGGTACCTACAGATGGGAACTCTCTGCCAGGACAGCTACAACCCGGCTTCCTCAACTCGAACAACCACTCTCGATACTCGCTTATCGAGATACCACACACATGCATAACAGCAACCAACACACACATATATATAGGGAGCTGGGAAAATCAAAACAATACATTGGACCATGATACCTGAATCCTGCGCCTCCTCGGCCGAAAGCGCAGCAACTCTGCCTTGGATGAACTGTGGCTGAGGAGCAGGGGCACGCCTCGCAGGCTGCGTAGGCTGCCTCCACTGGTCAACACTGCCACCCTGTGGCTGCTGCTGCTGACGCTGAGGATGCTGCTGCTGCTGGGACCGCTGCTGCTGGTGCGGAGGCAGCACGCCGGGTCGGCCAGCATCTGGGCAATTATACATAATATGCCCGATGCGCTGACAGTGGTAACAGCGCCGCGTCTCTGGTCGCCAGGCCTGGATTGGCACTGCCGCAATGGGTGCTGGATCCCACACTGGCACCACATCGGCTGGAATAGCGGCAGCCGCTGGCTGATCAAAGCCGGGTCGCTTCTTCTTGCGCTGTCCTTGGTCCTGACTCATGGGAGGTCTCTGGTCTGCCGAAGGGGTCAAAACCCTCACGAGGATCCCGAGGTCTCGCTCGACTGTCTTCGCTCGAGACACCAAGTCAGAGTACCTCGCGAAAGCCTGAGAGGTGACATGCACCCGAATGGTGCTGATGAGACCCATCTCGAATCGACGGCACCTCGTCTCCTCGTCCATCACCAAGGCTGGGGCGAATCTGGACAGCCTCGTGAAGCGCGTGGAGTAGTCAGCGACTGACATGGAGCCCTGCGTCAGCAGCTCAAACTCCCGCATCACGATCTGTCGTGTCGAGAACGGGAAGTACTCCTCCAGGAAATACCTCCGGAATCCCGCCCATAGAAGCTGCTCCACTCCCTCGGGGATGTCCACCGATCGGGTAGCCCACCAGTCGGCGGCGCTACCCTTCAGCATGAAGGTGGCCAGGGAGACTCGCTGGCGATCGATGCAATGCATGGTCAAGAAGATCTTGTCCACCTCCATCAACCATCTCTCAGGAGCAAGGGGATCCGCCGTCTGCCCATGGAACTCGGGAGGGTGGAGCTTCAGGAAGGCAGTGAGGCCACTCTGGTGCACTCGCGCTGCAACCTCCCGCTCCACCTCCCTCTCTAGGGGATCCTAAACTTCTACCGCTGGAAACACCACGGGAGCAGGAGGTACATCGGGTACCACATGCAGATCTGTCACAAAGGGAGCCTGTGGAACCGCATCATGGGCCGCTCTCAGCTCCTGAATCTCTCTAGCCTGCTCAGCTAACGCCCTCGTCTGGGCCTCTAATGCTCTCGTCTGGGTCTCCACCAGATCTACTATCCGAGCGTAAGCACGCTCCCATGCAGGAGGCTCCTGCGCCAATCCTGGCCCCACAGCCGAGGACTCTCCAGTAGCATCCTCGCCTCCGGTAGGTTCGAAAACCTCCAAAGGTTGAGAGGGACCACGTCCACGCATTCCTCTGCGAGGAGGCATATCAACAACCTAAGAAAACCAGACACTAGGATCAGAATACTCGTATAGAAATCCTAGGACTCATCTCTATGAAAAAGGAAACAATTGGCTCTGACAGGACCAGGCTCTGATACCAACTTTTGTCACGCCCTAGGGTCGCCGTCCCCGGGACGCGGCAAGTGTATATATGATATCAGCAGTCAATACAGGAAGTCAATAATATACCCTAAACAACATCAACAATTTCAACACAGACAACAAAGGGGCTGACATGATATATACACAAATAGCGGAAGCTAAAAGACTGAATCTGTAACTCAAAGACATATTACAGACTCGATACACAATCAACTGTCCTGTGAGAGCCAATATATATATAATGACATCCAAATATAATACAAACATGTGCCCAAGCACAGAATACAATACATACAAATAAAAAAGGGATGCTGATAGCCTCTAACACTCGCGGAAATGTGGCGCTGCACCGCTACTGCTGAAGTCCCTCGGGGAGCTCCTCCTCCTGATCCGACTCAGATAATACTGGAGAAAAATATATATATGCGAGGGGTGAGCCACACGCTCAGTGAATAGCACAACCCATGCATCACAATTCATATTAACCAAAATTTATATTTCAAAGCCTCAAAGTGGCAGGAACTACACGATCCAGTCGGTCGCTACATCGCCGACCCACCACACCCTCACCCTCACCCCTCAATAGGTGACATAGGATATTGGGACTGACTAGGCTGTTAATCACCCTTAACTACAAAAATCCAGTGGGTCGCTACATCGCCGACCCACCACACCCTCACCCTCACCCCTCAATATGGTGACATAGGATATTGGGACTGACCAGGCTGTTAATCACCCTTGGTCCACCCGATAGTCTCTCCTCCACTCCGTAGGCCGCTTGGCCACTCCGACATTCAGCACAGTCGCGAATCCAAAATCAGGAGGTACCTACTGATGGGAGCCCTCTCACAGGACGGCCTTTCTAACGCTGGGGCAGTCTCTACACGGATCCAACTAAGGGTACAGAAACAGCCTATCCATACGCATATGATCCACTCGGATCCGCCGGTATTCCTTAACTGGAAAAAAAGAAACCCTGGGAAGGCACCATGAGGTCCCGATATAGGACATCCCGACAACCAAACAAGGAACACGGAGTACCCTAGCCCGGGTCTCAATGTTGACCTCGCAAGGCCCCTTAGTATTCCCTAAGGCATGCTAAAATACTATAAGTTCGCATTTAATTTAATAAATCAAACTAGTAGGACACATGCATAGGTCGAGGCTTCCTAGCATGAGAACAGGGTGACAGGATGCATGGCTCTTACACATATCCTAAGGGTGCAAGTCCCTAACATACAAAGTCTAGGGTGCACCGCACGGCCACCCGACCCAGGCGCACAGCCGCGCCCCAGCCCGCGCACCCAGATGCACTGCCGAGCCCCTGCCCGCATGCCCGGACACGCTGCCGAGCCCCTCGGGTGCACCGCACGCTCACTGCGCCCCAGCGCAGCAACTCGCGTGCACACCCGCACGCCCTGCGCCCCAGCGCAGCACCCCGCGCGCACGCACCACCCGCTCGTCCAGCCCTGGGTACACCCGCACGCACTGCGCCCCAGCGCAGCGCCCCGCACGCGCACTCGCCCACACTGCGCCCCAGCGCAGTGCCCGGCACGCACTCCCCGCTCGCCCTGCGCGCACTGCGCCCCTGCGCAGCACCCTCACACCACTGGCTCGCCACGCGCCCCTGCACAGCGCTCCGCGCGCACGCCGTGCACTGTGCCCAGCGCGCCCGACCGCACCCGCCCGACGAGCCCGACAGCACGCGCCCAGCGCGCTTGCCCGCAGCTCACCCGCCTGCGCCTGCCTGTCTGCGCCTACCTGCCTGCGCCTGCCTGCCTGTGCGCGCCGCTGCCCGCATGCACCCGAGCCGAGCTCAACCACCCCAACCGCCACCAACAGCCACCACAACCACCAAAACCACCAAACACATCTTTCACCCCCAAAAACACACCTAAACATACATCTAAGCAAGAAAAGGAAGGAAAGAAACCTTACCCTAGGAGAGGAAGAGAAGGGGAGGAAGAACGGGTGCTCTTCGCGCACCGAAACACCACCTCAAGGACCACCACCACCAAGATCTCCTTCAGCCCCCGAAATGGCTGAAATCAGAGGAGAAAAGAAGGCATGAGAAGGGGTCACACATGTGGGAACTCGAATCCGAGACCACCGGAAGGTAGATCGGGAGCTCACCTATCTTTTCTCTTCTTAGGGTTTTTGGTTTCAACCTCAAGAACTAGGTCATATGGGAGGATTAAAGAGAGGGAGAGAGAGAGAAATTTTTGAGAAGATGATGAACAGGGGGGGTTTTGTCTTGGTCGTGGGATTTTATTATCCTCACACCCACACCACACACACTCACACCACTTAGATTAGCCCTAATTAGGTTTAGGCTAGGATTAGATAGGTTTAAGTGTGGTTTGACCCTAGTCAACCCAACCACACTAAAATCCAAACTCATTTGACCAAGTCAAAGGTCAACTTTGACCAAGTCAAGTCTCCCAATGACTTCTCGCTCGGTCAAAACCCGGATACGCTTCGGAACTGCGAAATTCTGAAACGTTACCGGAATTCGATGAAATTTTTGTGAGTGGCTTGGAATGGCACCAGGACACATAATATGCAGTTAGATTTTCAATCGGAGCCCTCAAACTCAGGGTGATAGCTAAAGCCCGAAATTTTAGCGGTTCCGATCGAAAAATGAAAAAAACCAAAAAACTGCCAAAATGTCCCAATGGTTACCAGAAGGTTAAAAGTGACACATATATAACAGATCATTCACAATATGATACAGTATGCCCTTCATGTGGAATTGTTGACAAACATGACAAGGAATGTGTGCACATACGTTAGAGCATACCTCATAAAAAATTTCCTGAATGACGAAAGAGGACATACACAGATGATGATCACAGAGTTAGAACAATGCAGTTTGATCAATGACTCTGAGTGTTTAGTCATGTATATATATGGAAATTTTGTCATGTATATGGGTGCAAAACAAATTTTGAAAGAAGCAAACATCTTCAGAGTGTATTGTGACGTGTTTAAATGAAAAACTATAATTTCTTATGCTTTTTTATATTTCAAAGAATGTAAAGGAACTCGTATTGGTTGGTTGTTGGTCATTAACATAGACTAAGATTTATGCTAAATGTATCTAAAATTTGGAACATGTAGCGGTATTGTTACATAAATTTGCAATAATGTAAGTAGTTTAAACTAAAATGTAACTAACTTTTTAACAATGTAATTAACAATTTAAAAATATAATTGAATTATGATAAATATAACTCGGTCTCTTGAAGAGCACATTACAAAACCTTCTAGAAATCAACAAAAAGGTTACAAAGCATGTCACTGAAAAAAGAAAACAAATGCCAAAGAAAATAAAGGAATCACAAAGCAGCAGATCCAACAGCTTCACCAACATTTTGCACATTCCAATTTTCAGAAATCTTCACTTATTTTCTCTTTGGCTTCAAAATCTTAGATGCCTTCCTTTTCAATGGTAGCCACCGTTTACTTCGACCCTTGATTGGAGAGTGAATAATTAAGTCTAGCAATGATTCTTCACCGACAGTACTACAGTTAGGAATTTCTGTTGAAAAGTTGATCAAAGATACATGCAAGACATGTAACTGATTTTTGAATGTTGCTCAAGCCAATGTTAATAAAACATCGGCACTCTAAACAATTCTCTAGAAAACAATTTTAACATAAAAAAACAACAGATTCTGTTATGCCTGTGTCATTGGAGCCTTTTTTTTTTTGATCGGAATAGCTAAAATTTTGGTTTTTAGCTACCTACGGGAGTTGAAGTACTCTGATTGAAAATCTAATTGCATATTATGAGTCCTGGTACCGTTTTGTACTACCCATAAAAATTTCATTGAATTCGAGTAATGTTTTGAAAAATATGCAGTTCTGGACCGTATTTGGGTTTTGAGAGTTCCTGGTTTGGTTGGCCGAATAGTGTTAAATATTTTGGTGAATAAGTTGACCTTTGGTAACCTCACCCCCCTTGCTTAATGGTTAAGCAACCCTTTGGTTATTTGAAGTGTTAGAGGGTGAGAATAGGCTTAAGTGCACCCCCTTTTTTCTCTCCTTCTCCTCAACACCCCCCCCCCAAAAGGGAGAAATCTCTCTCTCTCTCTCTCTCTCTCCCAAGAAAATCCATCTGAGGCCCTCTTTGGCTCCCCTTTTTGGTTGCTTTTTTTTTGTTTATTGAGAAGAAGAAGAAGAAGAAGAAGCACAAGAGAGAGTGAATAAGGGTGAGTGTGTGTGTTGTTGTTGTTCCTCTTCTCTCTATCTCCCTCTCATGCCTTTATCCCCTGTTTACAGCCAAGAAAGGCTTGAGGAGATGCTGATGAGGTGGTGGTAGTGGTGGTTGAGGTGGTCGTGGGTGTGTCAAGAGCCCCGCATCTCCCCATTTCCCTCCCCTTGTTTTGGTAAGGCAGATCTCTATCTTCAAAAGCTCTTTGTGAAACTAGTAATTATAGGCTTATTTTTGGGATTGTGTCCTCATGTGATATGATCATCTATGTGTCTAGTTGTTATATATGAAATTTGGGGTCATTATGATAACTGTGTTGTAAGTTAGAACCTGTTTTGCATGGCCTGTTCAGGTTTCACGTGGGAATTGACATGCTTCTGGAAATAATTTATTTTGGGCTTGTAGAGGCAAAATTAGGTTATAATTTCTTCATGGATTATGATACCAGAATGTCATAGAATGTGTATGATTTATTTCATAATTTTTGGATGTGTAATTAGTGCTGTGGAGATCAAATAGTAGGGCTGGTTGCAGCAGGTTTAGCAGTTTTGCTCAATTGTGCGTCAAGGAGTTGTTATGCATGTTGTGGAAGTATCAGGAGTCAGGGTCTTCATGAAGTAGGCTTATATGTGTGTCAGGAGGTTCCATATATTAATTGTGAATTATTGGTTGTGTTTTACAGATCTCGTAGACTGGACGCGCGGTGATCCGGGTATCGGTGAGTGGTTCGATCCAACCCCCTCGAGATGCGCTTGACGTGCGTAGTCGTGCGCCGCGCATCGATGTGGCACCCTAGCTATACTACTTGTCACGCCCCGGGCGTCCCCGGGACGCGGCAAGTGTATATATGATATCAGTAAAAACAGGAGTTCAATGACATATTCACACAACAACTAAAATGACAACACAGACAACAAAAGCAGGGCTGACATGATATATACACCAAAAGCGGAAGCTAAAAGACTGAATCTGTAATCCAAAAACATATTACAGACTCGATACATAATCAACTGTCCTGTGAGAGCCAATATATACAATGACATCCAAATACAATACAAACGCGTGCCCAAGCACGGAATATAATACATACAATCACAAGGGATGCTGATAGCCTCTGATACTTGCGGGACGTGGCGCTACTCCGCTACTGATGAAGTCCCTCGGGGAGCTCTTCCTTCAGTTCCGACTCAGATGACTCTGGAGAAATAATATTATGCGAGGGGTGAGCCACACGCTCAGTGAACAGCACAACCCATGCATCACAATTATATTAACCACCAAATCTTAATAATCCACAATCCCATTATTAAAAGCCACAAAATGGCAACAGCTATACAATCCAGTGGGTCGCTATCGCCAACCCACTACACCCTCACCCTCACCCCTCAATAGGTGACATAGGATATTGGGACTAACTACACAAATCCAGCGGGTCGCTATCGCCAACCCACTACACCCTGACCCTCACCCCTCAATAGGTGACAAAGGATATTGGGACTTACAAACCAGTGGGTCGCCACATCGCCGACCCACCACACCCTCACCCTCACCCCTCAATAGGTGACAAAGGATATTGGGACTTAATAGGCTGATAATCATCCTTACACAATCCTATGGGTCGCCACATCACCGGCCCACCACACCCTCACCCTCACCCCTCCATAGGTGACATAGGCTCTTGGGACTGACTAGGCTGTTGGTCACCCTTTGTCCACCGATAGTCTCTCCCCACTCCGTAGGCCGCTTGGCCACCCCCACATTCAGCATAGTCCGTCCCAAATCAGGAGGTGCCTATTGATGGGAGCCCCTGCACGGGACAGCCTTTCTAACGCCGGGGCTGTCTCTACACGGATCCAACAAAGGGAACAGAACAGCCTATCCATCGCATATGATCCACTCGGATCCGCTGACAACACATCTCTACAACTCTAATGTCTTGAATTCTTCAGAATTCCTCCAGCGCGCATAACCAAGACGCGGGGAATACATAGGATAATAATGAGGAAAAGAAACCTTGGGAGGGCAACCTGAGGTCCCGATATAGGACATCCCGCCAACCAAACAAGGAACACGGAGTACCTTAGCCCGGGTCTCGATGTTGACCTCGCAAGGTGCCCTTAATATTCCCCAAGGCATACTAAGATACCATAAGTTTTCATTTAATTAATAAATCAAACTAGTAGGACACATGCATAGGTCGAGGCTTCCTATCATATGAACAGGGTGACAGAATGCACGGCTCTTACACATATCCTAAGGGTGCAAGTCCCTAACATACAAGTCTAGGGTGGCATGCATTCTACACACTAATCATGCTTGCACAAATTACATATTAATCAGTTAATATTAACTATGGTGCCATAGGGGAGGACGGTATACGCCCAAGTGCATATAGCGCCTCCCAACTTGGTTGGGTTGTCCCACTCACCGGTAGCCGGATCGTCGTGCGACCGTCTGTCAAGATCTGCAAGATAGGGTAATCAACTCGGTGAGTAAAATATACAAATACCCCAAAAATACACTAAAAATACACAATACTCGGGCAAACGTACATACGGCCCGTACGCACGCTAGCCCGAGCACCCCAACTCATTCCCGAACCCCTGGGCAGCCGCACGCACGAATGCGTACGCACGCACGCATGCCGGCACCATCGGCGCACTGCCGCGCGCCTGCCCGCGCTCCCCAACGCACTGCCGCACACACGCGCATGCTAGCGCACGCACGCGCGCACCGCGTTCAGCCCAGCGCGCCCCCACGCGCACTGCGCGCACGCCCCAGCACGCGCACGCACTGGTCCCCAGCTCCATGCCCAGGCGCATGCCCAGGCGCCCTGCCCCGCACCCAGGCGCAGTGCACAGGTGCCCTGCCCCCGCGCGCGCCCGCGCGCACGCACGCGCACTCCTGCGCACACCCCCGCTCGCGCCAGCACCCGCGCGCACCTGCGTGCCCACTCCGCGCGCACCCGCGCACCCGCGTGCACGCACCCGCGGGCGACTGCGCGCCCGACTACGCCCGAGCGCCCAACGCCCAGCGCCCAGCGCCCACTCCTGCTCCACCTGAGCGCACGCCCGCGCGCGCGCGCCCTGCCATCTGCTCCGCCTGCTGCGCTGCCTGCCTGCCAGCCTACCCGGGACAGCCTGCCAGCCCGCCCGAGCCACCCTACCACCCCTCACCGGCCACCAAATGGCCACTAACCACCACCAACCACCACCAACAGCCATCAACAGCCACCACACACCCAAAAACACCCCCTAACATGCATCTAAACATGGAAAAGAAGGAAAGAAACCTTACCCAAGGAAGGAAGGAAGGGAAGACCGGGAGCTCTTCGTGCACCGAAATACCTCCCCCAAGGCCACCACCACCAAGCTCTCCTCTAGCCCTCGAAATGGCTGAAATCAGAGGAGAAAAGGGGGTGTGAGAAGGGGCTAAACACACCGGAACTCGAATCCGAAACCACCGGTGGATAGATCGGGAGCTCCCCTTACCTTTCTCTTCTTTGGGTTTTTGATTTCCACCACCTTAGCTAGGTCAAATGGTGGAAAAAGAGAGAGGGGAGAGAGAGGGAGAAATTTGGAGACGATGATGAATAGGAGGGAATTTGTCTTGGTCGTGGGATTTCTTTATACTCACACCCCCCACCAAACACTCTCACACCCACTTAGATTAGCCCTAATTAGGTTTAGGCTAGGTTTAGGGGGGTTTTAAGTGCAATTTGACTTGGGTCAACCCATCCACACTAGAAAACAAAGGGGGTTGACCAAGTCATGGGCCCACTTTGACCAAGTCAAGTCTCCCAATGACTTCTCGCTCGGTCAAAACCCGGATACGCTTCAGAACTGTGAAATTCTGAAACGTTACTGGAATTCAACAAAATTTTCGTGAGCGGCTTGGAATGGCACCAGGACACATAATATGCAGTTAGATTTTCAATCGGAGCCCTCAACCTCAGGGTGATAGCTTAAAGCCCGAAATTTTAGCGGTTCCGATCGAAAAACGAAAAAAAACTGAAAAACTGCCAGAATGTCCCAACGGTTACCAGAAGGTTAAAAGTGACACATATATAACACCACTTGTGTAGATAAGTAGCATGGCCATGCTTAAGCTATAATATGTTAGATATCTTGCATGCTAGGCTTATATTACATGTATTGTATTCATGTATGAATGACTGTATCGCATGCGCCCCTCTAGTATGGGCATGTATTTCTGTAATGTGTATGGATGTATAGAATAAGGCATGCCTTAGGTAGTATTGTAATACTACTCCCACTATATTAATAATATGTAGCATGATTAACCTGGGTGAATAACCAGGTGCATACTTAATATTCCCTAGACATAAGACTAGAGGACATGGTATGGCTGTTGCACCCATCTTGTTGGGGCAAAGCTATGACTATCTTTCGAAGAGGATGAGACTTTCCCTCTCTCTCGCCCTCCCTCTTTGCGTAAACTGAGTAAGTAGATGTGGTTCCTACTTGACTCAGGTCCGCTTGGGATTATCGGCATGCACCGGTTAGTGTGCGAGATCGCGCTTAACCCTTCCCTTTTAAGTTGGTGATATCCAACGCATGCTTAAGTTATACCTTGTATGCTTATATGATTAATGGCCTTGTATGCATGTTTAAGTGGGCCATACCTTGTATGCATGTTGTATGATTTGTTGTTTATGATGTAAATCCATGTTAGGGGATACCCTTATAGCCAATTATTAGGTGATCGTGCATATGGTTCATGCACATAGCTATGATATGATTCTCCTTTAATATATATGCGCATGTTAAAACTAATTAGGCCTATCTGAAATAGGCGTGGGTACGACCCGCTGTCGGGATGTACCTCATTAGTTGGAGCGCGAGCGATGTAATCGCCACCCTACATCTGTGAGATGCACTTGAATGGAATTCAGAAGAATTCATTTGTTGTATCGATTTCGTTAAACCGGTGGCTATGACATTAAGTTAGGCCTACCCGTGCTAGGTACGTATATGAACCGCATGTTGGGTTATATGCCTTGGGATTATTTCTGTGTGAGAGCAGAGGTAACCCCTCGCGTCCGAGCGACGCACCCGTGTGGGAGTACAAGAGTATTCGATATCATTGATATGTGATTATCGAGCGTAGTTTACTTTCCCATAGGGTTCGCTTTGCGAACGTGGGGTGCTTCCTCCCGACATCGTCGTGCGTCAAAACACCCCAGCGTCGAAGCTGTCCTGTTTGGGTGCCACCACTTGTAGGTGCTACATATGCGTATTGCGGTACACATCTGGCAGATGTACCGATCGTGGAAGGTCGACAAGTAGAGGCTACGCGGGAGAGGGCTACCAGATGATATTGTGAGCGTGGAATTGTTCTCCCCTTCTTCGGATCCGCGTTGAAGCTACCCGACGTTAAAGTTGTCGTCACAGAGGGCTCCAACCTGTAGGTACTACCGATGCGTTTGACAGATGTACTGATCATGGGAGTATACCAAGTAGAGGCTACTCGGGAGAGGGCTACCGGATGACGAAGGGTGTAGAACAAAAGGTTTTCTTCCAAAAGTCCTGTGTCACCCTTAGGGGTGAGGGTGAGGATGAGGTGAAGTCACATCGCCACGTGACTCATTCGTTTTCGTCCGTTCCCATAGTTGTTGGGTCCAGTTACGTATCGATGTTCAAAGACATCGTTGGGCAGTTATCTCGATGTAGATGATCCAGTAGTGTTGTGTAGACCAGTAATTCCGCGTCTCTTCGACCAACGGCATGGTCTCTCCCCAAGAGTCTCCCTCTGGGAGTGAGGGTGAGGGTGAGGTTAGTCGCGCTGCCGCGTGACCTTGTTATCCATTGGGTTTCCACCCATGTTTTCCTTGAAAGGAAATTGCCTTAACATTAAACTGTTGTAATGGTGATTGGTTTCCAGCCACTCACTGAGCTTGTAGCTCACCCCTCGCATACTGTTTCTTTTACAGGGGCGGTGTTGGGCGTGGAGCTGGAGCTTCCTTTGGCGTGGTTTTATGTGCGTGGAGCGTTCTGTCCAGCGGGTGGCGAGTGCGAGGCTGTCAGTAGTCCTGGAGTCATTTTATGTATTGTAAATCGTGCATGTGACACATGTTGTATTTTATTTGCACTAGACTTGGCTCTCACTGGACATTGATTGTGTATTCGAGTCTGTAATGGTATTTTTGGTTTACAAACTTATTGATATTTTTATACTTCCTCGTTTCAGTTGAGTTATCAGTTATCATTGCTTTGCCAGCTTGTGTGTTATTTATTGGAGTCATTGTTGACCTCTTGTACTTGATAGCTGATACTTTATATTTTGCCACCCCTCGAGGATGGCCACCCTGGGGCGTGACAGATTCAGACAACATCAAACATGAAATCCAATAAGAAAAATGAAAACAAATGAAAAAACAAACAGTTACAATGGTCAATTGATCAATTGTTATTTCAGATCAGATCAAATGCTGAAAGTCCTCCAACAAATAAATCAAAGGTTTAAAAACTAGAAAAAAATCTTTCGATCTGCTTCTCTGTCTTCTTATAAAAAAATTATAGTGTTGAAATTTTTTTTTATCGATGATGATGGACGATTAACAATTCAATTGTCATAACAAAAAGAACAGTAATTTAAACTCCATTACTCCTTCCACATAAGGAAATTCTAACTAACCATTAAATGTAAAGGGTGATTATCGAAAACGGTTTCAAGCGTATATTCAGTATTACCACCTATGCCACCTCATGGGGCTTACATGGGGCTTATAAGATGCGGCTTGTGAATCATTTCCCTTTTTTAATCAATAATATTCCCAGGCCCCAACTTCACAGGCCCCAAACCAGGTCCCATGATGTGGCAATAAGACATTGTCTATTATGTCCTTTACTTGATAATACCTCAACATGTATCCCTATGATCGTGGAGTATCATTTAATTTTGAAAATTCTGTATTTATTCACCATTAATTGATTCTGAAAATCATGCAGCAATATTAATCAATGTTTGAATTTTAGAAGTGCTTTTGTTTATGAAGAACACGTGGGAGCAGATCAGAAATTTTATTTTTGAGGTTTTGGAAGGCAAGAAATCATTTTTTTTTATTTGGATCTCACCTCAATGTTGTCACGCCCCAAGGCGGCCGTCCCCGAGACCTGGCAATATATATAATATCAGCTATTAATACCTGAGGTCAACAAAGACTCCAACAACGACATACAAGGTGGCAAAGCAAAGATAAGTGATAGCTAACTGAAATGCGAAAGCATAAAAATATCAATAAGTCTGTAACCAAAACATTATTACAGACTCGAATACACAATCACTGTCATGTGAGAGCCAAGTCTAATCCAAATAAAAATACATCATGTGCAACACGCATGATTTATCAATACATAAAATGACTCTAGGACCGCTGACAGTGTCGCACTTGCCACCCACCGGACAGAACGCTCCACGCACACAAGACCATGCCACAGGGAAGCTCTAGCTCCACGCCCAACACCGCCCCTGTAAACGAAACAATACGCGAGGGGTGAGCTACAAGCTTAGTGAGTGGCTGGAAACCAAACACCATTACAACAGTTCAATACTAACAGGTGCATGCCAATATTCTCAAACGAACCTGAGTCAAGTAGGAACCATATCTACTTACTCAACCCGCACAAAGAGAGAGGGTGAGAGAGAGCTCATCATCTCAAAAAGTTGGTCATAGCTTTGCCCCATTAGCATGGGCGCAACAACTACACCATGCCCTCAAGTCTTATCGCAAGGGAATATTAGGCATGTGCCCGTTTATTAACCCAGGCTTACTCATGCTGGATATTACTAATAATAGGGTAGTATTACTAGAAGGGACTACCTAAGTCATGTCATATTCTTCACACCCATATAAACACACAAGATACAAGCAAACATGATCATTCATACATAAATACAATACATAGGCAAGTATATGGTTGAATCAGGGGTTCTACGCAATATACAAGCTACACTAACCTATCATGCAAATATCTAGCATATAAGGGTTAGACATGACCATACTACTTATCTAAATAAGTAGTATAGTCAGGGTGCCCAACGGATGCGCGACACACGACTACGTGCATCCAACGCTTCCCGAAGGGTTGGATCGAACCACTCACCGATACTTGGATCGTTGCGTGTCCGGTCTACGAGATCTGCAACACACAACCTGTTGTGCCTGTGTCATTTGGAGCGCTCTGTTTGAAAATTGACTACATAATTTTTTTTCCACGAAGTTATGTATTTCCTGATTTTGGTATTTGGATTCGATTTTGTTAAAATCCACGATGAAGATGTTTAAATATGATTTTATTATGAGATGTCCAGTTTTGAGTTAGCTTTCGTACAGAAGTGGAATTAAATCAACTGGATTCTTGTAGTAAAAGTTATGGGTATTTTTCCAAGTATACCCCGGGGATGGAAATTCTGGCAGCAGCCCTGCTCGATGTTTAGCTCTAATTTCGGAATAGCTGGAGAGATTATTTGATCTTGGCATGAACATGAAAGTTGTAGATAATTGTGCAATTCGGAGCTATATCGAGGAAGTTATGGCTGTTCCAGTGAAGCATGCAGAATTTCCGGTCGAAGGGCGACTTAGTCATTCCCCCTTAGATATTTGTGATAAATATCTCCTCTCTCTCTCTTCCCCTCTCACCCCCACGTCGACTGCATTTCTTGCCTCTCTTTCTCTCTTGCAAAGGCCCCTCAAGTGTTTGACAAAAGTCCCCAAAGAGAAGAGAAGGTGGAGGAGGAGGTGCAAGTGAATCTTGGTGTAAGTGTGTTGTTGTGTTTGTTCTCCCCTCTCTCAAGCACCATTTACATGGATCTTACCCCCTGATTTTCAGCTGAAGAGGGGGCTGAGGAGAGGCTGATGAGGTGGTGGTAGTGGTGGTGGCGGTTGAGGTGGTCGCGGGTGCGTCGAGGGCCCCCGAACCTCACTCTTCGTTCCCCGTCCAAGGTGAGCCTTTCCCCTCCTTTTCTTGATTTTTTATGGCCTAAGGGATGTTGGGAAGGTCATGCATGTTGGGTAGATGTGTTAGGGTGTGTGTGAGGAGTTGGGAAGGGTTAAAATGGTGTTAGGATGGGCTGGGCGCGTGTTAGGCGCAGTCTGCGCGCGTGCGCGCGGGTGCAGGTGCGAGCGGGGGTGTGAGCGGGGGTGCACGCTCGCGGGCAGTGCGCCTGGGCATGTGCCTGGGCGCAGGGCTGGGGACCAGTGTGCGCGCGTGCGCGCGCGTGCTGGGGCGTGCGAGGGGTGCTGCACGAGGGCGTGGGCTGGACGTGCAGTGCGTGCGGGCGCGCACGAGCGTGCGCGTGCGTGCGACAGCGCGTCTGGGCGCGCGGGCAGGCACGCGGCAGTGCGCCGATGGTGCTGGGGTGCGTGCGTGCGTGCGCATTCGTGCGTGCGCGTGCGGGGGGCCATGCGTGTGGCTGCCCGAGGGTTCGGGTAGGTGTCGAGGCACTCGGACTCGCGTGCGTACGTGCGTGCTCGCATGCGTGCGAGCCTGTATGCATGCTTGTCCGAGTATTGGGTATTTCTAATGATTTCCTTGTGTATATTGTATTGTTTCTCACCAAATTGGATGCCCCTACCTTGCAGATCTCGTCGGATGGGATGCGCGAGGTCCCGGGTCGTAAGGTGAGTGGTTTGATTCCAATCCCCTCCCCCCTCTCTAGGGATGCGCTCGACCCGCGTAGACGCGCGTCGCGCATCGATGGGGCCCCCTAACTAATATGTAGATATTTTGCATGCTAGGGATATACATCCATGTATCGTGTATAGAGGCCCGTACATGCCTGGACACCATGTCCTGTACTTAAAAGCCTTGATCTATGCATGATTAATATGATGTATCCATGCCACCTTAGACTTTGTATGCTAGGGATATGCACCCTTATATCATGTATAGCGGCCTATGCATGCTTAGACACCAAGCCCCGAGCTATGCATGTTCCCATCTAGTTTAATCTAATTAAATCAGAATGTGAGCATGCCTTAGAGAATATTGTAACCTTGTGGTTATGATATATGTCTCCCCGCATCTTAGGGGATTATGCGAGCATATAGTTGCAAGCATGCCTTAGAGAATATTATAACCTCGTTGTTATAATATGTGTCTCCCCGCATCTTAGTTATGCGCCCTGGAGGAATTCTTGTGAATTCATGACATTAGAAATGTTAGGAAGCGTTGCCGACGGATCCAAGAGGATCGCATGCGTGTGGGTAGGCTGTTCTCTTTCCTTCGTTGGATCCGTGTAGTACAGCCCCGACGTTAGACAGGCTGTCCTGACAAAGGGCTCCCATCTGTAGGTACCTCTTGATGTGTTTCGGACTGTGTTGAATCGTGGGAGTATACCAGGTAAGCTACGGAGCGGGGAGAGGCTACCGGTGGACCAAGGGTGATTAACAGCCTAGTCAATCCCAAAAGACCATTTCACCCCCTTGAGGGTGAGGGTGAGGGTGTGGTGGGTCGGCGATGTAACGACCCACTGGCTTGTGTAGTTACTCCCGTATAGGGAGTGTTAAATATGTGTCACTTTTAACCTTCTGGTCACCATTGGGACATTCTGGCAGTTTTTCGTTTCTTTCATTTTTCGATTGGAACTGCTAAAATTTTGGACAGTTAGCTATCGTCCAAAGTTTGAGGACTCCGATTGAAAATCTAACTACATATTATGTGTCCTGGTGCCATTCCAAGCCACTCACAAAAATTTCATCGAATTCCAGTAACGTTTCTGAATTTCGCAGTTCTGAATCGTATCCGGGTTTTGACCGAGCGAAAAGTCATTGGGAGACTTGACTTGGTCATGGTGGGGCCCATGACTTGGTCAAATATTTTTGGCTTTTAGTGTGGTTGGGTTGACTAGGGTCAAACCACACTTAAGCCTCCCTAATCCTAGCTTAAACCCTAATTAACCTAGGTTAGCCTAATCTAAGTGGTGTTGACTTATTTAAGTGAGCTAAAATATCTCCCCACTATTCATCATCTTCTCCATTTGATTTTCTCTCTCCCCCTCTCTCTTTTTCTTTGTTTTGACCTAGCTAGAGTGCTTGAAACCAAGAAACCAAAGAAGAGAAAGGTTAGATCTTGTCCCGATCTATCCACCGGTGGTCTCGGATTCGAGTTCCCACTTGTATGACCCCCTCTAACACCCTCCTTTCTCCTCTGATTTCAGCCATATTGAGGGCTGAGGGAGATCGTGGTGGTGGTGGTCCTTGAAGAGGTGTTTCGGTGCGCGGAGAGCAACCAAACTTCCCTTCCTTCCTTTCCTTCCTTGGGTAAGCTCTTTTTCCTTCCTTTTCTTGCTTAGATGCATGTTAGGAGGGTGAGTTTTGAGTTGGGGTGGCTACGGGTGGCGGATGGTGGCCGTTGGTGGCGGTCGGAGGCGATTGGGGGCCATTGGTGGCCGTCGGGGTGGTGGAAGGGCTGTCCCGGGTAGACTGGCAGGCAGACAGGGCAGCACGGGCTGGGCGCTGTCGGGCTTGCAGGCAGAGCAGCGCGGGCGTGCACGCGGGTGGAGCAGGAACGTGCGGGTGCTGCGTGCTGGGCGCCGTGCGGGGGAGTGCGCGCGGGGCTGCGTGCGGGTGCTGCGCCCAGGGCGCCGAGCGGGGAGTGTGTGCGGGGCACTGCGCTGGGGCGCAGTGCGGGCGGGTGCGCGTGAAGGGCGCTGCGCTGGGGCGCAGTGCGAGCGGGTGCACCGGGGGTGGTGCGAGCGAGTGGTGCGCGCGGGCTGTGCGCGGGGTGAGGCGTTGGGGCGCTGGGCGTGCGGGTGTGCGCGCGAGTCGCTGCGCTGGGGCGCAGTGAGCGCGCGGTGCACCGGTGGGGGGCTCGGCAGGGTGTCCGGGCGTGCGGGCTGGGCTCGGTAGTGCGCCTGGGCGTGCGGGCTAGAGCGCGGCGGTGCGCCCGGGGCGGGTGGCCGTGCAGATGGTTGCCCGGGGGTTTAGGAGTGAGTCGGGGTGCTCGGACTCGCGTGCGTATAGGCCATATGTACGCTTGTCCGAGTATTGTGTATTTTTAGTGTACTTTTGGTGTATTTGTGTATTTTACTACCCTATTTTGCAGATCTTGACGGACGGTCGCGCGACGACCTGGCTACCGGTGAGTGGTACAACCCAACCCAGTAGGGAGGCGCTATATGCACTTGGGCGTATACCGTCCTCCCCTGGGGCACCATAGGCTATATTAACTTGTGTAATATGTAATCCATGCAAGCATGATTAATATGTAGTATGCATGCTACCCTAGACCTTGTATGTTAGGGACTTGCACCCTTAGGATATGTGTAAGAGCCATGCATCCTCTCACTTTGTTCTCATGCTAGGAAGCCTCGACCTACGCATGTGTCCTACTAGTTTAATTTATTAAATTAAATGCAAACTTATAGTATTTTAGCATGCCTTAGATAATATTATAGGGAGGGGCCTTGCGAGGTCAACATTGAGACCCGGGCTAGGGTACTCCGTGTTCCTTGTTTGGTTGTCGGGATGTCCTATATCGGGACCTCATGCTGCCCTCCCAAGGTTTTTGTTCCCAATAATATTATACCCTTGTTATTATTATTATGCATGTTCCCCGCATCTTGGTTATGCGCCCTGGAGGAATTCTGAAGAATTCATGACATTAGAGTTGTTGAGATGTGTTGTCAGCGGATCCGAGTGGATCATATGCGTATGGATAGGCTGTTCTGTTCCCTTCGTCGGATCCGTGTAGAGACTGCCCCAGTGTTTGAAAGGCCATCCCATGAGAGGGCTCCCATTAGTAGGCACCTCCTGATTTGGGACGGACTGTGCTGAATGTGGGAGTGGCCAAGCGGCTACGGAGTGGAGGAGAGACTATCGGTGGACCAAGGGTGACCAACAGCCTAGTCAGTCCCAATATCCTATGTCACCTATTGAGGGGTGAGGGTGTAGTGGGTTGGCGATAGCGACCCACTGGATTTGTGTTGTGATGATTATCAGCTTAGTAAGTCCCAATATCCTATGTCACCTATTGAGGGGTGAGGGTGAGGGTGTAGTGGGTTGGCGATAGCGACCCACTAGATTTGTGTAGTTCCTGCCACTTTGAGGCTTGAATAATGAGGTTGTGGATAATAAGATCTGGTGGTTAATATAAATTGTGATGCATGGGTTGTGCTGTTCACTGAGCGTGTGGCTCACCCCTCGCATAATATTTTTCTCCAGTGTCATCTGAGTCGGATCTGGAGGAGGAGCTCCCCGAGGGACTTCATCAGTAGCGGAGTAGCGCCACGTCCCGCGAGTATTAGAGGCTATCAGCATCCCTTTTGATTGTATGTATTATATTCCGTGCTTGGGCACGCGTTTGTATTGTATTTGGATGTCATTGTATATATTGGCTCTCACAGGACAGTTGATTATGTATCGAGTCTGTAATATGTCTTTGAATTACAGATTCAGTCTTTTTAGCTTCCGCTATTTGTGTATATATCATGTCAGCCTCTTTGTTGTCTGTGTTGTCATTTTAGTTGTTGTGTGAGTATGTTATTGAACTCCTGTTTATACTGATATCATATATACACTTGCCGCGTCCCGGGGACGGCCGCCCTGGGGCGTGACAGGGACTATGACTACTTCAGGGTTAATATGAGTGTGTTGGTTGCTGTTATGCATATGTGTGATATCTCGATGAGCGAGTATCGAGAGTGGTTGTTTTCCATTGGGTTTCACTTTGCGAACATGTGATCGTTCTCCCCTTCGTTTGGATCCGATGTAGGAACTCCCCAGCGTTGGCTATACCTGTCAGAGGACTAGGCGGAGGCCACGAGGGTGGGAGAGGCTACCGGTGGACCAAGGGTAAGAGCGGTGAGTTGAGGAGATCGGGTTGTAGATACTACCTGGGAGAGGGTTATTGAATGATGTCGCGAGCGTGGAATCGTTCTCCCCTTCATTGGATCCGAGTAGTGACATCCCCGGCGTTAGACAGGTTGTCCTGACAGAGGGTACCTCCTGATGTGTTTCGGACTGTGCTGAATCGTGGGAGTATACCAGGTAAGCTACGGAGCGGGGAGAGGCTACCGGTGCACCAGGGGTGTAGAGCAGTCCAAGTCTCTCCCAAAGTCCCAAAATGTCTCCTTTCACGAGTGAGGGTGTGGATGAGGCGAAGACGCGTCGCCTTGTGACCCATTCGTTGTTCGACCGTTCCCATAGTTGTTGGGTCCGATCTCGTGATTGATGTTGAAGGACATCGTTGGGTGATTATCTAGATGTAGATGATCCAGTAGTGTTGAGTAGACCAGTAAATCCGGGTCTCTTCGACCGACGGCATGGTCTCTAGACCAGTAAATCCGGGTCTCTTCGACCGATGGTATGGTCTCTCCCCATAAGTCCCAAAAGACTCCCTCCGGGAGTGAGGGTGGGGGGTGAGGTTGGTCGCGCCGCCGCATGACCCAGTGATCCTTGGGTTTCTACCCATGTTTTTCCTTGAAAAAGGGAATTGATTATGTATTGAACTGTAGATTGGTGATTGGTTTCCAGCCACTCATTGAGCTTGTAGCTCACCCCTCGCATACTGTTTCTTTTCAGGGGCAGTGTTGGGCATGGAGCTGGAGCTTCCTGTGGCGTGGTCTCATGGGCGTGGAGCGTTCTACCGGCGGGTGGCGTGTGCGAGGCTGTCAGCATTCCTAGAGTCTTTTTATGCTTGTAAATCGTGCGTGTGGCACAAGTTGTATTTTCTTTGGTCTAGACTTGGCTTCCACAGGACAGTGATTGTGTATTCGGGTCTGTAATTGTCACGCCCCAGGGCGGCCGTCCCCGGGACGCGGCAAGTGTATATATGATATCAGTAAACAGGAGTTCAATAACATACTCACACAATAGCTAAAATGACAACACAGATAAAGCAGGGCTGACATGATATATACACCAAATGCGGAAGCTAAAATACTGAATCTGTAATCAAAACATACTACAGACTCGATACATAATCATATGTCCTGTGAGAGCCAACATGTCCATATATATACAAATACAATCCATACATAATCCAAACTAGGTGCCCAAGCACATAAATATATACATACAACAAAGAGAAGGATGCTGATGGCCTCAAAACTCGAGGCGCTACTCCGCTACTGGTGTAGTCGCTCGGGAAGCTCCTCCTTCAAGTCCTCCTCAGTGATCACTGAAAAAGATTTTATGCGAGGGGTGAGCCACACGCTCAGTGAATAGCACAACCCATGCATACAGTTTATATTAACCACAATTTACAACAAAGAGCCCCAAAGTGGCATAATCAATCACAAGTCCGGTGGTTTGCTACATCGCCGAACCACCACACCCTCACCCTCACCCTCACCCCTCAATATGGTGACAAAGGATGTTGGGACTTAATGGGCTGATAATCATCCATACACAATCCTGTGGGTCGTCGCATCGCCGGCCCACCATACCCTCACCCTCACCCCTCAATAGGTGACATAGGCTCTTGGGACTGACTAGGCTGTTGGTCACCCTTGGTCCACCGGTAGTCTCTCCTCACTCCGTAGGTCGTTTGGCCACCCCCACGTTCGGCACAGCCCTTCAACCAAATCAGGAGGCGCCTACTGATGGGAGCCCCTACACAGGACAACCTTTCTAACGCCGAGGTAGTCTCTACACGGATCCAATGAAGGGAACAGAACAGCCTATCCATCGCATATGATCCACTCGGATCCGCTGACAGCACATCTCTACAACTCTAATGTCTTGAATTCTTTCAGAATTCCACCAGCGCGCATAACCAAGATGCGGGGAATACAGATAATAAAAATGAGGAAAAGAGACCTTGGGAGGGTAACCTGAGGACCCGATGTAGGACATCCGACAACCAAACGAGGAACACGGAGTACCCTAACCCGGGTCTCAATGTTAACCTCGCAAGGCCCCCTTATATTCTCCAAGGCATGCTAACAATATTACAAGTTTGCATTTAAGTAAATAAATCAAACTAATGGGACGCATGCATAGGTCAGGGATTTCCTAGCATGATAGCGAGGTGACAGGATGCACGGCTCATGCACAAATCCTAAGGGTGCAAGTCCCTAACATACAAGTCTAGGGTGGCATGCATTCTACACATAGATCATGCTTGCATGGATTATAACAAACAGTTAATACTAACTATGTGCCCCAGGGGAGGACGGTACACGCCCAAGTGCATGTAGCGCCTCCCAAACATGGTTGGGTTGTCCCACTCACCGGAAGTCGGGTCGACGCGCGACCGTCCGTCGAGATCTGCAAGACAGGATATCAACTGGGTGAGTATAATCCACAATTACCCCAAAATACACAAAATACACAAATAAATACCCAACACTCGGGCAAACGTGCATACGCCACGTACGCACGCTAGCCCGAGCACCCCGGCAACCACCCGCACCCCCGGCAACCACCTGCACGGCCACCCGACCCCCTGGATGCACCGCCGGCCCCTGCCCGCCGCCTGGACACGCCGCCTGGACTCCCGGGTCACCGCGCGCCCACTGCGCCCCAGTGCAGCAGCCCGCGCGCACCCCGCACGCCTCGCGCTGACCCGCGAGCACCCCGCACGCCCGCGGGCAGCGCCTCGCCCCGCGCGCACCCCGCGCGCACCACCACTACCTCGCCGCGCCCCGCGCGCACCACTGCTGCCTCGCCGCGCCCCGTGCGCACCACCACAGCCTCGCCGCGCCCCGCGCGCACCACCGCTGCCAGCACTCCCAGCGCCTGCGCCCAGCACACTCGCGCGCCCAGCACACTCACCGCCCGCACGCCCAGCGCCCACACGCCCAGCACGCCCAGCACACTCGCGCCCAGCACCCAGCACGCGCGCCCTACTGGCCTCCAGCTCCCCCCGAGCGCATGCCCGCGCGTACGCCCACGCGCACTCACGCGCGCATGCCCGCGTGCACCCAGCCTGCTGCGCTGCCTGTGCTGCTGCCGCTAGTGCTTGTGCTGCTTGCTGTCCGAACAGCAACTCCTCCATGCCTGAGCACCTCCACCACCCATCCAACGGCCTCCGACGGCCTCCGACCGCCCCCAACCACCTCCGACAGCCTCCCACAGCCGCCGACCACCACCCAAACACAAAACCCCCCTCCTAACATGCATCTAAGCCAAAAAGAAGAGGAAAAGGAGCTTACCGAGGTGGAGGAAGAGGTGCCCGAGTGCTCTCCGCGCACCGAAACGCTTCCCCACCGGTCTCTACCACCAAGACCTACCCCTACCTCCGATTTGGCTCGGATCTGAGGAGAAGAGAGGGCGGATGGGAGGGCTAGGTTGGCCGGAATTGGGATTTGAAAGCACCGGGGTGTAGATCGGGACCCGATCTACACTTTCTATGCTTTAGGTTTTTGGGTTTGAGGGCTCTAAGGGGCTCAAATGGGAGAAAAGGAGAGAGGGGAGAGAGAGAAATCAAGTGGTAGGGATGATGAATAGTGAAATCAAATTTTAGCTCACCCTTTATATAACAAGTCACTTAAAAACCCGGATACGCCACGGAACTGTGAAATTTCAGAAACGTTACCGGAATTCGATGAAATTTTCATGAGTGGCTTAAAATGGCACCAGGACACATAATATGCAGTTAGATTTTTAATCGGAGTCCTCTAGCTCAGGACGATAGCTAACAGTCCAAAATTTTGCGGTTCCGATCGAAAAATGCAAAAATTTTAAAAACTGCTAAAATGCTCCAATGGTTACCAATAGGCCAAAAAGTGACACATATATAACAGTAATAATGTTTTTGATTTACAGACATTGGTATATATTATGCTTCCGCTTTTCGGTCAGTTATCATTATCTTGCTTTGCCGCCTTGTGTATTGTTGTTGGTGTCCTTATTGACCTCAGGTATTGATAGCTGATATTATATTTTATTATTGCCACGTCTCGGGGACGCCTGGGGCGTGACACAACCAATGATTCCCAATTAAAATATGGATCCCCTTGACACATATAAGTTAACTTCATAAAGACCCTAACTCCTGATAGTTTCCATAACATGCATAACAACTCCTTGACACACAATCAAGCAAAACTGGTATATCTGATGTAACCAGTCTTACTATTTGATCTCCACATCACAAAATACACATCAAAAAATTATGAAATAAATCATACACATTTTTTGACATGTTGGGATCATAATTCAAGGAGACATCATAACCTAATTTAGCCTCTACATTACCGGAATAAAATATTTCCAGAAACTGGTCAATTCCCACGTGATTATGGACAGGCCATGTAAAACATGTTCTCACTTACAACACAGATATCATAATGACTTTAAATTTCATATATAATATCTAGACACATGAAGTATCATATCACATGATGACACAATCCCAAAAATATGCCTCTAAATACTAGTTTCACAGAGATCTTTACAAGACAGAGATCTGCCTTACCAAAAGAGGGGGAGGGAAATGGGGAGATGCGGGGCTCTCGACACACCCACGACCACCTCAACCACCACCACCACTACCACCACCTCATCAGCCTCTCCTCAAGCCTTTCATGGCTGAGAACAAGGGGGAAAGGAACATGAGAGTGAGCTAGAGAGAAGAGAATCAACAACAACAACAACATATGTACACACAAGCACACACACACAAACACACCTTTCTTTGCACCCCTTTTGTGCTTCTTCTACTTCTTCTTTTTCTCCTTCTTATACAACCAAACAAAGGGGACCAAAAGAGATGGAAAACATAAGGGGAGGTCGGATGGATTTTTCCTAAGGGAGGGAGAGAGAGAAGGAGAGAAAAGGAGAGAGAGGGGCTTTTAATGCTCCAAAAGAATACAATAAAGAAAATTCGAAAAGGAACACGTTCCAATCGAAAAGAATACAAAAAATTAACTCCTTATGAACCAGTCATGTCACGCCCCAGGCGTCCCCGAGACGTGGCAATAATAAAATATCAGCTATCAATACCTGAGGTCAATAAAGACTCCAACAACAATACACAAGGCGGCAAAGCAAGATAATGACAACTGACTAGAAAGCGGAAGCATAATATATAACAATGTCTGTAAATAAAAAACATTATTACAGACCCGAATACACAATCAATGTCCTATGAGAGCCAAGTCTAGACCAAAGAAAATACAACCTGTTACAAAGCATAAAATGACTCTAGGAATGCTGACAGCCTCGCACTCGCCACCCGCCCGGCAGAACGCTCCACGCCCATAAGACCACGCCACAGGAAAGCTCCAGCTCCACGCCCAACACTGCCCCTGAAAAGAAATAGTATGCGAGGGGTGAGCTACAAGCTCAGTGAGTGGCTGAAAACCAATCACCATTGTCACGCCCCAGGGCGGCCGTTCCCGGGAGGCGGCAAGTGTATATATAATATCAGAATCTACACAGGAGGTCAATAATATATCATACACAAACAACCAGAATGACACACAGACAACAAAGAGGCTGACATGATATATACACCAAATGCGGAAGCAAAAGACTGAATCTGTAAATAAACATACTACAGACTCGATACTCAATCATCTGTCCTGTGAGAGCCAATATACCCAAATACAACTGAATATATACAAACGCGTGCCAAGCACGGAAATAAAATACATACAGTCAAGAAGGGATGCTGATAACCTCTGGTACTCGCGGAACGTGGCGCTGCTCCGCTACTGAAGGAATCCCTCGGAAAGCTCCAACTGCTGCTCCGGCTCCAGCTCAGGCTCAGTGGCAACTGGGGAAAACATATGCGAGGGGTGAGCCACACGCTCAGTGAATAGCACAACCCATGCATCACAGACAATATTGACCACATTGCAATTATTTATCCAACCTCTAAGTGGCATAACAACATAATCCAGTGGTTCGTACATCGCCGAACCACCACACCCTCACCCTCACCCATCAATGGGTGACATAGGCTATTGGGACTGATAATCATCCAACCACAATCCAGCGGGTCGCTCATCGCCAACCCACTACACCCTCACCCTCACCCTACCACGGGTGACATAGGATTTTGGGACTGACTAGGCTGTTGGTCACCCTTGGTCCACCGATAGTCTCTCCTCCACTCCGTAGGCCGCTTGGCTTTCACCCAACACTTTAGCCCAGTCCGAAACCAAATCAGGAGGCGCCTACTGATGGGAGCCCTCGGAAGGGACGGCCTTTCTAACGCTGGGGCAGCCTCTATCGGATCCAACGAGGGGAAACAGAATAGCCTATCCATACGCATATGATCCACTCGGATCCGCCGATAACACATCTCTACAACTCTAATGTCCTGAATTCCTCAGAATTCCTCTAAGGCGCATAACCAATATGCGGGGAACATACACAATAATTAGCAAGGGTGGAATATCATTGGGGGAAAGAAACTTGGGAGGGTAGCGTGAGTTCCCGATATAGGACACCCCGACAACCAAACAAGGAACACGGAGTACCCTAACCCGGGTCTCACCGCTGTCCTCGCGAGGCCCCTCCCCTATAATATTCACTAGTTATGCTAATAATCATATAATTTGGTATAACATTTCTTATAATACTATTGGGACAAGAAACCTTGGGAGGGCAGCGTGAGTTCCCGATAAAGGACACCCCGACAACCAAACAAGGAACACGGAGTACCCTAACCCGGGTCTCAGTGTTGACCTCGCAAGGCTCCTCCCTATAATATCATCTAAGGCATGCAATTTATCATACACTAGCATTTAATTTAATAAATAAACTAGTAGGACACATGCATAGGCCAAGGCTTCCTAGCATGAGAACAGGGGGACATGATGCATGGCTCATACACATATCCTAAGGGTGCAAGTCCCTAACATGCAAAGTCTAGGGTAGCATGCATTCTACATTTAAATCATGCTCGCATGGAATACACATTACAATAGGTTAATATAAATCCATGGTGCCCCAGGAGAGGTCGGTATACGCCCAAATGCGTATAACGCCTCTCTACTGGGTTGGATTGTCCCACTCACCGAAGATCGGGTCGTCGCGCGATCGCCCGTCAAGATCTGCAAGACAGACATTTACACGGTGAGTTAAATACACAAATACACCAAAATACACAAACAGAACCCAATACTCGGGCAAACGTACATACAGCCCGTACGCACGTTAGCCCGAGCACTCCGACTCACTCCCGCGCTCCCGGCAATCACTCGCACGGCCACCCGCCCTCGGATGCGCCGCCGCGCCTCAGCCCGCGCGCCCAGGCGCACCGCCGGCCCCTGCCTGCGCGCTTGGACCCGCAGCCGCACCACCCGGGGCACCGCGCGCCCTGCTGCAGCAGCCCGCGCGCACCCCGCACCGGCCCCGCGCTGACCCGCGAGCACACCGCACGCCCCGCGCGTCCAGCGCCTCGCCCCGCGCGCCCCGCGCGCACCACCAGCTCTGCTCCGCGCGCACTCCGCGCGCCACCAGCCTCGCCCCACGCGCACCCCGCGCACCACCCGCTCGCACCCACTGCTCTCCTCACCACGCGCACGCCAGTGCCTCTGCCCAGCGCCCCGCGCGCATGCACCTCTGCGGTGCCCAGCGCCCCTGCGCCCAGCGCTAAGCACCCTCGCCCAGCACCCGGTATCCGCGATCAGCTCCCAGCGCTCAGCGCCCAGCACCCGGGACCCTCACCCAGCGCCCACGCGCACGCCGGCGCAACACGAGCCCAGCGCATCTGGCAGCACGCGCCCAGCGCGCCTGCCAGCCTACCGGCGCTGCTGCCCGCGCTGCCTGCCTGCGCGCGTCGTCGAGTGGCCCGAGCACCGTTCGCCTGCACGCCTGATGCCCGAGCGCCCCCTGCCAGCTGCCCGAGCATGGCCTGCCCAGCCGGCCTGCCCTGCTCGCACAACCCGCAGCCATCCTACTCCGCACGCCTCCCCCTGCACCCCCGAGGGCACGCCAGCGCGCGCACCCGCGCGCACGCGCTCGCGCGCCCGACAAACTGGTGCAGCTGCTCCCAGCTTACCCGAGCTAGTCTTCCCTGCGCGCCCAGCATGCCCAGCACCTAGCACGCCCAGCGCACGCCCGCGCGCACGCGCGCGCCCGCCCTGCCGCTGCTCGCCTGCTGCGCCTGCCTAGGCGCTGCTTGTGCTGCCTGCTGCCCGGGACTGCCAGCCCACATGCCCGAGCTCCTCTACCACCTACCTCCGGCCACTAATGGCCTCCGACCACCACCCCACAGCCCTCCGACGGCCACCCACCGCCGCCGACCACCACCCAACCTCATTTCCACTCTCCTAACATACATCTAAGCATAAAAAGAGAAGAAAGAGGGCTTACCAAGGGGAGGAAGGGAAGTCCGGTTGCTCTCCGCGCACCGAAACCTCTCCCAAAAGGCTTCCAACGCCCGGATCTACTCCCACCTCCGAAATGGTTCAAATCAGGGAAGAAGAGAGGGGATGGAGGGGTAAAACTCGCCGGAATTCGGATTTGAAAGCACCGGGCCTATGCTTTAGGTTTTTGGGTTTGAGGGGTCTAAGGGCTTCAAATGGAAGAAAAATGGAGAAGGAGAGAGAGGAAGCAATTGGTAGGGATGATGAATAGTGCCCATCAGAATTTTAGATCTCACTATATATATCAAGTGACTTAAAAACCCGGATACGCCCCGGAACTGCGAAATTTCGGAAACGTTGCCGGAATTCGATGAAATTTTTGTGAGAGGCCTAAAATGGCACCAGGACACCAAATATGCAGTTAGATTTCCAATCGGAGTCCTCTAACTCAGGACGATAGCTAACAGTCCAAAAATTAGCGGTTCCGATCGAAAACCAAAAAAAATGAAAAACTGCCAGAACGCTCCAACGGTTACCAGCAGGTTAAAAGTGACACATATATAACAACCATACTACAGTTCAATACATAATCAATTTTATTTCAAGGAAAACATGGGTGGAAACCCATGGATAACTGGGTCACGCGGCGGCGCGACCAACCTCACCCCCACCCTCACTCCCGGAGGGAGTCTTTTGGGACTTTTGGGGAGAGACCATACCGTCGGTCGAAGAGACCCGGATTTACTAGTCTACACAACACTACTGGATCATCTACATCTAGATAATTGCTCAAACGATGCCTTTAAACATCGATACAAGACCGGACCCAACAACTATGGGAACGGTCGAACAACGAATGGGTCACACGGCGATATTCTTCACCTCATCCTTACCCTCACTCCTGGAGGGAGACTCTTGGGACTTATGGAAGAGATTTAGACTACTCTACACCCTTGGTCCACCCGGTAGCCTCTCCCACACTCCGTAGCCTCTACCTGGTATACTCCCACGATCAGCACTGTCCGACGCATCGGAGGTACCTACAGATGGGAGCCCTCTGTCAGGTCAGCTTTCCAACGCCGGGGAGTCCCTACTCGGATCCAACGAAGGGGAGAACGATTCTGTCACGCCCCAGGGCGGCCGTCCCCGAGACGTGGCAATAATAAATATCAGCTATCAATACCTGAGGTCAATAAGGACACCAACAACAATACACAAGGCGGCAAAGCAAGATAATGATAACTGACTGAAAAGCGGAAGCATAACATATAAACAATGTCTGTAAATAAAAAACATTATTACAGACCCGAATACACAATCAATGTCCTGTGAAAGCCAAGTCTAGACCAAAGAAAATACAACCTGTGCCACATGCACGATTTACAAAGCATAAAATGACTCTAGGAATGCTGACAGCCTCGCACACGCCACCCGCCGGCAGAACGCTCCACGCCCATAAGACCACGCCACAGGAAGCTCCAGCTCCACGCCCAACACTGCCCCTGAAAAGAAACAGTATGCGAGGGGTGAGCTACAAGCTCAGTGAGTGGCTGGAAACCAATCACCATTCTACAGTTCAATACATAATCAATTTCCTTTCAAGGAAAACATGGGTAGAAATCCATGGAATACTGGGTCACGCGGCGGCGAGACCAACCTCACCCCCACCCTCACTCCCGGAGGGAGTCTTTTGGGACTTATGGGGAGAGACCATACCGTCGATCGAAGAGACTCGGATTTACTGGTCTAGAGACCATACCGTCGGTCGGAGAGACCCGGATTTACTGGTCTACTCAACACTACTGGATCATCTACATCTAGATAATCGCCCATCGATGTCCTTCAACATCGATCACGAGACCAGACCCAACAACTATGGGAATGGTCGAACAACAAATGGGTCACGAGGCGACGTGTCTTCGCCTCATCCAACAACACATGGACAACCTACACAAAGCTCACCATCACCTCCTCCTCCACCTCTTCCTTCTTTTTGGGACATTTCCACTAACACATGGGGGGCTTGAGAGAGAGGAAGAGAGAGCTTGAAAAATAGGCGTGGAAGTTATGGGAGGGAGAGAGAGAGAATATATTTATGCAACAAATATCTAAGGGGAATGAAATGACTAAGTCACCCTTTGACTTAGAAATTCTGCGCATGCTTCACTATAACAGCCATAACTTCCTCGATATAGCTCCGAATTGCACAATTCCAATTCCGTTGGAAAGCCAAGAAAATTATCTACAACTTTCATGTTTATGCCAAGATCAAATAATCCCTCTAGATATTCTGAAATTAGAGCTAAACATTGAACAGGGCTGCTGCCAGAATTTCCCTCCCCGGGGTATACTTGGTAAAATACCCATAACTTTTACTACGGGAATCCAGTTGATCTAATTCCACTTTTGTACGAAAGCTAACTCAAAACTGGACATCTCATAATAAAATCATATTTAAACCTCTTCATCTTTGATTTTAACAAAATCAAATCCAAATACGAAATTGAAAATACATAACTTAGAAAAAAAATTATGTAGCCCAAATTTTCAATCAGAGTGCTCCAAATGACACAGGCACAACAGATTCCCACGCCCACAACATCATTCGTTAACCCTCTCCCGGGTGGTATCTACCTGGTATACTCCCACGATCAGTACGCTTCCGAATGCATCGGTGGTACCTACGGATGGGAGCCCTCTGTCAGGACAGCTACATCCCGATGTCCTCAACTCACCACTCTACACCCTTGGTCCACTGGTAGCCCTTTCCCCGGGTAGCCTCTACTTGGTATACTCCCACTATCAGTACTCTTCCGAATGCATCGGTGGTACCTACGGACGGGAGCCCTCTGTCAGGACAGCTAAACCCGAGAACTTCCTACATCGGATCCAACGAAGGGGAGAGCGATCCCATGTTCACAACGTGAACCCAATGGAAAACAACTACCCTCGATACTCACTTATCGAGATACAGAATACTACTGTATTCCCACACCGTTGCGTCGCTCAGACACCAAGGGGTTACCTATGCTGTCACATAGAAGTAAACCCATAAGCTAATGAATTCTCCTGATTCCAAACGAGTACATCGCTCGGATGCACGGGGCGATTACATTGTTAGCGCTCTAATTACTAAGGCACAACCCGACAGTGGGTTATATCCACATCTATCTCAGATAGGACTCTCAGTTTTTTTTTAACATGCGCATATATGTTATAGGAGAATTTAATCTTAGTTGGGTGCATGAACCATATGCACGATCACATATCAATTTATCGTAGGGATACTCCCTAATCATGGATTTATATCATAACAACAATCATACAACATACCTACAAGGTATGGCCCACTTAATCCTGCGTACATGGCCATTAATCACACTGGATATTCCAATTAATATGGTGGGAGTAGTATTACAATACTACCTAAGACATGCCATATTCTATACATCCATACACATTTACAACATACATGCCCATACCAGAGGGCGCATGCAACACAATCATTCATACATAGATACAACACATGTATACAAGCCTAGCATGTAAGATATCTACATATTATAGCTTAAGCATGGCCATACTACTTATCTACACAAGTAGTATAGCCAAGGGAACCCCATCGATGCGCGACGCGTGTCTACGCGCGTCGAGCGCATCCCTAGAGAGGGGGGGGGATTGGAATCGAACCACTCACCATACGACCCGGGACCTCGCGCATCCCATCCGATGAGATCTGCAAGGTAGGGGCATCGAATTTGGTGAGTAACAACACAATTTACACATAGAAATCATTAGAAATACAAAATACTCGGACAAGCATGCATACGGACTCGCACGCATGCGAGCACGCATGTACGCACGCGAGTCCGAGTGCCCCGACACCTACCCGAACCCTCGGGCAGCCACACGCATGGCCCCCCGCACGCGCACGCACGCATACGCATGCACGCACGCACCTCAGCACCCTCGGCGCACTGCCGCGCCCCTGCCCGCGCGTTCAGCCCAGCGCGTACCCGCGTGCACTGCGCCCCCGCGCAGCACCCTGCGCGCACGCCCCAGCATGCGCACGCACGCCCCAGCATGCGCACGCACGCGCGCGCGCGCACTGGTCCCCAGCCCCGCGCCCAGGCACATGCCAAGGCGCACTGCTCCGCGCGCGGGCACGCTCGCGCGTGCCCGCGCGCACTCGCGCGCACCCCTGCTCGCGCCAGCACCCGCGCGCCCACTCCGCGCGCACAGGCCCGCGCAGGCCTGCGCGCGCACGCGGGAAGACAGCCCCCAACACGTGCCCACTCTTCCCTAACCCCTTTTTAACCCTCCCCAACCCCTCACACACACTCTAACTCCTATGCATAGCATGCATGAACACCCTAACAGCCCCCTATGCCATGAAAACCAAGAAAAGAAGAGGAAGGGCTCACCTTGGGAGGGGAAAAGAAAGGGGGAGGTTCGGGGGCCCTCGACGCACCCGCGACCACCTCAACCGCCACCACCAACACCACCACCTTCAGCCCTCCACAGCCTCCCTTCTTGGCTGCAAATCAGGGGGGAAAGGATCATGAAAAGGGACCTAGAGAGAGGAGGACAAACAACAACAACACTTACACAAACACTCACTTGCACTTGCACCTTCTCCTTCTCTTCTCTTTGAGGAGTTTTCACAAACACATGGGGGGGCTTTGAAAGAGAGAAAGAGAGGCCAAGATGTCTACGTTGGGAGTGGGAGGGAGAGAGAGAGATATATATATATTTTGGGGCACATAAATATCTAAAAGAAGGGTGGAAATGACTTATTCATCCCTTGACCAGAATTTCTGCACATGCTTTACTGGAACAGCCATAACTTCCTCAATATATCTCCGAATTGCACAATTCAAAATCCGTTGGAAAGCTAAGAAGATTATCTACAACTTTCATGTTCATGCCAAGATCAAATAATCTCTCCAGCTATTCCGAAATTAGAGCTAAACATAGAGCAGGGCTGCTGCCAGAATTTCCCTCCCCGGGGTATACTTGGTAAAATACCCATAACTTTTACTGCATGAATCCAGTTGACCTAATTCTACTTTTGTACGAAAGCTAACTCAAAACTGGACATCTCATAATAAAATCATATTTAAACCTCTTCATCTTGGATTTTAACAAAATCAAATCCAAATACCAAATTGGAAATACATAACTTCTAAGAGAAAGAGAAAAAAAATTATGTACCCAAATTTTCAATCAGAGCGCTCCGAATGACACAGGCAAAACAAGTCAAAACCCATACTGGATGAAGGATCATCTACACCCAATCTCAGAGCGAGTATGAAATAAGAACCCAATTATTCTCCACATACGCTCTCTTGTTTTGAAAGATACTTTCGTTCTGGGTCAACCAAATACTCCAAGTAACTGCTTGAGGAATGAACCATTGTTGATGTTGATATCAGAATTATGAATTGTAGTTTTGAGTAGTGGATAGGTTCAATTCAACAATGACAAAGGTTTGGTGGGAGGTTTGACTTTGGTCAACCAAACCAAGCTACCAAACAAAAATAGTGGACCAGTCAATGGTCAACTTTGACTTGGTCAAATTCTCCCCCCCATTGACCATTCAGTATCGACCAGAACCCGGATACGATTCAGAACTGCATAATTTCCTAAAACATAACCGGAACTTGATAAAATTTTTATAGGTAGGACCAAACAGTACCAGGACCCATAATATGAAGTCATTTTATCAATCAGAGCACTCCAACTCCCGCAGGTAGCTCAAAGCCAAAATTTTAGCTACTCCAATAAAAAAAATAAGGCTCCAAATGACACAGGCATAACAAATGTCTCTCGGATCAGGTTCGACATTATTGGACTCGTAACTGAATTGTATTTTGCCTTTTGTTTTAAATGTTTGAACACAATTTTTTTTCATGTATTGAATGTCATTTTCCACAGTTTGATTTGTTTTTGGCTCAATATCTAAATGTAACATTCGATACTGTTACATTTTATATATGGGTAGTTTGTTTGATGCTACTGCTATATTGTCGACAATGTAAAAAGTCTTTTTTTTAAATATGTGTTATTTTTGTTACATTCATAAATGCAACAGTCAACCGCATGCATGTATTGATATATATTTGTTACATTCATAAATGTAACAGTCAACTACATGTAAATTGCATGGAATGCAAAACATTTAGATAAATATTATTGTTATGTTACATTTATCTAAATGTAACCGTTTTTATGAAAATGAATCAAACAGTTCATGTAATATTTGTTAAATGTAACTCACAACAAAAAAAGGTGTTTCATATTTTTCATAAAATGTAACTGACTATTGAAGAGATGATCTGTTTTAAAATTGTTTAAACATTATATGGAATGTAAAATAGTTATGTAAATGTAACTGTTATGTTACATTTTTGTAAATGTAACAGTGTTTATGTAATTATAACAAATAGTTGTTGTGGAGGTAAAAATCTGCACTAGGACACGTGTCAAGACAAGACGGACATGGGCTATCTGACTTGAGGCCCACAAAGACCCGATCCAGGTCGGGCAATCTTATGATGACGTCCTCAGGTGTGCGGGCACGACTAGACTAAGGGTCTAGTTGGACAGCTGAACACCTCGTGAGCAAATGTCACCTCGAGTAGTCTAAGGCACAACCAGACATGAGGTCTGGTCAGTCGACCTTACTCCTCGAGAATGAGCAGTCTAAGGCACGACCAGATATGAGGTCTGGTCGGTCGACCTTACTCCTCGTAAGCGTACTATGAAACGTATGAGCGAGCACATCAAGAGAACCCGAGCAGAATGGAGAAACGGTGAGAAGACCACTAACGCCTGTAACTGTCAAGTTGACACTTAAGGCCCATTACCAACAGAACGTGGGTAATCAAGGGCCGACGTGGAGCATAAATATTAGGGACGTTTCCCTGGAAAAAAGCCCACTAAACACTTAGTGGCAAGGTGGTTACAAGGGTAATAAAGGAACTACGTGTGACTTGATCCCCAAGGGGTACGTAGGCAGCCTATAAAGAGGTCGCGCGATAGCACTCTAAAGGCCCAGTCAGTGAAACACACACAGTCAGTCATTTCTACACAGTCCTACCTAGTCAGACAATCCCAGCCAAATACAGCCATAAATTCATATAGTTCAAGTTTATTTTACGACAAAAAGATTTACAAATTTAACTAAAGGGGGAAAATATCCACCTCAGTTTGGCACCATCTCTGGGAATGAAACAAAAAGCTAGTTTTCGCAATGTCAGATCCCAGTGACACCAATGCAGGGGGATGACATGAACGAAACATTCTCCTGTCCTATGCTGTAGATGGCTCATCGTAAACCCTGGTTAGTCAAGTCCAGGACCTCAGGCGGGTAATGGAGTCCACGCAAGAAACTCTATTTACCTGTCTGCAGGGATCAATGCAGCAGATGATCGAAGCCTCGATGCAACAGTTCTACACGACCATGCATCAACAACAGCTAGTCCAGGAGGGAATTCTGCCACCGCCTCTTGTACTGCCCAACCCCCCAACCGTCAATGCTGAAGGTTCAGAGGGAAGTACCTCTTCCTCCAATCAAAGGCAGCGGTCCCGCTGGCATTCGTGCACTCCTCGAGCGGGTCGACGGCTTCATGAAGAACAGCGGCGCAGACGTTCACCTCATGGAGAATGCTCTGCTCGGCGGGAGGCTTCACGGAGACAAATACACCAAGAGCACTCAGATTTATGCAAAGTTCCCAAAGGACATCAGCTTGACTCACCACCCCACCAGCAATCCGGGGGAGCAGTCGTGCGGCCTCGTTACACCTTGCGCTCTGAGGTACGGCGCATTCCAAGTCACGAGATGGTGGAGCATGCAATACGGGATTCCCTCCCTATTTGGCGCATAGTTTCTCAGAGAACGACTTCCCCAGAAGTTTGTTCAACCCAAATTCAAGTTATACAATGGTACGACGAATCCCTACGATCATATCTTGGCGTTCCGTCATTCGATGGCGTTGTATGAGCTCTATGATGAGCTTATGTGCCGCCTCTTCCGCTCTAGCCTAGAAGGGGCCGCGCTGACTTGGTTCCACTTCCTTCCACCTGCGACGAGCAGAACTTTCAAGGAGCTCTGCACCATGTTTGTCGAGCACTTCATCTGTAGTGGACGGTGGAAGAAGGATCTCAGCGATCTCATGAAGATCCAAATGCAGTCAGGGGAAACGATTCGGGAGTATGTCGATCACTTCCGCATCCTAAAGTTTGAAGTAGAAGACTGAAATGAAGACGTTGCAATAATGGCTTTCTGGAATGGCCTGCCATCCGGAAACGGCCTCAAGGAGTCGCATATCAAGCGCATTGTTATATATGTGTCACTTTTTAGCCTATTGGTCACATTTGGGTCATTTCTCGCCACCTTCCAACTTTTCTTTTTTCGATCGGAGCTGCTAAAATTTTGAACTTTTAGCTGTCTGTGTGAGTTCGAGTACTCCGATTGGAAATCTAGCTGCATATTATGGGTCCTGGTACCATTTGGTACTACCCACAGGAATTTCATCAAGTTCTGGTTACATTTCAGAAAATTTTGTAGTTCCGAATCGTATCCGGGTTTTGATCGATTTTGAATTGTCAAAGGATGACTTGGACTAAGTCAATGAAGACCTTGACTAGTTAAAGATAACTTTTGACTAGTCAAAGGGTTTTGTTTGGTAGCTTGGATAGGTTGACTCAAGTCAAACCCCCCCACCAACCCCCTTTTTGAGAAATTATGACTCTCTCTCTCTTTTTCTCTCCCTCTCTCTCCAACCCTTAGAGGAAAAAAAAGAGAGAGTCATCCGACCCTTCTTTTCTTCTTCTTTTGTTGTTGCTGCTCCCCTTTGTGTTCCCTTTTGTTTGTGTGAGAAGGAAGGGAAGAAGAAGAAGAAGCACAAGAAGGAAGTGCAAGAAAGAAAGGTGTGTGTGTGTTGTTGTTGTCCCTTTTCTCTCTTTCTTTCTCTCTAGCTTTTCCCCTCTCATGCTCCCCTTTTGCCCCTAATTTTTTCAGCCAAGTAAAGCTGAGGAGGTGGTGGTGTTGGTGGTGGCGATTGCGGTGGTTTTGGTGCGCCAAGAGCACCCGAATTCCTCCCCTTTTCTTTCCCCTCCTTTGGTAAGCTCTCCTCCTCCCTTATCTATGTTTTAATGGTTGTTAGGGCTGTTAGGGTGATCATGCATGCCATGCATGTGGGTTTGGGTGTGTGTGAGGGCTGTGGAGGGGGTGGGAGAGGTTTGGGCGCGCGCGCGTCTGCGCGCGCAGAGGGTGCTGGCTGTCACACCTCAGGGCGGCCGTCCCCGAGACGTGGCAATAATGAAATATCAGCTATCAATACCTGAGTCAATAAAGACTCCAACAACAACACACAAGGTGGCAAAGCAAGGATAATGATAACTGACTGAAAAGCGGAAGCATAATATATAAACAATGTCTGTAAACCAAAAACATTATTACAGACTCGAATACACAATCACTGTCTTGTGAGAGCCAAGTCTAGACCAAATAAAATACAACCTGTGCCACATGCACGATTTACAATACATAAAATGACTCTAGGACTGCTGACAGCCTCGCACTCGCCACCCGCCGGAAGAACGCTCCACGCCCATAAGACCACGCCATAGGAAAGCTCCAGCTCCACGCCCAACACTGCCCCTGAAAAGAAACAGTATGCGAGGGGTAAGCTACAAGCTCAGTGAGTGGCTGGAAACCAATCACCATACAACAGTTCAATACTCAAACAATTTCCTCTCAAGGAAAACATGGGTAGAAACCCAATGGATAACAAGGCCACGCGACGGCGCGACCAACCTCACCCTCACCCTCACTCCCGGAGGAAGACTCTTGGGACTTTTGGGGAGAGACCATACTGTTGGTCAAAGAGACGCGGAATTACTGGTCCACACAACACTATTGAATCACCAACCTCACCCTCACCCTCACTCCCGGAGGGAGACTCTTGGGTCTCTTGGGGAGAGACCATACCGTTGGTCGACGAGACCCGGAATTACTGGTCTACACAACGCTATTGAAAAATCTACATCGGGATAACTGCCCAACGATGTCTTTGAACATCGATACGCAACCGGACCCAACAACTATGGGAACGGACGAACAACGAATGGGTCACGCGGTGACGTGTCTTCATCCTCACCCTCACCCCTTAGAGGTGACATAGGACTTTTGGAAGAGACTTAGACTGCTCTACACCCTTGGTCCACCGGTAGCCCTTTCCCCGGTAGTCACTACCTGGTATACTCCCACGATCAATACGCTTCTGAACGCCTCAGTGGTACCTACGGATGGGATCCCTATGTTAGGACAGCTTTTCCAACGCCGGGAAGTTCCTACATCGGATCCAACGAAGGGGAGAACGATTCCATGCTCGCAATGTCATTCGTTAACCCTCTCCCGGGTAGCCTCTACCTGGTACACTCCCATGATCAGTACGCTTCTGAACGCATCGGTGGTACCTACGGATGGGAGCCCTCTGTCAGGACAGCTACAACCCGGGCCTCTTCAACTCGGACGACATTGGGAGTAAACATTCCATGTTCGCAAAGCGAACCCAATGGAAAAACAACTACTCTCGATAATCACATATCGATGATATCGAACACTATTGTACTCCCACACGGTTGCGTCGCTCAGACACAAAGAGGTTTGCCTCTGCTCTCATGCAGAAATAATCCCAAGGCACATAACCCAACAGGCGGTTCATATACATGCCTAGCACGGGTAGGCCTAGCTTAATGCCCCAACTACCGGCTTAACAAAACCGATAAGATAATGAATTCTTCTGAATTCCAAACGAGTGCATCGCTCGGATGCACGGGGCGATTACATCGCTAGCGCTCTAACTAATAAGGTACAACCCGACAACGGGTCATATGTTATATATGTGTCACTTTTAACCTTCTGGTCACCATTGGGACATTCTGGCAGTTTTTTGGGTTTTTTCATTTTTCGATCGGAACCGCTAAAATTTTGGGCTTTTAGCTATCACCCTGAGGTTGAGGGCTCCGATTGAAAATCTAACAGCATATTATGTGTCCTGGTGCCATTCCAAGCCGCTCACGAAAATTTTATCGAATTCTGGTAACGTTTCAGAATTTCACAGTTTCGAAGCGTATCCGGGTTTTGACCGAGCGAGAAGTCATTGGGAGAGTTGACTTGGTCAAAGTGGGCCCATGACTTGGTCAACCCCTTTTGTTTTTTTGTGTGGTTGGGTTGACCCAAGTCAAATCTCACTTAATCCCCTCTAATGCTAGCTTAAACCCTAATTAACCTAGCTTAACCTAATCTAAGTGAGGGGATTACAGATAAGTGAATCTAAAATATCTCCCCCACTATTCATCATCTTCCCCATTTGATTTTCTCTCTCCCCCTCTCTCTTTTTCTTGGTTTTGACCTAGCTAGAGGGGTTAAAATCAAAAGCACAAAGAAGAGAAAGGTTAGATCTCATCCCGATATATCTACCGGTGGTCTCAGATTCGAGTTCCCGCGAGTTTGACCCTCTCTAACACCCTCTTTTCTTCTCTGATTTCAGCCCCCCTTGGGCTAGGTAGAGATCTTGGTGGTGGAGGTCTTTGGGGAGGTGTTTCGGTGCACGAAGAGCTCCCGTTATCCCCTTCCTTCCTTTCCTCTCCTAGGGTAAGCTTTCTTTCCTTCCTTTTCTTGCTTAGATGCTTGTTTAGGAGGTGTTTTGGGTGCTGGTGGCTGTGGGTGGTTGTTGGTGGCTGTTGGAGGCCATTGGTGGCCGGAGAGAGGTGGTAGAGTGGCTCGGGCAGGGTGGTAGGTTGGCTCAGGTGGCTGGCAGCGCAAGAAGGCAGGGCAGGCAGGCTGGCAGGCGCAGGGCTGGGCGTTGTTGGGCGTGCGCGCGGGCGGAGCAGGGGTGTTCGGGTGCTGCGCGCTGGGCGCCGTGTGGGGGCGTGCGTGAGGCGCAGTGTGTGCCGTGCGCGCGGGGCCGCGTGCCGGTGCCGCACGTAGGGCGCCGAGCGGGGAGTGTGTGCGGGAGACTGCGCTGGGGCGCAGTGCGGGCGGGTACGCGTGCGGGGCGCTGCGCGCGGGTGCACCCGGGGCTGGGCGAGCGGGTGGTGCGAGCAGGCGATGCGAGCTGGTGGTGCGCGCGGGGTGCGCGCGGGATGCGGCGAAGGGGCGCTGGGCGTGCGGATGTGCGCGCGGGTTGCTGCGCTGGGGCGCAGTGAGCACGCGGTGCACCGGTGGGGGGCTCGACGGGGTGTCCGGGCATGCAGGCTGGGCTCGGCCGTGCGACTGGGCGTGCGGGCTGAGGCGCGGCTGTGCGCCTGGGTCGGGTGGCCGTGCGTACGGCTACCCGGGGATTCGGGAGTGAGTCGGGGTGCTCGGGCTCGCGTGCGTACAGGCCGTATGTACGCTTGTCCGAGTGTTGTGTATTTTTAATGTATTTTTGTCGTATTTGTGTATTTTACTCACCAAGTTGGTTACCCTATCTTGCAGATCTCGACGGACGGTCGCGCGATGACCCGGTCTTTGGTGAGTGGGACAATCCAACCCAGTAGGGGGGCGCTATACGCACTTGGGCGTATACCGTCCTCCCCTGGGGCACCGTAGTTGATATTAACCTGTGTAGTATGTAATCCATGCAAGCATGATTTATGTGTAGAATGCATGCCACCCTAGACTTTGTATGTTAGGGACTTGCACCCTTAGGATATGTGTAAGAGCCATGCATCCTGTCACCCTGTTCTCATGCTAGGAAGCCTCGGCCTATGCATGCGTCCTACTAGTTTAATTTATTAAATTAAATGCTAGCATATGACTATTAGCATGCCTTGTATAATATTATAGGGAGGGGCCTTGCGAGGTCAACATTGAGACCCGGGTTAGGGTACTCCGTGTTCTTTGTTTGGTTGTCGGGATGTCCTATATCGGGACCTCACGCTGCCTTCCCAAGGTTTCTTTTCCCAATAATATTATAACCCTCGTTAATTATTATTATATATGTTCCCCGCATCTTGGTTATGCGCCCTAGAGGAATTCTGAAGAACTCATGGCATTAGAGTTTTTTGAGATGTGTTGTCTGCAGATCCGAGTGGATCATATGCGATGGATAGGCTGTTCTGTTCGCTTTGTTGGATCCGTTAGAGACTGCCCTGGCGTTAGAAAGGCTGTCCCATGCAGGGGCTCCCATCAGTAGGCACCTCTTGATTTGGGACGGACTGTGCTGAATGTGGGGGTGAACGGCCTACGGAGTGGGGAGAGACTATCGGTGGACCAAGGGTGACCATCAGCCTAGTCAGTCCCAATATCCTATGTCACCATATTGAGGGGTGAGGGTGAGGGTGTAGTGGGTTGGCGATAGCGACCCACTTGTTTGTGAGTCCCAATATCCTATGTCACCTATTGAGGGGTGAGGGTGAGGGTGTAGTGGGCTGGCGATAGCGATCCACTGGATTTGTTTAGTTCCTGCCATTTTGTGGCTTGAATAATAAAAATGTGGTTAATAATATCTGGTGGTTAATATCGCTGTGATGCATGGGTTGTGCTGTTCACTGAGCGTGTGACTCACCCCTCGCATAATTATTATTCTCCAGTGTCATCTGAGTCGGATCTGGAGGAGGAGCTCCCCGAGGGACTTCATCAGTAGTGGAGTAGCGCCACGTCCCGCGAGTATCAGAGGCAATTTGTTATATATGTGTCATTTTTAACCTGCTGGTAACCGTTGGAGCGTTCTGGCAGTTTTTCATTTTTTTCAGTTTTCAATCGGAACCGCTAATTATTGGACTGTTAGCTATCGTCCTGAGTTAGAGGACTCCGATTGGAAATCTAACTGCATAATTGGTGTCCTGGTGCCGTTTTAGACCTCTCACGAAAATTTCGTTGAATTCCGGTAACGTTTCTGAAATTTCGTAGTTCCGGGGCGTATCCGGGTATTTTAAGTCGCCCGCTATATAAGTGGAATCTAAAAATATCCTGGCACTATTCATCATCCCCTACCTTGAGCCCTCTCTCTCCTCTCCTCCGTTTTTCTTCCATTTGAGGCCCTTAGACCCCTCAAAGCTTAAAAGTTAAAACCTAGGAAGTGTAGATCGGGTCCCGATCTACACCCCGGTGGTTTCAAATCCCAATTCCGGTGAGATTTGCCCCTCCGTCCGCCCTCTCTTCTCCTCTGTTTTGGCTCATCTCGGTGGTGGAGGTAGATCGGGGCGTTGGAAACCTTTTGGGAGAGGTTTCGGTGCGCGGAGAGCAACCGGATTTCCTTTCCTCCCCTTGGTAAGCCTCTTTTTCCTCTCTTTCTTGCTTAGATGTATGCTAGGAGGGTGGAAATGGGGTTGGGTGGAGGTTGGCGGCGGTGGGTGGCCGTCGGAGGGCTGTGGGAGGCGGTCGGAGGCTGTGGTGGTGGTCGGAGGTGGGTGGAAGAGGAGCTCGGGCTGGCAGGCTTGCAGCTCGGGCTGGCAGGCTGCTGTCTCGGGCAGGGCAGCAGCGCAGGGTGGTGCAGGCGTAGTGGCTGGCGCAGGCGCGCCCGCGTGCGCGCGGGCGTGCACGCGTGCGTGCGCTCGGGCGGTGCTGGGGGCCAGCAGGGCTGGGCGTGCAGGCGCTCGGCTGGCGCTGGAGGCCAGCAGGGCTGGACGTGCGCGCTGGGTAGGCTGGCAGGGCTAGCTCGGGTAGGCTGGGAGCAGGTGCACCAGTTTGCTGGGCGCGCGAGCGCGTGCGCGCGGGTGCGCGCGCGGGCGTGCGCTCGGGGGGTGCAGGGAGATGCATGCGGGTAGGCTAGCTGGGCTGTGCGCGCTGGCAGGCCGGGCGAGTAGGCGAGCAGGGCAGGGGAGCTCTGGCATCAGGCGGGCAGTGCCCCGGGCATGCAGGCGAGCGGTGCTCGGGCCACTCGGCGACGCGCGAAGGCAGGAAACGCGGGCAGCAGCGTGGGCAGGCTGGCAGGCGCGCTGGGTGCGTGCTGCCAGGCGCGCTGGGCGCGTGTTGCGCGGGCGTGCGCGTGGGCGCTGGGTGAGGGTCCCGGGTGCTGGGCGCAGAGCGCTGGGCGCTGGGTCGCGGGTACCGGGTGCTGGCCGAGGGTGCTGGGCGCTGGGCGCTGGGCACCGCTGTGGGGCATGCGCGCGGGGCGCTGGTCAGAGGCAGGCGTGCGCGCGGTGTGGGAGTTGGTGGGGCGCGCGGAGTGCGCGCGGGGCGGAGCTGGCGGTGCGCGCGTGGTGCGCGCGGGGTGCGCGCGGAGCGAGGTGGTGCGCGCGGGGCGAGGCGCTGCGCGCGGGGCGTGCGGGGTGCTCGCGGGCCAGCGCGAGGCGTGCGGGGTGTGCACGGGCGGCTGCGCTAGGGCGCAGGGGGCGCGCGGTGCACCCGGGAGGCCCGGCGGTGCGCGGGGCGAGCGGGCTGAGGCGCGGCGGCGCACCCGAGGGGTCGGGTGGCCGTGCGGGTGGTTGCCGGTGGTGCGGGAGTGAGCCGAAGTTCTCGGGCTAGCGTGCGTACGTGCCGTATGTACGTTTGCCCGAGTATGGGGTATTTTTAGAGTATGTTTAATGTAATTTTGGGTATTTTGGGGTAATTGTGGATTTTACTCACCGTATAAATCCCTGTCTTGCAGATCTTGACGGACGGTCGCGCGACGACCCGGATTTCAGTGAGTGGGACAATCCAACCCAGTAGAGAGGCGTTATACGCATTTTGGGCGTATACCGACCTCTCCTGGGGCACCATGGATGTATATTAACCAGCAGTAATATGTAATCCATGCTTATATGATTTAAATGTAGAATGCATGTTACCCTAGACTCTGCATATTAGGGACTTGCACCCTTAGGATAGGTGTAAGAGCCATGCACCATGTCCCCTGTTTCCATGTTAGGAAGCCCGACCGATGAATGTGCCCTACTAGTTTATTTATTAAATTAAATGCTAGTAAATGTTTAATTGCATGTTATAGTGAATATTATAGGGGAGGGGCCTTGCGAGGACAGCGGTGAGACCCGGGTTAGGGTACACCGTGTTCCTTGTTTGGTTGTCGGGGTGTCCTATAACGGGAACTCACGCTGCCCTCCCGAGTTTCTTTCCCCCAATGATATTCCACCCTTGTTATAACCTTATGCATGTTCCCCGCATCGTAGTTATGCGCCCTGGTGGGTTCTGAGGAATTCAGAACATTAGTGTTGTTATGATGTGTTGTCTGCGGATCCGAGTGGATCATATGCAATGGATAGGCTGTTCTGTTCCCTTCGTTGGATCCGTGTAGAGACTACCTCAGCGTTAGACAGGTCGTTGGCGGAAGCGACCCGCTGGTTTGGTGTTGATTAGTCCCAATATCCTTGGTCACCCATTGAGGGTGAGGGTGAGGGTGTAGTGGGTTGGCGGTAGCGACCCACTAGGTTGAGGAATTGTTGTTATTTGTGGCTATGGTAATGTGGTTGTGGATGTTAAGAATTATCTGGTTGTGGTCAATATTGTCTGTGATGCATGGGTTGTGCCGTTCACTGAGCGTGTGGCTCACCCCTCGCACAATATTTTTCTTCAGTGTCATCTGAGTCGGATCTGGAGGAGGAGCTCCCCGAGGGACTTCATCAGTAGCGGAGTAGCGCCACGTCCCGCGAGTATCAGAGGCTATCAGCATCCCTTGTGCCTGTATGTATTATTTTCCGTGCTTGGGCACGTGTTTGTGTTGTATTTGGATGTCTTTGTATGTATATTGGCTCTCACAGGACATGTGATTATGTATGGAGTCTGTAGTGTGTTTTAATTACAGATTCAGTCTTAGCTTCCGCATTTGGTGTATATATCATGTCAGCCCTGCTTTTATTGTCTGTGTGTCATTCTGGTTGCTTGTGTATGATATATTATTGACCTCCTGTGTAGATTCTGATATTTTATATACACTTGCCGCGTCTCGGGGACGCCCGGGGCGTGACACTATTAGCATCCCTTTTGATTGTATGTATTATATTCCGTGCTTGGGCACGCGTTTGTATGTTATTTGGACGTCTTTGTATATATTGGCTCTCATAGGACGGTTGATTATGTATCGAGTCTATAATATATTTTTGAGTTACAGATTCAGTCTTTTAGCTTCCGCTATTTGTGTATATATCATGTCAGCCCCTTTGATGTTGTTATGGGTATATTATTGACTTCCTGTATTGACTGCTGATATCATATATACACTTGCCGCGTCCCGGGGACGCCAGGGGCGTGACATCATACCCACGCCTATTTCAGATAGGCCTATCAGTTATAACATGCGCATATATATATATATATATATTGAAGAGAATTATATCTAGCTATGTGCATGAACCATATGCACAATCATCTAATAATTGACCATAAGGGTGACCCCTAACATGGATTTACATCATAAACAACAATTCATACATGGTATGGCCCACTTAAACATGCATACGTGGCCATTAATCATATAAGCACACAAGGCATAACTTAAGCATGCGTTGGATATCACCAACTTAAAAGAAAGGGTCAAGCGCGATCTCTAATGCCATGAATAGGAAATCGCATGCCAATATTCCAAACGAACCTGAGTTGAGTAGGAAATCGCATCTACTTACTCAGTTCGTTCAGAGGGAGAGGGCGAGAGAGATCATCATCTCATGAAGCTGGTCATAGCTTTGCCCCATTAGCATGGGCGCAACAACTACACCACGCCCTCGAGTCTTATCGCAAGGGAATATTAGGCAAGTGCCCGTTATTAACCCAGACTTAATCATACTGGATATTCCAATTAATATGGTGGGAGTAGTATTACAATACTACCTAAGGCATGCCATATTCTATACATCCATACACATTACAAAAATACATGCCCATACTAGAGGGGCGCATGCAACACAATCATTCATACATGGATACAATACATGTATATAAGCCTAGCATGCAAGATATCTAACATATTATAGTTTAAGCATGGCCATACTACTTATCTACACAAGTAGTATAGCTAGGGGGGCCCATCGATGCGTGACGCGCGACTACGCGCGTCGAGCGCATCCCGAGGGGGGGGGATTGGATCGAACCACTCACAGATACCCGGATCGTCGCGCATCCGGTCTACGAGATCTGCAAAACACAACCAATGATCCACAATTAAAATATGGAACCTCCTATCACACATATAAGCCTACTTCATGAAGGCCCTAACCCCTGATACTTCCATATTATCACCCAAAACACATGCAAACAACTCCTTGACACTCAACCAAGCAAAACTGCCAAACCTGCTGCAACCAGCCCTACTAATTGGTCTCCACAGCACCCAATACACTTCTAAAAATTATGAAATAAATCATGCACATTCTATGATATGCTGGGATCATAATCCATGAATACATTAGAACCTAATTTTGCCTCTACAAGCCCGAAACAAATTATTTCCAGAAGCAGGTCAATTCCTACGCGAATCTGGACAGGCCATACAAAACAGGTTCTAACTTACAACACAGATATCATAATGATCCCAAATTTCATATATAACATCTAGACACATAGCTGATCAAATCATAAGAAGACATAATCCTAAAAATATGCCTCTAAATACTAGATTCACTGAGATCTTTAAAAGACAGTGAGCTGCCTTACCGAAACAGGGGGAGGGAAATGGGGAGATGCGGGGTTATCGACACACCCACGACCACCTCAATCACAACCACCACTACCACCATCTCTTCAGCCTCCCCACCAGCCCTTCTTGGCAGAAAACAGGGGTGCAATGGCATGAGAAGGTGATGTATGATAGATTTGAAAAGAAATCATTGCAGAATATTTGATTTTAAATCTGTAATCAAAATAAAGTTTTATGAGATTTTGTTATTTATTGACAAATCTCATTATTTAAAGTCATATTAATCACCTTTTATTAGTGAATTAGGAATTTAGGATTTGTAGGATTTTATATGTTATTTTATTAGATTTTAATAATTATCATTGTAATTGTGTCTTTACTATTTTTAGTACAGTCATAATTCACAATATGAATATGTATTTAATGTTTGTGGCCTATATAATGAGTGCCACCATCTTTGTAAAAAAAAAAAAAGTTTTTTTATCAATAATATTTCAAATTTTCTCCCTTTTAGGGCTTTCTTCCTTGTGGATTCAAAGAGCTTATGAGATCTCAACGCTGGTTGAATCTTTTTATCTGTTTCACGCTGCGTTAGGTGGTATCAAAGCGAGGATTTGCCTTGTTGTGATGGCAAATAATGGAGGGGGAGACAACCAATCTAATGACGCTGGTCGTGGATTGGAGGATGTGCGGAAGGCGATCGAGGAACAGCGCGATCAGATGCGAGAGATCCACACGATGATCGCTTGCCTAAACCTCAACGCCAATAATAGGCATCCCGAAGGTGATAGTAGACGCGCCGAGGGAGTTGCCCAAGGCTGACCTATTGCTCAAAACATCGTTCGACGTCCCACTCGTTATCAACTTGATGATGAGGAAGGCTCGGAGGATGAAGGTAAAGGATTTCATGGATATCAACCGGGGAGGCGGCACATGAAATACAATGATTACCGATTGAAGGCGGATCTTCCATATTTCAATGGTAATATGCAGATCGAAGACTTCCTTGATTGGATCTCAGAGGTCGAGAGATTCTTTGAGATGATGGAGGTTCCAGAGGAGAAGATGGTCAAATTGGTGGCTTTTCGATTAAAAAGTGATGCCGCTGCTTGGTGGGACCAACTTCAGAGAACCCGACAACAACGAGGAAGAACACTTGTTCATACGTGGAAGAGGATGAAACAACTCCTCATGGATCAATTTCTGCCATGAAATTATGAACGATATTTACCCCAATTGTATCAAAATTGTCATCAAACCGTAAGGGTGAAATCACGACTGGAGATATCAAAGGCGCAAGATGCAACAAAAACAAGTCCTGCAAAAGATGGGGATGATTCGAGGGACCCTTATGATCTACCATCATCAGAGAAGTATGGAGGTTCTAATGAACCAGAACTTTTCTCAAATCAAAATCAACAAGAGAGCGAAGTTTTAGTTGAACAAGAAGTTGATGATATATATGATAGCGCAGAGTTCGCAGAAGAAGAAGGAGAGCGGGTCAACTTCTGTTGTGTCTGTGTCATTTGGAGCGCTCTGTTTGAAGATTTGGGTACATAATTTTTTTTTCTCTAAGTTATGTATTCCTGATTTGGTATTTGGATTTGATTTTGTTAAAATCCAAGATGAAGAGGTTTAAATATGAGTTTACTATGAGATGTCCAGTTTTGAGTTAGCTTTCGCACAGAAGTGGAATTAGATCAACTGGATTCTTGTAGTAAAAGTTATGGGTATTTTTCCAAGTATACCCCGGGGATGGAAATTCTGGCAGCAGCCCTGTTCCATGTTTGGCTCTAATTTAGGAATAGCTAGAGGGATTATCTGATCATGGCATAAACATGAAAGTTGTAGATAATCTTCTTATCTTTCCATCGGTCTTGGAATCAAGCAATTCGGAGCTGTATCGGGGAAGTTATGGCTGTTCCAGTGAAGCTTGCGCAGAATTTCTAGTCGGAGGGCGACTTAGTAAATTTTCCTTAGATATTTTGATAAATATCTCCTCTCTCTCTCTTCCCCTCCCAATGTGCACGTCGACCAGCTTTTCTTGGCCCTCTCTTTCCCTCATTCAAGCCCCCTAGGTGTTTGGTTTAATGCCTCAAAGAGAGATGGTGCAAGTGCATGAGTTGGGTTGTGTGGGTGTGTTGTTGTGTTTGTTCTCCCCTCTCTCAAGCTCCCTTGCATGGATCTTCCCCCCCTGATTTTCAGCTGAAGAGGAGGCTGAGGGGTGGTGGTGGTGGTCTCGGTGGCGGCGTTTCGGTGCGCGAAGGGCCCCCGAACCTTCCCCTTTTGTTCCCCCTCCAAGGTGAGCTCCTCCCCTCCTTTTCTTGATTTTTTTGGCTTAAGGGGATGTTGGGAGGGTCATGCATGCTAGGTAGGGGTGTTTGGGTGTGTGTGAGAGGTTGAAAGGGGTTAAAATGGGGTTAGAATGGCTTGGGCGCGAGCTAGGCGTCGTCTGCGCGCGTGCGCGCGCAGGCGCGCGCGCAGTCGGGCACTGGCGGGCGCGCAGACGTGCGCGGGCGCGGGTGCGCGCGGAGTGGGCGCGCGGGTGCTGGCGCGAGCGGGGGTGCGCGCGGGGGCGCGCGGGCGTGCGCGCGCGCGGCCAGTGCGCCTGGGCGCTGGGCAGGGAACCAGTGCGCGCGCGCGCGTGCATGCGCGTGCTGGGGCGTGCTGGGGCAGTGCGCGGGGTGCTGCGCGAGGGGCGAGGGCTGGACGCGCGGTGCGCGTGGGCGTGCGCGAGCGTGCGCGTGCGTGCGGGTGCGCGGGCAGGTGCGCGGCAGTGCGCCGATGGTGTCGGGGTGTGTGCGTGCGTGCGCATTCGTGCGTGCGCATGCGGGGGGCCATGCGAATGGCTGCCCGAGGGTTCGGGTAGGTGTCGGGGCACTCGGACTTGCGTGCGTACGCACGTGCTCGCATGCGTGCGAGCCCGTATGCATGCTTATCCGAGTTTTGGGTATTTCTAAGCATTTCTATGTATAAATTGTGTTGTTTCTCACCCAGTTGATTACCTATCTTGCAGATCTTGATGGACGGTCGCGCGACGACCCGATCTCCGGTGAGTGGGATAATCCAACCCAGTAGAGAGTTGTTATACGCACTTGGGCGTATACCGACCTCTCCTGGGGCACCATGGATGAATATTGGCATGTTGTAAATTGTATATCATGCGAGCATGATTTAATTGTAGAATGCATGTTACCCTAGACTTTGCATGTTAGGGACTTGCACCCTTAGGATATGTGTATGAGCCATGCATCATGTCCCCTATTTCCATGCTAGGAAGCCCGACCGATGCATGTGCCCTACTAGTTTATTTATTAAATTAAATGCTAGTAAATGTTAATTGCATGTTTTAGTGAATATTATAGGGGAGGGGCCTTGCGAGGACAGCGGTGAGACCCGGGATAGGGTACACCGTGTTCCTTGTTTGGTTGTCGGGGTGTCCTATAACAGGAACTCACGCTGCCCTCCCGAGTTTCTTTCCCCCAATGATATTCCACCCTTGTTATAACTTATGCATGTTCCCCGCATCTTAGTTATGCGCCCTGGTGGTGTTCTGAGAATTCAGGACACTAGAGTTGTTAGGATGTGCTGTCTGCGGATCCGAGTGGATCATATGCGATGGATAGGCTGTTCTGTTCCCTTCGTTGGATCCGTGTAGAGACTACCTCAGCGTTAGACAGGTCGTCCCGTGCAGGGGCTCCCAGTAGTAGGCGCCTCCTGATTTGGTAGAAGGACTGTGCTGAACGTGGGAGTGGCCAAACGACCTACGGAGTGAGGAGAGACTATCGGTGGACCAAGGGTGACCAACAGCCTAGTCAGTCCCAAGAGCCTAGGTCACCTGTTGAGGGTGAGGGTGAGGGTATGGTGGGCCGGCGATGTGGCGACCCACTGGATAGTAAGTCCCAATATCCTTGGTCACCCATTGAGGGTGAGGGTGAGGGTGTAGCGGGTTGGCTGAAGTGACCCGCTGGTTTTGTGCAGTTAGTCCCAATATCCTTGGTCACCCATTGAGGGTGAGGGTGAGGGTGTAGTGGGTTGGCGTTAGCGACCCACTAGGTTGCGGAATTGTTATCTTTTGTGGTTTTGGTAATGAGATTGTGGACGTTAAGGATTTCCTGGTTGTGGTCAATATTGTCTGTGATGCATGGGTTGTGCCGTTCACTGAGCGTGTGGCTCACCCCTCGCACAATATTTTCTTCAGTGTCATCTGAGTCGGATCTGGAGGAGGAACTCCCCGAGGGACTTCATCAGTAGCGGAGTAGCGCCACGTCCCGTGAGTTTCAGAGGCTATCAGCATCCCTTGAGCTTGTATGTATTATTTTCCGTGCTTGGGCACGCGTTTGTGTTGTATTTGGATGTCCTTGTATGTATATTGGCTCTCACAGTACATGTGATTATGTATGGAGTCTGTAGTGCGTTTTAATTACAGATTCAGTCTTAGCTTCCGCATTTGGTGTATATATCATGTCAGCCCTGCTTTTATTGTCTGTGTGTCATTCTGGTTGCTTGTGTATGATATATTATTGACCTCCTGTGTAGATTCTGATATTTTATATACACTTGCCGCGTACCGGGGACGCCCGGGGCGTGACAACTTCATTGTTGAACCAGAGATCGATGAGGACATAAGCAATAAAGAAGCAAATGATATTGTTTTCTCTCGTGATTCTGAAGATGTCATTGGAGGAGAACAAGAGGAGTTGTTGCCACAGTCCATAGCGGTGACCCCCAAGATGGAAGAGCCCCTACAGAATCTCGTGTTGCAAAATATATGCACCATCAACAAAAGTGTTTTAGATGTCATCATCAACATTGATAACGATGAAGACTTTGCGGCTACTACAATGGTGAAGAAATTTGGGCTACAAATTGAGGTGCACTCAACTTTCTACATGATCGATTTTATTGAGAAGAAATTTGAAGTCAAGAAAACGTCTCTTCTCTTGCCAAAGGTCAAATACAAGGATGCATCAATTAAGATGGGGGAAAATATCTTAATCTCTTCTATTGGTGTATTTGATTACATCAAATATCATCCTCCTGATCATTTAAGATCCTCTCATCTTAAATTCGAGGACGAGTTTTTTTTTAAGAAGAGAAGACTGATGTAGGACAGATTTAGAAAGAAATCATTGCAGAATATTTGATTTCAAATCTGTCATCAAAATAAAGTTTTATGAGATTTTGTCATTTATTGACAAATCTCATTATTTAAAGTCATATTAATCACCTTTTATTGGTGAATTAGGAATTTAGGATTTTTAGGATTTTATATGTTATTTTATTAGATTTTAATAATTGTTATTGTAATTGTGTCTTTACTATTTTTAGTAGAGTCATAATTCACATTATGAATATGTACTTAATGTTTGTGGCCTATATAATGAGTGCCACCATCTTTGTAAAAAAAAAAACTTTTATCAATAATATTTCGAATTTTCTCCCTTTTAGGGCTTTCTTCCTTGTGGATTCAAGGATTCCTTGTGGATTCAAGGAGCTTATGAGATCTCAACGCTGGTTGGATCTTTTTATCAGTTTCACGCTGCGTTAGGTGGTATCACCTGGTTCTGATACCACCTAACGCAGCGTGAAACGGATAAAAAGATCCAACAAGCGTTGAGATTTCATAGCTCCTTCAAATCCACAAGGAAGAAAACCCAAAAGGGAGAAAATTTGAAATATTATTGATCAAAAATTTTCTTACAAAGATAGTGGCACTCATTATATAGGTCACAAACATTAATACATATTCATAATGTGAATTATGACTCTACTAAAAATAGTAAGGATACAATTACAATGACAATATTAAAATCTAATAACATATGAAATCTTAAAAATCCTAAATTCCTAATTCACCAATAAAAGGTGATTAATATGACTTTAAATAATGAGATTTGTCAATAAATGATAAAATCTCATAAAACTTTATTTTGATGACAGATTTGAAATCAAATATTGTACAATGATTTCTTTCCAAATCTGTCCTACATCAGAAGGGGATTGAGAGAAGAGAAACAACAACAACAACAACACATGCTCACCTTTTCTCACCCTTTCTCACTCTTTCTTGTGCTTCTTCTTCATCCTTTCCTCCATTAACAGCACACACAAAAAAAAACAGAGAGGGAGAGGGAGACGAGAGTGAGAGATTTCCACCAAAAAAGGGGCTTTAAATGGAAATAAAGTGAGTTGGTGGGGGGAAACAAGACCAAATCGTCCCTGACTAGAAATTCTGGACGGGCTTCACTAGAACAGCCATAACTTCCCCGATATAGCTCCGAATTGCACAATTCAAAATCCTCTGGAAAGCCAAGAAGATTATCTACAACTTTCATGTTTATGCCAAGATCAAATAATCCCTCCAACTATTCCTAAATGAGAGCTAAACATTGAACAGGGCTGCTGCCAGAATTTTTCATCCCCGGGGTATACTTGAAAAAATACCCATAACTTTTACTACATGAATCTAGTTGATCTAATTCCACTTTTGTACGAAAGCTAACTCAAAACTGAGCATCTCATAATAAAATCATATTTAAACCTCTTCATCTTGGATTTTAAAAAAATTAAATCCAAATACCAAATCGGAAATACATAACTTCTAGGAGAAAAATTATGTAGCCTAATTTTCAATCAGAGCGCTCCAACTCCTGCAGGTGGCTAAAAGCCAAAATTTTAGCGACTCCGATAAAAAAATAAGGCTCCAAATGACACAGGCATAACACTGGCGCGCGCAGTCGGGCACACGCGCGTACGCGCAGGCGCGGGAATGTGCACGCGAGGAGCTGGGTGGGCCCGCAGTGCGCGCAAGTGTGCGTGCTTATGCGTGCGTACGCGTGCGGGGGCCATGCGTGTGGCTGCCCGAGGGTTCGGGTATGTTATATTTGTGTCACTTTTAGCCTGCTGGTAACCGTTGGAGCGTTCTGGCAGTTTTTCGTTTTTTTCGGTTTTCGATCGGTACCGCTAATTTTTGGACTGTTAGCTATCTTCCTGAGCTAGAGGACTCCGATTGGAAATCTAACTGCATATTTGGTGTCCTGGTGCCGTTTTAGACCTCTCACGAAAATTTCATTGAATTCCGGTAACGTTTCTGAAATTTCGCAGTTCCGGGGCGTATCCGGGTTTTTAAGTCACTTGATATATATAGTGTGATCTAAAAATATCTTGGCACTATTCATCATCTCCTTCCTTGAGCTCTCTCTCTCCCCTCCTCCATTTTTATTGCTTTTGAGCCCCTTAAACCCCTCAAAGCTTAAAACCCAAAATCTAGGAAGTGTAGATCGGGTCCCGATCTACACCCCGGTGGTTTCAAATCCCATTTCCGGCGAGTTTTGCCCGTCCGTCCGCCCTCCCTTCTCCTCTGTTTTGGCCCATTTCGGTGGTGGAGGTAGATCCGGGCGTTGGAAACCTTTTGGGAAAGGTTTCGGTGCGCGGAGAGCAACCGGATTTCCTTTCCTCCCCTTGGTAAACCTCTTTTTCCTCTCTTTCTTGCTTAGATGTATGCTAGGAGGGTGGAAATGGGGTTGGGTGGCGGTCGGCGGCGGTGGGTGGCCGTCGGAGGGCTGTGGGAGGTGGTCGGAGGCTGTGGTGGTGGTCGGAGGTGGTTGGTAGAGGAGCTCGGGCTGGCAGGCTTGCAGCTCGGGCTGGCGGGCTGGTGTCTCGGGCAGGGCAGCAGCGCAGGGTGGTGCAGGCGCAGTGGCTGGTGCGGGCGCGCGCGCGTGCGCGCGGGCGTGCACGCGTGCGTGCGCTCGGGCGGTGCTGGGGGCCAGCAGGGCTGGGCGTGCGGGCGCTCGGCTGGCGCTGGGGGCCAGCAGGGCAGGGCGTGCGCGCTGGGCAGGCTGGCAGGGCTAGCTCGGGTAGGCTGGGAGCAAGTGCACTAGTTTGCCGGGCGCGCGAGCGCGTGCGCGCGGGTGCGCGCGCGGGCGTGCGCTCAGGGGTGCAGGGAGATGCGTGCGGGTAGGCTAGCTGGGCTGTGCGCGCTGGCAGGCCGGGCGAGCAGGCAGGGCGCGCAGGCGAGCAGGGCAGGGGCGCTCGGGCATCAGGCGGGCAGTGCCCGGGCGTGCAGGCGAGCGGTGCTCGGGCCACTCGGCGACGCGCGCAGGCAGGCAACGCGGGCAGCCGCGTGGGCAGGCTGGCAGGCGCGCTGGGCGCGTGTTGCGTGGGCGTGCGCGTGGGCGCTGGGTGAGGGTCCCGGGTGCTAGGCGCAGAGCGCTGGGCGCTAGGTCGCGGGTACCGGGTGCTGGCCGGGGGTGCTGGCCGCTGGGCGCTGGGGCGCTGGGTGCTGGGCACCGCTGTGGGGTGTGCGCGCGGGGCGCTGGGCAGAGGCAGGCGTGCGCGCGGTGTGGGAGCTGGCGGTTCGCGCGGGTGGCGCGCGGGGCGGAGCTGGCGGTGCGCGCGGGGCGTGCGGCGTGCTCGCATGGTGTGCGCGGGGAGCGCGGGGGTGCGCGCGGTGCGGCGGGGCGCAGTGGGCGCGGTGCACCGGGTGGCTCGGCTGCGGGTCCAGGGCGGCGGGCAGGGGCCCGGCGGCGCCTGGGCGCGCAGGCTGAGGCGCGGCGGCGCACCCGAGGGGTCGGGTGGCCGTGCGGGTGGTTGCCGGTGGTGCGGGAGTGAGCCGGAGTGCTCGGGCTAGCGTGCGTACGTGCCGTATGTACGTTTGCCCGAGTATGGGGTATTTTTAGAGTATGTTTAATGTATTTTTGGGTATTTTGGGGTATTTGTGGATTTTACTCATCGTATAAATGCCTGTCTTGCAGATCTTGACGGACGGTCGCGCGACGACCCGGATTTCGGTGAGGGACAATCCAACCCAGTAGAGAGGTGTTATACACACTTGGGCGTATACCGACCTCTCCTGGGGCGCCATGGATGGATATTGACATGTTGTAATGTGTATATCATGCGAGCATGATTTAATTGTAGAATGCATGTTACCCTAGACTTTGCATGTTAGGGACTTGCACCCTTAGGATATGTGTATGAGCCGTGCACCATGTCCCCTGTTTCCATGCTAGGAAGCCCGACCGATGCATGTGCCCTACTAGTTTATTTATTAAATTAAATGCTAGTAAATGTTAAATTGCATGTTATAGTGAATATTATAGGGGAGGGGCCTTGCGAGGACAGCGGTGAGACCCGGGTTAGGGTACACCGTGTTCCTTGTTTGGTTGTCGGGGTGCCCTATAACGGGAACTCACGCTGCCCTCCCGAGTTTCTTTCCCCCAATGATATTCCACCCTATGTAATAACTGTTATGCATGTTCCCCGCATCTTAGTTATGCGCCCTGGTGGTGTTCTGAGGAATTCAGGACATTAGAGTTGTTAGGATGTGCTGTCTGCGGATCCGAGTGGATCATATGCGATGGATAGACTGTTCTGTTGGATCCGTGTAGAGACTACCTCAGCGTTAGACAGGTTGTCCCGTGCAGGGGCTCCCAGTAGTAGGCGCCTCCTGATTTGGTAGAAGGACTGTGCTGAACGTGGGAGTGGCCAAACGACCTACGGAGTGAGGAGAGACTATCGGTGGACCAAGGGTGACCAACAGCCTAGTCAGTCCCAAGAGCCTAGGTCACCTGTTGAGGGTGAGGGTGAGGGTATGGTGGGCCGGCGATGTGGCGACCCACTGGATAGTAAGTCCCAATATCCTTGGTCACCCCTTGAAGGGTGAGGGTGAGGGTATAGCGGGTTGGCGGAAGCGACCCGCTGGTTTTGTGCAGTTAGTCCCAATATCCTTGGTCACCCATTGAGGGTGAGGGTGAGGGTGTAGTGGGTTGGCTGTAGCGACCCACTAGATTGCGGAGTTGTTATCATTTTATGGCTTGGGCAGTATGATGGTGGATTATAAAGATTATCTGGTTGTGGTCAATATTGTCTGTGATGCATGGGTTGTGCCGTTCACTGAGCGTGTGGCTCACCCCTCGCACAATATTTTTTTCTTCAGTGTCATCTGAGTGGGATCTGGAGGAGGAGCTCCCCGAGGGATTTCATCAGTAGCGGAGTAGCGCCACGTCCCGCGAGTTTCAGAGGCTATCAGCATCCCTTGTGCCTGTATGTATTATTTTCCGTGCTTGGGCACGCGTTTGTGTTGTATTTGGATGTCTTGGTATGTATATTGGCTCTCACAGGACATGTGATTATGTATGGAGTCTGTAGTGTGTTTCGATTACAGATTCAGTCTTTAGCTTCCGCATTTGGTGTATATATCATGTCAGACCTGCTTTTGTTGTCTGTGTGTCATTTTGCTTGTGTATGATATATTATTGACCTCCTGTGTAGATTCTGATATTTTATATACACTTGCCGCGTCTCGGGGACGCCCGGGGCGTGACAGGGTAGGTGTTGGGGCACTCGGACTTGTGTGCGTACGTGCGTACTCGCATACGTGCGAGCCCGTATGCGTGCTTGTCCGAATCTTTGGCATTTCTAGTAAATTCCATGTACATTTATGTAGTTATACTCACCATATTGAATGCCCTTGTCTTGTAGATCTTGACGAACGGTCACGCAACGACTCGGGTTGCGGTGAGTGGGTCAATCCAACACAGTTGGGAGGCGTTCGATGCACGTAGACGTGCATTGCCCTCCCCTGGGGCATCATAACTGCATATTAACCATATTTGCATGTATATGTTATTATTGGGCTTGCTAGGTTGCATCCATGCGATGCTAGAACTAACATGTTAGGGTTATACATCCTAGTACCATGTGTAGGGACCAATGCTTGTTCGTGCATCATGTCCCATGATAGGATAACATTTGATTCCTGCATGTACCCCGACCTTGCCTAAGTACACCCTTAGATATCTATGAAAAGCATAAGTGTAAGCATGCCTTAGAAAATTTTATAACCTTGTTATTATATTATTTAAATGCTTCCATGATGAATTCCTTGTATATTCATTATCCACGTTATATGCTTAGGTTGAGCCTCAAATCTTGCCTAATGAGTTTAGGCAAGTGTATGACCACTTATGGGGGTCATACTTGGCAATTGTCACTATGAATAATATGTTTTCCCCGCATTTGAGTTATGCGCCCTGGAGGGAATTCTTGAGAATTCTTTACCGTATCGGTGTTTAGTAACCGGTGTCAATAGATTCAAGAGGATCGTATCCGCGTGTTAGATTGTTTTCTCCCTTTCGGTTGGATCCGATGTAGGAACTCCCCGACGTTGGAAAAGCTGTCCTGACAGAGGGCTCCTGTCCATAGGAACTACCCATGCATTCGGGAACGTACTGATCGTGGGAGTATACCAGGTAGAGGCTACCCGGGGAAAGTGTTATGCCTGTGTCACTTGGAGCCATTTTGGTTAAGCCTTGGTCGCATTTGGGTCATTCAGGGCCTTTTTCTTTTTCGATCGGAGTTGCTAAAATTTTGGTTTTTAGCCACCTGCGGGAGTTGGAGTACTCTGATTGGAAATCTAACTGCATATTATGGGTCCTGGTACTGTTTCGTACTACCCATAAAAATTTCATCGAATTTCGGTAACGTTTTAAAAAATATGCAGTTCCGAACCGTATCCGGGTTTTGAGAGTTCCTGGTTGGTCGAATAGTGTGAGATATTTTGGGGATGTGGTGACCCTTGGTAACCTTACCCCCACCTTGCTTGGGGATGAAGAAACCATTGGTTATTTGATATGTGAGTGGGTGAGCCTAACCCTAACCTCACCCCCCCTTAAGGTCACCCCTATGCACTATTTGGGCATGAAAATGACTTTTTTGCCCTCTCTCTCTCTCTCCCCCTCTCTCCCATTTCGTGGAACATCTTCTCTCCCTCTCTTGGTCTCTTTTTTTCTCCTCTTTGTGTGTGAAGAAGGAGGAGGAAGAAGCAATTGAAGGAAAAGATGAAGAAGAAGCACAAGAAAGAGTGAGAAAGGGTGAGTATGTGTTGTTGTTGTTGTTGTTTCTCTTCTCTCTATCCCCTTCTCATGCCCCTTTGCACCCCTATTTTCTGCCATGAAGGGCTTGAGGAGATGCTGATGAGGTGGTGGTAGTGGTGGTGGTGGTTGAGGTGGTCGTGGGTGTGTCGAGAACCCCGCATCTCCCCATTTCCCTCCCCCTGTTTTGGTAAGGCAGCACTCTGTATTTTAAAGATCTCAGTGCATCTAGTATTTAGAGACACATTTTTAGGATTATGTATTCATATGATATTATCATCTATGTGTCTAGTTGTTATATATGAAATTTGGGCTCATTATGATATCTGTGGTGTAAGTTAGAACCTGTTTTGCATGGCTTGTCCAGATTCGCGTAGGAATTGACCTGCTTCTAGAAATAATTTATTTCGGGCTTGTAGAGGCAAAATTAGGTTCTAATGTCTTCATGGATTATGATCCCAGCATATCAGAGAATGTGCACGTTTTATTTCATAATTTGTGGAAGTGTATTGGGTGCTGTGGAGATCAATTAGTAGGGCTGGTTGCAGCAGGTTTGGCAGTTTTGTTTGGTTGAGTGTCAAGGAGTAGTTTGCATGTGTCTTGTGTGATAATATGGAAGTATCAGGGGTTAGGGTCTTCATGAAGTAGGCTTATATGTGTGATAGGAGGTTCCATAATTTAATTATGGATCATTGGTTGTGTTTTGCAGATCTCGTAGACCGGACGCGCGGCGATCCGGGTATCGGTGAGTGGTTGATCCAATCTCTCCCCCCCCCCTCTCGATATGCGCTCGATGCGCGTAGTCGTGCATCGCACATCGATGGGGCATCCTAGCTATACTACTTGTGTAGATAAGTAGTATGGCCATGCTTAATCTATAATATGTTAGATATCTTGCATGCTAGGATTATATGGCATGTATTGTATCCATGTATGTATGATTGTATTGCATGCGCCCCTCTAGTATGGGCATGTATTTTGTAATGTGTATGGATGTATAGAATATGGCATGCCTTAGGTAGTATTGTAATACTACTCCAACCATATTAATTGGAATATCCAGCATGATTAAGTCTGGGTTAATAACGGGCACCTGCCTAATATTCCCTTGCGATAAGACTCGAGGGCGTTGTGTAGTTGTTGCGCCCATGCTAATGGGGCAAAGCTATGACCAACTTCATGAGATGATGATCTCTCTCGCCCTCTCCCTCTGCATGAATTGAGTAAGTAGAGGCGATTTCCTACTCGACTCGGGTTCGTTTGGAATATTAGCATTGTCACGCCCCAGGCGTCCCCGAGACGTGACAATCGTAATATATAATATCAACTATCAATACATGAGGTCAATAAGGACACCAACAACAATACACAAGGCGGCAAAGCAAGATAATGATAACTGAATAAAAAGCGGAAGCATAATATATAACAATGTCTGTAAATCAAAAATATTATTACAGACCCGAATACACAATCAATGTCCTGTGGAAGCCAAGTCTAGACCAAAGAAAATACAACCTGTGCCACATGCACGATTTACAAAGCATAAATGACTCTAGGAATGCTGACAGCCTCGCACACGCCACCCGCCGGCAGAACGCTCCATGCCCATAAGACCACGCCACAGGAAGCTCCAGCTCCACGCCCAACACTGCCCCTGAAAAGAAACAGTATGCGAGGGGTGAGCTACAAGCTCAGTGAGTGGCTGGAAACCAATCACCATTCTACAGTACAACACTTAATCAATTTCCTTTTTCAAGGAGAACATGGGTAGAAACCCAATGGATAACAGGGTCACGTGGCGGCGCGACCAACCTCACCCCCACCCTCACTCCCGGAGGGAGTCTTTTGGGACTTATGGGGAGAGACCATACCGTCGGTCGAAGAGACCCGGATTTACTGGTCTAGAGACCATGCCGTCGATCGAAGAGACCCGGATTTACTGGTCTACTCAACACTACTGGAAAGGAGACATCTTGGGACTTTGGGAGAGACTTAGACTGCTCTACACCCCTGGTCCACCGGTAGCCTCTCCCCGCTCCGTAGCTTACCTGGTATACTCCCACGATCAGCACTGTCCGAACACATCGGAGGTACCTACAGATGGGAGCCCTCTGTCAGGATAGCCTGTCTAACGCCAGGGATGTCACTACACGGATCCAACGAAGGGGAGAACGATTCCACGCTCGCGACATCATTCATTAACCCTCTCCCGGGTAGTATGTACAACCCGATCTCCTCAACTCACCGCTCTACACCCTTGGTCCACCCGGTAGCCTCTCCCACCCTCGTGGCCTCCGCCTAGTCCTCTGACAGGTATAGCGAACGCCAGGGGGTTCCTACATCGGATCCAACGAAGGGGGGAACGATCCCATATTCGCAAAGCGAAACCTAATGGAAAACAACCACTCTCGATACTCGCTCATCGAGATATCACACACATGCATAACAGCAACCAACACACTCATATTAACCTCAAAGTAGTCATAGTCCCTAAACGGGAGTAATTACACAAGCTAGTGGGTCGTGACATGGGCCTTTTGGGACTGACTAGACTGCTATTCACCCTTGGTCCACCGGTAGCCCTTTCCCACCCTCGTAGCCTCGACCTAGTCCACTCCAACTACCAGTACTGTCCGAACACATCGGAGGTACCGGACGGAAGCCCTCTGTCAGGTTAGCCATCGCCGGGGAGTACCTACATCGGATCTGATGAAGGGAAGAGAACAGCCTACTCACACGCATGCGATCCTCTTGGATCCGTCGACAACGCTTCCTAACATTTCTAATGTCATGAATTCTCAAGAATTCCTCCAGGGCGCATAACTAAGATGCGGGGAACCATATATTATAACCACAAGGTTATAATATTCTCTAAGGCATGCTAACAACAATATGCTCGCATTTGATTTAAATAAGTTAAACTAAATGGGAACATGCATAGGTCGAGGCAAGGTTGCTAGGCATGCATAGGCCGCTATACATGATATAAGGGTGCATATCCCTAGCATACAAGGTCTAAGGTGGCATGGATACATCATAGCAAAACATGCATAGATCAAGGCTCTTAAGTACAGTACATGGTGTCCAGGCATGTACGGCTTCTATACACGATACATGGATGTATAACCCTAGCATGCAAAACATCTACATATTAGATCAAGGCCCGCGCGCGTATGCGCTCCCGCCAGCGCTTGCCAGCGCCCGCCTGCGCGCGCACGCGCGCAGACAGCCCCCAACGCGCGCCCTCTCTTCCCTAGCCCCCTTTTAACCTATAAACACAAGCTCAAGTGATGCATGAGGAACCTCATTTGAAAGAAGAGAAGAAAAGACATACAAGGTTCACTCACACATACTCACAAACACAAAAGGGGTGTGAGGAAAACCATAAGGTGGAGAAGAAGAAGAGGCATTCAAGGATCTCCCACACCTACTCACACCTCCCCTCCCTACTCACACACAGCATCCACCATAAGCACCCCAAACCAGCCACCAAAAATACCCCAAACCAGCCACCAAACATGCTCAAAGAGGGGCAAAGGAATACCTTGAGAGGGAGGAGAAGAGGGAGGCCAAGCAAGGCTCATACACACATCCACCTCTTCTTTCCTTCACTCCTTCTCACTTTCTTTTGTTTCCACGGGTGGCTGCCGAGAGAGTGGGCGAGAGGAAGAAGAAGTCGATCACGAGGAGAAGAAAGAGTGGCATTTAATTCATGTAAAGTGGGTTGGTGGGGGGGGGGGGAGACCAAATTGTCCCTGACCAGAAATCCTGTACATGCTTCACTGGAACAGCCATAACTTCCTCGATATAGCTCCGAATTGCACAATTCCAATTCCGTTGGAAAGCCAAGAGGATTATCTACAACTTTCATGTTTATGCCAAGATCAAATAATCCCTCTAGCTATTCCGAAATTAGAGCTAAACATAGAACAGGGCTGCTGCCAGAATTTCCATCCCCGGGGTATACTTGGAAAAATACCCATAACTTTTACTACAAGAATCCAGTTGATCTAATTCCACTTCTGTACGAAAGCTAACTCAAAACTGGACATCTCATAATAAAATCATATTTAAACCTCTTCATCTTGGATTTTAACAAAATCAAATCCAAATACCAAATTGGAAATACATAACTTCTAGGGAAAAAAATTATGTACCCAAATTTTCAAACAGAGCGCTCCAAATGACACAGGCACAACATTCTTCCCCCCTTAGGAAATTTAGTCCTCGAAATTTAAGGAAACCCAAAGGGAAGACCGAAAGTATCATGCATAGACCTTTTGCTCCCAAGTGGTCTTTGCACCGGACTGGCGCTACCGACACACTGCAATCAAGGGAACGGTCTTAGCGTGGAGCCTCTTCTCATGCTGGTCTCTGACCTCGATCCACTGCTCCACAAACGACAAATCCAGCTCGAGAATGAGACAGTCGAACTGAATGACTGAGCAGGATCGTGGACATAACGCCTCAGCCATTGGACAAGGACGACGTCGTGGGCATGAGCCAGCTGTGGGGGAAAGGCTACATGATAAGCCACCTCCCCAATCCACTCAATGACGGGAAATGGTCCCATTAAAGAGCAAACTCAGCTTGCCCCGAACGTCGAAACAGAGGGTGCCCTTTAACCAGGACACCTTCTTGAAAATATGGTCGCCAAACCCAAAGGTAAGCCCCTGGCGACAATGACCTGGGTAGCCCTTCTATCGGTTCTGGGAGGTGCAGATGTACACACGAACCAACCTGGCCACCGCAAGGTCAAACAACTAACTTATGGCCCCTCCAACTGGCGCTCCTCAACCGTCCCAACACAAGGGAGGTATAAAACTGCGCCTGTAGAGTGCCTTTCACAGATCCATCTGGGTGCTCGAATGGCAGTCGTCTTGCAGGCATACCCCAACAAATGGGTGGTGCCTCACCCAACGGCTCTCATCATTGAGCACGCAGGCACTTAGCATGTCCTCCAAGGTCTGAATCGTCCTCTTTGTCTGGCTGTCCATCGGCGATGAAACGCTATACTTAAATGGAGGCTCGCGCCAAAGGCTGCGCCACAACCTCAAAGTAACCCTCGCGTCTCAACCGAAAATAGCGCTGACTGGAGTGCCATGAAGACGAACAATCACGAAGGTGAAAACCCACGTCATGGCGTCCAGAGACTCAATCAGTTGGATTAGGGAGGGAAGCGCGGACTTAGTCAGTCGGTCAATGATCACCTAGACGGCGTCGTGACCCGAACGTGACATTAACGAGTCTGCAACAATCCCTGATAACCCACTCCCACGTCCACTGAGGAATCTCGATGGACTGATGCTTTCCACTCAATGATGATTCTCGAACTTTGCCTGAGGGCATGCCAACCTGGGGAAACAAGGTCACCCATATCACCTTTTCATCGCACTACTAGCAATTTCAATGAAGACTACCCCAAAGTAGTCCTCGGGAACCCAATAAAACTTTTGAGATCTACTAAGGCATCCGGCGCATTCGTCAACCACGACGGCAGTACTTAAAGCTCGTAGTGCCTGAATGGTCACGAAAGGCCATCTACGGGTTGTCAACTCTCGGATCTCTAACTTGTGTTACCCTTGTGCGAAGATCGATCTAACAGCAGACACTCGCTCTCAGAGCTGGTCAAATAGATCATCGAGTCGCGGCAAAGGTAATTGATCTTCAACCTCCACGGGAGATCAAAACAACACCATGAACAATTACGTCCAAATTCTGCTCCTCGAGCATGGCTGGCGCTCATTATAACACTTACACTCTTGGTAAGCCGCTCAACTGCACTTAATCCACAAGACATGCAATAAGGGGTCGTCGGACCTCGACAATGCCTATGCGACGTCATCTATCTGATAGGGCGGTTGAGTCCCATCACGAACGCTAGCATCGCGTCTCCTTATTTGCGACCAATGTGGGGCAAAACGTGACAGTATCCACAACTGTGCTTCACATGCCGCCAGAGATAAATTGCTGATCTACAACCATTGGAACTCCAGCATCCTGCACTCCATGGGCAGATTCATCACGGGGAGCCAACGCTTTCGACATCATTTAGCAGCACTCTCCCGGTGTGGCCTCTACCTGGTAGCCTCCTAAGCCTACTATCTCTGCCATATGAGCGCACCAACAAGCATAGTATATGGGAGCACCTCACAGGGCTCTGGCCTCAACTGGGCAGCTACAACGCACAATGATATATCAAAGCGACTCCAGATGCCACTATGGAACCCTGTCCACTAGCGATCACCCACTGAGCTGCAATAGGACGCACCCAATCCCGATTGTACGCATCACCACTCGCTACAGCACCTTCCAAATGAGAGGGAAAAATCCACCATCAATTTGATGCTTCTAAGGTAGTCCTTGACTGGGAAAAGAAACCTTGGCAGGGCACCATGAGGTCCCGATATAGGATATCCCGACAACCAAACAAGGAACACGGAGTACCCTAGCCCGGGTCTCAACGCTGACCCTGCAAGGCCCCTTAATCCTGAGTAGGAAGTCTAGAAGAAGACATCATCCCTTAATGAGCAATACGCCACATCCTCAACACTTTACACTGGCGCCGCACGCGAACTCAATGGTTACCAGCGATACCGATACACGGGAAAGAGCTCCATTATCGAGACGCAATCCATACCTTAGAAATTGCAAACAATTCATCACTATCACACTACTGGGCATAAATCTCCTACCCAAACCTTAATCCCGCACAAGAGATCTAACAACTGACCCTAACCAATCGACCCAGTCGACAACTTAAGGGTGGGTCCAGGGGGTCACGTCCACGTCAACGGATGCGAGGAGGCATGTCAGCAACCTAAGATAACCTCTAACACAAGAGGACTCGGATGACAATCCTACGACTCATCACCTATACAACTAGACTTAGGCTCTGACAGGACCAGCTCTGATACCAACTTTATTGTCACGCCCCAGGCGTCCCCGAGACCTGGCAATAATAAAATATAATATCAACTATCAATACCTGAGGTCAATAAGGACACCAACAACAATACACAAGGCGGGAAAGCAAGATAATGATAACTGACAGCATAATATATAACAATGTCTGTAAATCAAAAATATTATTACAGACCCGAATACACAATCAATGTCCTGTGGAAGCCAAGTCTAGAGCAAAGAAAATACAACCTGTGCCACATGCACGATTTACAAAGCATAAATGACTCTAGGAATGCTGACAGCCTCGCCCACGCCACCCGCCGGCAGAACGCTCCACGCCCATAAGACCACGCCAAAGGAAGCTCCAGCTCCATGCCCAACACTGCCCCTGAAAAGAAATAGTATGCGAGGGGTGAGCTACAAGCTCAGTGAGTGGCTGGAAACCAATCACCATTCTACAGTTCAATACTTAATCAATTTCCTTTTTCAAGGAGAACATGGGTAGAAACCCAATGGATAACAGGGTCACGCGGTGGCGCGACCAACCTCACCCCCCACCCTCACTCCCGGAGGGAGTCTTTTGGGACTTATGGGGAGAGACCATACCGTCGGTCAAAGAGACCCGGATTTACTGGTCTAGAGACCATGTCGTCGGTCGAAGAGACCCGGATTTACTGGTCTACTCAACACTACTGGATCATCTACATCTAGATAATCGCCCAACGATGTCCTTCAACATCCATCACGAGACCGGATCCAATAGCTATGGGAACAGTCGAACAACGAATGGGTCATGAGGCGACGCGTCTTCGCCTCATCCACACCCTCACTCCTGAAATAAGACATCTTGGGACTTTGGGAGAGACTTAGACTGCTCTACACCCCTTGTCCACCGGTAGCCTCTCCCGCTCCGTAGCTTACCTGGTATACTCCCACAATCAGCATTGTTCGAACACATCGGAGGTACCTACAGATGGGAGCCTTCTGTCAGGATAGCCTATCCAACGCCGGGGATGTCACTACACGGATCTAACAAAGGGGAGAACGTTTCCACGCTCGCGACATCATTCATTAACCCTCTCCCGGGTAGTATGTACAACCCGATCTCCTCAACTCACCGCTCTACACCCTTGGTCCACCCGGTAGCCTCTCCCACCCTCGTGGCCTCCGCCTAGTCCTCTGACAGGTATAGCCAATGCCGGGGAGTTCCTACATCGGATCCAACGAAGGGGGGAACGATCCCATATTCGCAAAGCAAAACCCAATGGAAAACAACCACTCTCGATAGTCGCTCATCAAGATATCACACACATGCATAACAGCAACCAACACACTCATATTAACCTCAAAGTAGTCATAGTCCCTAAACGGGAGTAACTACACAAGCTAGTTGGTCATGACAAGGCCCTTTTGGGACTGACTAGACTGCTATTCACCCTTGGTCCACCGATAGCCCTTTCCCACCCACGTAGCCTTGACCTAGTCAACTCCAACTACCAGTACTGTCTGAACACATCGGAGGTACCGGACGGAAGCCCTCTGTCAGGTCAGCCATCGCCGGGGAGTACCTACATCGGATCCGACGAAGGGAAGAGAACAGCCTACTCACACGCATGCGATCCTCTTGGATCCGTCGACAACGCTTCCTAACATTTCTAATGTCATGAATTCTCAAGAATTCTTCCAGGGCGCATAACTAAGATGCGGGGAACCATATATTATAACCACAAGGTTATAATATTCTCTAATGCATGATAACAACAATATGCTGGCATTGATTTAAATAAGTTAAACTAAATGGGAACATACATAGGTCGAGGCAAGGTTGCTAGGCATGCATAGGCCGCTATACATGATATAAGGGTGCATATCCCTAGCATACAAAGTCTAAGGTGGCATGGATACATCATAGCAAAGCATGCATAGATCAAGGCTCTTAAGTACAGGACATGGTGTCCAGGCATGTACGGGCCTCTATACACGATACATGGATGTATATCCCTAGCATGCAAAACATCTACATATTAGTTTGGGGGGGCCCATCGATGCGCGACGCGCGTCTACGCGGGTCGAGCGCATCCCTAGAGGGGGGGGGGGATTGGAATCAAACCACTCACCTTACGACCCGGGACCTCGCGCATCCCATCCGACGAGATCTGCAAGGTAGGGGCATCCAACTGGTGAGAAACAACACAATATACACAAGGAAATCATTAGAAATACCCAATACTCGGACAAGCATGCATACGGGCTCGCACGCATGCGAGCACGCACGTACGCACGCGAGTCCGAGTGCCCCGACACCTACCCGAACCCTTGGGCAGCCACACGCATGCCCCCCCTCCCGCATGCGCACGCACGCACACACCCCAGCACCCTCGGCGCACTGCCGCGCGCCTGCCCGTGCGCCCAGACGCGCTGCCGCGCGCAGGCGCACGCTCGCGCGCGCCCCCGCGCACCGCGCGTCTAGCCCGCGCCCCTCGCGCAGCACCCCGCGCACGCCCCAGCACGCGCATACGCGCACTGGTCCCCAGCCCCGCGCCCAGGCGCACTGCCCGCTCGCGCACGCTCGCGCCCACGCCCGCGCGCACCCCCGCTCACGCCAGCCCCCGCGCGCACCCACGCGCCCACCCGCGCACTCGCGCGCACGCACCCACACGCGTCTGCGCGCCGGCCAGCGCTTGCCAGCCCCCACCTGCGCGCGCACGGGCGCAGACAGCCCCCAACGCGCGCCCTCTCTTCCCTAGCCCCCTTTTAACCTATAAACACAAGCTCAAGTGATGCATGAGGAACCTCATTTGAAAGAAGAGAAGAAAAGACATACAAGGTTCACTCACACATACTCACAAACACAAAAGGGGTGTGAGGAAAACCATAAGGTGGAGAAGAAGAAGAGGCATTCAAGGATCTCCCACACCTACTCACACCTCCCCTCCCTACTCACACACAGCATCCACCATAAACACCCCAAACCAGCCACCAAAAATACCCCAAACCAGCCACCAAACATGCTCAAAGAGGGGCAAAGGAATACCTTGAGAGGGAGGAGAAGAGGGAGGCCAAGCAAGGCTCATACACACATCCACCTCTTCTTTCCTTCACTCCTTCTCACTTTCTTTTGTTTCCACGGGTGGCTGCCGAGAGAGTGGGCGAGAGGAAGAAGAAGTCGATCACGAAGAGAAGAAAGAGTGGCATTTAATTCATGTAAAGTGGGTTGGTGGGGGGAAAGACCAAATTGTCCCTGACCAGAAATTCTGCGCATGCTTCACTGGAACAGCCATAACTTCCTCGATATAGCTCCGAATTGCACAATTCCAATTCCGTTGGAAAGCCAAGAGGATTATCTACAACTGTGATGTTTATACGAAGATCAAATAATCACTCTAGCTATTCCGAAATTAGAGCTAAACATAGAACAGGGCTGCTGCCAGAATTTCCATCCCCGGGGTATACTTGGAAAAATACCCATAACTTTTACTACAAGAATCCAGTTGATCTAATTCCACTTCTGTACGAAAGCTAACTCAAAATTGGACATCTCATAATAAAATCATATTTAAACCTCTTCATCTTGGATTTTAACAAAATCAAATCCAAATACCAAATTGGAAATACATAACTTCTAGGGAAAAAAATTATGTACCCAAATTTTCAAACAGAGCGCTCCAAATGACACAGGCACAACAAGCATTCACCTATTAGTGCACGAGATCGCGCTTGACCCTTCCCTTTTGAGTTGGCGATATCCAACGCATGTTAGGGTATATTTTGTATGTTTATACGATTAGTGCCCTCATATGCATGTGTAGTTAGGCCTTGCCTTGTATGTATGTTGCATGATGTGTTGTTTATGCCATATACTCATGTTAGGGAGAACCCCTATAGTTAAGCATATGTTATTGTGCATGTGGATCAAGTTCCTTCAGTGATAGAATTCTCCTATACTAATGATGCGCATATTAAAATTGATTAGACCTATCTGAAATAGGTGTGGGTATGACCCGTTGTTGGGTTGTACCTTATTAGTTAGAGCGCTAGAGATGTAATCGCCCCCGTGCATCCGAGCGGTGCACTCGTTTGGAATTCAGGAGAATTCATTATCTTATCGGTTTTGTTAAGCCGGTAGTTGTGGCATTAAGCTAGGCCTACCCGTGTTAGGCGTGTATATGAACCGCCTGTTGGGTTATGTGCCTTGGGATTATTTCTGCGTGAGAGCAGAGGCAACCCCCTTGTGTTCGAGCGACGCAACCGTGTGGGAGTACAATAGTATTTGATATCATCGATATGTGATTATCGAGAGTAGTTGTTTTTCCATTGGGTTCGCTTTGTGAACATGGAATGTTTACTCCCAATGTCGTCCGTGTTGAAGAGGCCCGGGTTGTAGCTGTCCTGACAGAGGGCTCCCATCCGTAGGTACCACCGATGCGTTCGGGAGCGTACTGATCGTGGGAGTGTACCAGGTAGAGGCTACCCGAGAGAGAGCTAACGAATGATATTGCGAGCATGGAATCGTTCTCCCCTTCGTTGGATCCGACGTAGGAACTCCCCAGCATTGGAAAAGCTGTCATCACAGAGGGCTCCCACCCGTAGGTACCACCGATGCATTCGAAAGCGTACTGATCGTGGGAGTATACCAGGTAGAGGCTACGCGGGGAAATGGCTACTGGTGGACCAAGGGTGTAGAGGAGTCTAATCTCTCCAAAAGTCCTATGTCACCTCTAAATGGTTAGGGTGAGGATGAGGTGAAGACACGTTGCCGCGTGACCCATTCGTTGTTCGTCCGTTCCCATAGCTGTTGGGTCCGGTTGAGTATCGATGTTCAAAGACATCGTTGGGCAGTTATCCCGATGTAGATGATCCAGTAGCGTTGTGTAGACCAGTAATTCCGGGTCTCTTCGACCAACGGTATGGTCTCTCCCCAAGAGACCCAAGAGTCTCCCTCCCGGAGTGAGGGTGAGGGTGAGGTTGGTGATTCAGTAGTGTTATGTGGACCAGTAATTCCGCGTCTCTTCGACCAACGGTATGGTCTCTCCCCAAAAGTCCCAAGAGTCTTCCTCCGGGAGTGAGGGTGAGGGTGAGGTTGGTCACGCCGCCGCGTGACCCTATTATCCATGGGTTTCCACCCATGTTTTCCTTGAAAGGAAATTGCTTTAGTATTGAACTGTTGTATGGTGATTGGTTTCCAGCCACTCACTGAGCTTGTAGCTCACATCTCACATACTGTTTCTTTTCAGGGGCAGTGTTGGGCGTGGAGTTGGAGCTTCCTTGTGGCGTGGTCTTATGGGCGTGGAGCGTTCTTCTGACGGGTGGCGAGTGCGAGACTGTTAGCAGTCCTAGAGTCATTTTATGTATTGTAAATCGTGCATGTGGCACAAGTTGTATTTTATTTGGACTAGGCTTGGCTCTCACAGGACAGTGATTGTGTATTCGAGTCTGTAATAATATTTTTGGTTTACAGACATTGTTGATATCTTATGCTTCCGCTTTTCAGTCAGTTATCATTATCATTGCTTTGCCACCTTGTGTGTTGTTGTTGGAGTCTTTGTTGACCTCAGGTATTGATAGCTGATATTTCATTATTGCCACATCTCGGGGACGGCCGCCCTGGGGCGTGACAGAAAGGGCTACCGGTGGACCAAGGGTGTAGAGCAGTCTAATCTGTCCCAAAAATGTCCTATGTCACCTCTAAAGGGTGAGGGTGAGGGTGTGGTGGGTCGGCATCGCTACAAACCACCAATTTGTACAGTTACTCCCATCTTAGGGACTTTAATGATTTTAAAGGTTAAATATGAGTTGTGTTGCATGGATTGTACCATTCACTGAGTGTGTGGCTCACCCCTCGCATATCGTTTTCCTCCAGTTGTCGCTGAGTCGGATTTGAAGGAGGAGCTCCCCGAGGCATCGCACCAGTAGTGGAGCAGCGTTCGGGTTTTGGGTCTTCCGAGTGAGAGGCCATCAGCATCCATTTTTTTTTCCCTGTATGTACTGTTACTCGTGCTTGGGCACAGTACTTGTATGTTGATGTATTGTTTTATATTGGCTCTCACAGGACAGTTGATTATGTATTCTAGTCTGTAATATGTCTTTGAATTACAGACTCAGTCGTTTAAGCTTCCGCTATATGTATATATATTATGTCAGCTACATTGTAACTTGTGTTATTACCTTCGATGTTCTTTAGAGTCTTTTATTGATTTCGTGTATGGATTGCTGATATTATATATATTTGCCACGTATCGGGGACGGCCGCCCTGGGGTGTGACAAAAGTTGGTATCGAGCCTGGTCCTGTCAGAGCCAATTGTTTTCTTAGAGATGAGTCCTAGGATTTCTATATGAGTATTCTGATCCTAGTGTCTGTTTCTTAGGTTGCTGATATGCCTCCTCGCAGACGGATGCGTGGACGTGGTCCCCCTCAGGCCTCAGAAGTTTCTGAACCTACCAGAGGCGAGGAGTCTACTGAAGGGTCCTCGGCTATTGGGCCAGGACCAGCGCAGGAGCCTCCTGCATGGGAGCGTGCTTATGCTCGTATAGCAGATCTATTGGAGACTCAGACTAGGGCATTGGAGGCCCAGACTAGGGCGTTGGCTAAGCAGGCGAGAGAGATCCAGGAGCTACGGGCGGCCCGCGAGGCAGTTCCGCAGGTCCCCTTGGTAGCAGATCCACCGGTTGTGCCCGAGGTACCCCCTGCCCCAGTGGAGATTCCAGTAGAGGGAATTCAGGATCCCCCAGAGAGGGAGGTGGAGCTAGAGGCTGCGGCACGTGTGCATCAGACCGGCCTCACAACCTTTCTGAAGTTTCACCCTCCTGAGTGCCATGGCTTGTCGACAGACCCCCTTGCCCCCGAGCGTTGGTTGATGGAGATAGACAAGATCTTCTCGACCATGCACTGCACCGACCGCCAGCGTGTCTCACTGGCCACCTTCATGTTGAAGGGTAGCGCCGCCGACTGGTGGGCTACTTGATCGGTGGACATCCCCGAGGGTGTGAGGCGACTTCTATGGGCCGGATTCTGGAGTTACTTCCTAGAGGAGTACTTCCCGTTTTTGACATGTCAGATCGTGATGCGAGAGTTCGAGCAGCTGACGCAGGGCTCCATGTCAGTCGTTGATTACTCTACACGTTTCACGAGGCTTTCTCGGTTCGCCCCCGCCTTAGTGATGGATGAGGAGATGCGATGCCGTCGGTTCGAGATGGGTCTCATTAGCACCATCAGGGTGCACGTCACCTCTCAGGCGTTCTCGAGGTACTCAGACCTGGTGTCTCGTGCGAGGACAGTCGAGCGAGACCTTGGGGTTCCCTCGGGGGTTCAAACCCCTTCTGCGGACCAGAGGCCCCCCAGGGGCCAGGACCAGGGACGTCGCAAGAACAAGCGGCCCCGCTTTCATCGGCCAGCGGTCGCCGCTACTCCAGTTGATGTGGTGCCAGTGCGGGGTCCAGCACCCATTGCTGCAGTACCATTCCAGGCTAGGCGACCGGAGACGCGACGTTGTTACCATTGTCAGCGGGTCGGACATATTTCCTATGATTGCCCTGATGCTGGCCGACCTCCTGTGCCTCGACAGCAGCCGCAGCGTCAGCAACAGCAGCCACAGGGTGGCCGGGTTGACCAGAGGAGGCAGCCAGTGCAGCCTGCGAGGCGTGCCCCTGCTCCTCAGCCGCAGCTTGTTCAGGGTCGTGTTGCAGCACTTACGGCCGAGGAGGTGCAGGCTTCGGGTAGCGTTGTCTGAGGTATTGTTCTAATCTCCCAGCTTCCTGCATATGTGCTATTTGATTCTGGGGCCACGCACTCGTTCGTGTCTCCCGTTTTCGCGAGACGGATGGGCGTGGTGTCGGCCCCTCTTGATGCTATGCTGGAGATATCATTGCCAGTCGGAGACCGTATTCTCCTCCGTTCTGTTTATCGGGGGTGTACTGTGGCGATTGCGGAGCATGAGTTTCCATTAGAGTTGGTCGAGCTCGCCATGACGGACTTCGATGCCATCTTGGGAATGGATTGGCTCTCAGCTAACCATGCTAGTATCGACTGTTTTGCAAAGTCGGTGTCCTTCCACATCCCTGGTCAGAGATATTTCCAGTTCGTGGGCGATCCGAACATAGCCCCTTTGGGGTTCGTGTCGTCCATCCAGGCGTGGAGACTCCTTCAGGAAGGGTGTGAGGGTTTTCTGGCATACATTGCTGAGGAGGATGCACCACTACGGGCAGATATCAGTCAGACTCGGGTCATGGCAGAATATCCAGAGGTTTTGGCCGATGATCTTCCAGGACTACCGCCGGATCGCGCGATCGAGTTTGAGATTAATCTAATTCTGGGGACTGAGCCGATTTTGAGAGCTCCATACCGGATGGCCCCAGCAGAGCTGAAGGTGCTCAAGGAGCAGCTGGAAGAGTTGCTCGAGAAGGGCTTCGCACGTCCGAGTGTCTCTCCGTGGGGAGCCCCTGTTCTATTCATTCAAAAGAAAGATGGTTCGCTGCGTCTTTGTATTGATTACAGGCAGCTGAACAAGCGGACCGTGAAGAACAAGTACCCCTTGCCGCGGATTGACGATCTATTTGACCAGCTCCAAGGAGCGCGTGTCTTTTCTAAGAACGATCTCCGTTCGGGCTACTATGAGCTGAAGATCCGAGAGTTGGATATTCCAAAGACGGCCTTTCGTACCCGTTATGGGCACTACGAGTTCCGAGTACTGCCGTTTGGGTTGACGAATGCGCCGGCGGCTTTCATGGATCTGATGAACCGGGTGTTTCGGCCCTTCCTCGACTCCTTTGTAGTAGTCTTCATCGATGATATTCTGGTGTACTCGAGGAGTCTTGAGGAGCACGTTGACCATATTCACACTGTCTTGGAGACTTTGGCCCAACATTAGCTGTTAGGCAAGTTCAGTAAGTGCGAGTTCTGGTTGGAGCGTGTGGCCTTCCTAGGTCATGTGATTTCCGGTGAGGGCATATCTGTGGACCCGGACAAGACGCTCGCCGTGTCGAATTGGCGGCGACCGTCACTGAGATTCGGAGCTTCCTGGGTTTGGCGGGTTATTATCGGAGGTTTGTCAAGGGTTTCTCGAAGATAGATGTCCCTCTGACCCGCCTCACGTGGAAGGATGTCCGGTTCGTGTGGTCCCCATCTTGCGAGGAAAGCTTCCTAGAGTTGAAGTGGAGACTCACCTCAGCGCCAGTTCTTACCATTCTGTCTGGCAGTGGTTGATTCACAGTCTACTCCGATGCATCGCGGCTGTGTTTGGGTTGCGTCCTAATGCAATAAGATAGGTTGTTGCTTACGCGTCGCGTCAATTGAAGCCTCATGAGCAGAATTACCCCACCCATGACTTGGAGTTAGCAACGATCATCTTTGCGCTGAAGATATGGAGGCATTACCTCTATGGCGAGGAGTTCAAACTCTTCACGGATCACAAGAGCCTGACTTATTTGCAGTCCCAGCCGGAGCTCAACATGCGTCAGCGACGTTGGGTCGAGTTCCTGAAGGACTATGACTGTGACATCGCTTACCATCCGGGTAAGGCGAATGTCGTGGCCGATGCTCTCAGCAGGCAGCCCTTGGGCATGGTCGCCCACTTGGCTGTACGTCGTTGGAGGCTTCTGGAGGAGGCTGCTTGCTGGATCAGTGTTCGAGAGACGCCTGCGGGTGGCTTTTTGGCCAGGCTAGTGGTGCAGCCCGTTCTTCTCGACGAGATCCGCACGGCTCAGGGGCAAGATCCTCACTTTCTAGTCCTCTCTGAAGGCGTCGCCCGGGGCGAGCGTCCGGACTACCAGATTCTCGAGGATGAAATCTTGCGGTTCAGAGGTCGGGTATGCATTCCTGACGACGCAGAGCTGAAGCAGAAGATCTTGGACGAGGCCCATCGTTCGAGGTACACAGTGCATCCTGGTGGCACGAAGATGTACTGGGGCCTTTGTCATGGCTACTGGTGGCGCAGGATGAAGATGGATGTTGGCCGCTTCGTTGCCTGTTGCTTGGTATGCCAGCAGGTGAAGTCGGAGCATCAGCGTCCTGCGGGGAAGCTGCAGTCCATTGAGATTCCTCAGTGGAAGTGGGAGCAGATCACCATGGACTTCGTTTCGGGTCTGCCGAGGTCACGTTCGGGTCGCGATGCCATCTGGGTGATCGTCGACCGACTGACTAAGTCCGCTCATTTCCTCCCCATTCGACTCACCGATTCTCTGGACACCCTGGCGCAGTTGTTTGTCTCCGAGATTGTTCGTCTCCATGGCACTCCCGTCAGCATCATTTCTGATCGAGACGCGAGGTTTACTTCGAGGTTCTGGTGTAACCTCCAGCACGCCCTTGGTACGAACCTCCACTTCAGTACAGCGTTTCATCCGTAGACGGACGGCCAGTCGGAGAGGACGATACAGACCCTGGAGGACATGTTGCGAGCTTGCGTTCTCGACTTTGGGGGCAGTTGGGAGAGGCATCTCCTGTTGGTGGAGTTCGCCTACAACAACAGCTACCACTCGAGTATTCGGATGGCACCATATGAAGCACTCTATGGCCGCAGCTGCAGGTCTCCCTTGTGTTGGGACGAGGTTGGAGAGTGTCAGTTGGAGGGACCAGAGATCATCCGCCAGACCTCAGAGAAGGTCAAGACGATTCGTGAGCATATCCGAATCGCTCAGAGCCGTCAGAAGAGCTACGCCAATCGTCATCGCCGTGAGCTCGCCTTCGAGGTTGGTGACCATGTTTTCCTGAAGGTGTCCCCGTCGAAAAGCATCTTCTGTTTTGGTGTGTGGGGCAAGCTGAGTCCGTGTTTCATTGGCCCGTGACGTCTTCCATGTGTCGCAGCTGAGGCGATACGTCCACGATCCTGCTCACATCATTCTGTTCGAGCCGCTCGTCTTTGAGCCAGACTTGTTGTTCCCGAAGCAGCCGATCGAGATCCTAAATCGACGCGAGAAGAGGCTCCGCACCAAGACCGTCCAGTTCATTAAGGTGCGGTGGCAGCACCATTTTGGTGCCGAGGCCACTTGGGAGCACGAGGACGCCAGGCGTGGCGCATATCCACATCTTTTCCCTTCCTAGATGTTTTTGTATTAAATTTTGTGGACAAAATTTCCTAAGGGGGGAAGAATGTTATATATGTGTCACTTTTTAGCCTATTGGTCACATTTGGGTCATTTCTGGCCACTTTCCAATTTTTCTTTTTTTGATCGGAGCTGCTAAAATTTTAGACTTTTAGCTATCTGCGTGAGTTCAAGTACTCTGATTGAAAATCTAGCTGCATATTATGGGTCCTGGTACCATTTGGTATTGCCCACAGGAATTTCATCGAGTTCTGGTTACGTTTTAGAAAATTTTACAGTTTCGAATCGTATCCGGGTTTTGATCGATTTTGAATTGTCAAAGGATGACTTGGACTAAGTCAATGAAGACTTTGACTAGTTAAAGATGAATTTTGACTAGTCAAGGGGTTTTGTTTGGTAGCTTTGATAGGTTGACTCAAGTCAAACCCCCCCACCAACCGCCTTTTTGAGAAATTATGACTCTCTCTCTCTCTCTCTTTTTCTCTCCCTCTCTCTCCAACCCTTAGAGGAAAAAAAAGAGAGAGTCATCCGACCCTTCTTTTCTTCTTCTTTTGTTGTTGTTGCTCCCCTTTGTGTCCCCTTTTGTTTGTGTGAGAAGGAAGGGAAGAAGAAGAAGAAGCACAAGAAGGAAGTGCAAGAAAGAAAGGTGTGTGTGTGTTGTTGTTGTTGTCCCTTTCTCTCTTTCTTTCTCTCTAGCTTTTCCCCTCTCATGCTCCCCTTTTGCCCCTGATTTTTTCAACCAAGTAAGGCTGAGGAGGTGGTGGTGTTGGTGTTATGCCTGTGTCATTTGGAGCGCTCTGATTGAAAATTTGGCTACATAATTTTTCTCCTCGAAGTTATGTATTTCCAATTTGGTATTTGGATTTGATTTTGTTAAAATCCAAGATGAAGATGTTTAAAGATGAGTTTATTATGAGATGCTCAGTTTCGAGTTAGCTTTCATACAAAAGTGCAATTAGATCAACTGGATTCATGTAGTAAAAGTTATGGGTATTTTTCCAAGTATACCCCGGGGATGAAAAATTCTGGCAGCAGCCCTGTTCAATGTTTAGCTCTAATTTTGGAATAGCTAGAGGGATTATTTGATCGTGGCATAAACATGAAAGTTGTAGATAATCTTCTTGGCTTTCCAACGGATTTTGAATTGTGCAATTCGGAGCTATATTGAGGAAGTTATGGCTGTTCTAGTGAAGCATGTACAGAATTTCAAGTCAAGGATGACTTAGTCATTTGATCCCTCTTTTAGATATTTATGTGCCAAAATATCTCTCTCTCTCTCTCTCCCTCCCACTCCCAACGTGGGATTCTTGGCTCTCTCTTCCTCTCTTTCAACCCCCTCCAAGTGTTTGTATTAATTCCTCAAAGAGAAGTGAAGGAGAAGGTGGAGAAGGAAGCACAAGAAGGTTTGTGTGGGTGTGTTGTGTTGTTGATCCTCCTCTCTCAAGCTCCTTTTCATGATCTCCCCCCCCCCTGATTTGCAGCCAAGAAGGGCTGAGGAGAGGCTGAAGAGGTGGTGGTGGTTGAGGTGGCCGTGGGCGCGTCGAGAGCCCCGCATCTCCCCCTTTCCCTTTCCCTCTTTTGGTAAGTCCTTTTCCCCTTCTTTTCTTGGTTTTTATGGCTTAGGGATGGTTGGGGAGGTCATGCATGTTGGGTAGATGTGTTAGAATGTGTGTGAGGGGTTGGGGAGGGTTAAAAAGGGGTTAGGGAAGAGTGGGCGCGCGCTGGGGGCTGTCTGCGCGCGTGCGCGCGCAGGCGCGCGCGCAGGAGGGCGCTGGCGGGCGCGCAGACGCGCGCGGGCAGGCGCGCGGCAGTGTGCCGAGGGTGCTGGGATGCTTGCGTGCGCGTGCGGGGGGGGGGGGGGGGGCATGCGTGTGGCTGCCCGAGGGTTCGGGTAGGTGTCGGGGCACTCGGACTCGTGTGCGTACGTGCGTGCTCGCATGCGTGCGAGTCCGTATGCATGCTTGTTCGAGTATTTGGTATTTCTAGTAAATTTCATATATATTTGTGTAATTTACTCACCATATTGAATGCCCATGTCTTGCAGATCTTGGCAAACGGTCACGCAACGACCCGGGTTGTGGTGAGTGGGTCAATCCAACCCAGTAGGGAGGCGTTCGATGCATGTAGGCGTGCATTGCCCTCCCCTGGGGCACCATAATTGCATATTTACTTGTGTCTATGAAAAACCATGTTAATGCATGTTTTACTATGATATAACCATGCCATATTAGACATTGTATGCTAGGGATATACATCCATGTATCATGTATAGAGGCCCATAAATGTCTAGAAGCCTTGATCTATGCATGTTTTACTATGATGTAGCCATGCCATATTAGGCATTGTATGCTAGGGATATACATCCATGTATCATGTATAGAGGCCCATACATGTCTAGAAGCCTTGATCTATGCATGTTTCACATTTAGTTTAATTTAATTAAATCAAAATGAGATCATGTTGGTATGAGCATGCCTTAGAAAATATTATAACCTTGTTATAATATATGTTTCCCCGCATCTTAGTTATGCGCCGTGGAGGAATTCTTGAGAATTCATGACATTAGTAGTGTTAGAAATCGTTGTTGACGGATCCAAGAGGATCGTATCCGTGTGAGTAGGCTGTTTTCTCCCTTTCGTTGGATCCGAGTAGGGACTCCCCGGCGTTGGGAAAGCTGTCCTGACAGAGGGCTCCCATCTGTAGGTACCACCGATGCGTTCGGAGGGTATTGATCGTGGGAGTATACCAGATAGAGGCCACGCGAGAGAAAGGCTACTGGTGGACAAGGGTGGAGAGCAGTCTAGTCTGTCCCAAAAGGCCCATGTCACCCCTAAAGGGTGAGGGTGAGGGTGAGGGTGGGGTGGGTCGGCGATGTTACGACCCACTAGCTTGTGCAGTTACTCCCGTTTAGGGACTTTAACTATTATAAGGTTAATATGAGTTGTGCTGCATAGATTGTTCCATTCACTGAGCATGTGGCTCACCCCTCGCATATTCTTTTCCTCCAGTTGTTTTTGAGTCGGATCTGAAGGAGGAGCTCCCCAAGGCATCACATCAGTAGCGGAGCAGCGTTCACGTTTTGGGTTCTGTGAGTGAGAGGCCATCAGCATCCCCTTCTTTGCTTGTATGTATTGTTATCCGTGCTTGGGCACAACACTTGTATTTGGATGTCTTTGTTTATATTGGCTCTCACAGGACAGTTGATTATGTATTCTGGTCTGTAATATGTCTTTGAATTACAGACTCAGTCGTTTAAGCTTCCGCTATATGTATATATATTATGTCAGCTACATTATTGATTGTGTTGTCATTTTTGATGTTGTTTAGAGTCTTTTATTGATCTCCTGTATGGACTGCTGATATTATATATATTTGTCACGTATCGGGGACGGCCGCCCTGGGGCGTGACAAAAGTTGGTATCAGAGCCTGGTCCTGTCAGAGCCAATTGTTTTTCTTAGAGATGAGTCCTAGGATTTCTATATGAGTATTATGATCCTAGTGTCTGTTTCATAGGTTGCTGATATGCCTCCTCGCAGAGGGATGTGTGGACGTGGTCCCCCTCGGGCCTTGGAGGTTTCTGAACCTACCAGAGGCGAGGAGTCTACTGGAGGGTCCTCGGCTATTGGGCCAGGACCAGCGCAGGAGCCTCCTGCATGGGAGCGTGCTTACGCTCGTATCGCAGATCTAGTGGAGACTCAGACTAGGGCACTGGAGGCCCAGACTAGGGCGTTGGCTGATCAGGCGCGAGAGATCCAGGAGCTGCGGGCGGCCCGCGAGGCAGTTCCACAGGTCCCCTTGGTGGCAGATCCACCGGTGGTGCCCGAGGTACCCCCTGTCCCAGTGGAGATTCCGGTAGTGGGAGTTCAGGGTTCTCTGGAGAGGGAGGTGGAGCTAGAGGCTGCGGAACGAGTGCATCAGAGCGGCCTCACTGCCTTTCTGAAGCTTCACCCTCCCGAGTTCCATGGCCAGACGGCGGACCCCCTTGCCCCTAAGCGTTGGTTGATGGAGGTAGACAAGATTTTCTCGATCATGCACTGCACTGACCGCCAGCGTGTCTCACTAGCCACCTTCATGTTGAAGGGTAGCGCCGCCGACTGGTGGGCTACCTGATCAGTGGACATCCCCGAGGGCGTGGGACGACTTCTATGGGCCGAATTCCGGAGTTACTTTCTGGAGGAGTACTTTCCATTTTTGACACGCCAGATCGTGATGCGAGAGTTCGAGCAGCTGACGCAGGGCTCCATGTCAGTCGCGGATTACTCTACATGATTCACGAGGCTTTCCCGGTTCGCCCCCGCCTTGGTGATGGATGAGGAGACGCGATGCCGTCGTTTCGAGATGGGTCTCATTAGCACCATCAGGGTGCATGTCACCTCACAGGCGTTCACGAGGTACTCAGACTTGGTGTCTCGTGCGAGGACAGTTGAGCGAGACCTTGGGGTCCCTTTGGGGGTTCCAACCCCTCCTGCAGACCAGAGGCCCCCCAGGAGCCAGGACCAGAGACATCGCAAGGGCAAGCGGCCCCGCTTTGATCAGTCAGCGACCATCGCTACTCCAGTCGATGTGGTGCCAGTGCGAGGTCCAGCACCCATTGCACCAGTACCAGTCTAGGCTAGGCGATCGGAGACGCGGCGCTGTTACCATTGCCAGCGGATCAGGCATATTTTATATGATTGCCCTGATGCTGGCTGACCCCGTGTGCCCCAGCAGCAGCAGCCACAGGGTGGCCGAGTTGACCAGAGGAGGCAGCCAGTGCAGCCTGCGAGGCGTGCCCCTGCTCCTCAGCCACAGCTTGTTCAGGGTCGTGTTGCAGCACTTACAGCCGAGGAGGCGCAGGCTTCGGGTAGCATTGTCTGAGGTATTGTTCTGATCTCCCAGCTTCCTGCATATGTGCTATTTGATTCCAAAGCCACGCACTCGTTCGTGTCTCCCGCTTTCGCGAGACGGATGGGCATGGTGTCCACCCCTCTTGATGTTATGCTGGAGATATCATTGCCCGTCGGAGACCGTATTCTCCTCCGTTCTAATTACCGGGGGTGTACCGTGGCGATTGCGGAGCATGAGTTTCCATTAGAGTTGGTAGGAGTTTCTAGCCTAGTAGTATGATAGTGATGAATTGGTTGCAATTTCTAAGGTATGAATTGCGTCTCGATAATGGAGCTTCTTTCCCGTGCATCGGTATTGCTGGTAACCATGGAGTTCGCGTGCAGCGCCAGTTTCAAGTTTTGAGGGTGTGGCGTCTTGCTCATTAAGGGTGATGTCTTCTTCTAGCCTTCCTACTCAGGATTAAGGGGCCTTGCAGGGTCAGCGTTGAGACCCGGGCTAGGGTACTCCGTGTTCCTTGTTTGGTTGTCGGGATATCCTATATCGGGACCTCATGGTGCCCTGCCAAGGTTCTTTTCCCAGTCAAGGAATACCTTTGAAGCATCAAATTGATGATGGATTTTTCCTCTCACTTGGAAGGTGCTGTAGCGAGTGGTGATGCGTACGATCAGGATTGGGTGCATCCTATTGCAGCTTGGTGGGCGATTGCTTGTGGACTGGGTTCCATAGTGGCATCTGGAGTCACTTCGATATATCATTGTGCGTTGTAGCTGCCCGGTTGAGGCCAGAGCCCTGTGAGGTGCTCCCAGATACTATGCTTGTTGGTGCGCCCATATGGCAGAGATAGTGGGCTTGGGAGGCTACCAGGTAGAGGCCACACCGGGAGAGTGCTACTGGATGATGTCGAGAGCGTGGACTCCCCGTGATGAATCTGCCCATGGAGTGCAGGATGCTGGAGTTCCAATGGTTATGGTAGGGCGACCTATCGGTGGCGGCATGTGAAGCACAGTTCTCGATACTGTCACGTTTTGCCCCACATTGGTCACAAATAAGGAGACGCGATGCTAGCGTTCGTGATGGGACTCAACCGCCCTATCAGATAGATGACGTCGCATAGGCGTTGTCGAGGTCCGACGACCCCTTATTGCGTGTCTTGTGGATTAAGTGCGGTTGAGCGGCTTACCAAGCGTGTAAGTGTCATCATGAGCGCCAGCCATGCTCGAGGAGCAGAATCGGGACTTAATTGTTCGTGGTGTTGTTTTGATCTCCCCGTGGAGGTTGAAGATCAATTACCTTTGCCGCGAATTGATGATCTATTTGACCAGCTCTGGGAGCGAGTGTCTTCTATTAGATCGATCTTCGCACAAGGGTACCACAAGTCGGAGATCCGGGAGTTGGACATCCCGTAGATGGCCTTTCGTGACCGTTCAGGCACTACGAGTTTTAAGTACTGCTGTCGGGGTTGACGAATGCACCGGATGCCTTCGTGGATCTCAAAAATTTTATTGGGCTTCCGTGGACTACTTTGGGGTAGTCTTCATTGAGATTGCTAGTAATGCGATGAAAAGGTGATGTGGGTGACCTTGTTTCCCCAGGTTGGCATGCCCTCAGGCAAAGTTCGAGAATCATCATTGAGTGGAAAGCGTCAGTCCATCGAGATTCCTCAGTGGACGTGGGAGTGGGTTATCAGGAATTGTTGCGGACTCGCTAATGTCACGTTTGGGTCACGACGCCGTCTAGGTGATCATTGACCAACTGACTAAGTCCGCGCTTGAGTCTCTGGACACCTTGACGTGGGTTTCCACCTTCACGATTGTTCGTCTTCATGGCACTCCAGTCGGCGCTATTTTCGGTTGAGACGCGAGGGTTACTTTGAGGTTGTGGCGCAGCCTTGGTAGGCTTTGGTGTGAGCCTCCATTTAAGTATAGCGTTTCATCGCCGATGGACAGCCAGGCAAAGAGGATGATTCAGACCTTGGAGGACATGCTAAGTGCCTGCGTGCTCGATGATGAGGGTAGTTGAGTGAGGCACCACCCATTTGTTGGGGTATGCCTGCAAGACGACTACCATTTGAGCATCCAGATGGATCTGTGAAAGGCACTCTACAGGCGCAGTTTATACCTCCCTTGTGTTGGGACGGTTGAGGAGCGCCAGTTGGAGGGGCCATAAGTCAGTTATTTGACCTTGCGGTGGCCAGGTTGGTTCGTGTGTGCATCTGCACCTCCCAGAACCGACAGAAGGGCTACACAGGTCATCGTCGCCAGGAGCTTACCTTTGGGTTTGGCGATCATATTTTCGAGAAGGTGTCCTGGTTTAAGGGCACCCTCTGTTTCGACGTTCGGGGCAAGCTGAGTTGGCTCTTTAATGGGACTGTTTCTCGTCATTGAGTGGATTGGGGAGGTGGCTTATCATGTAGCCTTTCCCCCCACAGCTGGCTCATGCCCACGACGTCGTCCTTGTCTCATGGCCGAGGCGTTATGTCCAAGATCCTGCTCATGTCACTCCGTTCGACCGTCTCATTCTCGAGCTGGATTTGTCGTTCGTGGAGCAGTGGATCGAGGTCAGAGACCAGCATGAGAAGAGGCTCCACACTAAGACCGTTCCTTTGATTATAGTGTGTTGGTAGCGCCAGTCCGGTGCAAAGACCACTTGGGAGCAAAAGGTCTATGCATGATACTTTCAGTCTTTCCTTTGGGTTTCCTTAAATTTCGAGGACTAAATTTCCTAAGGGGGGAAGAATGTTATGGGTGTGAAATTTGGAGCGCTCTGATTGAAAATTTGGCTACATAATTTTTCTCCTCGAAGTTATGTATTTCCAATTTGGTATTTGGATTTGATTTTGTTAAAATCCAAGATGAAGAGGTTTAAATATGAGTTTATTATGAGATGCTCTGTTTCGAGTTAGCTTTCATACAAAAGTGGAATTAGATCAACTGGATTCATGTAGTAAAAGTTATGGGTATTTTTCCAAGTATACCCCGGGGATGAAAAATTCTGGCAGCAGCCCTGTTCAATGTTTAGCTCTAATTTCGGAATAGCTAGAGGGATTATTTGATCGTGGCATAAACATGAAAGTTGTAGATAATCTTCTTGGCTTTCCAACGGACTTTGAATTGTGCAATTCGGAGCTATATTGAAGAAGTTATGGCTGTTATAGTGAAGCATGCTCAGAATTTCAAGTCAAGGACGACTTAGTCATTTGATCCCTCTTTTAGATATTTATGTGCCAAAATATCTCTCTCTCTCCCTCCCACTCCCAACGTGGGATTCTTGGCTCTCTCTTCCTCTCTTTCAACCCCCTCCAAGTGTTTGTATTAATTCCTCAAAGAGAAGTGAAGGAGAAGGTGGAGAAGGAAGCACAAGAAGGTTTGTGTGGGTGTGTTGTGTTGTTGATCCTCCTCTCTCAAGCTCCTTTTCATGATCTTTCCCTGATTTGCAGCCAAGAAGGGCTGAGGAGAGGCTGAAGAGGTGGTGGTGGTTGAGGTGGCCGTGGGCGCGTCGAGAGCCCCGCATCTCCCCCTTTCCCTTTCCCTCTTTTGGTAAGTCCTTTTCCCCTTCTTTTCTTGGTTTTTATGGCTTAGGGATGGTTGGGGAGGTCATGCATGTTGGGTAGATGTGTTAGAATGTGTGTGAGGGGTTGGGGAGGGTTAAAAAGGGGTTAGGGAAGAGTGGGCGCGCGCTGGGGGCTGTCTGCATGCGTGCGCGCGCAGGCGCGCGCAGGAGGACGCTGGAGGGCACCAGACGCGCGCGGGTGCGCGCGGGCGCGTGCGCGAGCGGGGGTGCTCACTGGGAGTGCGCGCGGGGTTCTGCACGGGCGCGCGCGGCAGCACGTCTGGGCTCGCGGGCAGGCGCGCGGCAGTGCACCAAGGGGGCTGGGGCGCGTGCGTGGGTGCGTACCCGTGCGTGCACGTGTGAAGGGGCTTGCGTGTGGCGGCTCGAGGGTTCGGGTAGGTGTCGGGGCACTCGGACTCACGTGCGTACGTGCGTGCTTACATGCGTGCGAGTCTGTATGCATGCTTGTCCTTGTATTTGGTATTTCTAGTAAATTTCATGTATATTTGTGTAGTGTATTCACCATATTGAATGCTCATGTCTTGCAGATCTTGGCAAACGGTCACGCAACGACCCGGGTTTCGGTGAGTGGGTCAATCCAACCCAGTAGGGAGGCGTTCGATGCACGTAGGCGTGCATTGCCTTCCCCTGGGGCACTATAATTGCATATTAACTTGTGTTAATGAAAAACTATGTTAATGCATGTTTTACTATGATGTAACCATGCCATATTAGACATTGTATGCTAGGGATATACATCCATGTATCATGTATAGAGGCCCATACATGTCTAGAAGCCTTGATCTATGCATGTTTTACTATGATGTAGCCATGCCATATTAGACATTGTATGCTAGGGATATACATCCATGTATCATGTATAGAGGCCCATACATGTCTAGAAGCCTTGATCTATGCATGTTTCCCATTTAGCTTAATTTAATTAAATCAAAATGAGATCATGTTGGTATGAGCATGCCTTAGAAAATATTATAACCTTGTTATTTTAATATATGTTTCCCCGCATCTCAGTTATGCGCCCTGGAGGAATTCTTGAGAATTCATGACATTAGTAGTTTTAGAAATCGTTGACGACGGATCCAAGAGGATCAGATCCGTGTGAGTAGGCTGTTTTCTCCCCTACGTTGGATCCGAGTAGGGACTCCCCGGAGTTGAGAAAGCTGTCCTAACAGAGGGCTCCCATCTGTAGGTACCACCGATGCGTTCGGAGGGTACTGATCGTGGGAGTATACCAGGTAGAGGCTACGCGTGTTATATTTGTCACTTTTAACCTGCTGGTAACCGTTGGAACGTTCTGGCAGTTTTTCATTTTTTTTCGGTTTTCGATCGGAACTGCTAATTTTTGGACTGTTAGCTATCGTCCTGAGTTAGAGGACTCCGATTGAAAATCTAACTGCATATTTGGTGTCCTGGTACCATTTTAAGCCTCTCACGAAAATTTCATCGAATTCCGGTAACGTTCCCGAAATTTCACAGTTCCGGGGCGTATCCGGGTTTTTAAGTCGCACACTATATAAAGGTGGGATCTAATTTTCGGATTACTATTCATCATCCCTACCAACTTGATTTTCTCTCTCCCCTCTCTCCTTTTCTCACTTTTGAGCCCCCTAGACCCCTCAAACCTTAAAACCCAAAACCTAGGAAGTGTAGATCGGGTCTCGATCTACACCCCGGTGGTTTCAAATCCCATTTCCGGCAAGATTTGCCCCTCCGTCCGCCCTCTCTTCGTCCCTGATTTGAGCCATCTCGGTGGTGGAGGTAGATCCGGGCGTTGGAAACCTTTTGGGAGAGGTTTCGGTGCGCGGAGAGCAACCGGATTTCCTTTCCTCCCCTTGGTAAGCCTCTTTTTCCTCTCTTTCTTGCTTAGATGTATGCTAGGAGGGTGGAAATGGGGTTGGGAGGAGGTTGGCGGCGGTGGGTGGCCACCGGAGGGCTGTGGGAGGCGGTCGGAGGCTGTGGTGGTGGTCGGAGGTGGGTGGTAGAGGAGCTCGGGCTGGCAGGCTGCTGTCTCGGGCAGGGCAGCAGCGCAGGGTGGTGCAGGCGCAGTGGCTGGCGCGTGCGCACGGGCGTGCACGCGTTCGTGCGCTCGGGCGGTGCTGGGGGCCAGCAGGGCTGGGCGTGCGGGCGCTGGGGCCAGTAGGGCTGGGCGTGCGCGCTGGGCAGGCTGGCAGGGCTAGCTCGGGTAGGCTGGGAGCAAGTGCACTAGTTTGCCGGGCGTGCGAGCGCGTGCGCGCGGGTGCGCGCGCGGGCGTGCGCTCGAGGGGTGCAGGGAGATGCGTGCGGGTAGGCTAGCTGGGCTGTGCGCGCTGGCAGGCCAGGTGAGCAGGCAGGGCGCGCAGGCGAGCAGGCAGGGCGCGCAGGCGAGCAGGGCAGGGGCGCTCGGGCATCAGGCGGGCAGTCCCCGGGCGTGCAGGCGAGCGGTGCTCGGGCCACTCGGCGACGCGCGCAGGCAGGCAACGCGGGCAGCAGCGTGGGCAGGCTGGCAGGCGCGCTGGGCGCATGCTGCCAGGCGCGCTGGGCGCGTGTTGCGCGGGCGTGTGCGTGGACGCTGGGTGAGGGTCCCGGGTACTGGGCGCAGAGCGCTGGGCGCTGGGTCGCGGGTACCGGGTGCTGGCCGAGGGTGCTGGGCGCTGGGGCGCTGGGCGCTGGGCACCGCTGTGGGGCTTGCGAGCGGGGCGCTGGGCAGAGGTAGGCGTGCGCGCGGTGTGGGAGCTGGTGGTGCGCGCGGAGTGCGCGCGGGGCGGAGCTGGCGGTGCGCGCGTGGTGCGTGCGGGTAGAGGCAGGTGGTGCGCGCGGGGTGCGCGCGGGGCGAGGTGGTGCGCGCGGGGTGCGGGCGGGGTGAGGCACTGCGCGCGGGGTGCTCGCGGGCCAGCGCGAGGCGTGCGGGGTGTGCACGGGCGGCTGTGCTGGGGCGCAGGGGGCGCGCGATGCACCCGGGGGGTCCGGCGGTGCGCAGGGTGCGTTGGCTGAGGCGCGACGGTGCACCCGGGCGGTCGGGCGGCCGTGCGGGTGGTTGCCGACCGTGCGGGTGGTTCCCGGGGGTGCTCGGGCTAGCGTGCGTGCGGGTCGTATGCACGTTTGCCCGAGTGTTAGGTGTTTAGTTGTGGGTTTTGTATGTTTGGTTATTTTAGAGTATTTTTGTATTGTTCTCACCATATTGAATGTCTGTCTTGCAGATCTGGACGGACGGTCGCGCGACGACCCAGATACTGGTGAGTGGGACAATCCAACCCAGTAGAGAGGCGTCATACGCATTTGGGCGTATACCGACCTCTCCTGGGGCACCATGGATGAATATTAACCAGCAGTAATATGTAATCCATGCTTGCATGATGTTAATGTAGAATGCATGCTACCCTAGTCTTTGTATGTTAGGGACTTGCACCCATAGGATAGGTGTAAGAGCCATGCACCATGCCCCCTGTTTTCATGCTAGGAAACCTCGGCCTACGCATGCGTCCTACTAGTTTGTTTATTAATCTAAATGCTAGTGTATGTTAAATCGCATGCCTTAGATAATATTATAGGGAGGAGCCTTGCGAGGTCAACATTGAGACCCGTGTTAGGGTACTCCGTGTTCCTTGTTTGGTTGTCGGGATGTCCTGTATCGGGACCTCATGCTGCCCTTCCAAGGTTTCTAGTCCCAATAATATTATAAATAATGTTGTATGATTGGTATGTTTATTAGCATGTTAGTGAATATTATAGGGGAGGGGCCTTGCGAGGACAGCGGTGAGACCCGGGTTAGGGTACTCCGTGTTCCTTGTTTGGTTGTCGGGGTATCCTATAACGGGAACTCACGCCGCCCTCCGGAGTTCTTTCCCCCAATGATATTACAACCTTGCTTTTATTGTACTTATTTCCCCGCATCGTGGTTATGCGCCCTGGAGGAACTCTGAAGAGTTCATGACATTTGAGTTGTAGAGATGTGTTGTCGGCGGATCCGAGTGGATCATATGCGTATGGATAGGCTGTTCTGTCCCCCTCGTTGGATCCGGTAGAGACTGCCCCAGCGTTAGAAAGGTCGTCCCTTCCAAGGGTTCCCATCAGTAGGCGCCTCCTGATTTGGTTTCGGACTGGGCCGAAGTTGTGGGTGAAAACCAAGCGGCCTACGGAGTGGAGGAGAGACTATCGGTGGACCAAGGGTGACCAACAGCCTAGTCAGTCCCAAAATCCTATGTCACCCGTGGTAGGGTGAGGGTGAGGGTGTAGTGGGTTGGCGATGAGCGACCTACTGGATTTGTGAATGGATGATTATCAGTCCCAATAGCCTATGTCACCCATTGATGGGTGAGGGTGAGGGTGTGGTGGTTCGGCGAGGTACGAACCACTGGATTATGTTGTTATGTCTTGGAAGTTGGATAAATAATGGAATTGTGGTAAATATTGTCTGTGATGCATGGGTTGTGCTGTTCACTGAGCGTGTGGCTCACCCCTCGCATATGTTTTTCCCCAGTGGTCACTGAGCCTGAGCTAGAGCTGGAGCAGCAGTTGGAGCTTTCCGAGGGATTCCTTCAGTAGCGGAGCAGCGCCACGTTCCGCGAGTGCCAAAGGTTAACAGCATCCCTTCTTGACTGTATGTATTTGATTTCCGTGCTTGGCACGTGTTTGTATATGTTCAATTGTATTTGTGTATATTGGCTCTCACAGGATAGATGATTGAGTATCGAGTCTGTAGAATGTTTATTTACAGATTCAGTCTTTTGCTTCCGCATTTGGTGTATATATCATGTCAGCCCCTTTGTTGCATGTGTGTCATTCTAGTTATTTGTGTATGATATATTATTGACCTCCTCTGTAGATTCTGATATTATATATACACTTGCCGCGTCCCGGGGACGGCCGCCCTGGGGCGTGACAACGCGAGGGAGAGGCTACTGGTGGACAAGGGTGGAGAGCAATCTAGTCTGTCCCAAAAAGCCCATGTCATCCCTAAAGGGTGAGGGTGAGGGTGGGGTGGGTCGGCGATGTTACGACCCACTAGCTTGTGCAGTTACTCCCGTTTAGGGACTTTAACTATTATAAGGTTAATATGAGTTGTGTTGCATAGATTGTGCCATTCACTAAGCGTGTGGCTCACCCCTCGCATACTCTTTTCCTCCAGTTGTTACTGAGTCGGATCTGAAGGAGGAGCTCCCCGAGGCATCACATCAGTAGCAGAGCAGCGTTCACGTTTTGGGTTCTGCGAGTGAGAGGCCATCAGCATCCCCTTCTTTGCTTGCATGTATTGTTATCCGTGCATGGGCACAACACTTGTATTTGGATGTCTTTGTTTATATTGGCTCTCACAGGACAATTGATTATGTATTCTGGTCTGTAATATGTCTTTGAATTACAGACTCAGTCGTTTAAGCTTCCGCTATATGTATATATATTATGTCAGCTACATTATTGATTGTATTGTCAGTTTCGATGTTGTTTAGAGTCTTTTATTGATATCCTGTATGGACTGCTGATATTATATATATTTGCCACGTATCGGGGACGGCCGCCCTGGGGCGTCACAGTTGGTGGTGGCGGTTGCGGTGGTTTTGGTGCGCCAAGAGCACCCGAATTCCTCCCCTTTTCTTTCCCCTCCTTTGGTAAGCTCTCCTCCTCCCTTATCTATGTTTTAACGGTTGTTAGGGCTGTTAGGGTGATCATGCATGCCATGCATGTGGGTTTGGGTGTGTGTGAGGGCTGTGGAGGGGGTGGGAGAGATATGGGCGCGCGCGCGGGGCCATCCGCGTGCGTGCGTGCGCGTCTGTGCGCGAAGAGGAGCGCTGGCACGTGCAGTTGGGCGCGCTGGCGGGTGCACGTGTGTACGCGCAGGCGCATGAACGTGCGTGCGAGGGGCTAGGCGGGCGCGCAGTGCACGGGAGTGCGCGCAGGCAAGACGTGCAGTGCGCGCGAGCGTGCGCGCGGCAGTGCGCCAGGGGGTGCGGGGGTGCGTGCGCTCGTGCTTATGCATGCGTACGCGTGCGGGGGCCATGCGTGTGGCTGCCCGAGGGTTCGGGTAGGTGTCGGGGCACTCGGACTTGCGTGCGTACTCGCATGCGTGCGATCTCGTATGCGTGTCCGAGTCTTTGGCATTTCTAGTAAATTCCATGTATATTTATGTAGTTATACTCACCATATTGAATGCCCTTGTCTTGCAGATCTTGGCGAACGGTCATGCAACGACCCGGGTTGCGGTGAGTGGGTCGATCCAACCCAGTTGGGAGGCGTTCGATGCACGTAGACGTGCATTGCCCTCCCCTGGGGCATCATAACTGCATATTAACCATATTTGCATGTATATGTTATTATTGGGCTTGCTAGGTTGCATCCATGCCATGCTAGAACTAACATGTTAGGGTTATACATCCTAGTACCATGTGTAGGGACCAATGCTTGTTCGTGCATCATGTCCCATGATAGGATAACATTTGATTCCTGCATGTACCCCCACCTTGCCTAAGTAAACCCTTAGATATCTATGAAAAGCATAAGTGTAAGCATGCCTTAGAAAATATTATAACCATGTTATTATATCATTTAAATGCTTCCATGATGAATTCCTTGTATATTTATTATCCATGTTATATGCTTAAGTTAAGCCTTAAATCTTGCCTAATGAGTTTAGGCAAGTGTATGACCACTTATGGGGGTCATACTTGGCAATTGTCACTATGAATAATATGTTTTCCCCGCATCTGAGTTATGCGCCCTGGAGGGAATTCTTGAGAATTCTTTACCGTATCGGTGTTTAGTAACCGGTGTCGACAGATTCAATAGGATCGTATCCGCGTGTTAGATTGTTTTCTCCCCTTCGTTGGATCTGATGTAGGAACTCCCCGGCGTTGGAAAAGCTATCCTGATAGAGGGCTCCCATCCGTAGGTACTACCGATGCATTCGGGAATGTACTGATGGTGGGAGTATACCAGGTAGAGGCTACCCGGGGAAAGGGCTACCGGTGGACCAAGGGTGTAGAGCAGTCTAATCTCTCCCAAAAGTCCTATGTCACCTCTAAAGGGTGAGGGTGAGGGTGTGGTGGGTCGGCGTCGCTACGACTCGCCAATTTGTACATTTACTCCCATCTTAGGGACTTTAATGATTTTTAAGGTTAAATATGAGCTGTGTTGCATGGATTGTACCATTCACTGAGCGTGTGGCTCACCCCTCGCATATCTTTTTCCTCTAGTTGTCACTGAAGGAGGAGCTCCCTGAGGCGTCGCACCAGTAGCGGAGCAGCGTTCGCGTTTTGGGTCTTGCGAGTGAGAGGCCATCAGCATTTCCCCTTTTTTCTGTATGTATTGTTACTCGTGCTTGGGCACAGTACTTGTATGTTAATGTCTTTGTTTTATATTGGCTCTCACAGGACAGTTGATTATATATTCTGGTCTGTAATATGTCTTTGAATTACAGACTCAGTCGTTTAAGCTTCCGCTATATGTATATATATTATGTCAGCTACATTGTTAATTGTGTTATTACCTTCGATGTTGTTTAGAGTCTTTTATTGATTTCGTGTATGGACTGCTGATATTATATATATTTGCCACGTATCAGGGACGGTCGCCTGGGGCGTGACACGCATTCCGTTCGACTTACGTGATTTGATGGGGCGTGCTGAAATGTACGCCAAGATGGAAAATGAATCCAAGATCGTTAAGCAGGCTGTGGCTGTGCCCCTGTCTACGCCAATGGCCGCCACCTCATCACCAGCAACAAAATGCCCGCAGGAGCCGCGTTAGAAGGACCAGCGGGGCGAGAAGGGCAAGAGGCCTGGTGCCTCAACTAATGAAGTGCGAGAAGGACGTGGGATGTTCTTCAAGATCCCACCATCATAGATCTTGTCCATAATCCAGGGGGAGCCATGGTTCAGATGGCCTGCACCCATGAGAAGTGACGAGTCAAAGCAAAATCAAACTCTCCGCTATGACTACAACAAGAGCGTGGGCCATACCACCGACATATGCCGTATCCTTCGGTGGTTCTTGGAAAACCATGTTCAAAAAGGGAACCTGAAGGAATATGTTCCTATCGAGAAGACCTCAGCTCCCAGCGAGCAACATGTGACGAATATTGACCCCAACACTTCGGCGGGGGTCATTGACGTCATTTTTGGGGGCGTACCGCACTTTGTCAGGCCAAAAGGCACCCGATGAGATTCGTGAAAATTGCAGGTCACCTTCGAGATGATGCAGATTGACCAAGAGCCAAAGCTGGTTGTGAAGAGACCAAGAAGTGGTGATGAAGGGGCCATCACTTTCTCTTACACCGACCTAGAAGGAGTCCAGGCCCCGCACTCGGATGCGCTGGTAATCACTCTGTGTGTCTCTAATTTTGACGTTAAAAGGATTCTTGTTGACACAGGAAGCTTAGCTGACATCCTCTTCATAAAACCCTTTCTTCAGATAGGATTGAAAGCCGCTGATCTCACCCCAACGAAGGACCCTCTAGTTGCATTCAACGGAACATGAGACATCCTGGCCGGACGTATTGCATTACCAGTCCGAGCAGGGAACCAAACCACCATGACAGAGTTCACTGTCATGGACCTCCCGTCTCCGTACAACGCTATCGTCGGACGCGCCTAGCTGGCGGCAATGAAGGTGATTCCGTCCACTTACCACCAACGTCTTCATTTCCCCACAGCCGAGGGGACAATGGAGATTTGAGGAGACCAAGTTGCCGCGAAGCGTTGCCACATGGCGGCGATGGTAGGGAAGTCGGCCCTACCCGAGTTCGAGGAGCACCCTGAGGACGGAGAGATTCATCCAAAATGGTAGCAATTTGTTGTGCCTGTGTGATTTGGAGCACTCTGTTTGAAAATTTGGGTACATAAATTTTTTCCTAGAAGTTATGTATTCCTGATTTGGTATTTGGATTTGATTTTGTTAAAATCCAAGATGAAGAGGTTTAAATATGAGTTTACTATGAGATGTCCAATTTTGAGTTAGCTTTCGTACATAAGTGGAATTAGATCAACTAGATTCTTGTTGTAAAAGTTATGGGTATTTTTCCAAGTATACCCTGGGGATGGAAATTCTGGCAGCAGCCCTGCTCTATGTTTAGCTCTAATTTCGGAATAGCTGGAGAGATTATTTGATCTTGGCATGAACATGAAAGTTGTAGATATTCTTCTTGGATTTCCAACGGTTTTAGAATTGTGCAATTCGAAGCTATATCGAGGAAGTTATGGCTGTTCCAGTGAAGCATGCGCAGAATTTCTGGTCGAAGAGTGCGCGCGAGTGCGCGCGCGGGCAGTGCGCCTGGGCAGTGCTCCTGGGCATGCGCCTGGGCGCGGGGTTGGGGACCAGTGCGCGCGCGCGCGTGCGTGCGCGTGCTGGGGCGTGCGCGGGGTGCTGCGCGGGTGGCACAGTGTGCTCGGGGGCGCGCTGGCCTGGACGCGCGGTGCGCGCGGACGCGCTCGAGTGTGCGCTCACGTGCGTGCGCGTCTGGGGGAGCAGGCAGGCGCGCAGCAGTGCGCCGATGGTGCTGGGGTGCGTGCGTGCGTGCGCATTCGTGCGTGCGCGTGCGGGGGGCCATGCGTGTGGCTGCCCAAGGTTCGGGTAGGTGTCGGGGCACTCGGACTCGCGTGCGTACGTGCGTGCTCGCATGCGTGCGAGCCCGTATGCATGCTTGTCCGAGTATTGGGTATTTCTAATGATTTCTTTGTATAAATTGTGTTATTTCTCACCAGTTGGATGCCCCTACTTTGCAGATCTCATCGGATGGGATGCGCGAGGTCCTGGGTCGTAAGGTGAGTGGTTTGATTCCAATCCCCCCCCCCTCTCTAGGGATGCGCTCGACCCGCGTAGACGCGCGTCGCGCATCGATGGGGCCCCCTAACTAATATGTAGATGTTTTGCATGCTAGGGATATACATCCATGTATCGTGTATAGAGGCCCGTACATGCCTGGACACCATGTCCTGTACTTAAAAGCCTTGATCTATGCATGATCAATATGATGTATCCATGCCACCTTAGACTTTGTATGCTAGGGATATGCACCCTTATATCATGTATAGCGGCCTATGCATGCCTAGACACCTTGCCCTGAACCATGCATGTTCCCATTTAGTTTAATTTATTTAAATCAAATGTAAGCATATGGTTGTAAGCATGCATTAGAGAATATTATAACCTTGTGATTATAATATATGTCTCCGCGCATCTTAGTTATGCGCCCTGGAGGAATTCTTGAGAATTCATGACATTAGTAATGTTAGGAGGCGTTGTCGATGAATCCAAGGGGATCATTTCGCGTGAGTAGATTGTCTTCTCCATATTGGTTGGGATCCGAGGTAGGAACTCCCCGGCGATGGCTGACCTGACAGAGGACTCCCGTCCGTAGGTACCTCCGATGTGTCGGACAGTACTGATAGCGGGAGTGGACCAGGTAGAGGCTACGAGGGTGGGAGAGGCTACCCGGTGGGGCCAAGGGTGAATAGCTGTCTATTCAGTCCCAAGAGGCCCATGTCACCCCCTAAAGGGTGAGGGTGAGGGGGGGGTGGGTCGGCGATGTTACGACCCACTAGCTTGTGTAGTTACTCCCGTTTAGGGACTATGGCTACTTTGAGGTTAATATGAGTGTGTTGGTTGCTGTTATGCATGTGTGTGATATCTCGATGAGCGAGTATCGAGAGTGATTGTTTTCCATTGGGTTTCGCTTTGCGAACATGGGATCGTTCTCCCCTTCGTTTGGATCCGATGTAGGGACTCCCCGGCGTTGGCTATACCTGTCAGAGGACTAGGCGGAGGCGACGAGGGTGGGAGAGGCTACCGGTGGACCAAGGGTAAGAGCGGTGAGTTGAGGAGATTGGGTTGTAGATACTACCCAGGAGAGGGTTAATGAATGATGTCGCGAGCGTGGAATCATTCTCCCCTTCGTTGGATCCGAGTAGTGACATCCCCGGCGTTAGACAGGCTATCCTGACAGAGAGCTCCCGTCTGTAGGTACCTCCGATGTGTTCGGACAGTGCTGATCGTGGGAGTATACCAGGTAAGCTACAGAGCGGGGAGAGGCTACCGGTGGACCAGGGGTGTAGAGCAGTCTAAGTCTCTCCCAAAGTCCCAAAATGTCTCCTTTCAGGAGTGAGGGTGTGGATGAGGCGAAGACGCGTCGTCTCGTGATCGATGTTGAAGGACATCGATGGGCAATTATCTAGATGTAGATGATGCAGTAGTGTTGAGTAGACCAGTAAATCCGGGTCTCTTCGACCGACGGCATGGTCTCTAGACCAGTAAATCCGGGTCTCTTCGACCGACGGTATGGTCTCTCCCCATAAGTCCCGAAAGACTCCCTCCGGGAGTGAGGGTGGGGGTTAGGTTGGTCGTGCCACCGCGTGACCCTGTTATCCCTTGGGTTGCTACCCATGTTTTTCCTTGAAGAAGGGAACTGATTATGTTTTGAACTGAAGAATGGTGATTGGTTTCCAGCCACTCACTGAGCTTGTAGCTCACCCCTCGCATACTGTTTCTTTTGAGGGGCAGTGTTGGGCGTGGAGCTGGAGCTTCCTGTGGCGTGGTCTTATGGGCGTGGAGCATTCTACCGGCGGGTGGCATTTATGCCTTGTAAATTGTGCATGTGGTACAGGTTGTATTTTCTTTGGTCTAGACTTGGCTTTAACAGGACATTGATTGTGTATTCGGGTCTGTAATAATGTTTTTGATTTACAGACATTGTATATATATCATGCTTTCGCTTTTTCAGTCAATTATCTTTATCTTGCTTTGCTGCCTTGTGTATTTTTGTTGGTGTCCTTATTGACCTCAGGTATTGATAGCTGATATTATATTTTATTATTGCCACGTCTCGGGGACGCCTTGGGCGTGACACAATTACTTCAGGACCGAGTCAAGGCCGATGAGCGCCGACCCGGTCCTGAAGACATGGTTCTTGAAGACCTCGAACAAGTTCTGATAGATCCCCTTGACCCCGAGAAATACTTTCTTGTTGGGAGTTTACTCTTTGCAGAAGAGAGAAGGGCAATACTTGACCTCCATGTTGAGAATAAGGACATCTTTGCCTGGAAGCCTCAAGACATGCCGGGGATCGACCCCGAGGTGGCAAGCCATCGGCTGTTCATCTCGCCCACCATCCGTCCAGTTTGACAGAAGCAGCAATGAATGGCCACAGTACACGCTGAAGCGGTACGAGACGAGGTGAACAAACTCCTAGCCGCCAGATTCATCAGCGAAGTGCGACACCCTGAGTGGCTGGCCAACACCGTGGTGGTTCCCAAGAAGAATAAGAAGTGGCGGGTTTGCGTGGATTTCACCGACCTGAACAGTGCATGTCCGAAGGACAGCTTCCCACTTCTGAAGATCGACCAGCTGGTGGACTTCTCATTGGGTAATGAGCTAATGAGTTTCATGGATTCTTATTCAGGCTATCACTAGATCCCGATATATGAGCCCGACAAGGAGAAAACGGCGTTCATAACTCCCACTGGCATCTATTGCTATAAAGTAATGCCGTTCGGGTTAAAGAACGATGGGGCCACTTATCAGAGGCTGGTGACTAAGGTCTTCTAGCGCCAGATCGGCAAGTCCAGCGCCAGATCGGCAAGACTGTGGAAGTCTACATCGACGACATGATGGTCAAAAGCGAGCACCGAGTTGACCACTTAGCCCACCTAGAGGAAGTCTTCCCTGTGTTGCCTCAGGCAAAGTTTTAGGATATCTGATGACACAGCAAGGAATCGAAGCCAATCCTGATCAGATCAAGTCAATAATGGAGATGGAGCCTCCGCGAAACAAAAAGGAGGTGCATAAACTAGCAGGGAGATTGGCTGCACTCAACCGGTTCTGTTATGCCTGTGTCATTTGGAGCCTTATTTTTCGATCGGAGCCACAAAATTTTTGGCTTTTAGCCACCTGCAGGAGTTGGAGCGCTCTGATTAAAAATTTGGCTACATAATTTTTCTCCTAGAAGTTATGTATTTCCGATTTGGTATTTAGATTTAATTTTGTTAAAATCCAAGATGAAGAGGTTTAAATATGATTTTATCATGAGATACTCAGTTTTGAGTTAGCTTTAGTACAAAAGTGGAATTAGATCAACTAGATTCATGTAGTAAAAGTTATGGGTATTTTTCCAAGTATACCCCGGGGATGAAAAATTCTGGCAGCAGCCCTATTCAATGTTTAGCTCTCATTTCGGAATAGCTGGAGGGATTATTTGATCTTGGCATAAACATGAAAGTTGTAGATAATCTTCTTGGCTTTCCAAAGGATTTTGAATTGTGCAATTCGGAGCTATATCGGGGAAGTTATGGCTGTTCTAGTGAAGCCCATCCAGAATTTCTGGTCAGGGACGATTTGGTCTTGTTCCCCCCACCAACTCACTTTATTTCCATTTAAGGCCCCCTTTGTGTGGAAACCTCTCACTCTCTCTCACTCTCGTCTCCCTCTCCCTCTCTGTTTTTTTTGGTTGTGTGTGTGTTGTTAATGGAGGAAAGGATGAAGAAGAAGCTCAAGAAAGAGTGAGAAAGGGTGAGAAAGGGTGAGTATGTGTTGTTGTTGTTGTTGTTTCTCTTCTCTCAATCCCCTTCTCATGCCCTTGCACCCCTGTTTTCTGCCATGAAGAGCTTGAGGAGATGCTGATGAGGTGGTGGTAGTGGTGGTGGTGGTTGAGGTGGTCGTGGGTGTGTTGAGAACCCCGCATCTCCCCATTTCCCTCCCCCTGTTTTGGTAAGGCAGCACTCTGCATTTTAAAGATCTCAGTGAATCTAGTATTTAGAGGCACATTTTTAGGATTATGTCTCATATGATATGATCATCTATGTGTCTAGTTGTTATATATGAAATTTGGGGTCATTATGATATCTGTGGTGTAAGTTAGAACCAGTTTTGCATGGCCTGTCCAGATTCGCATAGAAATTGACCTGCTTCTGAAAATAATTTGTTTCGGGCTTGTAGAGGCAAAATTAGGTTCTAATGTCTTCATGGATTATGATCCCAGAATATCAGAGAATGTGCATGATTTATTTCATAATTTTTGGAAGTGTATTGGGTGCTGTGGAGACCAATTAGTAGGGCTGGTTGCAGCAGGTTTGGCAGTTTTGCTTGGTTGAGTGTCAAGGAGTTGTTTGCATGTGTCTTGGGTGATAATATGGAAGTATCAGGGGTTAGGGCCTTCATGAAGTAGGCTTATATGTGTGATAGGAGGTTCCATATTTTAATTGTGGATCATTGGTTGTGTTTTGCAGATCTCGTAGACCGGACGCGCGACGATCCGGGTATCTGTGAGTGGTTTGATCCAATCCCCCCCCCCCTCGAGATGCGCTCGACGCACGTAGTCGTGTGTCGCGCATCAATGGGGCATCGTAGCTATACTACTTGTGTAGATAAGTAGTATGGCCATGCTTAAGCTATAATATGTAGATATATTGCATGCTAGGCTTATATACATGTATTGTATCCATGTATGAATGATTGTGTTGCATGCGCCCCTCTAGTATGGGCATGTATTGCTGTAATGTGTATTGATGTATAGAATATGGCATGCCTTAGGTAGTATTGTAATACTACTCCCACCATATTAATTGGAATATCCAGCATGATTAAGTCTGGGTTAATAACGGGCACCTGCCTAATATTCCCTTGCGATAAGACTTGAGGGCGTGGTGTAGTTGTTGCGCCCATGCTAATGGGGAAAAGCTATGACCGACTTCATGAGATGATGATCTCTCTCGCCCTCTCCCTCTGCACGGACTGAGTAAGTAGATGCGATTTCCTACTCGACTCAGGTTCGTTTGGAATATTGGCATGCACCTGTTAGTGCGCGAGATCGCGCTTGACCCTTACCTTTTAAGTTGGTGATATCCAACGCATGCTTAAGTTAGGCCTTGTGTGCTTATGTGATTAATGACCTTGTATGCATGTTGTATGATTTATTATGATGTAAATCCATGTTAGGGAGTGTCCCTATAATTATTAGATGACTGTGCATATGGTTCATGCACATAGCTGGATATATTTATATGCGTATGTTAAAAAACTGATAGGCCTATCTGGGATAGGCGTCGGTATGACCTGATGTGTTATATATGTGTCACTTTTTGCCTTCTGGTAACCATTGGAGCATTTTGGCAGTTTTTGAGTTTTTTCATTTTTCGATCGGAACCGCAAAATTTTGGACTGTTAGCTATCATCTTGAGTTTGAGGACTCCGATTGAAAATCTAACTGCATATTATGTGTCCTAGTGCCATTCTAAGCCACTCACGAAAATTTCATCGAATCCCGGTAACATTTCAGAATTTCGCAGTTCCGGGGCGTATCCGAGTTTTGACCGAGCGAGAAGTCATTGGGAGAGTTGACTTGGTCAAAGTGGGCCCATGACTTGGTCAACCCCTTTTGTTTTTTTTGTGTGGTTGGGTTGACCCAAGTCAAAACCCGCTTAAAGCCTCTCTAATCCTCTCTTAGCCCTAATTAAACCTAGTTAACCCTAATCTAATTGTGTTGACTTATTTAAGTGAGCTAAATCTCTCCCCCACTATTCATCTTCTTCTCCATTTGATTTTCTCTCTCCCCCTCTCTCTTTTTCTTGATTTTGAGCTAGTTAGAGTGTTTGAAATCAAAAACCCAAAGAAGAGAAAGGTAAGGTGAGCTCCCGATCTATCCACCGGTGTTCTTGGATTCGAGTTCCGGTGTGTTTAGCCCCTTCTCACACCCTCTTTTCTCCTCTGTTTTCAGCCATTTCAAGGGCTGAGGAAGAGCTCGGTGGTGGTGGCCTTGGAGGAGGTGTTTCGGTGCGCGGAGAGTAACCGAACTTCCCTTCCTTCCCTTCCTTCCTTGGGTAAGCTCTCTTTCCTTCCTTTTCTTGCTTAGATGCTTGTTAGGAGGGTGGTTTTGGGTGTGTGGTGGCAATTGGTGGCTGTTTGTGGTGGTTGGTGGTGGTTAGGGGCCATTGGTGGCCGGTTAGAGGAGGTAGGGTGGCTCAGGCAGGGTGGTTGGCTATCTTGGGCAGGATGGCAGCACAGGCAGCAGGCAGCGCAGCAGGCAGAGCAGGTGGCAGGGCGCGCGCAGGCGTGTGAGCGGGCGTGCGCGCAGACGTGTGCTCGGGTGCAGCAGGAGGGTGTGCTGGGCGATGGTCGCGGGCGCTGGGCGCTGGTCGCGGGTGCTGGGCGCTGGGCGCCGTGCGCGGGTGTGCGCGTGGGGCGCTGCGCAGAGGCGCGGTGCGTGCCGCGCGCAGGGGGCCGCGTACGGGTGCTGCGCGTAGGGCGCCGTGCGGGTGTGCGCGAGGGGGCGAGCGGTGGTGCGCGCGGGGCGAGGCGCTGGGCGCAGGTCGTGCGGATGTGCGCGGTGGGGCGAGCCAGTGGTGCGCGCGGGGCGAGGCGATGGGGCACTGGACGTGCGGGTGTGCGCGCGAGTCGCTGCGCTGGGGCGCAGTGGGCGCGCGGTGCACCTGGGGGGACTTGGCGGAGTGTCCGGGTTGGGCTCGGCAGTGCGCTGGGCGCGCGGGCCGGGGCTCGGCTGTGCGCCCGGGGCGGGTGGCCGTGCGTGCGGCTGCCCGGGGGTTCGAGAGTGAGTCGGGGTGCTCGGACTCGCGTGCGTACAGGCCGTATGTACGCTTGTCCGAGTGTTGGGTATTTTTAGTGTATTTTTTTGTGTATTTTTGTGGTATTTGTGTATTTTACTCACCAAGTGGATTACCCTGTCTTGTAGATCTTGACGGACGATCGCGCGACGACCCGGTTATCGGTGAGTGGGACAACCCAACCCAGTTGGGAGGCGCTATATGCACTTGGGCGTATACCGTCCTCCCCTGGGGCACCGCAGTTGATATTAACTTTTTATATGTAATCCATGCAAGCATGATTAGTGTGTAGAATGCATGCCACCTTAGACTTTGTATGTTAGGGACTTGCACCCTTAGGATATGTGTAAGAGCCGTGCATCCTGTCACCTTGTTATCATGCTAAGAAAGCCTCGACCTATGCATGGTCCTATTAGTTTGATTTATTAAATTAAATGCAGTCTTAAGATATTTTTAGCATGCATTAGGGAATATTAAGGGGCCTTGCGAGGTCAACATTGAGACCCGGGCTAGGGTACTCGCTGTTCCTTGTTTGGTTGGCGGGATGTCCTATATCGGGACATCAGGTTGCCCTCCCAAGGTTTCTTTTCCCCATTATTATTTTATATGTTCCCCGCATCTTGGTTATGCGCGCTGAAGGAATTCTGAAGAATTAAAGACATTAGAGTTGTTGAGATGTGTTATTGGCGGATCCGAGTGGATCATATGCGTATGGATAGGCTGTTCTGTTCCCTTCGTTGGATCCGTGTAGAGACTGCCCCGGCGTTAGAAAGGCTGTCCCGTGCAGGGGCTCCCATCAATAGGCGCCTCCTGATTTGGGACGGACTGTGCTGAATGTGGGGGTGGCCAAGCGGCCTACGGAGTGGGGAGAGACTATCGGTAGACCAAGGGTGACCAACAGCCTAGTCAGTCACAATATCCTATGTCACCTGTTGAGGGGTGAGGGTGAGGGTCTGGTGGGCCGGCGATGTAGCGACCCACTAGATCGTGTAAGGATGATTATTAGCCTATTAAGTCCCAATATCCTACGTCACCTATTGAGGGGTGAGGGTGAGGGTGTGGTGGTTAGGCGATGTAGCGACCCACCGGATTTGTGTTGGTTATGACACTTTGAGGCTTTTAATGATTATTTGTGGTTGATATAAATTGTGATGCATGGATTGTGCTATTCACTGAGTGTGTGGCTCACCCCTCGCATAATATTTTTTCTCCAGTGATTACCGAGGCGGACTTGAAGGAGGAGCTCCCCGAGCGACTGCACCAGTAGCGGAGTAGCGTCACGTCCCTCGAGTTTTAGAGGCCATTAGCATCCTTCCTTTTATTGTATGTATATATTTCTGTGCTTGGGCACCCAGTGTGGATTGCATATGGATGTTTGTGTTTATATTGGCTCTCACAGGACATATGATTATGTATCGAGTCTGTAGTATGTGTTTGGATTACAGATTCAGTCTTTTTAGCTTCTGCTATCTGTGTATACATCATGTCAGCCTCTTTGTTGTCTGTGTTGTCTTTTTAGCTATTGTTTATGGTATGTTATTAATCTCCTGTATTGACTGCTGATATCATTTATACGCTTGCCGCGTCCCGGGGACGGCCGCCTTGGGGCGTTATATGTGTCACTTTTTTCCTTTTGGTAACCATTGGAGCATTTTGACAGTTTTTGAGTTTTTTCGCTTTTCGATCGGAACCGCAAAATTTTGGACTGTTAGCTATCATCCTGAGTTTGAGGACTCCGATTGAAAATCTAACTGCATATTATGTGTCCTGGTGCCATTCCAAGCCGCTCACGAAAATTTCATCGATTTCCGGTGACATTTCAGAATTTTGCAGTTCCGTGGCGTATCCGGGTTTTGACCGAGCGAGAAGTCATTGGGAGAGTTGACTTGGTCAAAGTGGGCCCATGGCTTGGTCAACCCCTTTTGTTTTTTTGTGTGGTTGGGTTGACCCAAGTCAAAACCCACTTAAAGCCTCTCTAATCCTCTCTTAGCCCTAATTAAACCTAGTTAACCCTAATCTAATTGTGTTGACTTATTTAAGTGAGCTAAATCTCTCCCCCACTATTCATCTTCTTCTCCATTTGATTTTCTCTCTCCCCCTCTCTCTTTTTCTTTGGTTTGAGCTACCTAGAGTGCTTGAAACCTAAAACCCAAAGAAGAGAAAGGTAAGGGGAGCTCCCGATCTATCCACCGGTGGTTTCAGATTCGAGTTCTGGTGTGTTTAGCCCCTTCTCACCCCCTCTTTTCTCCTCTGTTTTCAGCCATTTCGAGGGCTGAGGAAGAGCTCGGTGGTGGTGGCCTTGGAGGAGGTGTTTCGGTGCGCGGAGAGTAACCGAACTTCCCTTCCTTCCCTGCCTTCCTTGGGTAAGCTCTCTTTCCTTCCTTTTCTTGCTTAGATGCTTGTTAGGAGGGTGGTTTTGTGTGTGTGGTGGCAGTTGGTGGTGGTGGTTAGGGACCATTGGTGGCCGGTTAGAGGAGGTAGGGTGGCTCGGGCAGGGTGGTTGGCTGTCTCGGGCAGGATGGCAGCACAGGCAGCAGGCAGAGCAGGTGGCGGGGCGCGCGCGGGCGTGCGCTCGGGTGGAGCAGGAGGGTGTGCTGGGCGATGGTCACGGGCGCTGGGCGATGGTCGCGGGTGCTGGGCACTGGTCGCAAGTGCTGGGCGCCGTACGCGGGTGTCCGCGTGGGGCGCTGCGTAGAGGCGCGGTGCGTGCCGTGCGCAGGGGGCCGCGTACGGGTGCTGCGCATAGGGCGCCGTGCGGGTGTGCGCGAGGGGGCAAGCGGTGGTGCACGCGGGGTGTGGGCGGGGCGAGGCGCTGTGTGCAGGTCATGCGGATGTGCGCGGTGGGGCGAGCCGGTGGTGCGCGCGGGGTGCGCGTGGGGCGAGGCGATGGGGCGCTGAGCGTGCGGGTGTGCGCGCGAGTCGCTACGCTGGGGCGCAGTGGGCGCGCGGTGCACCAGGGGGGACTTGGCGGAGTGTCCGGGCTGGGCTCGACAGTGCGCTGGGCGCGCGGGCCGGGGCTCGGCTGTGCGCCTGGGGCGGGTGGCCTTGCGGGCGGCTGCCCGGGGGTTCGAGAGTGAGTCGGGGTGCTCGGACTCGCGTGCGTACAGGACGTATGTACGCCTGTCCGAGTGTTGGGTATTCTTACTGTATTTTTTTGTGTATTTTTGTGGTATTTGTGTATTTTTACTCACCAAGTTGATTACCCTGTCTTGCAGATCTTGACGGACGGTCGCGCGACGACTCGATTATCGGTGAGTGGGACAACCCAACCCAGTTGGGAGGCGCTATATGCACTTGGGCGTATACCGTCCTCCCCTGGGGCACCGCAGTTGATATTAACTTTTTATATGTAATCCATATGATTAGTGTGTAGAATGCATGCCACCCTAGACTTTGTATGTTAAGGACTTGCACCCTTAGGATATGTGTAAGAGCCGTGCATCCGATCACCTTGTTATCATGCTAGGAAAGCCTCGACCTATGCATGCGTCCTAGTAGTTTGATTTATTTAATTAAATGCAAGCTTATGATATTTTTAGCATGCATTAGGGAATATTAAGGGGCCTTGCGAGGTCAACATTGAGACCCGGGCTAGGGTACTCCGTGTTCCTTGTTTGGTTGGCGGGATGTCCTATATCGGGACCTCAGGTTGCCCTCCCAAGGTTTCTTTTCCCCATTATTATTTTATATGTTCCCCGCATCTTGGTTATGCGCACTGGAGGAATTCTGAAGAATTCAAGACATTAGAGTTGTTGAGATGTATTGTCGGCGGATCCGAGTGGATCATATGCGTATGGATAGACTGTTCTATTCCCTTCATTGGATCCGTGTAGAGACTGCCCCGGCGTTAGAAATGCTGTCCCGTGCAGGGGTTCCCATCAGTAGGCACCTCCTGATTTGGGACGGACTGTGCTGAAGGTGGGGGTGGCCAAGCGGCCTACGGAGTGGAGGAGAGACTATCGGTGGACCAAGGGTGACCAACAGCCTAGTCAGTCCCAAGATCCTGTGTCACCTGTTGAAGGGTGAGGGTGAGGGTGTGGTGGGCCGGTGATGTAGCGACCCACTGGATCGTGTAAGGATGATTATCAGCCTATTAAGTCCCAATATCCTTTGTCACCTATTGAGGGGTGAGGGTGAGGGTGAGGGTGTGGTGGTTCGGCGATGTAATGACCCACCGGATTCGTGTTGGTTATGCCACTTTGAGGCTTTTAATGATTATTTGTGGTTGATATAAATTGTGATGCATGGGTTGTGCTATTCACTGAGCGTGTGGCTCACCCCTCGCATAATATTTTTTCAGTGATTACTGAGGAGGACTTGAAGGAGGAGCTCCCTGAGCGACTGCACCAGTAGCGGAGTAGCACCACGTCCCTCGAGTTTTAGAGGCCATCAGCATCCTTTTGATTGTATGTATATATTTCTGTGCTTGGGCACCCAGTTTAGATTGTATATGGATGTTTGGGTTTATATTGGCTCTCACAGGACATATGATTATGTATCGAGTCTGTAGTATGTTTTTGGATTACAGATTCAGTCTTTTTAGCTTCCGCTATCTGTGTATACATCATGTCAGCCTCTTTGTTGTCTGTGTTGTCTTTTTAGCTATTGTTTATGGTATGCTATTGATCTCCTATATTGACTGCTGATATCATGTATACGCTTGCCGCGTCCCGGGGACGGCCGGCCTGGGGCGTGACATGCTATCGGGTTTTACCTTATTACATAGAGCGCTAGCGATGTAATCGCCCCGTGCATCGAGCGATGCACTCGTTTGGAATTCAAGAGAATTCATTATCTTGTCGAATTGTTAAGCCAGTAGTTGGGGCGTGACACCCCCCCTGTGTCCGAGCGACGCAACGGTGTGGGAGTATAGTAGTATTCGATATCTCGATAAGTGATTATCGAGAGTAGTTGTTTCTCCATTGGGTTCGCTTTGCGAACATGGAATGTTTACTCCCAATGTCGTCCATGTTGAAGAGGGCCGGGTTGTAGTTGTCCTGACAGAGGGCTCCCATCCGTAGGTACCACCGATGCGTTCGGGAGCGTACTGATCGTGGGAGTGTACCAGGTAGAGGCTACCCGGGAGAGGGTTAACGAATGATATTGCGAGCGTGGAATCGTTCTCTCCCCTTCGTTGGATCTGATTTAGGAACTTTTCGGCGTTGGAAAAGCTGTCCTGACAGAGGGCTCCCATCCGTAGGTACCACCGAGGCGTTCAGAAGCGTACTGATCGTGGGAGTATACCAGGTAGTGACTACCAGGGGAAAGGGCTACCGGTGGACCAAGGGTGTAGAGCAGTCTAAGTCTCTTCCAAAAGTCCAAGAGTCTCCCTCCGGGAGTGAGAGTGAGGATGAGGTGAAGACACGTCGCCTCATGACCCATTTGTTGTTCGTCCGTTCCCATAGTTGTTGGGTCCGGTCTCGTATCGATGTTCAAAGACATCGTTGGGCAGTTATCTATATGTGGCACTTTTTGCCTTCTGGTCACCATTGGAGCATTCTGGCAGTTTTTTTAACTTTTTCTTTTTTTCGATCGGAACCGCTAAAATTTTAGACTTTTGGCTATCATCATGAGCTTGAGAACTCCGATTGAAAATCTAACTGCACATTATGTGTCCTGGTGCCATTTCAAGCCACTCACGAAAATTTCATCTATTTCTGGTACGTTCAGAATTTTACAGTTCCGAATCGTATCCGGGTTTTGACCAAGCGAAAAGTCATTGGGAGACTTGACCAAGTCAAAGATGACTTTGACCAAGTCAAGTTTGACCCTTGACTTGGTCAATGGGTTTTGTTTGTTAGTATGGCTAGGTTGACTTGGGGTCAAAGTTCACCAAATGACCTAAAAACCTAAGTGGTGTGTGTGTGAGTGGCTAAGTGTGTGTGTGTGAGCCTAAATGAAGTCCACGCCCACCTATAGTGTTTCTTCTTCATCTCTCTCTCTCTCACACACCAAAGGCTCTCATCTCTTCTCTTTAAGTCCTCCTTTTGACCTAGTAGGAGAGGTGGAAAAGGAAAGCCATTGAAGAAGAAAAGGAAGGTGAGGACCCGATCTACTTTCCCATGGTTTCATTTTTGCTTTTCCCCTATGTTGACCCCCTCTCATGACTCCTTTTCTCCTCTATTTTTCAGCCTTGCTAGGGCTGAGAAGAGGCTTGGTAGTGGTGGTCTTGTTGGTGGCGTTTCGGTGCGCGAAGAGCACCCGATTTTCCCTCCCTTTCCTCCCTTCGGTGAGTCCTTCTCCTCCCTTTTTTCTTGTGTAGATGCTTGATTAGGATGTGTTTTTGGGTGTGCATGGTATGCATGTGTGTTAGGGGTGTGGGAGGGCTGAGGGAGGTGGTGGGATGGACTCGGGCGCGCGTGCGGGGTCATCCGCGCGCGTGCGTGCGAGTCTGCGCGCGCTGGGGGCGTGCGCGCTTACGCGCGGACGCGCTGGTGTGCGCGCGTGGTGCTGCGCAGGGGCGCAGTACGCGCTGGTAGACGTAGGGCTGGACGCGCGGTGCGCGCGGGAGCGCGCGAGCGTGCGCGCGTGCGCGGCAGCGTGTCTGGGCGCTCGGGCAGGGGCGCGGCAGCGTGTCTGGGCGCTCGGGCAGGGGTGCAGCAGCGTGTCTGGGCGCGCGGGCTGGGGCGCGGCAGTGCGCCCGGGGCACGGGCGTGCGTGCGCACCCGTGCGTGCGTGTGTGGGTGGCCATGCGCATGGCTGCCGTGGGTGCGGGAGGATGTCGGGGCACTCGGGCTCGCGTGCGTGCGGGCCGTATGCATGCTTGTCCGAGTGTTGGGTATTTCTAGCGTATTTCTTATGTATTTGTGTAGATTACTCACCATTTTGATTTCCCATGTCTTTAAGATCTTGACGGGCGGTTGATAAGCGTATTATTTGCACATTTAATCCCCTTAATTTAGTTTTCTATTTCCTAATTTTGAATTTATTTGTTATTGCAGGTAATTGAGATAAATGATGATTATCAATGCAAAATATTCTATAAAGCATTTAAAGATATGAAGGAGAATCAAGAGGATTCTTGAAGATCCAAAATTATGCTAGATAAAGATTTGGTGAAGAGAGAATCAAAAATCAAAATCCAATCAAATATTCTTCAAATCAATGTTAAAACCGTCCCACTATTTTGACCATAACTTTTGCCTCAAATATCGTATTTTGGCCCAAAATATGGCGTTGAAAAGATATTTTCAAGATCTACAAATCAATGTTTCATGAATATTTTTCAATTCCACCTTATTAGGGGTCAAAAATTCATCTGAAGATTCTGCAGAAAATTAATGACGGGAATGAAAGATTTTACCTGCTAAAATTGTCAAATATTCATATGAGGAAGGTCAATCTTAACCATCCAATTCATTGCAAATCAATGGTCAAGATTCAAGGCTGGAGGCTATAAAAGGAACACATATGAAGCCAAGAAAAAAAATAAAAGAAGGAGGCAAAGGGACAACCAAAGGAGAAGAAAGATTCAAGAGTTTTGCTTTGTTTTTGTTTTTCTTTTCATCTCATATCTTTGGATGTCTGTATATATTTAGATCTGAATTTTAATATTACTTTAGTATTTTTATTTTCAAGAATTTTTCAATAATATGATGTCTTTTATTTTTTATTTAGTTTGATCATGTTTTCTAGTAGCTAAATCTTCAACTAGGGTTGAAGATGAAACCATGCAATGCTAGTTTAGGATTTTATATTTAGATCTAAATTCTCCATATTTTTTGCTTTATTGAATATCAATCTCTCCTTCAATTCTCTTTTGAAACCTTTCATGTGAATTTCTTATTACCTTCTTCAAAAATCTCTTGTATTTGATTTGATAAAATATGCTTTGATTAGGTTCTCTGATATTTATGCTTTTCTTAACAAGTTGAATATTGAGTTGGTAGATTTTATAAAGGGAAGGGAGATATATCATTTTATGAAATAATTAATATGATTTTAAATATTTAATTTCCGATTGGTATTTGACTAACGTCAATATTGATTGAGTTATATGGTGGAGTTTCACGTGTGAATATAACCCCTAAATTGGTATTGCATGGTGGATTCTAAACCCTAGTTATCTTTTTATATTACTATTCATTTTTTTAAAAAAATAAAAATAAAAAAAACAAACTTTCATCAATCTTCCTGTCTAATTCGATTAGTTAAATCAATTAATAATTTAATTTGAACAATTCTCTGTGGGATCGACCCGTATTTGCTAGATCTATACTTCTGTAATGATCCGTGCACTTGCGGTAATTAATAACAACTTTAATAATCAATCAAGTTTTTGGCGCCGTTGCCGGGGAATTGTTTCATATTATATTTGATGTTGATTTATCTTTTGGATTAGTTTTTTTTTCTTTACTTTTGCTGATTTTTTCTCTTCATATTTTGCAGGATATCAAGAACCTACAAGAACACAACAAAGAATGGTGTAAGGCTTAGACCATTCTTTCTCTAAACGAGTATCAAAAGTGTTCGAAGGCGACCCTAAGGTGTGTCACGCCCCAGGGCGGCCGTCCCCGGGACGCGGCAAGTGTATATATGATATCAGTAAACATGAATCAATAACATACTCATACAACAACTAAAATGACAACACAGATAGAAACAGGGCTGACATAATATATACACCAAATGCGGAAGCTAAAAGACTGAATCTGTAATCAAAACCTACTACAGACTCGATACATAATCATAAGTCCTGTGAGAGCCAACATGTCCAAATATACACAAATAAAATCCATACATAATCCAAACTAGGTGCCCAAGCACAGAGTATATACATACAACAGAGAGAAGGGTGCTGATGGCCTCAAAACTCGAGGGACGTGGCGCTACTCCGCTACTGGTGTAGTCGCTCGGGAAGCTCCTCCTTCAAGTCCTCCTCAGTGATCACTGAAAAAGATTTGATGCGAGGGGTGAGCCACACGCTCAGTGAATAGCACAACCCATGCATACAGTTCATATTAACCACATTTAATCAAGTCAATAGCCCCAAAGAGGCATAAACAACACAAATCCAGGGGTTCGTCACATCGCCGAACCCCATACCCTCACCCTCACCCCACCAGAGGTGACCAAGGATGTTGGGACTTAATGGGCTAATAATCATCCATACACAATCCTGTGGGTCGTCGCATCGCCGGCCCACCATACCCTCACCCTCACCTCTCAACAGGTGACCTAGGCTCTTGGGACTGACTAGGCTGTTGGTCACCCTCGGTCCACCGATAGTCTCTCCCCACTCCGTAGGTCGTTTGGCCACTCCCACGTTCGGCGCAGTCCTTCTACCAAATCAGGAGGCGCCTACTGATGGAAGCCCCTGCACGGGACAACCTTTCCAACGCCGAGGTAGTCTCTACACGGATCCAACGAAGGGAACAGAACAGCCTATCCATCGCATATGATCCACTCGGATCCGCTGACAGCTCATCTCTACAACTCTAATGTCTTGAATTCCTCAGAATTCCACCAGCGCGCATAACCAGGATGCGGGGAAATAAATAAGACATAAATGGGGAAAAGAGACCTTGGGAGGGTAACCTGAGGTCCCAATGTAGGACATCCGACAACCAAACGAGGAACACGGAGTACCCTAACCCGGGTCTCAATGTTAACCTCGCAAGGCCCCCTTGTATTCCCTAAGCATGCTATCAATAATAAAGCTTGCATTTAATTAAATAAATCAAACTAATAGGACGCATGCACAGGTCGGGCTTTCCTAGCATGATAACGGGGTGACATGATACACGGCTCATGCACAAATCCTAAGGGTGCAAGTCCCTAACATACAAGTCTAGGGTGGCATGCATTCTACACACACATCATGCTTACATGGATTATAACAAAGCAGTTAATACTAACTATGTGCCCCAGGGGAGGACGGTACACGCCCAAATGCATGTAGCGCCTCCCAAACTGGGTTGGGTTGTCCCACTCACCGGAAGTCGGGTCGACGCGCGATCGTCCGTCGAGATCTGTAAGACAGGGTTTTAACTGGTGAGTATAAATCCACAAACACAATAAGAAGACTTAAAATACACAAAACCCACAACCAAACACCCAACACTCGGGCAAACGTGCATACGACCCGCACGCACGCTAGCCCGAGCACTCCGGCAACCACCCGCACGGCCGGAAACCCCCCCGCACGGCCACCCGACCACCTGGGTGCACCACTGCGCCTCAGCCCACGCACCCAGCGCCCCGCCGGGCCCTTGCCCGCCGCCTGGACACGCTGCCGAACCTCCCGGGTGCACCGCGCGCCCCCTGCGCCCCAGCGCAGCCGCCCGCGCACACCCCACACGCCTCGTGCCGGCCCGCGAGCACCCCGCACGCCCCCGCGCGCACCCCGCGCGCACCTCCTCCACCTCGCCGCGCCCCGCGCGCATCATCCCTACCTCACCGCGCCCCATCCGCTCTCACAGCCCCTTGCACCAGCCGCTCGCACAACTCCTCCCGTGTGCACCCGCGCGCAGCACGCCCAGCGCCCGCACGCCCAGCACCCGCACAGCACGCACGCCCTGCACGCCCGCGCACAGCTGCTCGACCAGCTCCCCCCGAGCGCACGCCCGCGCGCGCCCAGCCTACGCCCTGCCTGTGCTGCTACCGCTGCTGCCTGCTGCCCTAAACAGAACCCCCACTGCCCGAGCACCTCCACCACCCACCCAATGGCCTCCGACGGCCTCCAACCGCCCCCAACCGCCTCCGATGGCCTCCCACAGCCGCCGACCACCTCCCAAACACAATAACCCCCTCCTATAAAGCATCTACGCATGAAAAAGGGGGAAAGAAAGCTTACTAAGGGGGAGGAAGAGGTGACCGGGTGCTCTCCGCGCACCGAAACCTTTCTCAAAGGCCCTCCTACGCCCGGATCTCTCTCGGCCTTCGAAACGGCCCAAAACAGAGGAGAAAGAGGGGAGGATGGAGAGGCTAGACTCTTCAAAAATGGGATTTGAAGGCACCGGGGTGTAGATCGGGACCCGATCTACACTTCTTGTGCTTTAGGTTTTTAGGTTTGAGGGGTCTAAGGGCCTTCAAAAGGAAGAAAAAGAGAGAGAGGAGAGAGGGAAAGCTTGGTAGGGATGATGAATAGTGCCCATCTAAAATTAGATCCCACCTTTATATAGTAAGCGACTTAAAAACCCAGATACGCCCCGGAACTGCGAAGTTTTCGAAAACGTTGCCGGAATTCGATGAAATTTTCATGAGTGGCTTAAAATGGCACCAGGACACATAATATGCAGTTAGATTTTCAATCGGAGTCCTCTAGCTCAGGACGATAGCTAACAGTCCAAAATTATGCGGTTCCGATCGAAAAACGAAAAAACTCAAAAACTGCCAAAATGCTCCAATGGTTACCAACAGGCCAAAAAGTGACACATATATAACATTCTCCCCCCCTTAGGAAATTTTGTCCTCAAAATAAATACAAGAACATCTAAGAAGGGAAAAGATGCGGATACGCGTCACGCATGGCGTCCTCGAGCTCCCAGGTGGCCTCGGCACCGGAACGGTGCTGCCATCGCACCTTGACCAGCTGGACGGTCTTGGTGCGGAGCCTCTTCTCGCGGCGGTCCATGATCTCAATCGGCTGCTCCACGAAAGACAAGTCCGGCTCGAAGACGAGCGGCTCGAACGGGATGATGTGAGCAGGATCGTGGACGTATCGCCTCAGCTGCGAGACGTGGAAGACGTCATGGGCCTGAGCCAACTGTGGGGGCAGAGCTATGCGATAGGCCACCTCCCCAACTCGCTCGAGGATGAGGAATGGCCCAATGAAACGCGGACTCAGCTTGCCCCGCACACCGAATCGGAAGATGCCCTTCATCGGGGACACCTTCAAGAACACATGGTCACCGACCTCGAAGGTGAGCTCACGGCGACGGCGGTCGGCGTAGCTCTTCTGACGACTCTGAGCGACTCGGATACGCTCGCGAATCGTCTTCACCATCTCGGAGGTCTGGTGAACGATCTCTGGTCCCTCTAGCTGGCGCTCTCCGACCTCATCCCAACACAGGGGGGACCTGCAGCTGCGGCCATAAAGTGCCTCGTAGGGAGCCATCCGGATGCTCGAGTGGTAGCTGTTGTTGTAGGCAAACTCCACCAACGGAAGGTGCCTCTCCCAACTGCCCCCAAAATCGAGTACACAGGCCCGCAGCATGTCCTCAAGGGTCTGGATCGTCCTCTCCGACTGGCCGTCCGTCTGAGGATGAAACGCGGTACTGAAATGGAGGTTCGTACCAAGGGCGTGCTGGAGGCTACGCCAGAACCTCGAAGTAAACGCGCGTCTCGATCAGAGATGATGCTGACTGGAGTGCCATGGAGACGGACAATCTACGAAAAAGAAGACATTTGGCTCTGACAGGACCAGGCTCTGATACCAACTTTTGTCACGCCCCAGGGCGGCCGTCCCCGGGACGCGGCAAGTGTATATATGATATCAGTAAACAGGAATCAATAACATACTCATACAACAACTAAAATGACAACACAGATAAAAACAGGGCTGACATAATATATACACCAAATGCGGAAGCTAAAAGACTGAATCTGTAATCAAAACATACTACAGACTCGATACATAATCATAAGTCCTGTGAGAGCCAACATGTCCAAATATACACAAATAAAATCCATACATAATCCAAACTAGGTGCCCAAGCACAGAGTATATACATACAACAGAGAGAAGGGTGCTGATGGCCTCAAAACTCGAGGGACGTGGCGCTACTCCGCTACTGGTGTAGTCGCTCGGGAAGCTCCTCCTTCAAGTCCTCCTCAGTGATCACTGAAAAAGATTTGATGCGAGGGGTGAGCCACACGCTCAGTGAATAGCACAACCCATGCATACAGTTCATATTAACCACATTTAAATCAAGTCAATAGCCCCAAAGCGGCATAAACAACACAAATCCGGGGGTTCGTCACATCGCCGAACCGCCATACCCTCACCCTCACCCTCACCATAGGTGACCAAGGATGTTGGGACTTAATGGGCGGATAATCATCCATACACAATCCTGTGGGTCGTCGCATCGCCGGCCCACCATACCCTCACCCTCACCTCTCAACAGGTGACCTAGGCTCTTGGGACTGACTAGGCTGTTGGTCACCCTCGGTCCACCGATAGTCTCTCCCCACTCCGTAGGTCGTTTGGCCACTCCCACGTTCGGCGCAGTCCTTCTACCAAATCAGGAGGCGCCTACTGATGGAAGCCCCTGCACGGGACAACCTTTCCAACGCCGGGGTAGTCTCTACACGGATCCAACGGAGGGAACAGAACAGCCTATCCATCGCATATGATCCACTCGGATCCGCTGACAGCTCATCTCTACAACTCTAATGTCTTGAATTCCTCAGAATTCCACCAGCGCGCATAACCAGGATGCGGGGAAATAAATAAGACATAAATGGGGAAAAGAGACCTTGGGAGGGTAACCTGAGGTCCCGATGTAGGACATCCGACAACCAAACGAGGAACACGGAGTACCCTAACCCGGGTCTCAATGTTAACCTCGCAAGGCCCCCTTGTATTCCCTAAGCATGCTATCAATATTAAAGCTTGCATTTAATTAAATAAATCAAACTAATAGGACGCATGCACAGGTCGGGCTTTCCTAGCATGATAGCGGGGTGACATGATACACGGCTCATGCACAAATCCTAAGGGTGCAAGTCCCTAACATACAAGTCTAGGGTGGCATGCATTCTACACACACATCATGCTTACATGGATTATAACAAGGCAGTTAATACTAACTATGTGCCCCAGGGGAGGACGGTACACGCCCAAATGCATGTAGCGCCTCCCAAACTGGGTTGGGTTGTCCCACTCACCGGAAGTCGGGTCGACGCGCGACCGTCCGTCGAGATCTGTAAGACAGGGTATTACTGGTGAGTATAAATCCACAAACACAATAAGAAGACTTAAAATACACAAAACCCACAACCAAACACCCAACACTCGGGCAAACGTGCATACGACCCGCACGCACGCTAGCCCGAGCACTCCGGCAACCACCCGCACGGCTGGCGCGCACACCCCGCACGCCTCGCGCCGGCCCGCGAGCACCCCGCACGCCCCCGCGCGCACCTCCTCCACCTCGCCGCGCCCCGCGCGCATCATCCCTGCCTTGCCGCGCCCCATCCGCTCGCACAGCCCCTTGTACCAGCCGCTCGCACAACTCCTCCCGGGTGCACCCGCGCGCAGCACGCCCAGCACGCCCAGCACGCTGCCGGAATTCGATCACACAAAAATGAGAGAGAGGAGAGAGGGAAAGATTGGTAGGGATGATGAATAGTGTATCTCAAAAATTAGATCACACATATATATAGTAAGCGACTTAAAAACCCAGATACGCCACGGAACTGCGAAATTTTGAAAACGTTGCCGGAATTCGATGAAATTTTCATGAGTGGCTTAAAATGGCACCAGGACACATAATATGCAGTTAGATTTTCAATCGGAGTCCTCTAGCTCAGGACGATAGCTAACAGTCCAAAATTATGCGGTTCCGATCGAAAAATGAAAAAAACTCAAAAACTGCCAAAATGCTCCAATGGTTACCAACAGACCAAAAAGTGACACATATATAACAAGGTGAACCATTTCATCACGGCAAAAAGGTGGATTTAATTCTTCCCTCACTGTGTGTGAGTTGTGAGTATTTCATTCACCCAAGAATCTCCTACAAGTGGGTTACTTTTGGGGTTGATTGGGATTTTCGGTGTGTGCATTTTTCAATTAGCATACATTAATTAATCCATCTAAGGGTTGTCCCACATAACATAAGGTGGGGACTTCATCGCCCTTCCTTGGCCCACAAATCATCATCTTGAGCATTTGTCAAACCCATGAGCCTAATTAAAATAAGATGAAGTAGACTTGGCCCTAGGTTTTCGAGCTCAATAGGACAAGAGACGCCAAGGGATACTCCAGTGTGCCATTAACCGTTTAATGATGTCTAGGAAAGTGGTTTCATAAGGTTTCTACCTTAAAGGACGTGGTTACTTAATTGAGGAACACGCGAAAGCGTGGAAGACCCACTAATCCTTTACACTTTCCTTGTTGTTGAGTGGTTGATCGTTAACTGGCAAGCTTAAGGCATATCTTGGAACAATTAGGAGTTGTCCTTTAAGGAGGAAGATCCTCAACAACTAGATCTTTTAAAAATCATTCTCCCTCACTTAACAAGATAAATCTTAATATGTTGGTTGTGAAAGTATATTCTTGATTTGAGATATTTTGATTTATGAGCATTTGGTCTAGGGATTCTAAAAACCGATTGATTCGTACCGATTCAACCATCACCATGGATAACACAGTAGATGTCATTCCAAAGACCTTGAAGGATTACATGTATCCATCTAGAACTACGCAACCCTCATGCATTGTGTTACCAACAACCAATGCTAACAACTTTGAGATCAAGCCTGGGATGATTAATATGCTCCCAAAAATTGATGGATCTGAGGATCCATATCTTTTCATTAGGGAATTTGAGGAAGTTTGTTCCACTCTAAAACTTCAACAGCTAACTGATGATTCAATCCGGTTGAGGTTAATCAACGTCTCCCTCAAAGATAATGCTAAAAAGTGGTTGTATGCTCTACCCGCAAAATCTATCACCACTTGGGATCAATTAGTTATGATATTTTTGAAGAAGTTCTTTCCTAATCATAAAACTGCTAAGATTCGCATGAATATTGTCACGCCCCAGGGCGGCCGTCCCCGGGACGCGGTAAGTGTATATATGATATCAGTAACAAGAGTTCAATAACATACTCACACAACAGCTAAAATAACAACACAGATAAAAGCAGGGATGACATGATATATACACCAAATGCGAAAGCAGAAGACTGAATCTGTAATCAAAGCATACTACAGACTCGATACATAATCAACTGTCCTGTGAGAGCCAATATATATACAAAGATATCCAAATACAACACAAACACGTGCCCAAGCACGGAATATAATACATACAATAAAAAAGGGATGCTGATAGCCTCTATACTCGCGGGACGTGGCGCTACTCCGCTACTGATGAAATCCCTCGGGGAGCTCCTCCTGCAGATCCGACTCAGATGACACTGAAAAAGGTTTTTATGCGAGGGGTGAGCCACACGCTCAGTGAATAGCACAACCCACGCATCACAGCTTATATTAACCACAACCAGATATTATTAATCCACAATCACATTACTCAAGCCACAAAATGGCAACAACTCCGCAATCCAGTGGGTCGCTCCTGCCAACCCACCACACCCTCACCCTCACCTCTCAATGGGTGACCAAGGATATTGGGACTAATTGCACAAAACCAGCGGGTCGCTACCGCCAGGGCGCATAACCAAGATGCGGGGAACATGCATAATAGTTATAACAAGGTTGGAATATTAACGGGGAAAGAATCCTTGGGAGGGCAGCGTGAGGTCCCGATATAGGACATCCCGACAACCAAACAAGGAACACGGAGTACCCTAGCCCGGGTCTCACCGCTGTCCTCGCGAGGCCCCTCCCCTATGATATTCGCTAAGACATGCTAATAATCACATGCTCGCATTTTATTTAAATAAATAAACTAAATGGGAACATGCATCGGTCAGGGCTTTCCTAGCATGGAAACATGATAACAGGGTGCATGCCTCTGATACGGGTCCTAAGGGAAGTCCCTAGCATACAAATCTAGGGTGGCATGCATACTACAGATTATCATGCTTTCATAGCTTTTCATATTAACAGGTTAATATTTACTATGGTGCCCCAGGGGAGGACGGTACACGCCCAAGTGCATGTAACGCCTCCCTACTGGGTTGGATCGTCCCACTCACCGAAGATCGGGTCGTCGCGCGACCGTCCGTCAAGATCTGCAAGACAGGGTAACCACTAGGTGAGTAAAATACATAAATACATCAAAAATACTCTAAAATACCCAACACTCGGACAACGTACATACGGCCCGTACGCACGCGTATCCGAGCATCCCAACTCACTCCCGAACCCATCGGCAACCACCCGCACGGCCACCGCCCCCGGATGCACCGCCGTGCCTCAGCCTGCGCACCCAGGCGCACCGCCGGGCCCCTGCCCGCACGCCTGGACCCGCAGCCGAGCCACCCGGTGCGCCGCGCTGCCCTCTGCGCCCCGCCGCAGCAGCCCGTGTGCACCCCGCACGCTCCGCGCTGACCCGCAAGCACACTGCACGCCCCGCGCGCCCAGCGCCTCGCCCCGCGTGCACCGCCAGCCTCTACCCACGCGCACTCCGCGCGCACCACCAGCCTCTACCCGCGCGCACGCTTGCCTCTGCCCAGCACCCAGCACGCAGCGCTCAGCACCCGCGACCAGCTCCCAGCGCTCAGCGCCCAGCACCCGGGACCCTCACCCAGCGCCCACGCGCACGCCCGCGCAACACGCGCCTAGCGCGCCTGCCCGCGCTGCTGCCCGCGCTGCCTGCCTGCGCGGATCGCCGAGTGGCCCGAGTACCGCTCGCCTGTACGCCCGGGTACTGCTCGCCTGAGGCCCGAGCACCTCCTGCCCAGCACGCCTGTTCGCCCAGCCTGCCTACCTGGCCTGCCAACGCGCACAGCCCAGCCAGCCTGCTCCGCCTGCTGCACTGCCTGCCTGCCAGCCTACCCGGGACAGCCTGCCAGCCCGCCTGAGACAGCCAACCACCACTCCAACGGCCTCCAACCGCCTCCAACCGCCACCAACAGCCCTCCGACGGCCACCTACCGCCGCCGACCACCACCCAACCCCAAATCCACCCCCCTAACATACATCTATGCAAGGAAAGAGAGGAAAAAGGGCTTACCAAGGGGAGGAAGGGATGATGAATAGTGCCAAACAAGATTTTAGATTTCATTTATATAGTGAGTCACTTAAAAGACCCGGATACGCCCCGGAACTGTGAAATTTCGGAAACGTTACCGGAATTCGATGAAATTTTCGTGAGGGGCCTAAAATGGCACCAGGACACATAATATGCAGTTAGATTTCCAATCAGAGTCGTCTAACTCAGGACGATAGCTAACAGTCCAAAAATTAGCGGTTCCGATAGAAAATCAAAAAAATGAAAAACTGCCAGAACGCTCCAACGGTTACCAGAGGGCTAAAAGTGACACATATATAACAAATATAAATCAATTCATTCAAAAGGAGGGAGAATCTTTATGGAGATATTTAGAGAGATTCAAGGACTTGTTGTTGCAATGTCCTCATCATGGATTTGAGGTTTGGAGATTAGTGCAAATTTTATATGAAGGTTTGAATTACACCACAAGGACTATGGTTGAATCAATGTGTAGTGGTGAATTTACCAATAAAAATGAAACTGAAGCATGGGCATTTTTGGAAGAAGTAGCTGAAAAATCCATGCAATGGGAGACAATTAGAGAGCCTGAGAAACCCATGCCTTCTAAGGGAGGTATTCATTCCATTGATAGTAGCTTTGAGTCTGAAGCCAAGTTTGCATCTCTCATTCGTAGAGTGGAGGCCCTAGAGATGAAACCAAATCATGATTCTGTTAATCAAGTCTCCACCTCCAACTCTATTATTCTCTGTTTTTTATGTAAATCTTCAAATCACCTAGCGGAAGACTGTCCTTCCCTGTCATCCCACAAGGAAAGTTGGGCCAAACATGCCAATAGCTTACAGTGGAGGAAAAATGACCCATATGCTCAAACTTATAATCCTGGATGGAGGAATCATCCAAATCTGTCGTGGACTCAAGGCCCACACCAGGGAGGCCCACAGGGACCTCCTCAAGCTCCCATGTATCCTAGACCAAACACAGGACCCATTCCTACTCCATTTCCTCCGCCTGGGTTTCAAACAGAAAATGAGAAGAAGTTCTCTTCCTTTGAGAAAGGATTAGATGTTCTTATGAAGTCCACTCAAAATCTAACTTAATCATCCTCCCAGATGTCTGCCACTTTGAATCAATTTATGCAATCTACAGGGCAAATCCTTCAATCCACCACACAGGCAATCTCCCGTCTCGAGATTCAAGTTGGTCAATTGGCCACCACCATGAATGAGAGAGAGAAAAGAAAATTTCCTAGTCAACCTGAGCCTAACCCTAGAGGACCCATTCTTCAAGGACAAATCCAAGATTCTTCTAGTAACCAGTCCAACCAGGTTAATGCAATCACTACTCTTAGGTCTGGTAGACAAGTGGACAACAAGGTTATTATGCCTAATAATGATGTTGAAGATGATAAGGACAAGCCCAAATTTATTAATGAGGACCCAGGTTGTCCTACCATTTCATGTGTGATTGGAGACACTCGTATTGATCGAGCTTTGCTAGACTTAGGTGCAAGTGTAAATCTACTGCCTTATTCAGTGTACAAACAGTTAGGCATAGGAGAATTGAGACCTACCCCAGTGACCTTACAATTAGCAGATCGATCTGTGAAAATTCCTAAAGGTGTCATTGAGGATGTCCTGATTAAGGTTGGGGATTTCATCTTTCCTGTTGACTTTATAGTTTTAGAAACCCAACCTGTTTTGAAACAAAGGGGCAAATTCCTGTAATTTTAGGTAGACCATTCCTGGCTACATCTAATGGTTTGATTAACTGTCGAAATGGATTGATGAAATTATCTTTTGGAAATATGACAGTTGACCTAAATATCTTCCACATTAGAAAACAACCAGGAGATTATAATGATGAATTAGAGGATGTAAATTCTATTGAGGAAATAATTGAAGATTTGAAACATCATTCTATGAGCACGAAAGATCCTTTAGAGTTTTGCCTTGCCCACTTTGGAGAAAATTTTGATATGGAAAAATCGATCATGGAAGTAAATGCTCTCCTAGATTCAGAAACAACCATCCCATTTAATAAGTGGCAACCAAAGCCTGAGCCTCTTCCTCTTTCTCAATCACCACCTCTTCCTTCCATTGATGAGCCTCCCAAGCTAGAACTTAAACCTCTTCCTAACAATTTAAAATATGTTTTCTTAGGTTCAGCTGAAACCCTTCCTGTAATTATTGCTTCTGAGCTTAATGAGGAACAAGAAGGTGAGCTAATCAGTGTCCTTAGGGAACATAAAGAGGCCATTGGGTGGAGTATGGCAGACATTAAAGGAATAAGTCCATCTGTCGTTCAACACCGAATTCATCTTGAGGACAATACAAGTATTTCTAGGGAATCACAAAGGCGTTTGAATCCGGTAATGAAGGAGGTTGTAAGAGCAGAAGTTTTGAAACTTCTTGATGTTGGGATCATTTATCCCATTTCTGATAGTAAATGGGTAAGCCCGATTCATGTTGTTCCTAAGAAATCTGGCATTACGGTGGTAAAGAATGATGATAATGAGTTAGTTCCCACTAGAGTACAAACTAAATGGCGTGTATGCATTGATTACCGTAAACTAAATTCTGCCACTAGGAAGGATCATTTTCCACTCCCATTCATAGATCAAATGCTAGAAAGGTTGGCCGGTCATGCTTTTTATTGCTTCCTTGATGGTTATTCTGGTTATAATCAAATTCCCATAGCTCCAGAAGATCAGGAGAAAACCACCTTCACCTGTCCTTTTGGGACATTTGCTTACCGTCGCATGCCATTTGGGTTATGCAATGCACCAGCGACTTTTCAGCGGTGTATGATTAGCATGTTCTCTGATATGGTAGAGCGTTTCCTTGAGGTATTCATGGATGATTTCTCAGTATTTGGATCAACATTTTCTGATTGCTTACACCACCTCTCTCTTGTACTAATCAGGTGTAAGGAGAAAAATTTAGTACTGAATTGGGAGAAATGTAACTTTATGGTGAAAAGGGGAATTGTTTTGGGTCATGTGGTTTCTGATAAAGGTATTGAGGTAGACAAAGCCAAGATTGATTTAATTACTAATCTTCCTCCCCCAAGGACTGTTAAGGAAATTCGATCATTTTTGGGGCATGCAGGATTTTATAGGAGATTCATTAAGGATTTTAGTAAAAAGGCTATAGACCCCTAAGCAATTTGTTGGCTAAAGATATTCCCTTTGAATTTGATGTTGAATGTATGCAAGCCTTTGAAAGCTTAAAAAAGGAGTTAACCTCAGCCCCTATCATTAGACCTCCAGATTGGACCCAACCCTTTGAACTCATGTGTGATGCCTCTGACTATGCTATAGGTGTTGTTTTGGGTCAGCGAATTAATAAACTCCCCCATGTGATATCCTATGCCAGTAGGACTTTGAATGATGCACAGCTTCACTATTCCACCACTGAGAAAGAATTCCTAGCTGTAGTCTTTGCCCTAGAGAAATTTCGTTCATATCTGATAGATTCTAAGGTTAATGTCCATTCTGATCATGCGGCTCTTAGGCACCTTCTATCCAAGAAAGATGCTAAGGCCCGTCTCATCCGTTGGATTCTATTGCTACAGGAATTTGATTTAGAAATCCATGATAAGAAACGCTCTGAAAATGTGGTAGCTGACCATCTTTCTCGGTTAACTCTAGATCCTATTGAAGACCTTCCTGTGAATGAAATTTTTCCTGATGAGCAGTTAATGGAAGTGTCTACATTACCTTGGTTTGCTGATATTGTGAACTACCTTGTTACTGGTGAAATGCCTTCTCATTGGTCCAAACAAGATAGATTTAGATTTTTATCCAAAGTCAAGCACTTTTACTGGGATGATCCTTACCTGTTCAAACATTGTCCTGATCAGATCATTAGGAGATGTATTCCAAATTCTGAGTGTCGAAGTGTCCTATCATTTTGTCATGACCAGGCATGTGGTGGTCATTTTAGTGCTAGAAAGACTGCTGCTAAAATTTTACAATGTGGCTTTTATTGGCCCACCATTTTTAGGGATGCAGCTGAATATTGTGCAAGTTGTGAGAGATGCCAACAATTGGGAAAAATTACAAGAAGAAACATGATGCCACTCAATCCTATTCTAATCATTGAAATTTTTGATGTTTGGGGCATTGATTTTATGGGACCCTTTCCGAATTCATATGGAAATCTATACATTCTTCTGGCAGTTGACTATGTCTCTAAGTGGGTGGAAGCAATACCATGTAAAACGAATGATAACAAGGTTGTTATAAGATTTATTAAAGAAAATATTTTCTCTCGTTTTGGAACCCCTCGTGTCATTATAAGTGATAGAGGAACTCATTTCTGCAATCGTTCTTTTGAGAGTCTCATGAGGAAATACTCTATCACTCATAAGGTGTCTACACCCTATCATCCCCAGACTAGTGGTCAGGTTGAGGTGTCCAATAGGCAAATTAAGCAAATTTTAGAGAAAACAGTAAATTCAACTCGAAAAGACTGGTCCTTGAAATTAAATGATTCATTATGGGCCTATAGAACTGCTTATAAGACCAACCTTGGTATGTCTCCCTATAGGATTGTCTTTGGAAAAGCTTGCCATTTGCCTGTTGAATTAGAACATCGTGCATTTTGGGCTATTAAGCAATTGAATTTTGAACTTTCTGAAGCTGGAGCCCAGAGGAAACTCCAACTTGCTGAATTAGAAGAGATCCGCAATGAGGCCTATGAGAATGGAAAGATATATAAGGAGAAAATGAAAGTGTTCCATGACAAGTCCATTCATCGGAAGTCATTTGACATGGGCCAGAAAGTCCTTTATAATTCGAGGTTGCATATTTTTTCGGGAAAGCTGAGATCCCGTTGGACTGGCCCATATTTAGTGAGAACAGTCTATTCCCATGGTGCCATTGAGATTGAGAATCCAAAGAATGGCGATGTTTTTAAAGTGAATGGTCATCGACTTAAACCATTTTTGGAGTTACCGTTGGAGAAAGCGGAGGTCATTCACCTCCATGATTCCATCTAGCAAGATTAAGCTCTCTTGGTAATCATTTTGCACTATATTTTTCTGGGTTGCCTTTCCTCCCGAATCATCATTTCGTTGTTCATGCTGTAAACTAGGTTTGGGGGAGTTAAGGTAATTTTCCATTTTTAGTCTAGATTTTATGTTTGTTTGCATCCACTATCATCGAGCCATTGGATGTAGTCTTTATTTTAAAGTATGTTGAACTAACAAAATTGTTTTGATGCCATCGTATAACAGCAGTTCAATGGTGATCACTTGATATGGTAAAATTCTTCCTTTTTTATTCTCCATTCTTGATATTTCACGTGTCCAAACATATGAACATTGAGGACATGAACTCTTATGTTAATTTCTATTTTAGTTGGTTTTAAGTGCTTGATATTGGAAAAGTCACTACACATTTGATCTGGATGCATTTTTGAGTTAAGATAAATTTGTGGAGTCGACTTAATAATTGCCTAGAATGTTAAGAACATTCTAAAACCTGTTGAACCTAAAAGTCTAGTTCATTGGTTTGCTTGATAAGGAGTTAGGGTTTACATCAATTGAAAAGCAACCATTGAATCACAAGTACAGTTGAAAAGGGCTACTTATCATTAGGTCTTAAAAAAAAAATAAATAAATAAATTGATAGAGTACCTTTTGAAAAAAAAAAAAAAAAAGAAGAAGAAGAAAAAAAAAAAAAAAATCAATGAGATAATATCTAAGGTGCTTTGAACAAAGAGCTTAGCAATCATTATGTTGAAGTTTAAAGACCGATTCGACAGTGATAGAGTGAAAGCCTCCCTGTAAAAGATAGTAAGTAAGCTGGAATATCACATATAAAGCCCATGAGGTAATAAAGTGGACATCCAAATCTCTTACTGGCTTAGTAGACTATTCTGGTTTTGACTCAGTGTCTAAGGGAGAACCAACCGTTCGACAGCAATTAGAAGGAAAATTCCTACTTAGGAGTCTGAATCTCTTGAGTGTTGTCCAGATTTTCACGAGCACACCATGTCATTACATTAAGTACTTTTATGAAAAGAATTTAATATCTTGAGCTCTATGATACTATCATGGGATTATGGCAGAAAAAAAAAAGAAAAAAAAAGAATTTTGTGGGTAGATTCGCTGCAAACCCTCACGAGTCAAACTCGTCCACTAGGGGGTGACCTAGGGGTTTAAGGGCTTGTTGCATACGCTAAATGCAACCGTGAGAGCCTGCGAAAGTGGCCTTATCCTTGTTTTTAATCACTTTAGTTGCTAGAGGACTAGCAAAATCTAGGTTTGGGGGTATTTGATAAGCGTATTATTTGCACATTTAATCCCCTTAATTTAGTTTTCTATTTCCTAATTTTATGTGTAATAATGACTAATATTCAGAATTTATTTGTTATTGCAGGTAATTGAGATAAATGATGATTATCAATGCAAAATATTCTATAAAGCATTTAAAGATATGAAGGAGAATCAAGAGGATTCTTGAAGATCCAAAATTATGCTAGATAAAGATTTGGTGAAGAGAGAATCAAAAATCAAAATCCAATCAAATATTCTTCAAATCAATGTTAAAACCGTCCCACTATTTTGACCATAACTTTTGCCTCAAATATCGTATTTTGGCCCAAAATATGGCGTTGGAAAAATATTTTCAAGATCTACAAATCAATGTTTCATGAATATTTTGCAATTCCACCTTATTAGAGGTCAAAAATTCATCCGAAGATTCTGCAGAAAATTAATGACGGGAATGAAAGATTTTACCTGCTAAAATTGTCAAATATTCATATGAGGAAGGTTGATGGCCAATCTTAACCATCCAATTCATTGCAAATCAATGGTCAAGATTCAAGGCTGGAGGCTATAAAAGGAACACATATGAAGCCAAGAAAAAAAATCAAAGAAGGAGGCAAAGGGACAACCAAAGGAAAAGAAAGATTCAAGAGTTTTGCTTTGTTTTTGTTTTTCTTTTCATCTCATATCTTTGGATGTCTGTATATATTTAGATCTGAATTTTAATATTACTTTAGTATTTTTATTTTCAAGAATTTTTCAATAATATGATGTCTTTTATTTTTTATTTTTTATTTAGTTTGATCATGTTTTCTAGTAGCTAAATCTTCAACTAGGGTTGAAGATGAAACCATGCAATGCTAGTTTAGGATTTTATATTTAGATCTGAATTCTCCATATTGTTTGCTTTATTGAATATCAATCTCTCCTTCAATTCTCTTTTGAAACCTTTCATGTGAATTTCTTATTACCTTCTTCAAAAATCTCTTGTATTTGATTTGATAAAATATGCTTTGATTAGGTTCTCTGATATTTTATGCTCTTCTTAACAAGTTGAATATTGAGTTGGTAGATTTTATAAAGGGAAGGGAGATAGATCATTTTATGAAATAATTAATATGATTTTAAATATTTAATTTCCGATTGGTATTTGACTAACGTCAATATTGATTGAGTTATATGGTAGAGTTTCACATTTGAATATAACCCCTAAATTGGTATTGCATGGTGGATTCTAAAACCCTAGTTATCTTTTTATATTAATATTCATTTTTTTAAAAAAATAAAAATAAAAAAAATAAACCTTCATCAATCTTCCTATCCAATTCGATTAGGTAAATCAATTAATAATTTAATTTGAACAATTCTCTGTGGGATCGACCCGTATTTGCTAGATCTATACTTCTGTAATGATTCGTGCACTTGCGGTAATTAATAACAACTTTAATAATCAATCAGCGGTCACGCGACGACCCGGGTTTTAGTGAGTGGGACAATCCAACCCAGTAGGGAGGCGTTCGATGCACGTAGGCGTGCATTGCCCTCCTTTGGGGCACCATAGTTGCATATTAGCTAGTATGGAATGTGAACTATGTCTTGCATTATTAATATGATATATCCATGCCACCTTAGACTTTGTATGCTAGGGATACACACCCTTACATCATGTTAGAGGCCTATGCATGCCTAGACACCTTGCCTTGACCTGTGCATGTTCCCACCTAGTTTAATTTAATTAAATCAATGTGAGCATGTCTTAAAGAGTATTATAACCTTGTTGTTATAATATATGTCTCCCCGCATCTTAGATATGCGCCCTGGAGGAATTCTTGAGAATTCAGGACATTATTTAGCGTTACCATCGGTGTCGACGGATCCATGAGGATCGTATCCGTGTGAGTAGATTGTCTTCTCCTTGTTGGTTGGATCCGATGTAGGTACTCCCCGGCGATGGCTGACCTCACAGAGGGCTTCCGTCCGATACCTCCGATGTGTTCGGACAGTACTGGTAGTTGGAGTGGACTAGGTCGAGGCTACGAGGGTGGGAAAGGGCTACTGGGTGGACCAGGAGTGGAGAGCGGTCTAGTCTACCCCAAGAGGCCCATGTCACCCCCTCGGAGAGGGTGAGGGTGAGGGGAGGGAAAGTGGGTTGGAGATGAGACGACCCACTAGATTGTGTAGTTACTGCCACTTAGGGGCTATAAATTATTTGAGGTTAATATGAATTGTGATGCATGGGTTGTGCTATTCACTGAGCGTGTGGCTCACCCCTCGCATATATTTTTCTCCAGTTATATCTGAGTCGGATCTGAAGGAGGAGCTCCCCGAGGCACATCAGCAGTAGAGGAGCAGCGTCACGTTCTGCGTGTGAGAGGCCATCAGCATCCCCCTTTGATTGTATGTATTGTATTCCGTGCTTGGGCACACTTTTGTATTACATTTGGATGTTATTGTATATATTGGCTCTCACAGGACAGTTGATTATGTATCGGGTCTGTAATATGTCTTTTGAATTACAGACTCAGTCTTTTAGCTTCCGCTATTTGTGTATATATTATGTCAGCCTCATTGTTGTCTGTGTTGTCATTTTTGATGTTGTTTAGAGTATGTTATTGACCTCCTGTATAGACTGCTGATATCATATATACCATTGCCGCGTCTCGGGGACGGCCGCCCTGGGGCGTGACAAGTAATCCCGGGTCTCCTCGACCAACGGTATGGTCTCTCCCTAAAAGTCCCAAGAGTCTCCCTCCGGGAGTGAGGGTGAGGGTGAGGTTGGTCGCGCCGCCGCGTGACCTTGTTATCCATTGGGTTTCTACCCATGTTTTCCTTGAAAGGAAATTGCCTTAGTATTGAACTGTTGTATGGTGATTGGTTTCCAGCCACTCACTGAGCTTGTAGCTCACCCCTCGCATACTGTTTCTTTTTAGGGGCAGTGTTGGGCATGGAGCTGGAGCTTTCCTGTGGCGTGGTCTTATGGGCGTGGAGCGTTCTTCCGGCAGGTGGTGAGTGCGAGGCTGTCAGCAGTCCTAGAGTCATTGTATGTATTGTAAATCGTGCATGTGGCACATGTTGTATTTTCTTTGGTCTAGACTTGGCTCTCACAGGACAGTGATTGTGTATTCGAGTCTGTAATAATGTTTTTGGTTTACAGACATTGTTTATATATTATGCTTCCGCTTTTCAGTCAGTTATCATTATCCTTGCTTTGCCACCTTGTGTGTTGTTGTTGGAGTCTTTATTGACCTCAGGTATTGATAGCTGATATTTTATTATTGCCACGTCTCGGGGACGGCTGCCCTGGGGCGTGACAAAAGTTGGTATCAGAGCCTGGTCCTGTCAGAGCCTAAGTCTAGTCGTATAGATGATGAGTCGTAGGATTGTCATCTGAGTACTCTTGTTTTAGAAGTTATCTTAGGTTACTGACATGCCTCCTCGCATCCGTTGACGTGGACGTGACCCCCTGGACCCACCCTTAAGTTGTCGACTGGGTCGGCTGAGCAGGGTCAGTTGTTGGATCCCTTGTTGCGGGATTAAGGATTGGGTAGGAGATTCTAGCCTAGTAGTGTGATAATGATGAATTGGTCATAATTTCTAAGGTATGGATTGCGTCTCGAAAATGGAGCTTCTTTCCCGTACATCGGTATTGATGGTAACCATGGAGTTCACGTGCGGCGCCAGTTTCAAGTGTTGAGGATGTGGCGTATTGCTCATTAAGGGGTGATGTCTTCTTCCAGCCTTCCTACTCAGGATTAAGGGGCCTTGCAGGGTCATCGTTGAGACCCGGGCTAGAGTACTCCGTGTTCCTTGTTTGGTTGTCGAGATATCCTATATCGGGACCTCATGGTGCCCTCCCAAGGTTCTTTTCCCAGTCAAGGAATACCTTTGAAGCATCAAATTGATGATGGATTTTTTCTCTCACTTGGAAGGTGCTGTAGCGAGTGGTGATGCATACGATCGGGATTGGGTGCATCCTATTGTAGCTTGGTGGGCGATTGCTTGTGGACTGGGTTCCATAGTGGCATCTGGAGTCGCTTCGATATATCATTGTGCGTTGTAGCTGCCCGGTTGAGGCCAGAGCCCTGTGAGGTGCTCCCAGATACTATGCTTGTTGGTGCACCCATATGGCAGAGATAGTGGGCTTGGGAGGCTACCAGGTAGAGGCCACACTAGGAGAGTGCTACTGGATGATGTCAAGAGCGTGGACTCCCCGTGATGAATCTGCCCATGGAGTGCAGGATGCTGGAGTTCCAATGGTTACAGTTGAGCGACCTATCTCTGGCGGCATGTGAAGCACAGTTGTGGATACTGTTGCGTTTTGCCCCACATTGGTCGCAAATAAGGAGACGTGATGCTAGCGTTCGTGATGGGACTCAACCGCCCTATCGGATAGATGACGTCGCATAGGCATTGTCGAGGTTCGACGACCCATTATTGCATGTCTTGTGGATTAAGTGTGGTTGAGCGGCTTACTAAGCGTGTAAGTGTCATCATGAGCGCCAGCCATGCTCGAGGAGCAGAATCTGGACTTAATTGTTTGTGGTGTTGTTTTGATCTCCCCGTGGAGGTTGAAGATCAATTACCCTTGCCGCGAATCGATGATCTGTTTGACCAGCTCTGGGAGCCAGTGTCTTCTCTTAGATCGATCTTCGCACAAGGGTACCACAAGTCGGAGATCTGGGAGTTGGACATCCCGTAGATGGCCTTTCGTGACCGTTCAGGCACTACGAGTTTTAAGTACTGCCATCGGGGTTGACGAATGCGCCGGATGCCTTCGTGGATCTCAAAAGTTTTATTGGGCTTCTGTGGACTACTTTGGGGTAGTCTTCATTGAGATTGCTAGTGGTGCGATGAAAAAAAAAGGCGATATGGGTGACCTTGTTTCCCCAGGTTGGCATGCCCTCAGGCAAAGTTCGAGAATCATCATCGCATTGGAAAGCGTCAGTCCATGGAGATTCATCAGTGGACGTGGGAGTGGGTTATCAGGGGTTGTTGAGGACTCGCTAAAGTCACGTTCGGGTCACGACGCTGTCTAGGTGATCATTGACCGACTGACTAAGTCAGTGCTTCCCTCCCTAATCCGACTGATTGAGTCTCTAGACGCCTTGACATGGGTTTTCACCTTCGCGATTGTTCGTCTTCATGGCACTCTGGTTGGCGCTATTTTTGGTTGAGACGCGAGGGTTACTTTGAGGTTGTGGCGCAGCCTTGGCAGGCTTTGGCGCGAGCCTCCATTTAAGTATAGCTATTCTTCCAACTACTGAGCAAACTCAGAGGTTCGAATGGACGCCAGAATGTCAAGAGGCGCTCAAGGAAATAAAAAAGTACCTTAGCACGCCACCACTTCTGGTAGGATCTTCCTTAGGAGATATATTGCTTCTTTACATTGCAGCCTCTGAGCATGCTGTTAACTCCGCGCTACTGAAGGACATCGACTGGGGACAGAAGGTTATCTACTATGCAAGTAAGGCGCTCAGTGGGGCAGAAACAAGGTATTCTCGCATCGAAAAACTTGTGTTTGCCTTCCTCATTTCTGCCCAGAACTGCCCCAATACTTTCAAGCCCATACGATCCATGTCATCACCGACTCGCCTCTCAAAGCTATGTTGCGAAAGGTGGATGTTGCAGGACGGTTGCTCAAATGGGCAGTGGAACTTTCAGCTTTTGATATGCACTACCAGCCCAAGAATGCAATCAAAGGATAGGTGGTCGCACACATTATCGCCGACCTTACACCTGCAAAGCAACAGGTCTGTGCTGTCTCTGACTACAGACCAATTTCTTGGACACTCCATATCAAAAAGGGTCAGGAGCAAGGCTAATATTGCGTACTGAAGATGGACTCCTATTTGAGCACGCGATCAAGCTTGGCTTCAAGGCTTCTAACAACGAAGTTGAATACAAGGCTCTCATCGCGGGCTTGGAATTCACAGTAGATCTCGCCGTCTATAAACTGGTGATCTACAGCGACTCTCAGCTTCTGGTATGTTAGAGCACTAGAGAATATCAGACAAAGGATGATCGTATGGCAGCTTACCAGGGCTACGCACGTACTCTGCTAACACAAATCTGTGATTGGGAAATCCACACAATCGATCGTGAGCATAATACTCAAGTTGATGCCCTGGCAAATTTGGCGAGTGTGCTAGAAGGAGAACTATCCCAAAAAATTCAGGTCGAGTTCTTAGGGGAACTGAGTATCGCCCACCTCGAGCATGTTATAGCAGTGGAGTCGGAACCCCGTGAGACGACTTGGATGGATCCCATCCTTTCGTCCACGATGGCTAAGAACCCCATCCGAGGGTTGGATCACTCGCTTCTTTACTTTTACTCACTCCCCCACCTGGATCACTCTTTTGATAACTATTCTAGTAAACCCAGCCTCTGACGATCTAAATCAACTCCCTAAATTGTATTGGCGTTGAGATCAAGACTTCTTGAAGGTCGGGCCGGTCAAAATAGGGGTCTCTTTCTCCTTATCATCGATCGAAGTCTTCTCGCTTCGCGCAAAGACTCCGTCCGATGAGGGGCAATTGTAGATACCCCAATTTTGACCGTCCAAAGAAAAGAAATTTACTTCAAGTAACATTTTTAAATGACTACATTTAGAAATCGAATAGAAAATATCTTTTAAGAAACAAGAGGAACCCTAGCCACAACACTTAGAAAAATTAAAAGGCCAGGATTTGGGCGGCTAGTTGCAAGTAGCCGCCCCTTAAACCGCCCCCAATTGCTTCCCTTAGATGGGACATAAAGCAACATTCAATGCTTGTCAGCCGCTCCTTCTCTGACGGTTCAACCTTAGTAACTGCCTCAAGCCACCGCTTGTCAGAGATTGGACGTTTGGCAGGTCATCATACCGGCGGCATCTCTTAACTAGCCGCCCCTCCTTGGGCGGCTAATTACAACCAGCCGACCCTGCCCTAGCGGCTGCATTAGGGTAGCCGGTCCTCACCTGGACACATCCAAGAAGCACAATGCAGCTTTACTTGGATGTGAAGTAACTTAGTCTCACCCTTTTATCCAACCCATGCTATTACCCAATGGACCCTTGAGTGCGTCTTTTTGCAATGATGTTTACTTAGCCACACCTTCTCACCCAAACCATTCTATTGTCCAAGGGGTAATCCTATGATCCCTTTTCTACTATAAAAGGAGGGGTAGGGTTGAGAACCAACGGGTGGACAATTCATTTCCAAAGTGTGTGTTAGAGAGAAAGAGAGAGAAAGAGAGAGGGAGAGAGCCTTAGTTGAGAGAGAAGGAAAGCCATTTTCCACCAAATTCCACTCTCCATAAACCCCCCTCTAACCATTGTCCTAAACCTCACTTAGCCCTAGCCAAACAAATCTAAATTCCTACCTAGGTGCTGCCCAAATCTAGAAGAAGAAACCACCAACACCACTTTCAATCCTCACTACCACCACCCTAGCCAAAGCCAAAACACTTCCCTACCTAGGTTCTGCCCAAATCTAGAAAACCAAGAACCAGGTACGAGGCGGCTAGTCCAAACTAGCTGTCGGTCCCAAACGGCTAGGTTCAAGTAACCGACGGTTTACTGTTATTTCTATATTTATAATTACTCGCTTTATTTACCTGCTTTACTCATATATCTGCTTTTCGACCAATACTCGACGTTTCAACTAGAGGCGGCTAACACCCCCCTGGTTGAATTCTGTACGGTGGTCACTTTCTTCTTTTTACAACTTTAATTTACTTCTGCTATATATCTTCTTTTTGACCGATACTTGATGTTTCAACTAGAGGCGGCTAACACCCCCTGGTTGAATTCTATACGGTGGTCACTTTCTTCTTTTTACAACTTTTATTTACTTCTGCTATATATCTGCTTTTTGACCAATACTCGACGTTTCAATTAGAGGCGGCTAACACCCCTCGGTTGAATTCTGTATGGTGGTCACTTTCTTCTTTTTACAACTTTTATTTACTTCTGCTATATATCTGTTTTTTGACCAATACCCGACATTTCAACTAGAGGCGGCTAACAACCCCTGGTTGAATTCTGTATGGTTGTCATGTTTACATTCCCTCCCACGTGTCAGCAACCCCTTTTTCAAGTTCTTATCTAGCAGAAAAGGATTCCTTATTTTTCACCTTTGTGTGCGGCATGCCCGTAGCTCAGAGTGGAGAACTCGCACAATTTCCCCGCGAGGCGATCAACAACAACACCAACTTTTCCTGCTTTTTGAGAAAGCAGGTGGCGATCACAACAAAACCCCTTCTTTTTGAGAAGCCGTCGGGTGGCTCAAAAACGACTCTACAGGCGGTGATCTGATCAGTCGCGAGACGGACTAGGACCAAGTTTGCAGAACCCCTCAAGTTTTACATATTGACAGGGTTGGACTTGGGGTGCTGAGTGGTGATACTGGAATGGCTGGCGGAGAGGTGGGTGGTGGATTGGAAATGAGGAAATTGGTGTGGCGCGTGTCGAATGGTGTCCTGGCGTCTGTTGAGGAGCAATCCCTTGATAACGGGCTACTGGTCGAGGTGGAGTATACCTAGATGGTCCAGGTGCATATGGCCTTGTTGCCGATCCTCGACAACGGGTTGGTGATCCATTCGTGTAGAACGTGAGATTTGTGGGGTGACCACTTCTACCGTGGGGGATGGAACATGGTTTTTCTTGAAGGGAGGGCGCGGGTTGCTAGTTGTTGAAGCAGTGGTAGTGCCGACACAACACTGAATGCGGCTGTGGCGATCAATCAGCATTTTGTAAGTAGAGCAATCACCGTAGGCGAGATTCATTCGGAACTCTGGAGTGAGATTTTGCAGCATCATGTCTATTTCTTGGCTTTCTGTCAATTGCTGTTGTGCCTGTGTCATTTGGAGCGCTCTGTTTGAAAATTTGGGTACATAATTTTTTTCTTAGAAGTTATGTATTCCCGATTTGGTATTTGGATTTGATTTTGTTAAAATCCAAGATGAAGAGGTTTAAATATGAGTTTACTATGAGATGTCCAGTTTTGAGTTAGCTTTCGTACAGAAGTGGAATTAGATCAACTGGATTCCTGTAGTAAAAGTTATGGGTATTTTTCCAAGTATACCCCGGGGATGGAAATTCTGGCAGCAGCCCTGTTCCATGTTTAGCTCTAATTTCGGAATAGCTGGAGGGATTATCTGATCTTGGCATGAACATGAAAGTTGTAGATAATCTTCTTAGCTTTCCAACGGACTTGGAATCGTGCAATTCGAAGCTATATCGAGGAAGTTATGGCTGTTTCAGTGAAGCTTGCACAGAATTTCTAGTCAAAGGGGGAATAGGTCATTTCTCCTTAGATATTTTTGATAAATATCTCTCTCTCTCTCTCTCTCCCCTCCCAAATCCCACGACAACCTTTCTTGTCTCTCTTTCTCTCTTGCAAGCCCCCACCATGTGTTTGTTGAAAATCCTAAATGAGAAGGAGAAGGTGGAGGAGGAAGTGGTGGTGAATCTTGGTGTAGGTGTTGTTGTGTTGTTGTCTTCTCCTCTCTCTCAAGCTCCCCTCATGATCCTTCCCCCCCCCTGTTTTTCAGCCAAGGAGAAGGCTGAGGAGAGGTGGTGGTGGTGGTGGTCTCGGTGGCGGCGTTTCGGTGCGTGAAGGGCCCCCGAACCTCCCCCTTTCGTTCCCCCTCCAAGGTGAGCTCCTCCCTTTGTTTTCTTGGTTTTCTTGGCTTAAGGGGTTGGTTGGGAGGTCATGCATGCTAGGTAGATGGGTTAGGGTGTGTGTGAGGAGTTGGGGAGGGTTAAAAAGGGGTTAGGGCAAAGTTGGCGTGCGTTGGGGGCTGTCTGCGCGAGGGCGCGCCGAGGCGCGCGCGCAAGCGGGCGCAGGCGGGCGCAGACGCGCGCGGGCGCATGTGCGCGGGTGCGCGTGGGAGTGCGCGCGGGTGCAGGTGCGAGCGGGGGTGCACGCGGGAAAGCGCGGGAGTGCGCGCGAGTGCACGCGCGCGGGCAGGGCACCTGGGCATGCGCCTGGGCGCGGGGCTGGGGACCAGTGCGATGCGTGCGTGCGCGTGCGTGCGCGGGGTGCTGTGCGTGGGGCGCAGTGCGCGCAGGGGCGCGTGGGCTGCGCGCGTGTGTGCGTGCGGCAGCGCGTCTGGGCGTGCCGGCAGGCGCGCGGCAGTGCGCCGATGGTGCTGGGTGCGTGCGCGTGCGGGGGGCCATGCGTGTGGCTGCCCGAGGGTTCGGGTGGGTGTCGGGGCACTCGGACTAGCGTGCGTACGTGCGTGCTCGCATACATGCGAGCCCGTATGCATGCTTGTCCGAGTATTGGGTATTTCTAATGATTTCTTTGTGTAAATTGTGTTGTTTCTCACCAGTTGGATGCCCCTACCTTGCAGATCTCGTCGGATGGGATGCGCGAGGTCCCGGGTCGTAAAGTGAGTGGTTTGATTCCAATCCCCCCCCCTCTCTAGGGATGCGCTCGACCCGCGTAGATGCGCGTCGCGCATCGATGGGGCTCCCTAACCAATATGTAGATGTTTTGCATGCTAGGGATATACATCCATGTATCGTGTATAGAGGCCCGTACATGCCTGGACACCATGTCCTGTACTTAAAAGCCTTGATCTATGCATGATCAATATGATGTATCCATGCCACCTTAGACTTTGTATGCTAGGGATATGCACCCTCATATTATGTATAGAGACCTGCGCATCCTGCTACCATATTTTCATGCTAGGAAAGCCTCGACCTACGCATGTTTCCCATTTAGTTTAACTTATTTAAATCAAATGCGAGCTTATGATTATTAGCATGCCTTAGAGAATATTATAACCTCGTTGTTATAATATGTGTCTCCCCGCATCTTAGTTATGCGCCCTGGAGGAATTCTGAAGTATTCATGACATTAGTAGAGTTGCAATCGGTGTCGGCGGATCCAAGTGGATCGTATCCGTGTGGGTAGGCTGTTTCTCTTCCCTTCATTGGATCCGTGTAGGGACTCCTCAGCGTTAGACAGGCCGTCCTGACAGAGGGCTCCCATCAGTAGGTACCTCCTGATTGTGTTTCGGACTGTGCTGAATCGTGGGAGTAGACCAGGCGAGCTACGGAGTGGAGGAGAGGCTATCGGTGGACCAAGGGTGATTAACAGCCTAGTCAGTCCCAAAAGACCATGTCACCAGCTTGAGGGTGAGGGTGAGGGTGAGGGTGTTGTGGGTCGGCGATGAGCGACCCACTGGTTTGTGTAGTTGTTGCCACTTAAAGGCTATAAATGATTTAAGGTTGATATGATTTGTGATGTATAGTTGGTGCCATTCACTGAGTGTGTGGCCCACCCCTTGCATATTCTTCTCCTCCAGAGTGGTAGTTGTTTCCATGGGGTTCGCCTTGCGAACATGGAATGTTCACTCCCAGGGTTGTTCGAGTTGAAGAGGCCGGGTTGTAGCTGTCCTGACAGAGGACTCCCATCCGTAGGTACCACCAATGCAGTCGGAGGGGTACTGATCGTGGAAGTAGGCCAGGTAGAGGCTACCAGGAAGAGGGTTAGTGAATGATGTCGCGAGCGTGGAATCGCTCTCCCCTTCGTTGGATCCGCGTAGTGACATCCCCGGCGTTAGACAGGCTATCCTGACAGAGGGCTCCCATCAGTAGGTACCTCCTGATTGTGTTTCAGACTGTGCTGAATCGTGGGAGTATACCAGGTAAGCTACGGAGCGGGGAGAGGCTACCGGTGGACCAGGGGTGTAGAGCAGTCTAAGTCTCTCCCAAAGTCCCAAAATGTCTCCTTTCAGGAGTGAGGGTGTGGATGAGGCGAAGACGCGTCACCTCGTGACCCATTCGTCGTTCGACTGTTCCCATAGATGTTGGGTCCGGTCTCGTGATGGATGTTGAAGGACATCGATGGGCGATTATCTAGATGTAGATGATCCAGTAGTGTTGAGTAGACCAGTAAATCCGGGTCTCTTCAACCGACGGCATGGTCTCTAGACCAGTAAATCCAGGTCTCTTCGACCGACGGTATGGTCTCTCCCCATAAGTCCCAAAAGACTCCCTCCGGGAGTGAGGGTGGGGGTGAGGTTGGTCGCGCCGCCGCGTGACCCAGTGATCCTTGGGTTTCTACCCATGTTTTTCCTTGAAGAAGGGAACTGATTATGTATTGAACTGTAGAATGGTGATTGGTTTCCAGCCACTCACTGAGCTTGTAGCTCACCCCTCGCATACTGTTTCTTTTCAGGGGCAGTGTTGGGCGTGGAGCTGGAGCTTCCTGTGGCGCGGTCTTATGGGCGTGGAGCGTTCTGCCAGCAGGTGGCGCGTGAGAGGCTGTCAGCGTTCCTAGAGTCATTTATGCTTTGTAAATCGTGCATGTGGCATAGGTTGTATTTTTTTTTGTCTAGACTTGGCTTCCACAGGACATTGATTGTGTATTCAGGTCTGTAATAATGTTTTTGATTTACAGACATTGTTATATATTATGCTTTCGCTTTTCAGTCAGTTATCATTATCTTGCTTTGTCGCCTTGTGTATTGTTGTTGGTGTCCTTATTGATCTCAGGTATTGATAGTTGATATTTATTTATTATTGCCACGTCTCGGGGACGCTTGGGGCGTGACAATTGCAATCCCGTCCTGTGCACCAACATGTGCCAATGTGCCACAAAAGATTCAAACTCTTCACGCATCCTCATCTTCCCTGCTGTAAGGTCTGATAAGGATGGAATTGGCATTCTTTCAGAGAAACTTCTCGCTCACAGCAGAAAAATCATGGAAGCATTCAGCCGGGAGGGTCGCATACCATTGAACTGCCTCTCCTTCAAGAGACTTCAAGAAAAGGAATACTAGAAGTGATTTGATTGAATTTTAAAGTTGTTATTAATTACCGCAAGTGCACGGATCATTACAAAAGTATAGATCTAGCAAATACGGGTCGATCCCACAGAGAATTGTTCAAATTAAATTATTAATTGATTTACCTAATCGAATTAGACAGGAAGATTGATGAAGGTTTATTTTTTTTATTTTTATTTTTTTTAAAAAATGAATATTAATATAAAAAGATAACTAGGGTTTTAGAATCCACCATGCAATACCAATTTAGGGGTTATATTCAAATGTGAAACTCCACCATATAACTCAATCAATATTGACGTTAGTCAAATAGCAATCGGAAATTAAATATTTAAAATCATATTAATTATTTCATAAAATGATCTATCTCCCTTCCCTTTATAAAATCTACCAACTCAATATTCAACTTGTTAAGAAGAGCATAAAATATCAGAGAACCTAATCAAAGCATATTTTATCAAATCAAATACAAGAGATTTTTGAAGAAGGTAATAAGAAATTCACATGAAAGGTTTCAAAAGAGAATTGAAGGAGAGATTGATATTCAATAAAGCAAACAATATGGAGAATTCAGATCTAAATATAAAATCCTAAACTAGCATTGCATGGTTTCATCTTCAACCCTAGTTGAAGATTTAGCTACTAGAAAACATGATCAAACTAAATAAAAAATAAAAAATAAAAGACATTGTATTATTGAAAAATTCTTGAAAATAAAAATACTAAAATAATATTAAAATTCAGATCTAAATATATACAAACATCCAAAGATATGAGATGAAAAGAAAAACAAAAACAAAGCAAAACTCTTGAATCTTTCTTCTCCTTTGGTTGTCCCTTTGCCTCCTTCTTTTTATTCCCTTTTCTTGGCTTCATATGTGTTCCTTTTATAGCCTCCAGCCTTGAATCTTGACCATTGATTTGCAATGAATTGGATGGTTAAGATTGGCCATCAACCTTCCTCATATGAATATTTGACAATTTTAGCAGGTAAAATCTTTCATTCCCGTCATTAATTTTCTGCAGAATCTTCGGATGAATTTTTGACCCCTAATGAGGTGGAATTGCAAAATATTCATGAAACATTGATTTGTAGATCTTGAAAATATATTTTCAACGCCATATCTTGGGCCAAAATACGATATTTGAGGCAAAAGTTATGGTCAAAATAGTGGGACGGTTTTAACATTGATTTGAAGAATATTTGATTGGATTTTGATTTTTGATTCTCTCTTCACCAAATCTTTATCTAGCATAATTTTGGATCTTCAAGAATCCTCTTGATTCTCCTTCATATCTTTAAATGCTTTATAGAATATTTTGCATTGATAATCATCATTTATCTCAATTACCTGCAATAACAAATAAATTCTGAATATTAGTCATTATTACACATAAAATTAGGAAATAAAAAACTAAATTAAGGGGATTAAATGTGCAAATAATACGCTTATCATGATTCATCTCCCAGGAATGGACGTGATGTCACGCCCCAGGGCGGCCGTCCCCGGGACGCGGCAAGTGTATACATGATATCAGCAGTCTATACAGGTGATCAATAAAATACTCTAAACAACAACGAAAATGACAACACAGACGAAAGCAAGGCTGACATGATATATACACAGATAGCGGAAGCTAAAAGACTGAGTCTGTAAATCAAAAACATACTACAAACTCGATACATAATCAACTGTCTTGTGAGTGCCAATATACACACATACATCCAAATACAATCCAAACTGGTGCCCAAGCATGGAAATATATACATACAATAAAAAAAGGATGCTGATAGCCTCTAAAACTCGCGGGACGTGGCGCTACTCCGCTACTGGTGCAGTCTCTCGGGGAGTTCCTCCTTCAAGTCTGCCTCAGTAATCACTGGAGAAAAATATTATGCGAGGGGTGAGCCACACGCTCAGTGAATAGCACAACCCATGCATCACAATTTATATTAACCACAATAATTATAAAAAGCCTCAAAGTGGCATAACTCACACAACTCTAGTGGGTCGCTACATCGTCGAACCACCACACCCTCACCCTCACCCCTCAATAGGTGACATAGGATATTCGGATTTACTAGGCTGATAATCATCCATACACAAATCCAGTGGGTCGCTACATCGCTGACCCACCACACCCTCACCCTCACCCCTCAATATGGTGACATAGGATATTGGGACTGACTAGGCTGTTGGTCACCCTTGGTCCACCGATAGTCTCTCCTCCACTCCGTAGGCCGCTTGGCCACTCCCACATTCAGCACAGTCCGTCCCAAATCAGGAGGTGCCTACTGATGGGAGCCCTCCACGGGACGGCCTTTCTAACGCTGGGGCAGTCTCTACACGGATCCAACAAAGGGAACAGAACAGCCTATCCATACGCATATGATCCACTCGGATCCGCCGACAACACATCTCAACAACTCTAATGTCATGAATTCTTCAGAATTCCTCCAGGGCGCATAACCAAGATGCGGGGAACATATATGATAATAATGAGGAAAAGAAACCTTGGGAGGGCAACCTGAGGTCCCGATATAGGACATCCCGACAACCAAACAAGGAACACGGAGTACCCTAGCCCGGGTCTCAATGTTGACCTCGCAAGGCCCCCTTAATATTCCCCAAGGCATACTAATAGACATATGCTCGCATTTAATTTAATAAATCAAACTAGTAGGACACATGCATAGGTCGAGGCTTTCCTAGCATGATAACAAGGTGACAGGATGCATGGCTCTTACACATATCCTAAGGGTGCAAGTCCCTAACATACAAAGTCTAGGGTAGCATGCATACTACATATTAATCATGCTAGCATGGATTTCATATTACACAAGTTAATATTTACTATGGTGCCCCAGGGGAGGACGGTATACGCCCAAGTGCATATAGTGCCTCCCAACTGGGTTGGGTTGTCCCACTCACCAATATCCGGGTCGTCGCGCGACCGTCCGTCAAGATCTGCAAGACAGGGTAATCAACTTGGTGAGTAAAATACACAAATACACCAAAAATACACTAAAAATACACAACACTCGGGCAAACGTACATACGGCCCGTACGCACGCGAGCCCGAGCACCCAACTCACTCCCGAACCCTCGGGCAGCCGTACGCACGGCCACCCGCCCCGGGCGCACAGCCGAGCCCCGGCCCGCGCGCCCAGACGCACTGCCGAGCCCAGCCTGCACGCCCGGACACCCTGCCGAATCTCCCCGGGTGCACCGCGCGCTCACTGCGCCCCAGCGCAGCAACCCGCGCGCACACCCGCACGCCCTGCGCCCCATCGCAGCATCCCACGCGCACCACTTGCTCGCCCCACCGCGCGCGCACAGCACGCCCTGCGCCTCTGCGCAGCGCTCCGCGCGCACGCCCCCGCACGGCACTCTGCGCGCAGCACCCGCACGCGGCCCCGCGCGCACGGCACGCACTGCGCCTCTGCGCAGCGCCCCGCGCGCACACCCGCGCACGGCGCCCAGCGCGCAGTTCCAGCACGCTCCTACTCCACCCACGCGCACGCCCGCGTGCACGCGCGCATGCCCTGCCAGACTGCTCTGCCCGCCTGCCTGCCAGCCCGCCTGCCTGTGCTGCCTGAGCTGCCAGCCTACCCGAGCCAGCCTGCCATCCTGCCCGAGCCAACCCTACACCTCCCCGACGGCCACCAATGGCCACCAACCGCCGCCAACAGCCACCCACCGCCACCAACAGCCACCCATACTCAAAACCACCCTCCTAACATGCATCTAAGCAAGAAAAGGAAGGAAAGAAAGCTTACCCTAGGAGAGGAAAGGAAGGGAAGGGGATCGGGAGCTCTTCGTGCACCGAAACACCTCCTCAAGGACCACCACCACCAAGATCTCCTTCAGCCCTCAAGGTGGCTGAAATCAGAGGAGAAAAGAGGGTATGAGAGGGGGTCATACAAGTGGGAACTCGAATCCGAGACCACCGGAAGATAGATCGGGAGCTCACCTTTCCTTTCTCTTCTTAGGGTTTTTGGATCCAAGCCCTCTAGCTAGGTCAAAAGGTGGAAAAAGAGAGAGGGGGAGAGAGAAATTTGGGTGGAGAAGATGATGAATAGTGGGGGGAGATATTTTTAGCTTCACTTATAAGTAACCCCACACTTAGATTAGGCTAACTAGGTTTAATTAGGGTTTAAGAGAGGATTAGTGAGGTTTAAGTGAGCTTTGACTTGGGTCAACCCAACCACACATAAAAACAAAAGGGGTTGACCAAGTCATGGGCCCACTTTGACCAAGTCAACTCTCCCAATGACTTCTCGCTCGGTCAAAACCCGGATACGCCTCGGAACTGTGAAATTCTGAAACGTTACCGGAATTCGATGAAATTTTCGTGAGTGGCTTGAAATGGCACCAGGACACATAATATGCAGTTAGATTTTCAATCGGAGTCCTCAAACTCAGGATGATAGCTAACAGTCCAAAATTTTAGCGGTTCCGATCGAAAACGAAAAAAACTCAAAAACTGCCAGAATGCTCCAATGGTTACCAGAAGGCTAAAAGTGACACATATATAACACGTGAGTCTATAAAAAAAGCCGTCAGGTGGGCACCTGGATCTCCTCGACCATTATATCTGTGATACTTGGGGATGTTAAGGTCGGATGGGAGAGCAATGGGCCGAATTTGGCACAAATTGGACTGATGGGAGGTTTGGAGCAACGTCGGGTTGAGTTCTGACACTATCCTTCGGACAGTGTCATCCAAGGTTTCAATAGGTTGGGGGTGGGGTTGGACTCTTGGCTGTGGTGGAGGAGGAGGGGGTTGAAGAGTAGTGGGATTTGGATTCCAGGAGGCTGAGTGCAATCAGTTGAGGTGGTCAAAGGCATTCATCATTTCATCAATTGAGTGATATCCCATGGCCTCCATTCTTTCCTCAAGTCTCTTCCAGGCTGGTCTTTCTATGGTCTTAGTGGTTTCCTGGTTGTGCGTGGCTTGCCCATAGGGCATACCAGCATCGGGAAACACTTGGTTCTCATAAAAATCATATCCCATATCTACCCTTGAACCTTCGGGTCTACTGAAGGGATCCATGTGTGTGTTTTGGGGTGAGTAGAAGGCGACTTAGAAATGGCAAGCGCACGATTCAACAACTTAACAGATCAAGGAAGCAATTCCACAATCTAACAGGGCATGCAGTTTCAGAAATCAGATAATAATGGGATGTTGATGGCTTCTGGACAGAATATCTAATTGGGTGAGCAAGGGCTGAATGTCCAAGATTCTGCTAGAATTTTGAAATACAGAAAGAGCAAGCTTTTTTTCTTTTAATTACTGAAGGATATCTTTGTAAAAGTTAATGAAGGAAAGAGAAATTTGGTACTAGAGATCTTGAAAGGAAATTTTTTGGAAAAGCAAGTAAGGAAATTTTTTTTTTTTTAGTTAATTAGAGGAAAAGGAAAGGAAAATTTTGTGATGAAAACAGAAAATAGGAACTAAAGTTAAAAAATAGTGCAATAAAAAGAGGGGATTTCTTTTGCAAAAATAGGAAAGTAGAAAGACAGTAAATTTTGGTAAACAGTGCAACAAAAAGAGAGGGGCAAAAAAAAGGAAAGCAGAAAGATAGTAATTTTTTTTTTTTTTTGAAACAGGAAGGCAAGAAATTTTGATTGAAAAAAAGGCGATAAATGAGTAGCTAGAATTAAACGAAAGTAAGAAAAATACAGAAACTTCGACGCCCACCTAGGTGGTTCGTCCAGGAGTTAACACAGTACATATATTCAGTAGCATACAGCAACCACAATCATGCATTCATGAAACAGAAAAGACTCAGTCTTATCGATGTCCACGTAATGTGTCTGTCTAGTGAAAGTCACAGGAATTCTTTCCAAACTAGCCCTACTCTTTTCCTAGGGGTTTAGAGGACCAACCTGATTGATCTTTTCACGAAGGGGGTCCCATCGTGATCTCCAAACTATCAGTACTGGATTTTGACACGGTGAGGATGATGTGTTGTCATGAATCCGGGTTGCTTCAAGTTTGGTTCAGTCACGCCACGGCGCTCTGAATCGCCACTTGATGGATCGTCCAAGGTTGCCCGACCGCTTCCAGGGACGTTGGTGTGATCGCCACTTGCTTTTCCACAAAAGCAAGAAAAGAGGATGTTCTTCTATTACTCGCCTTCAACGGGGGATGCGGGTTCTCCCCTCAAGGATCACGGCCGGCCGTGCTTTGAGGTGTTCAAGCTCAGATTGATCTTGCAAACCCAAAGAGAGAGAGAGAAAGATACTTTTTGTGCAGGATTGGCAAATGGGATAAAAAAGGTGTTCTTTCTGGTCAATAGACTGGAGGTGAACTATAGGGCTTGACAACCAGGAAGGGTTGTCAAGTTCAACGAACAAGGAGGAATTGTCGGTCTCGACGAACCAGGGGGAGTTGTCGAGATCGACGAACTATGGGTGGTTTGTCGGGTTCGACGAACTCAGGTGGATTGTCGAGTTTGACGAACCACGGGGGGGTTGTCGGGCTTGACGAACCAGGGGGGATTGTCGAGGGTTAACTCCAAGAAAAATCAACAAAATTAGTGGTAGATTTTATGTTAACAAGAAACTGAGACAGAAAACAACATATCAACAGTATATAAAAGTGTAATAACAAGCATATAAAGCAGTAGACAACAAATGAAGGAAACAAAGTGAAACTTGCAAAGGGGAGTGTTCAAATGGTCCCTAGACCAACCGACCGACGATCCAAGTTAGGGTCGTCTGCCAGCTGCGTATAGTTTCCAAAAGAACTGATAATAGTCCAATGATGTACTCCAACACTCTCAACTTTGATTAAACTTTTATTTATTTAATTTATAAGCTTGTTACAACTTGCTTAAAGGTTTTATGAGGAGATGATATGCTATACAAGCTCTTTAAGTAAAAAAAAAAGATGAAGAAAGGGAAGTGAGGGTAGAGGTACGAGCTCTCTCTTTCTCTTTGGCAAGGGAGGGTGAGGGATAGATGATAGTGATGAGAAAGGGTGGTTAACTTTGGGTGGTAGTGGATGGGTTCAGATGGGTGGTTTTTGGTGGGAAAGAGAAGTACTTGAGTGGTGTATAAAGGGGGGTTGATGGTTATTTAGAGTGGCTGCTGGAATAGGGGGTGGTAGTGCTCGAAAATGAAGGTTGGAGGGTGATGAGGGACCGTTGGTGATGAAGAAAGGTGGATGGGTTCGGATGGGTGGTTTTAGGAGAGAAAGGGTGGGACTTAGGTGGTAGATGAGGGTGATGGGTGAGTGTTGGAGTGGCTACTGGTGTAGGGGGCGGTGGTGCTTGAAAATGGAGGGTGGAGAGTGGTGAGGTGCTACTGGTCTCGAATGGGGAGGCTAGGAGAGGTTTGGATGGCTTTTGGAGAGTAAAAGATGAGTGTTGGATGCATAAAAGCCTCCCATTGCGTCCCTTTATAGCCCAAACAAGCCACCACCTTCTTGGCACCTGTTTGTGGAGGTAATGAGTGCCCCACGACGCTCCCACGTTCACCCGAAGTGGCTGACGTTGGTGGATAGGTGGAAATCTCAGGCCATACCGTCCTTTTCAAGCTGAACTTATCCCAGTATTTTCAACGATCCATCATCCCATCGTCTAGGTCGACAACCCAGAAAAGATTGTTGACTTCGATAATCACCCGGAGGATTGTCCAGTTTGATAATCCTCCCAAAGATCGTCGAAGTTGACAATCCTTAGAAAGATCGTCTTGTATGACAATCTCCCAAAGATCGTCCTGGTCGACAATTCCATGAAAGGTCATCCACTATGACGAGTGGTTGGTCGCTTGTTTTGGGTACCAGACAAACTTTCAAATGTCCTTTACAACAGCCCAAGGCTTGACCGTTCCGGGCAATGGTACTGCTCTCTAAGCTTCTCTTTAAGAACTTGTGTGCTCATGCTTTCTTTTCTTTTCTTTTCTCCACTCAAGTGATTATTCTGGTTCAGAGAAGAACATTGGGGTTTTGACCTACAAACTAAGATATGACAAATGATAAGTGTTTCACAGTTCTGACCTATCAAAATGGGGTATCTACACCACCTTCCCCCACGAATCCAATATTCCCAACCGCTTCTACCCCGAGCCCTTACCAGGCCACCTCCAACCCGGGACCACTAAACTGCCCTCCTAGGGGAGAAACGTTGGATGAAACAATCTAGAGAATCTTCTTCGAAACTAGACCTTCTGCCCCCAAACACATGTCTCTGCACAACCTAAGACAGATCCCATTAGTCCACCTACCGGAGGGGTTTAAAATCTTGAAATTTCACTAGTACAATGGTCGTGGAGACCCAACGTTCATTTGACAGCCTTTTATCTAGACGCCCGACCGTTTCTAGATAACCAACTTCTGCTAGTATTCCTCTTCCAAAAATCATTGGAAGGAGAAGCACTGCAATGGTTCTCCACCCTCCCTGTAGATCATTTGTCAAACTTCTTGGCTGTAAGCGAGAAGTTTCTAGGCCACTACGGTTATCAGAGGATTAGGACCCCCTCTATTTCAGACCTAACCGTAGAAAGAATGAGGCCTAGGGAGGAATTTGAGCAGTACGTGTCTAGGTGGCGCACCCTAGTCCACCGAACTGGCCTGCAATTAACGGAATGTCAAGAAATTGACATGATGTTGCAAAGCCTGAGTCCAGAGCTCCGTACGAGTCTTTCATATGGGGACTGCACCACGTACCAGCTTCTCATTGACCGCCACAACAAGATTTCCCGTTGTGCAACCCCAGCAGTCCAAACCCAGTCCCCACCTATCAGCCATAGGGTTGGACAACCACCAAGAAAGGCACAAACTCCCATGTTAGAGGGGATCACCCAAATTTTGGCACTCTACCCAAACGGAGCACGAGTCCTTGATCAAGGACCAGCTCTGACACAGTATACATGTTATATATGTGTCACTTTTTAGCCTTGGTCACATTTGGGTCATTTCTGGCAGTTTTCCAATTTTTCTTTTTTTCGATCGGAGCCGCTAAAATTTTGGACTTTTAGCTATCTGTGTGAGTTCGAGTACTCCGATTGGAAATCTAACTCCATATTATGAGTCCTGGTACCATTTAGTACTACTCATAAAAATTTCATCGAATTCCAGTAACGTTTTAAAAATTATGCAGTTCCGAATCGTATCCGGGTTTCGGTCGTTACTGGTTTGTTTGGTGGAATAGTGTTGGGATATTTTGGTGGTTATGGTCACCTTGGGTAACCTCACCCCCCTCTTGCTTAATGGTTAAGAAACCTTTGGTTATTTTTGATGTGTGTGGGTGAGATTAACTTAAGTTCACCACCCCCTTTTTCCCTTCTCATCACCCCCCCCCCATTTGAGAAAAATTGATCTCTCTCTCTCTCTTTCACCCCCTCTCACGCCTCCCTCTCCCTCTTGTTTGTGTGTGTGTGTGTGTGTGTTTTGAAGGAAAAGAAGGAGAAGAAGAAGCAAAAGAAGAGAAGTGAAAGAGAAGGGACACACAAAGGTGTGTAAATGTGTTGTTTGTAGTGATTGTTGATTCCCTTCTCTTAGGCTCCCTCTCATGCTCCCCTTTTGCCCCTGATTTTCAGCCAAGTAAGGCTGAGGAGGTGATGGTGTTGGTGGTGGCGGTTGCGGTGGTTTTGGTGCGCCAAGAGCACCCGAATACCTCCCCTTTTCTTTCCCCTCCTTTGGTAAGCTCTCCTCCTCCCTTATCTTTTTTTAATTGTTGTTAGGGCTGTTAGGGTGATCATGCATGCCATGCATATGGGATGGGGTGTGTGTGAGGGCTGTGGAGGGGATGGGAGAGGTCTGGGCGCGCGCGCAGCGCCATCCGCTCGCGTGCGAGCGTAGACGAGCGTGCGCGCGGGGAGCTGGCGCGGGCGCACAGTGCACGTGAGTGTGCGCGGGCGGGACGCGCAGTGCGCGCAGACGGGCGTGAGCGTTCGCGCGCGCGCGGCAACGCGTCTGGACGCGCGGTAGTGCGCCAGGGGTGCGAGGGAGCGTGCGCGCGTGCTTATGCGTGCGTACGCGTGCGGGGGGCCACGCGTGTGGCTGCCCGAGGGTTCGGGTAGGTGTCGGGGCACTCGGACTTGCGTGCGTACTCGCATGCGTGCGAGCCCGTATGCGTGCTTGTCCGAGTCTTTGGCATTTCTAGTAAATTCCATGTATATTTATGTAGTTATACTCACCATATTGAATGCCCTTGTCTTGCAGATCTTGGCGAACGGTCACGCAACGACCCGGGTTGTGGTGAGTGGGTCGATCCAACCCAGTTGGGAGGCGTTCGATGCACGTAGACGTGCATTGCCCTCCCCTGGGGCATCATAACTGCATATTAACCATATTTGCATGTATATGTTATTATTGGGCTTGCTAGGTTGCATCCATGTCATGTTAGACCTAACATGTTAGGGTTATACATCCTAGTATCATGTGTAGGGACCAATGCTTGTTCATGCATCATGTCCCATGTTAGGATAACATTTGATTCCTACATGCACCCCGACCTTGCCTAAGTATACCCTTAGCTATCTATGAAAAGCATAAGTGTAAGCATGCCTTAGAAAATATTATAACCTTGTTATTATATTATTTAAATGCTTCCATGATGAATTCCTTGTATATTTATTATCCATGTTATATGCTTAAGTTGAGCCTCAAATCTTGCCTAATGAGTTTAGGCAAGTGTATGACCACTTATGGGGGTCATACTTGGCAATTGTCACTATGAATAATATGTTTTCCCCGCATCTGAGTTATGCGCCCTGGAGGGAATTCTTGAGAATTCTTTACCGTATCGGTGTTTAGTAACCGGTGTCGACGGATTCAAGAGGATCGTATCCGCGAGTTAGATTGTTTTCTCCCCTTCGTTGGATCCGATGTAGGAACTCCCCGGCGTTGGAAAAGCTGTCCTGACAGAGGGCTCCCATGCGTAGGTACTACCGATGCATTCGGGAACGTACTGATCGTGGGAGTATACCAGGTAGAGGCTACCCGGGGAAAGGGCTACCGGTGGACCAAGGGTGTAGAGCAGTCTAATCTCTCCCAAAAGTCCTATGTCACCTCTAAAGGGTGAGGGTGAGGGTGTGGTGGGTCGGCGTCGCTACGACCCACCAATTTGTGCAGTTACTCCCATCTTAGGGACTTTAATGATTTTAAGGTTAATATGAGTTGTGTTGCATGGATTGTACCATTCACTGAGCGTGTGGCTCACCCCTCGCATACTTTTTCCTCCAGTTGTCACTGAGTCAGATTTGAAGGTGTCGCACCCTGAGGCGTCGCGCCAGTAGCAGAGCAGCGTTCGCGTTTTGGGTCTTGCGAGTGAGAGGCCATCAGCATCCCCCATTTTTTCCTTGTATGTATTGTTACTCCTGCTTAGGCACAGTGCTTGTATGTTGATGTCTTTGTTTTATATTGGCTCTCACAGGACAGTTGATTATGTATTCTGGTCTGTAATATGTCTTTGAATTACAGACTCAGTCGTTTAAGCTTTCGCTATATGTATATATATTATGTCAGCTACATTGTTAATTGTGTTATTACCTTCGATGTTGTTTAGAGTCTTTTATTGATCTCGTGTATGGACTGCTGATATTATATATATTTGCCACGTATCGGGGACGGCCGCCCTGGGGCGTGACAAAAGTTGGTATCAGAGCCTGGTCCTGTCAGAGCCAATTGTTTTCTTAGAGATGAGTCCTAGGATTTCTATATGAGTATTCTGATCCTAGTGTCTGTTTCTTAGGTTGCTGATATGCCTCCTCGCAGACGGATGCGTGGACGTGGTCCCCCTCAGGCCTCGGAGGTTTCTGAACCTACCAGAGGCGAGGAGTCTACTGAAGGGTCCTCGGCTATTGGGCCAGGACCAGCGCATGAGCCTCCTGCATGGGAGCGTGCTTATGCTCGTATAGCAGATCTATTGGAGACTCAGACTAGGGCATTGGAGGCCCAGACTAGGGCATTGGCTGAGCAGGCGCGAGAGATCCAGGAGCTGCGGGTGGCCCGCGAGGCAGTCCTGCAGGTCCCCTTGGTAGCAGATCCACTGGTGGTGCCCGAGGTACCCCCTACCCCAATGGAGATTCCAGTAGAGGGAATTCAGGATCCCCTGAGAGGGAGGTGGAGCTAGAGGCTGCGGCACGTGTGCATCAGACCGGCCTCACTGCCTTTCTGAAGCTTCACCCTCCCGAGTTCCATGGCTTGTCGACAGAACCCCTTGCCCCTGAGCGTTGGTTGATGGAGATAGACAAGATCTTCTCGACCATGCACTGCACCGACCGCCAGCGTGTCTCACTGGCCACCTTCATGTTGAAGGGTAGCGCCGCCGACTGGTGGGCTACCCGATCGGTGGACATCCCCGAGGGTGTGGGGCGACTTCTATGGGCCGGATTCTGGAGTTACTTCCTGGAGGAGTACTTCCCGTTTTTGACATGTCAGATCGTACTGCGGGAGTTCGAGCAGCTGACACAGGGCTCCATGTCAATCGCTGATTACTCTACACGTTTCATGAGGCTTTCTCGGTTCGCCCCCGCCTTAGTGATGGATGAGGAGACGCGATGCCGTCGGTTCGAGATGGGTCTCATTAGCACCATCAGGGTGCACGTCACCTCTCAGGCGTTCTCGAGGTACTCAGACCTGGTGTCTCGTGCGAGGACAGTCGAGCGAGACCTTGGGGTTCCCTCGGGGGTTCAAACCCCTTCTATGGATCAGAGGCCCCCCAGGAGCCAAGACCAGGGACGTCGCAAGAACAAGCGGCCCCGCTTTGATCGACCAGCGGCCGCCACTACTCCAGTCGATGTGGTGCCAGTGCGGGGTCCAGCACCCATTGCTGCAGTACCATTCCAGGCTAGGCGACCGGAGACGCGACGTTGTTACCATTGTCAGCGGGTCGGACATATTTCCTATGATTGCCCTGATGCTGGCCGACCTCCTGTGCCTCGACAACAGCCGCAGCAGCAACATCCACGCCAGTAGCAGCAACCGCAGCGTCAGCAACAGCAGCCACAAGGTGGTCGAATTGACCAGAGGAGGCAACCAGTGCAGCCTACGAGGCGTGCCCCTGCTCCTCAGCCGCAGCTTGTTCAGGGTCGTGTTGCAGCACTTACGGCCGAGGAGGCGCAGGCTTCGGGTAGCGTTGTCCGAGGTATTGTTCTAATCTCCCAGCTTCCTGCTTATGTGCTATTTTATTATGGGGCCACGCATTCGTTCGTGTCTCCCATTTTCGCGAGACGGATGGGCGTGGTGTCGGCCCCTCTTGATGCTATGCTGGAGATATCATTGCCAGTCGGAGACAGTATTCTCCTCCGTTCTGTTTATCAGGGGTGTACCGTGGCGATTGCGGAGCATGAGTTTCCATTGGAGTTGGTCGAACTCGCCATGACAGACTTCGATGCCATCCTGGGAATGGATTGGTTCTCAGCTAGCCACGCCAGTATCGACTGTTTTGCAAAGTCGGTGTCCTTCCACATCCCTGGTCAGAGATCTTTCCAGTTCGTGGGCGATCGAGACATAGCCCCTTTGTGGTTCGTGTCATCCATCCATGCGTGGAGACTCCTTCAGGGAGGATGTGAGGGTTTTCTGGCGTATATCACTGATGAGGATGTACCGTTGCAGGCAAATATCAGTCAGACTCCGGTCATGGCAGAATATCCAGAGGTTTTTCTTGATGATCTTCCGGGACTACTGTCGGATAGCGCATCGAGTTTGAGATTAATCTAATTTCGGGGACCGAGCCAATTTCAAGGGCTCCATACCAGATGGCTCCAGCGGAGCTGAAGGTCCTCAAGGAGCAGCTGGAAGAGTTGCTCGAGAAGGGCTTCGCACGTCCGAGTGTCTCTCCATGGGGAGCCTCTGTTCTGTTCGTTCAGAAGAAGGATGGTTCGCTACGTCTTTGTATTGATTATAGGCAGTTGAACAAGCGGACCATGAAGAACAAGTACCCCTTACCGCGAATTGATGATCTATTTGACTAGCTCCAGGGAGTGCATGTCTTTTCAAAGATCGATCTCTGTTCGGGCTACGACTAGCTGAAGATCCGGGAGTCGGATATTCCGAAGAGGGCCTTTCGTACCCGTTGCGGGCACTACGAGTTTCGAGTACTGCCGTTTGGGTTGACGAATGCGCCGACGGCCTTCATGGATTTGATGAATCGGGTGTTTCAGCCCTTCCTCGACTCCTTTGTAATAGTCTTCATCGATGATCTTCCGGTGTACTCGAGGAGTCTTGAGGAGCACGCTGACCATCTTCGCACTGTCTTGGAGACTTTGGCCCGACATCAGTTGTTCGCCAAGTTCAATAAATGCAAGTTCTGGTTGGAGCATGTGGCCTTTCTGGGCCACGTGATTTTTGGCGAGGGTAAATCTGTGGACCTGGACAAGACGCTCGCCGTGTCGAATTGGCGGCGACCGTCGAACCCCACCGAGATTTGGAGCTTCCTGGGTTTGGCGGGTTATTATCGGAGGTTTGTCGAGGGTTTCTCAAAGTTAGCCGTGCCTCTGACCCGCCTCACATGGAAGGATGTCCGGTTTGAGTGATCCCCATCTTGCAAGGAGAGCTTCCTGGAGTTGAAGCAGAGACTCACCTCAGCGCCAGTCCTTACCATTCCGTCTGGGAGTGGTGGATTCAGAGTCTACTCTGATGCATTGTGGCTGGGTTTGGGTTGCGTCCTGATGCAGTATGGTAAGGTTGTTGCTTATGCGTCGCGTCAGTTGAAGCCCCATGAGCAGAATTACCCCACCCACGACTTGAAGCTAGCAGCAATCATCTTGGCGTTGAAGATATGGAGGCATTACCTCTATGGCGAGGAGTTCGAACTTTTCACGGATCACAATAGCCTGACTTATTTGCAGTCCCAGTCGGAGCTCAACATGGCTCAGCGACGTTGGGTCGAGTTCCTGAAGGACTATGACTGCGACATCACTTACCATCTGGGTAAGGCGAATGTCGTGGCCGATGCTCTCAGCAGGCAGCCCTTGGGCATGGCCGCCCACTTGGCTGTACGTCGTTGGAGGCTTCTGGAGGAGGCCGCTTGCTGGATCAGAAGTCGAGAGATGCCTGCAGGTGGCTTTTTGGCCAGGCTAGTGGTGCAGCCCGTTCTTCTCGATGAGATCCGCACGGCTCAGGGGCAGGATCCTCACTTTCTAGTCCTCTCTGAAGGCGTCGCCCGGGGCGAGCGACCGGACTACCAGGTTCGCGAGGACGGAATCCTGTGGTTCAGAGGTCGGGTATGCATTCCTGACGATGCAGAGCTGAAGCAGAAGATCTTAGACGAGGCCCATCATTCGAGGTACACAGTGCATCCTGGTAGCACGAAGATGTACAGGGGCCTTCATCGTGGCTACTGGTGGTGCGGGATGAAAGCTGATATTGGCCGTTTCGTTGCCCGTTGCTTGTTATGCTAGCAGGTGAAGTCAGAGCATCAGCGTCCTACGGGGAAGCTGCAGTCCATTGAGATTCCTCAGTGGAAGTGGGAGCAGATCACCATGGACTTCGTTTCGGGTCTGTCGAGGTCACGTTCGGGTCGCGATGCCATCTGGGTGATCGTCGATCGACTGACTAAGTCTGCTCATTTCCTCCCGATTCGACTCACCGATTCTCTGGACACCCTGGCGCAGTTGTTTGTCTCCGAGATTGTTTGTCTCCATGGCACTCCCGTCAGCATCATTTCTGATCGAGACGCGAGGTTTACTTCGAGGTTCTGGCGCAGCCTCCAATACGCCCTTGGTACGAACCTCCACTTCAGTACAATGTTTCATCAACAGACGGACGGTCAGTCGGAGAGGACGATATAGACCCTAGAGGACATGCTGCGAGCTTGCATTCTCAACTTTGGGGGCAGTTGGGAGAGGCATCTCCCATTAGTGGAGTTCGCCTACAACAACAGCTACCACTCGAGTATTCGGATGGCACCATATGAAGCACTCTATGGCCGCAACTGCAGGTCTCCCTTGTGTTGGGACGAGGTTGGAGAGCGCCAGTTGGAGGGACCAGAGATCGTCCGCCAGACCTCAGAGAAGGTCAAGACGATTCGTGAGCATATCCGAATCGCTTAGAGCCGCCAGAAGAGCTACGCCAATCGTCGTTGCCGTGAGCTCGCCTTCGAGGTTGGTGACCATATTTTCCTGAAGGTGTCCCTGTTGAAGGGCACCTTTCGTTTCAGTGTGCGGGGCAAGTTGAGTCCGCGTTTCATCGGCCCATTTCTCATCCTTGAGAGGTGGCCTATCGCATAGCCCTGTCATTCGTGGAGCAGCCAATCAAGATCCTAGACCGACGTGAGAAGGGGCACCGCACCAAGACCGTCCAGTTGGTTAAGGTGCGTTGGGAGCACCGTTCTGGTGCCGAGGCCACTTGGGATCGTGAGGACGCCATGTATGGTGCCTATCCACATCTTTTCCCTTCCTAGATGTTTTTGTATTAAATTTTGTGGACAAAATTTCCTAAGGGGGGAAGAATGTTATATATGTGTCACTTTTTAGCCAATTGGTCACATTTGGGTCATTTCTGGCCATTTTCCAATTTTTCTTTTTTTCGATCGGAGCCGCTAAAATTTTGGACTTTTAGCTATCTGCGTGAGTTCGAGTACCAGATTGGAAATCTAAATGCATATTATGGGTCCTGGTACCATTTAGTACTACTCATAAAAATTTCATAGAATTCCAGTAACGTTTTAGAAATTATGCAGTTCCGAATCGTATCCGGGTTTCGGTCGTTACTAGTTTGTTTGGTGGAATAGTGTTGGGATATTTTGGTGGTTATGGTAACCTTGGGTAACCTCACCCCCCTCTTGCTTAATGGGTAAGAAACCTTTGGTTATTTTTTATGTGAGTGGGTGAGATTAACTTAGGTTCACCACCCCCTTTTTCCCTTCTCATCACCCCCCCCCCCCATTTGAGAAAAATTGATTTCTCTCTCTCTCTCTTTCACCCCCTCTCATGCCTCCCTCTCCCTCTTGTTTGTGTGTGTGTGTGTGTGTGTGTGTGTTTTGAAGGAAAAGAAGGAGAAGAAGAAGCAAAAGAAGAGGAGAAGTGAAAGAGAACTGACCCACAAAGGTGTGTAAATGTGTTGTTTGTAGTGATTGTTTATTCCCTTCTCTTAGGCTCCCTCTCATGCTCCCTTTTTGCCCCTGATTTTTAGCCAAGTAAGGCTGAGGAGGTGGTGGTGTTGGTGGTGGCGGTTGCGGTGGTTTTGGTGCGCCAAGAGCACCCGAATACCTCCCCTTTTCTTTCCCCTCCTTTGGTAAGCTCTCCTCCTCCCTTATCTTTTGTTTTAATTGTTGTTAGGGCTATTAGGGTGATCATGCATGCCATGCATGTGGGTTAGGGTGTGTGTGAGGGCTGTGGAGGGGATGGGAGAGGTCTGGGCGCGCGTACAAAGTCATCCACGCGCGTGTGCGCGCAGACGCGCGCGCAGAGGGGTGCTGGCGGGCACAGGGGCGCGAGGAGCTGGCGCAGTGCGCGCAGGCGCGCGCGAGCATTGTGCGCACGCGGCAGCGGGTCTGGACGCGCGGTTGGGCGCGTGGCAGTGCGCCAGAGGGTGCAGGGGCGCATGCGCGCATGCTTATGCGTGTGTACGCGTGCGGGGGGACATGCGTGTGGCTGCCTGAGGGTTTGGGTAGGTGTCGGGGCACTCGGACTTGCATGCGTACTCGCATGCGTGCGAGCCCGTATGCTTGCTTGTCCGAGTCTTTGGCATTTCTAGTAAATTATTAACCATATTTGCATGTATATGTTATTATTGAGCTTGGTAAGTTGCATCCATGTCATGTTAGACTAAACATGTTAGGGTTATATATCCTAGTATCATGTGTAGGGGCCAATGCTTGTTCATGCATCATGTCCCATGTTAGGATAACATTTGATTCCTACATGCACCCCAACCTTGCCTAGGTATACCCTTAGCTATCTATGAAAAGCATAAGTGTAAGCATGCCATAGAAAATATTATGACCTTGTTATTATATTATTTAAATGCTTCCATGATGAATTCCTTGTATATTTATTATCCACGTTATATGCTTAGGTTGAGCCTCAAATCTTGCCTAATGAGTTTAGGCAAGTGTATGACCACTTATGGGGGTCATACTTGGCAATTGTCACTATGAATAATATGTTTTCCCCGCATCTGAGTTATGCGCCCTGGAGGGAATTCTTGAGAATTCTTTACCGTATCGGTGTTTAGTAACCGGTGTCGACGGATTCAAGAGAACCCTATCCGCGAGTTAGATTGTTTTCTCCCCTTCGTTGGATCCAATGTAGGAACTCCCCGGCGTTGGAAAAGCTGTCCTGACAGAGGGCTCCCATCCGTAGGTACTACCGATGCATTCGGGAACGTACTAATCGTGGGAGTATACCAGGTAGAGGCTACCCGGGGAAAGGGCTACCGGTGGACCAAGGGTGTAGAGCAGTCTAATCTCTCCCAAAAGTCCTATGTCACTTCTAAAGGGTGAGGGTGAGAGTGTGGTGGGTCGGCGTTGTTACGACCAACCAATTTGTGCAGTTACTCCCATCTTAAGGACTTTAATGATTTTAAAGCTTAAATATGAGTTGTGTTGCATGGATATTGTACCATTCACTGAGCGTGTGGCTCACCCCTCGCATACTTTTTCCTCTAGTTGTCGCTGAGTCGGATCTGAAGGAGGAGCTCCCTGAGGCGTCCACTAGTAGCGAAGCAGCATTCGCGTTTTGGGTCTTGCGAGTGAGAGGCCATCAGCATCCCCCTTTTTATTTGTATGTATTGTTACTCGTGCTTGGGCACAGTACTTGTATGTTGATGTCTTTGTTTTATATTGGCTCTCACAGGACAGTTGATTATGTATTCTGGTCTGTAATATGTCTTTGAATTACAGACTCAGTCGTTTAAGCTTCCACTATATGTATATATATTATGTCAGCTACATTGTTAATTGTGTTATTACCTTCGATGTTGTTTAGAGTCTTTTATTGATCTCGTGTATGGACTGCTGATATTATATATATTTGCCACGTATCGGGGACGGCCACCCTGGGGCGTGACAATACCCCGGGTTCATCCGGATATGTGCCGCCTCGACAAGCCAATCAAAACTTCATTCCTCGATCAGTACCCGCCCCTGTGCCGATACGACAAAACCTAGTAGTCCGAAGTCCTCCAGTCCAGAGCCCCATAATTCAAAGCCAAGGCCAAACTAGGACTCCCCCTGCTTATTCTGCTCCCCCAAGAGCGCAAAACCTAACCCCTAGGCAGCCTACCCAAAGCTCCTACAATGAAGTCTCCCCTCCAACATCCTATGGCCCAAGACGGATGGGAAAGAGAGACTCTTATCCACCCCTCCCAGAAACCTTAACAAGGATTTTTAGGGTGATGATGGACACCAATAGTATCTCCCTCCCTGCTGCTAGGCCCTCACTCCCCGGGGCCAGCACCGCACGTTACTGTTAGTACCATCAACAGCATGGTCACACCGTAGAACAATGCATTGTCTTTCGGGACTTTGTTTATGATTTAAATGATGACAGGCGCCTTGATTGGGCCATGATCAAAGGCCATCTGAGCCAGGGATCCCAAGCAAACAAGCCACTTGGCATATTCACTGACCCTATGCCAGATCACGATCAAGCCTCCACTTCCGGAGCCCGCACTGTCAATATGGTCAGGAGGGGGAGACGTCCGTCACCAGAGCTGAGCAGCTCAGAGAGCACTACCGACGGCAGTTCATCCGAAGAGTCCGAGGAGGAAAGACAGGACGAGCCTTTCCAGCTGAACCTCGACGACCACGACCTCGCCGTACTATATGGCGAGGAAGAACAAGTAGTCCCCGCCCTGCCTGAAGTCATCAACATAGAGTCCGATGAAAGCGGACTGGACAATCTGGGAGAAGAGGAAGAGGAGGAACCATTCGAAGAGGTTCCCGAAGGAGCGAACGAAGGACCCAAGGAAGGGGAATGTACTTCGGATGATCTGCATCCGGACGACAATGGGTCCTCCAAAAGCACTGATACAGTAGACAGCCCCTGCCGTCCAATGACCATCTCCTTCATTGACAAAGACCTTCCTGATCAAAGGCTGCGAGTATATCCCCTCCATGTTCGCGGGCGACTCCAGGCCATCCCGCTAAACAACATCTTCATTGACCCAGGATCAGGGATGAATATTATGACTTGTTCCACCTACCAAGAAATGCCCAAGCAAGGCTGCCCCTTTGTTAAGCTGGTACGCTCCACTATCCAGGCTTTCAACCATTCCGAAAAGACCATCTACGGTCCCAGGATATTCAAACTAGCTGTTGGTCCCCTGATTTGCGAGATGGAGTGCTTAAAGAACTTTGTTTAGTCGAAGAACTTTTTCATAGCCGACATTGACACGAGTTACCCTCTAATGCTAGGGTGTCCGTGGCTAGATAGTATTCAAGCCATTTGCTCTCCCTGACATCAATGCCTTCGGTTGCCCTTTAGAGGTCATATACTGGCCATCTGGGGAGAAGCACGCCTTTGATATGAGAACGAAGACAACTGGGTACTACATAATATGTTCACATTTTCCATGTATCCAGGAGCTGAATCCGAAGGTAACAGTATGCCCGGATCACCCCACAACGGCTTATGTCCAGTCGAAGGACCAGTTGGGACCATGAATTCAGCTAACAACATCATGGGTCCCAACCAAATTGCTTTCCTACCTGACGAGGTCGCACCAGCTGGAGTACGCTCAGCACCCCTTATGATCACTGCAAGCCTCGGAGGGAGGGAATTTCGACACATCTTGGTGGACACCGTGGTAGAAACCTATGTCTCCTCACCTACTCAGCCTACAGCAAGATAAAAAAAACCGAACCTACAAGTTGCAGCTGACAGACGAGTTCATCTTCGCTTTCGACAACACACGGAGAGGCGTCTGTGGATTAGTGACACTTACTCTAAAGATTGGTCCAGTCTCCACCATAGTCAATTGCATGGTTATGGACATTAGGCCACTACATCCCCTAGCTTGACGGTATCGAAGCTGTTTCGTCTACCTGGCACCAGTGCCTTCGCTTCCCATACCATGGGGAAGTGATGTTGTGTCTGGGGAGACTGTCTTCAGAGAATCACGCTTTGGTGGTGCAAGAGTCTGAAATTGGAGCATCTGTGCCATGCGCATCTTGCTAGAGGTGCTCGCATGCTGGAAACCAGACTCCACCGATGAGGGCCTACTACAACAAGGGAGACCTTAGAAAAGGCTGAGAGAGGGAGAATATGGAAACAGGGAACCGCCACCGGATATAAGTCGGCCTTCAAAGGCTAGCCGACTCGAAGAAGTGGTTCAGATCCACAAGCCTGGGACTGATCCACCCAAGTGAGCCTTTGTACCTTTAAATTCTTGTAAACTTTTACATGCTTTTCCAAAAAAAAAAAACAGAAAAAAACATGCTAATCAGCTTTCATTCCTCACTCCTATACATATTTTTTTCCATCTTTCCAAACAAAAAAAAAACAAAACAAAAAAGGGATTTGTTTATCAGCTTTCACTTTAAAAATTTCCTGTACATATTTGTTTCCAGCTTTCCTAAAAACAAAAAACAAAACAAAAAGAAGATTTGTTTACCAGCTTATGCTTTTCAAAATCCTATACATATCTGTTTACATGCTTTTGAACCAAAAAAAGAAAACAGAAACAAAAAAAAGAGGGGGGAAACCACACACAAAGCAAAAGATTTGTTTATTTTAAACCCCTTGCAAGCTTTCAAAAGATTAAGAGCCGTAGACCACGCCCAGGCCTACCAGAGGAGGGTGGCAAGGGCATTTGAAAAGAAAGTAATACAGAGAAAAATTAAAATTGGGGAGTTAGTACTCAAGCAAATCATGCCGTCAAGACAGCCCCACCCCAGAGGCAAGCTGCAACCCACATGGGAGGGACCCTATGTGATCACCCACGCTTACTCTGGGAATGCCTACCTCTTGGTAGATGCCGAAGGAGTTGAGGTCCCAGGTTCCTGGAATGCACTTTATCTAAAGAAATTCCATCCATAGAATTATCAATACTTGAGAAATATTATTCTTCCTTCCTGCAATTTTCAGTGTTTAGCACTTGATGATAGAATCATAAGACTCTCAAAGATAAACTTGTATTTTACTTGAACTCACATCCGCCATTCATGCCACTTTCATCACACCATTATGACTTAAGAATCGGTTTACCTAATAGAAGAAAAATCGCCTACCCTGTAGACTGTGACAATTTTAAAAACCCCAAAGCATCTCTCCTTTGTTTTTCTCCATTACTCGTATCAACCCAAGGTCAAAATGAGGAATTTCCTAGACCTAGCATATGTCCCAAAACTGGCTCTAGCACCATACAAACACTTCTAGAGGGGAAGCATAAAAGAACAGGGGTAAAAAACAGAAAAGCCCCCCCCCCTCAAAACAAAAAAAAAATTAGGCAATGAGAGGCCAACAAAAGAAAAACAACGCTCAAACAATGGGTTAAACTCTCTATTTAGCAGGCACAAACGCCTTTACGCACAGTATATGCCAAACAAAAAGCTATACTAGTACACATCTAAGCAATTGGATTGTACTCTCCACTTGAAACACGGTAAACGCTCGGTGGGCTGTACTCTCCACCCAAATAAAGAAGTGGTAAAAAGAAGAAAGCCAGAGGGACCTAGAAAGTAGGACATATGCTAGACTGGGACAATTCTAAATATTGCATTGAGGGAGATATTACTCCCCATTCACCCCCCACCCTTTTATTTTTTGCTGTGGAGTTATGGAATAAGACTATGTCTGCTTGGAAAGGTGATATTTTGACCAAAGGTAGACCTTTTTCCATGTTTACAACAGCACACACTCACATGAGTTTATTTAAAAACTTGCCTGTCCAAAGGAAGCTTAATTGACTTGATTCCTGGTGCATTCATGGATTTTTCAGCATGTTTAGAATAATATGATCAAGCATTTGAGAACCACGAACTTGAGAAATCGACACCTAGAGTTAATACCTTTCAAATACAATCCTGGTTCGGGCATGAGTGACCACAAGGGCCCCTTTTCAGGGACTTAATGGCATCTTTTACTTAAGAAAATTGAAAACATTGCCCTCTTACATAAATGAACAAATTGAAGAATTAAAATGCTCCCTTATGTTACCCACACTTATGCATAAGATTGTATTTTCCTTTTCCAGACACTTAGGCATTCAATTTCCTTGAAATATCACAATTGACTCCCCATACTAAAGGAAAATTACCCCTATTGCCCTCATTTCATACCCTTCTTCACACACTTGAGAAGAAATTGCCCCACCCTCACACACATTTGAAAGTCTTTTTCATTCTCACATATTCTCACACTTAGAGTCACTTAGGTTCCCTCCTTTGTATGCCGGACATAGCTTCTCGCACCTTTTTCCTTGCTTATTTTTCTTAAAATTTACCTTAGATGGGTTGTAGCCCTTGACAATTCGAGTAGGTGGGGCTCGAAAGTCAGTGCAGGGGCGCAATCCGGACAAATTTAACACTTGGTTTATAGAAAGAATGTTTTTATAGGTTTTTTTTGAAGGTTGATCAAACACTCACAAACACTTTCAGCAACAGCAGACAGATAGCAGAACCAAGAAATTGCCCCAGGCAGAGGGCGGCTATTGAAAACAAGTCGTCGGATGTCAGACGGCTACTCCCAACATGGCGGCCCAACTCCTTTCCAGGTTAAAACCACCAGTCAAGGGGAGGCTAAACAAACTAGCCGCCTATGTCACGCCCCAGGGCGGCCGTCCCCGAGACGTGGCAATAATGAAATATCAGCTATCAAGTACAAGAGATCAATAATGACTCCAATAAACAATACACAAGCTGGCAAAGCAATGATAACTGATAACTCAACTGAAAAACGGAAGTATAAGATATCCAAAGCAATGATAACTGATAACTCAACTGAAAAACGGAAGTATAAGATATCAACAATGTCTGTAAACCAAGAACATTATTACAGACTCGAATATACAATCATTGTCTTGTGAGAGCCAAGTCTAGTGCAAATAAAATACAACCTGTGCCACATGCATGATTTACAATACATAAAATGACTCTAGGACTGCTGACAGCCTCGCACTCGCCACCCGTCAGAAGAACGCTCCACGCCCATAAGACCACGCCACAGGGAAGCTCCAGCTCCACGCCCAACACTGCCCCTGAAAAGAAACAGTATGCGAGGGGTGAGCTACAAGCTTAGTGAGTGGCTGGAAACCAATCACCATACAACAGTTCAATACTAAAACAATTTCCTTTCAAGGAAAAACATGGGTAGAAACCCAATGGATAACAAGGTCACGCGGCGGTGCGACCAACCTCACCCTCACCCTCACTCCCGGAGGAAGACTCTTGGGACTTTTGGGGAGAGACCATACCGTTGGTCGAAGAGACGCGGAATTACTGGTCCACACAACACTACTGAATCACCAACCTCACCCTCACCCTCACTCCCGGAGGGAGACTCTTGGGACTCTTGGGGAGAGACCATACCGTTGGTCGAAGAGACGGGGAATTACTGGTCTACACAACACTACTTGATCATCTACATCAAGATAATTGCTCAACGATGTCTTTAAACATCGATACGCAACCGGACCCAACAACTATGGGAACGGACGAACAACGAATGGGTCACGTGGTGACGTGTCTTCACCTCATCCTCACCCTCACCCTTTAGAGGTGACATAGGACTTTTGGAGAGATTAGACTCCTCTACACCCTTGGTCCACCGGTAGCCCTTTCCCCGGGTAGTCTCTACCTGGTATACTCCCACGATCAGTACGCTCCCGAACGCATCGGTAGTACCTACGGATGGGAGCCCTCTGTCAGGAAAGCTTTTCCAACGCCGGGGAGTTCCTACACAGATCCAACGAAGGGGAGAACGATTCCACGCTCGCAATATCATTCGTTAGCCCTCTCCCGGGTAGCCTCTACCTGGTATACCCCCATGATCAGTACATCTTGCCACATGCATCGATAGTACCTACAGGTGGGGGCCCTCTGTCAAGACAGCTATAACTCAGGCCGCTTCAACACGGACGACATTGGGAGGAAACACTCCATGTTCACAAAGCGAACCCAATGAAAAAACAACTACTCTCGATAATCACATATCGATGATATCGAATACTATTGTACTCCCACACGGTTGCGTCGCTCGAACACAAGGGGGGTTGCCTCTGCTCACACGCAGAAATAATCTCAAGGCACATAACCCAACAAGCGATTCATATACACGCCTAGCACGGGTAGGCCTAGCTTAATGCCACAACTACCAGCTTAACAAAACCGATAAGATAATGAATTCTCCTGAATTCCAAACGAGTGCATCGCTCGGATGCACGGGGCGATTACATCACTAGCGCTCTAACTAATAAGGTACAACCCGACAACGGGTCATACCCATGCCTATTTCAGATAGGCCCAATCAATTTTAACAAGCGCATATATATATCCAGGAGAATTATATCTAGTTATGTACATGAACTACATGCACGATAACCTATCAAATAATTATAGGGATACTCCCTAACATGGATTTACATCATAATAAATCATACAACATGCATACATGGTCATGAATCACATAAGCACACAAGGCCTAACTTAAGCATGTGTTGGATATCACCAACTTAAAAGGTAAGGGTCAAGCGCAAATCTCGCGCACTAACAGGTGCATGCCAATATTCCAAACGAACCTGAGTCGAGTAGGAAATTGCATCTACTTACTAAGTTCGTGCAGAGGGAGAGGGCGAGAGAGATCATCATCTCATGAAGCTGGTCATAGCTTTGCCCCATTAGCATGGGCGCAACAACTACACAACAACCTCGAGTCTTATCGCAAGGGAATATTAGGCAGGTGCCCGTTATTAACCCAGACTTAATCATGCTGGATATTCCAATTAATATGGTGGGAGTAGTATTACAATACTACCTAAGGCATGCCATATTCTATACATCTATACACATTACAGAATACATGCCCATACTAGAGGGGGCGGATTGGATCAAACCACTCACCGCAACCCGGGACCTCGCGCATCCCATCCGACGAGATCTGCAAGGTAAGGGCATCAAATTTGGTGAGTAACATCACATTATAACACTTAGAAATTACTAGAAATACCAAAGACTTAGACATGCACGCATACAGGCTCACACGCATGCAAGCACGCGCGCACGCATGCATGCCCGAGTGCCGCAGCACCTACCCGAGCCCCTGGGCAGCCCCACGCGTGCCTCTGCACGCGCACGCACGTGCGCGCGCGCACTGGCGCCCTGCTACACCCCTAGCCGCACGCCCAGACGCGCTGCCCCGCACTCGCGCACGCTCGCGCACGACCCGTGCGCTCTGCCAGCGTCCGCGCGAACCTGCGCGCTTGCTCCGCGCGCGCCCTCGCGTACGCACACGCGCCCGCCTACGTGCCCGTCTGTGCCCTTTTGTGCACGCGTTTGTGCGCACGCGCGCGGACAGACCCCCGCGCGCGCTTAGTACTCTCCAACCCTCCCCCCTTGCCCCTACATGCACCCAACTCAAAACACCTCACATGCATGCCCTCCCAAACACCCTAACATGCATAAAAACCAATAAAGAAGAGGGAAACTCACCAAAAGAGAGGGGGAGGGAAGGGGGAGATGTAGGGGCTCGCAAGCGCACCCTTGACCACCTCGACCGCCACCACCACTACCACCACCTCCATCTTTGCTTCTCTTCTTCATGGCTGAACCAAAGGGAGAGGGGAAAAATCAGGGATCCACTATGGGGGGAGGAGAGGGAAGAGAAACAATCAACAACACTAGCACACACACTCTGTCACGCCCCAGGGCGGCCATCCCCAATACGTGGCAAATATATATAATATCAGCAGTCCATACAGGAGATCAATAAAAGACTCTAAACAACATCGAAAATGACAACACAATCAATAATGTAGCTGACATAATATATATACATATAGCGGAAGCTTAAACGACTAAGTCTGTAATTCAAAGACATATTACAGACCAGAATACATATTCAACTGTCCTGTGAGAGCCAATATAAACAAAGACATCCATATACAAGTGTTGTGCCCAAGCACGGATAACAATACATACAAGCAAAGAAGGGATGCTGATGGCCTCTCACTCGCAGAACCCAAAACGTGAACGCTGCTCCGCTACTGATGTGATGCCTCGAGGAGCTCCTCCTTCAGATCCGACTCAGTAACAACTGGAGGAAAAGAATATGCGAGGGGTGAGCCACACGCTCAGTGAATGGCACAATCTATGCAACACAACTCATATTAACCTTATAATAATTAAAGTCCCTAAACGGGAGTAACTGTACAAGCTAGTGGGTCGTAACATCGCCGACCCACCCCACCCTCACCCTCACCCTTTAGGGGTGACATGGGCCTTTTGGGACAGACTAGACTGCTCTCCACCCTTGTCCACCAGTAGCCTCTCCCTCGCGTAGCCTCTACCTGGTATACTCCCATGATCAGTACCCTCCGAACGCATCGGTGGTACCTACAGATGGGAGCCCTCTGTCAGGACAGCTTTCCCAACGCCGGGGAGTCCCTACTCGGATCCAATGAAGGGGATAAAATAGCCTACTCACACGGATACGATCCTCTTGGATCCGTCAACAACGATTTCTAACACTACTAATGTCATGAATTCTCAAGAATTCCTCCAGGGCGCATAACTAAGATGCGGGGAAACATATATTATAACAACAAGGTTATAATATTCTCTAAGGCATGCTTATACCAATATAATCTCATTTTGATTTAATTAAATTAAACTAAATGGGAAACATGCATAGATCAAGGCTTTTCAAGCATGGGACATGGTGTCTAGGCATGTATGGGCCTCTATACATGATACATGGATGTATATCCCTAGCATACAATGTCTAATATGGCATGGTTACATCATAGTAAAACATGCATTAACATAGTTTTTCATTGACACAAGTTAATATGCAATTATGGTGCCCCAGGGGAGGGCAATGCACGCCTACGTGCATCGAACGCCTCCCTACTGGGTTGGATTGACCCACTCACCGCAACCCGGATCGTTGCGTGACCGTTCGCCAAGATCTGCAAGACATGGGCATTCAATATGGTGAGTAAACTACACAAATATACATGAAATTTACTAGAAATACCAAATACTCGGACAAGCATGCATACGGACTCGCACGCATGCGAGCACGCACGTATGCACGCGAGTCCAAGTGCCCTAACACCTACCCGAACCCTCGGGCAGCCACACGCATGCCCCCCCGCACGCGCACGCACGCATAAGCACGCACGCACGCGCCCCAGTACCTTTGGCGCACTGCCGTGCACCTGCCCGCGCGCCCAGACGCGCTGCCACGCACGCGCACCGCGCGTCCAGCCCGCGCGCCCTCGCGCGCACTCCGCGCCCATGAAGAACCCCCAGCGTACGCCCGCGCACCTGCGTGTACGCGCGCACGCCCGCCAGCGTGCCCGTCTGCACGCGCGCCTGCGCGCGCACTCGCTCAGACAGCCCCCAGCGCGCGCCCACTCTTCCCTAACCCCTTTTTAACCCTCCCCAACCCCTCACACACATTCTAACACATCTACCCAACATGCATGACCTCCCCAACCATCCCTAAGCCATAAAAACCAAGAAAAGAAGGGGAAAAGGACTTACCAAAAGAGGGAAAGGGAAAGGGGGAGATGCGGGGCTCTCGACGCGCCCACGGCCACCTCAACCACCACCACCACCACCACCTCTTCAGCCTCTCCTCAGCCCTTCTTGGCTGCAAATCAGGGGGGGGGAAGATCATGAAAAGGAGCTTGAGAGAGGAGGATCTGTCACGCCCCAGGGTGGCCGTCCCCGGGACGCGGCAAGTGTATATATAATATCAGAATCTACACAGGAGGTCAATAATATATCATACACAAACAACTAGAATGACACACATGCAACAAAGGGGCTGACATGATATATACACCAAATGCGGAAGCAAAAGACTGAATCTGTAAATAAACATTCTACAGACTCGATACTCAATCATCTGTCCTGTGAGAGCCAATATACACAAATACAACTGAACATATACAAACACGTGCCAAGCACGGAAATCAAATACATACAGTCAAGAAGGGATGCTGATAACCTCTGGCACTCGCGGAACGTGGCGCTGCTCCGCTACTGAAGAAATCCCTCGGAAAGCTCCAACTGCTGCTCCGGCTCTAGCTCAGGCTCAGTGACCACTGGGGAAAAACATATGCGAGGGGTGAGCCACACGCTCAGTGAACAGCACAACCCATGCATCACAGATAATATTTACCACAATTCCATTATTTATCCAGCCTCTAAGACATAACAACATAATCCAGTGGTTCGTACTTCGCCGAACCACCACACCCTCACCCTCACCCATCAATGGGTGACATAGGCTATTGGGACTGATAATCATCCATTCACAAATCCAGTAGGTCGCTCATCGCCAACCCACTACACCCTCACCCTCACCCTACCACGGGTGACATAGGATTTTGGGACTGACTAGGCTGTTGGTCACCCTTGGTCCACCGATAGTCTCTCCTCCACTCCGTAGGCCACTTGGTCTCCACCCACAACTTCAGCACAGTCCGTCACAAAAATCGGGAGGCGCCTACTGATGTGGGTCCTCCGAAGGATGGCCTTTCTAACGCTGGGGCAGTCTCTACCGGATCCAACGAAGAGAACAGAACAGCCTATCCATACGCATATGATCCACTTGGATCCGCCAACAACACATCTCTACAACTCAAATGTCATGAACTCTTCAGAGTTCCTCCAGGGCGCATAACCACGATGCGGGGAAATAAGTACAATAAAAGCAAGGTTGTAATATCATTGGGGGAAAGAACTCGGGAGGGCGGCGTGAGTTCCCGTTATAGGATACCCCGACAACCAAACAAGGAACACGGAGTACCCTAACCCGGGTCTCACCGCTGTCCTCGCAAGGCCCCTCCCCTATAATATTCACTAACATGCTAATAAACATACCAATCGTACAACATTATTTATAATATTATTGGGACTAGAAACCTTGGGAGGGTAGCATGAGGTCCCGATACAGGACATCCCGACAACCAAACAAGGAACACGGAGTACCCTAACACGGGTCTCAATGTTGACCTCGCAAGGCTCCTCCCTATAATATTATCTAAGGCATGCGATTTAACATACACTAGCATTTAATTTAATAAATAAACTAGTAGGACGCATGCATAGGCCGAGGTTTCCTAACATGAAAACAGGGGGACATGGTGCATGGCTCTCACACCTATCCTATGGGTGCAAGTCCCTAACATAAAAGCCTAGGGTAGCATGCATTCTGTATTTAAAATCATGCTCACATGCAATACATATTACTACAGGTTAATATAATCCACGGTGCCCCAGGAGAGGTCGGTATACGCCCAAGTGCATATAACGCCTCTCTTCTGGGTTGGATTGTCCCACTCACCGGTATCTGGGTCGTCGCGCGATCGTCCGTCCAGATCTGCAAGACAAACATTCAATATGGTGAGAACAATACATAAATACTCTAAAAATACCCAAACATACAAAACCCACAACTAAACACCTAACACTCAGGCAAACGTGCATACGACCTGCACGCACGCTAGCCCGAGCACTCCGGCTACCACCGCACCACCGGCAACCACCCGCACGGCCACCCGACCCCTCGGGTGCGCCGCCGCGCCTCAGCCCGCGCGCCCAGGCGCCGCCGGGCCCCTGCCCGCCGCCCTGGACCCGCGGCCGAGCCACCCGGTGCACCGCGCCCACTGCGACCCGCCGCAGCAGCCCGCGCGCACCCCCGCGCTCCCCGCGCACACCACGCGAGCACGCAGCACGCCCCGCGCGCACCCCGCGCGCACCGCCAGCTCCGCCCCGCGCGCACCCCCGCGCTCCCCGCGCACACCACGCGAGCACGCCGCACGCCCCGCGCGCACCCCGCGCGCACCGCCAGCTCCGCCCCGCCCGCACTCCGCGCGCACCACCAGTTCCCACACCGCGCGCACGCCTGCCTCTTCCCAGCGCCCCGCGGGCACGCCCCACAGCGGTGCCCAGCGCCCTGCGCCCCAGCGCCCAGCACCCTCGACCAGCACCCGGTACCCGCGACCCAGCGCCCAGCACCCGGGACCCTCACCCAGCGCCCACGTGCACGCCCGACAACACGCGCCTAGCGCGCCTGGCAGCACGCGCCCAGCGCGCCTGCCAGCCTGCCCGCGTTGCCTGCCTGCGCGCGTCGCCGAGTGGCCCGAGCACCGCTCGCCTGCACGCCCGGGGCACTACCCGCCTGATGCCCGAGCGCCCCTGCCCTGCTCGCCTGCGCGCCCAGCCTGCTCACCCGGCCTGCCACCGCGCACAGCCTAGCCAGCCTACCCGCACGCATCTCCCTGCACCCCCCGAGCGCACGCCCGCGCGCGCACCCGCGCGCACGCGCTCGCGCGCCCGGCAACCTAGTGCACTTGCTCCCAGCCTACCCGAGCTAGCCCTGCCAGCCTGCCCGGCGCGCACGCCCAGCCCTGCTGGCCTCCAGCGCCAGCCGAACGCCCGCACGCCCAGCCCTGCTGGCCCCCAGCACCGCCCAAGCGCACGCACGCGCGCACGCCAGCGCGTACACGCGCGCGCGCCCGCGCCAACCCCTGCGCCTGCGCTGCTGCCCTGCCCGAGACAGCAGCCCGCCAGCCCGAGCTGCAAGCCTGCCAGCCCGAGCTCCTCTACCAACCACCTCCGACCACCACCACAGCCTCCGACCGCCTCCCACAGCCCTCCGACGGCCACCCACCGCCGCCAACCTCCCCCCAACCCCATTTCCACCCTCCTAGCATACATCTAAGCAAGAAAGAGAGGGAAAAGAGGCTTACCAAGGGGAGGAAGAGATGTCCGGTTGCTCTCCGCGCACCGAAACCTCTCCCAAAGGGCTTCCAACACCCGGATCTACTCCCACCTCCGAAATGGGCCAAAACAGAGGAGAAGAGAGGGCGGACGGAGGGGCAAATCTCGCCGGAATCCGGATTTGAGAGCACCGGGGTGTAGATCGGGACCCGATCTACACTTCCTATGCTTTAGGTTTTTAGGTTTGAGGGGCCTAGGGGGCTCAAAAGTGAGAAAAGGAGAGAGGGGAGAGAGAAAATCCAAGTGGTAGGGATGATGAATAGTGCTACTCGAAAATTAGATCTCATTTATATAGTGTGCGACTTAAAAACCCAGATACGCCCCGGAACAGTGAAATTTCGGGAACGTTACCGGAATTCGATGAAATTTTTCTGAGAGGCTTAAAATGGCACCAGGACACCAAATATGCAGTTAGATTTCCAATCGGAGTCCTCTAACTCAGGACGATAGCTAACAGTCCAAAAATTAGCGGTTCCGATCGAAAACTGAAAAAAAAATGAAAAACTACCAGAACGCTCCAACAGTTACCAGCAGGCTAAAAGTGACACAAATATAACATGATCAACAACACAACACACCCACACAAACCTTCTTGTGCTTCCTTCTTCACCTTCTCCTTCACTTCTCTTTGAGGAGATAATACAAACACTTGGAGGGGGTTGAAAGAGAGGAAGAGAGAGCCAAGAATCCCACGTTGGGAGTGGGAGGGAGAGAGAGAGAGAGAGAGAGAGATATTTTGGCACATAAATATCTAAAAGAGGGATCAAATGACTAAGTCGTCCTTGACTAGAAATTCTGTACATGCTTCACTATAACAGCCATAACTTCCTCAATATAGCTCCGAATTGCACAATTCAAAGTCCGTTGGAAAGCCAAGAAGATTATCTACAACTTTTATGTTTATGCCACGATCAAATAATCCCTCTAGCTATTCCGAAATTAGAGCTAAACATTGAACAGGGCTGCTGCCAGAATTTTTCATCCCCGGGGTATACTTGGAAAAATACCCATAACTTTTACTACATGAATCCAGTTAATCTAATTCCACTTTTGTATGAAAGCTAACTCGAAACTGAGCATCTCATAATAAACTCATATTTAAACTTCTTCATCTTGGATTTTAACAAAATCAAATCCAAATACCAAATTGGAAATACATAACTTCGAGGAGAAAAATTATGTAGCCAAATTTTCAATCAGAGCGCTCCAAATGACACAGGCATAACATTCTTCCCCCCTTAGGAAATTTAGTCCTCGAAATTTAAGGAAACCCAAAGGGAAGACCGAAAGTATCATGCATAGACCTTTTGCTCCCAAGTGGTCTTTGCACCAGACTGGCGATACTAACACACTATAATCAAAGGAACGGTCTTAGCGTGGAGCCTTTTCTCATGCTGGTCTCTGACCTCGATCCACTGCTCCACAAACGACAAATCCATCTCAAGAATGAGACGGTCGAACAGAGTGACATGAGCAGGATCTTGGACATAACGCCTCGGCCATGAGACAAGGACGACGTCGTGGGCATGAGCCAGCTGTGGGGGAAAGGCTACATGATAAGCCACCTCCCCAATCCACTCAATGACGAGAAACAATCCCATTAAAGAGCCAACTCAGCTTGCCCCGAACATCGAAACAGAGGGTGCCCTTAAACCAGGACACCTTCTCAAAAATATGATCGCCAAACCCAAAGGTAAGCTCCTGGTGACGATGACCTGCGTAGCCCTTCTGTCGGTTCTGGGAGGTGCAGATGCACACACGAACCAACCTGGCCACCGCAAGGTCAAATAACTGACTTATGGCCCCTCCAACTGGCACTCCTAAACCGTCCCAACACAAGGGAGGTATAAACTGCGCCTATAGAGTGCCTTTCACAGATCCACATGGATGCTCGAATGGCAGTCGTCTTGCAGGCATACCCCAACAAATGGGTGGTGCCTCACTCAACTACCCTCATCATCGAGCACGTAGGCACTTAGCATGTCCTCCAAGTTCTGAATTGTCCTCTTTGCCCGGCTGCCCATCGGCGATGAAACGCTATACTTGAATGGAGGCTCGCACCAAAGCCCGCCAAGGCTGCGCCACAATCTCAAAGTAACCCTCGCGTCTCAACCAAAAATAGCGCCGACTAGAGTGCCATGAAGACGAACAATCGCGAAGGTGGAAACCCACGTCAAGGCATCCAGAGACTCAATCAGTCGGATTAGGGAGGGAAGCGCAGACTTAGTCAGTCGATCAATGATCACCTAGAAGGCGTCGTGACCCGAACGTGACATTAGCGAGTCCGCAACAATCCCTGATAACCCACTCCCACATCCACTGAGGAATCTCGATGGACTGACGCTTTTCACTCAATGATGATTCTCGAACTTTGCCTGAGGGCATGCCAACCTGGGGAAACAAGGTCACCCACATCACCTTTTCATCGCACTACTAGCTGTCAAGCCCCAGGGCGGCCGTCCCCGGGACGCGGCAAGGGTATACATGATATCAGCAGTCAATACAGGAGATCAATAATATACCATGAACAACAGCTAAAAAGACAACACAGACAATAAAGAGGCTGACATGATGTATACACAGCAAAGCGGAAGCAAAAGACTGAATCTGTAAATCAACAACAGTTTACAGACTCGATACATAATCATATGTCCTGTGAGAGCCAATATATCCACATACTCTCAAATACAATCCAAACTGGGTGCCCAAGCACAGAAATATATACATACAATAAAACGGAAGGATGCTGATGGCCTCAAAAACTCGAGGGACGTGGCCCTACTCCGCTACTGGTGTAGTCGCTCGGGAAGCTCCTCCTTCAAGTCCGCCTCGGTAATCACTGAAGAAAATATTATGCGAGGGGTGAGCCACACGCTCAGTGAATAGCACAACCCATGCATCACAGTTTATATTAACCACATTTAATCAAGTCACTAGCCTCAAAATGGCATAAAAAACACACCCTCACCCCTCAACTGGTGACATAGGCTATTGGGACTGACTAGGCTGTTGGTCACCCTTGGTCCACCGATAGTCTCTCCCCACTCCGTAGGCCGTTTGGCCACTCCCACATTCAGCACAGTCCGTCTACAAAATCAGGAGGTGCCTACTGATGGGAGCCCCTGCACGGGATGACCTTTCTAACGCTGAGGTAGTCTCTACACGGATCCAACGAAGGGAACAGAACAGCCTATCCATCGCATATGATCCACTTGGATCCGCTGACAACACATCTCTACAACTCTAATGTCTTGAATTCTTCAGAATTCCACCAGCGCGCATAACCAAGATGCGGGGAATACATAAGATAATAATGAGGAAAAGAAACCTTGGGAGGGCAACTTGAGGTCCCGATATAGGACATCCCGCCAACCAAACAAGGAACACGGAGTACCCTAGCCCGGGTCTCAATGTTGACCTCGCAAGGCCCCCTTAATATTCCCCAAGGCATGCTAAAAATATCTTAAGTCTGCATTTAATTTAATAAATCAAACTAATAGGACGCATGCATAGGTCGAGGCTTTCCTAGCATGATAACGAGGTGACAGGATGCACGGCTCATACACATATCCTAAGGGTGCAAGTCCCTAACATACAAGTCTAGGATGGCATGCATTCTACACATTAATCATGCTTGCATGGATTACATATAACAGTTAATATCAACTATGCTGCCCCAGGGGAGGACGGTATACACCCAAGTGCATATAACATCTCCCAACTGGGTTGGGTTGTCCCACTCACCGGTAACCGGGTCGTCGCGCGACCGTCCGTCAAGATCTGCAAGACAGGGTAATCAACCCGGTGAGTAAAATACACAAATACTACAAAATACTCAAAAATACACAAATAAATACCCAACACTCGGGCAAACGTACATACGGCCCGTACGCACGCTAGCCCGAGCACCCCGACTCACTCCCGCACCCCCGGCAACCACCCGCACGGCCACCCGCCCCCGGATGCACCGCCGCGCCTCAGCCCGCGCACCCAGGCGCACCGCCGGGCCCCTGCCCGCACGCCTGGACACGCTACCGAGCTCCTCGGGTGCACCGCGCGCTCACTGCGCCCCAGCGCAGCAGCCCGCGCGCACACCGCACGCCCCGCGCGCCCAGCGCCTCACCCCGCGCACACCTCCGCTGCCCTCGCCTGGCTCCGCGCGCACCCCGCGCGCACCACCGGCTCACCCAGCACTCCACCGACTCGCCGCGCGCGCACAGCGCGCCTGCGCCTCTGCGCAACGCTCCGCGCGCACGCCCCCGCACGGTGCCCTGCACACAGCGCCCCATCGCGCACGACCAGCGCCCAGCACACCCGCGCCCAGCGCCCAGCACGCGCGCCCAGCACGCCCTCCAGCTCCACCCGAGCGCACGCCCGCGCGCACGCAAACGCGCACGCACGCGCGCGCCCTGCCAGCTGCTCCGCCTGCTGCGCCTGTGCTGCTGCCTGAGCTGCCATCCTGCCTGGGACAGACAACCACCCTGCCCGAGCCACCCTAGCTCCTCTATCCGGCCACCAATGGCCCCCAACAGCCACCAATCACCCCCCCCCCCCACAGCCACCAACACCCAAATCCACCCTCCTAACAAGCATCTAAGCAAGAAAAGGAAGGAAAGAGAGCTTACCCAAAGGAAGGAGAGGGAACCGGAAGCTCTTCGTGCACCGAAATGCCTCCCCAAAGCCTTCCACCACCAAGATCTCCTCCTAGCCAAGGAAGGGCCAAAATCTGAGGAGAAGAGAGGGGGTAAGAGGGGGCTAAACACCTCGAAATTCAAATCCGAAACTACCGGTAGATAGATCGGGACCGGATCTAACCTTTCTATGCTTTTACTTTTAAGGTTCAAGCACCCTAGGTGGCTCAAATCTAAGAAAAAGAGAGAGGGGGAGAGAGAAATCTATTTTGAGAAGATGATGAATAGTGCAAGGCAACATTTGCTACCGACTTAAATAAGTCAACACCCCTTAATTAGGGTTAACTAGGGTTAAGGCTTGATTAATTAGGTTTAAGTGGGTTTTAAGTGGGATTTGACTTGGGTCAACCCAACCACACAAAAAGACAAAAAGGGTTGACCAAGTCATGGGCCCACTTTGACCGAGTCAACTCTCCCAATGACTTCTTGCTCGGTCAAAACCCGGATACGCCCCGGAACTGCGAAATTCTGAAACGTACCGGAATTCGATGAAATTTTCGTGAGTGGCTTAGAATGGCACCAGGACACATAATATGCAGTTAGATTTTCAATCGGAGTCCTCAAACACAGGACGATAGCTAACAGTCCAAAATTTTGCGGTTCCGATCGAAAAACGAAAAAACTCAAAAACTGCCAAAATGCTCCAATGGTTACCAGCAGGCCAAAAAGTGACACATATATAACACTAGCAATCTCAATGAAGACTACCCCAAAGTAGTCCACAGAAGCCCAATAAAATTTTTGAGATCCACGAAGGCATCCAGCGCATTCGTCAACCCCGACGACAGTACTTAAAACTCGTAGTGCCTGAACGGTCACGAAAGGCCATCTACGGGATGTCCAACTCCCGGATCTCTGACTTGTGGTACCCTTGTGCGAAGATTGATCTAACAGAAGACACTCGCTCCCAAAGCTGGTCAAATAGATCATCAATTCACGGCAAGGGTAAGTGATCTTCAACCTCCACGGGGAGATCAAAACAACACCATGAACAATTAAGTCCCGATTCTGCTCCTCGAGCATGGCTGGCGCTCATGATGACACTTACACGCTTGGTAAGCCGCTCAACCGCACTTAATCCACAAGACACGCAATAAGGGGTCGTCGGACCTCGACAATGCCTATGCGACGTCATCTATCTGATAGGGCGGTTGAGTCCCATCACGAACGCTAGCATCGTGTCTCCTTATTTGCGACCAATGTGGGGCAAAACGCGACAGTATCGTGAACTGTGCTTCACATGCCGCCACCGACAGGTCGCCCTACCATAACCATTGGAACTCCAGCATCCTGCACTCCATGGGCAGATTCATCACGGGGAGTCCACGCTCTCGACATCATCCAGTAGCACTCTCCCGGTGTGGCCTCTACCTGGTAGCCTCCCAAGCCCACTATCTCTACCATATGGGCGCACCAACAAGCATAGTATCTGGGAGCACCTCACAAGGCTCTGGCCTCAACCGGGCAGCTACAACGCACAATGATATATCGAAGTGACTCTAGATGCAACTATGGAACCCAGTCCACAAGCAATCGCCCACCAAGCTGCAATAGGATGCACCCAATCCCGATCGTACGCATCACCACTCGCTACAGCACCTTCCAAGTGAGAGGAAAAATCCATCATCAATTTGATGCTTCAAAGGTATTCCTTGACTGGGAGAAGAAACCTTGGGAGGGCACCATGAGGTCCCGATATAGGATATCCCGACAACCAAACAAGGAACACGGAGTACCCTAGCCCGGGTCTCAACGATGACCACGCAAGGCCCCTTAATCCTGAGTAGGAAGGCTGGAAGAAGACATCATCCCTTAATGAGCAATACGCCACATCCTCAACACTTGAAACTGGTGCCGCACGCGAACTCCATGGTTACCAGCAATACCAATGCACGGGAAAGAAGCTCCATTATCGAGACGCAATCTATACCTTAGAAATTGTGACCAATTCATCACTATCATACTACTGGCTGGAATCTCCTACCCAAGCCTTAATCCCACCACAAGGGATCCAACAACTGACCCTATTCAGTCGACCCAGTCGACAACTTAAGGGTGGGTCCAGGGGGTCACGTCCACGTCAACGGATGCGAGGAGGCATGTCAGCAACTTAAGTCTAGTCGTATAGATGATGAGTCGTAGGATTGCCATCCGAGTACTCTTGTTTTAGAAGTTATCAGAGGGCTCCAAATGACACAGGCATAACACACTCACCTAGTCTTGCACTTGCACCTCCTCTTCTTGCTCCATCTTCATCTCCTTGGCATAAAATCAAACACTTGCGGAGTGTTTGAAAGAGAGAAAGAGAGCCATAAGAGAGGGAGGGAAAGTGTTCCACGAAACGGGAGAGAGGGGGAGAGAGAGAGAGGGCAAAAAAGTCATTTTCATGCCCAAATAGTGCCTAGGGGTGACCATAAGGGGGTGAGGTTAGGGTTAGGCTCACCCACTCACATATCAAAAAACCAATGGTTTCTTCATCCCTAAGCAAGGTGGGTGTAAGGTTACCAAAGGTCACCACATCCCCAAAATATCTCACACTATTTGACCAACTAGGAACTCTCAAAACCCGGATACGGTTTGGAATTGCATATTTTTTTAAAACGTTACCGGAATTTGATGAAATTTTTATGGGTAGTACAAAACAGTACCAGGACCCATAATATGCAGTTAGATTTCCAATCAGAGTACTCCAACTCCCATAGGTGGCTAAAAGCCAAAATTTTAGCGACTCCGATCGAAAAAAGAAAAAGGCCCTGAATGACCCAGATGTGACCAAGGCTTAACCGAAATGGCTCCAAATAACACAGGCATAACAACCTGACCTTGGGTGGCTAGTCAGAACTAGCCGCCCCTCATTTGCTTCCCCACCTATTCCTGTCAGTCCAGATTCAATCAATTATTCAACCTTTGAAAGACCTGTCAAAAATATTTTTTTCCAAAACTTGTACATACACATTCCATACACATACACAATCCCAAAACCAATATAAATACAAATCAAACGGCAACAAAAACAAAAAATTATATACCAACCCATGCATTCATACACCAATTTCATCCCCCCACAAGACCAAAGCCGTATGAAACCATTCACCACACATACATATACACACACATTGACCAAACTAAATCCAAGCAACTATTATCATGAACTAGAAATCCATGTCCACATACATAAACCATCTACAAACTAAAGAAAGACCTAGATTGTTCATAAACAAAAAGGAACACCTAAAGGAAAATAGGAGAGTATTGCTCAAACTAAAACAGGTAAAAGGAACATAAAGTCCATCCAAGGCTTCAAATCCAGAAGTCTTGGGCTGTGCATCACCAAAATAATCACCTGAGCCAAAAGAAAAGAAGCAAGCATAAATTATTTGCCATACATTACAATTCTTCTACCAAACCCAAGACACCAAAGCTATACCTTGGAGTATCATCGTCAGCGGGAGGCTTGGTCGAGGGAGGAGCATCCTAGCCTGGCAGGGAAGGATGTAGTGGCTGATGAGAGGATTGGATTTCTGGAGCATCTGGAGCAGCAAGAGTCTCCCTCACCAAAGATGTAACCCTCGCATATATCCCATGACTCTGAGGCATTGATGGTGCGGTGATGCTGACGCTTGAGGATGTGGAGCGGATCACAGGCCTCCTGGTCTTGGGTGAGGTGGCGATAGCGGCTACCAGTCCGAACTACGGGGCGCTCTTCCGGGAGTTGATCGGGGAGTGGGAGTACGTGGAGCGTGAGAGGTCGTTGAACTGGATTCCCCTTGGACAGCTTTCGAGACAGTATGGCCTTGGGTCCTTCACGCAGCATCAGAAGGACGAAGCTGTAGCTAGCATTGAGAGGAGACGGCTGATGATTGAGGCAAGAGAGACAACCGCGTGCCCACAGAGGGCACGGATGGGGTTGAGGGCGTTCTTATTTTATTTCTTCGGCCGGGTCCTCTTCTCGACAGCCTCTGACAAGGTCTCCTCTCACTCTCTGTTGCTGATGAGGGACCTAGAGGCCATGGGACGCTTTGCCTGGGGAGCAGCCATGCTGGCTCATCTCTTCACGGAGATATCAAAGAAGGTGAATAGGGTCGAGGACAAGAATCTCGGTGGCTTTGTAGCGTTTCCACAGGTATAGTTTAGTGAAGATAGAAATGATTTGATTTAAGTTTATTAACTTCACCTGACTTCGGTTTTGCCTTTCTCTCTACAAGTTTTCGGGTATGAGCACTTCGCCATTGCTCGTCCGACCCAGCTGGTCTTCGACTGTGCCCTCCCTTGGGCCATGAGATGGGCGCCTCCGGGGGCTTCTCGCCTGCGTTGCCTTGCTTAGTTCCGGGAGGCTTTCCGTGTTTTGAAGGAAGAAGAGGTATATTGTCTGAATTTTCTAGTTTGTATTTGATTTTCTTTTGACTAAACTCTCTTCTCATGTCTTGGTATCCTTTGTAGATGACTTGGAGGCCCTATGCTGAGGAGGAGGTCCCGGAGGCGTTGTCGAGAGACATCTGGCTGATCTTTTTCAATGAGGTGGTCTTTCACGCAATCAGTCAGGTAGTCCGCTAGCTAGGGTACCATCAGTGGGTGCCGGATCCTCTGCCGAAGCGTCGTCCAATCCCGGTCGCCATAATTCCTCGGGTTACGAACCTCTGAGGAACTATGCAGTGTACGTGCGGGGATGGGTTTAGAGGGGGACCTTGGTTGAGGGTCGTCCCGAGGTGGTTAGCAGCGAGGAGTATATGGCTTGGTTCCGTCAGGAGTATGTCAACATTCTCGGGACTATGGAGGAGGAGATCCCAGACGCTTACGTAAGAAAAGACCTTTTTCTTTTCACTTTTCGCTTCTTCTTTTTTTGTGTTTCTAAACAATGTCTTCTTTTGTAGGTTGAGCTTAATGAGTTAGAAGAAGCTCGAGACCGCCAACCAGCACCTTCAAGCACGGGCTGGGCAAGTAGAAGGGTTACGGGCACAAAGGTGATGCTTGGAGGACCAGGTTCGGATCCTTGAGGCCCAGGTGGATGCTCTGTCGAGAGCAAGAGCTGATGGCACTTCTTCCTCTTTTGCTACTCCTCTGTCCAGTGTCACCGATCGAGAGCTTGAGTTGAAAAACAAGCTAGGCATGGTCCGTAGCGAGCTTCTGGCTACTCGGATGGAGTTTGATCAAGTGAGGGAGAGGGCTGCGAGGGCCGATGAACGAGGATGAGCTTCTGGCTACTCGGATGGAGTTTGATCAGGTGAGGGACCAGTGCGCGCGCGTGCGTGGGGTGTGCGTGGGGTGCTGCGCGGGGGGGGGGGGCAGTGCGCGCGGGGGTGCGCTGGGCTGGACGCCCGAGCGTGCGCGCGCGTGCGGCAGCGCATTTGGGCGCGCGGGCAGGCGCGCGACAGTGCGCCGAGGGTGCTGGGGTGCGTGCGTGCGTGTGCATTCGTGCGTGCGCGTGCGGGGGGCCATGCGTGTGGCTGCCCGAGGGTTCGGGTAGGTGTCGGGGCACTCGGACTTGCGTGCGTACGTGCGTGCTCGCATGCGTGCGAGTCCGTATGCATGCTTGTCCGAGTATTGGGTATTTCTAATGTATTTCTATTTGTAAATTGTGTTGTTTCTCCCCAGTTGGATGCCCTACCTTGCAGATCTTGTCGGATGGGATGCGCGAGGTCCCGGGTTGTAAGGTGAGTGGTTTGATTCCAATCCCCCCCCCCCTCTCTAGGGATGCGCTTGACCCGCGTAGACGCGCATCGCGCATCGATGGGGCCCCCTAACTAATATGTAGATATTTTGCATGCTAGGGATATACATCCATGTATCATGTATAGAGGCCCGTACATGCCTGGACACCATGTCCTGTACTTAAAAGCCTTGATCTATGCATGATCAATATGATGTATCCATGCCACCTTAGACTTTGTATGCTAGGGATACGCACCCTTATATCATGTATAGCGGCCTATGCATGCTTAGACACCAAGCCCCGAGCTATGCATGTTCCCATCTAGTTTAATCTAATTAAATCAGAATGTGAGCATGCCTTAGAGAATATTGTAACCTTGTGGTTATGATATATGTCTCCCCGCATCTTAGGGGATTATGTGAGCATATAGTTGCAAGCATGCCTTAGAGAATATTATAACCTTGTGGTTATAATATATGTCTCCCCGCATCTTAGTTATGCGCCCTGGAGGAATTCTTGAGAATTCATGTCATTAGAAATGTTAGGAAGCGTTGTCGACGGATCCAAGTGGATCGTATCCGTGTGGGTAGGCTGTTTCTCTTCCCTTCGTTGGATCCATGTAGGGACTCCTCAGCGTTAGACAGGCCGTCCTGACAGAGGGCTCCCATCAGTAGGTACCTCCTGATTTGGTTTCGGACTGTGCTGAATTGTGGGAGTAGACCAGGCGAGCTACGGAGTGGAGGAGAGGCTATCGGTGGACCAAGGGTGATTAACAACCTAGTCAGTCCCAAAAGACCATGTCACCAGCTTGAGGGTGAGGGTGAGGGAGTGGTGGGTTGGCGATGTAGCGACCCACTAGCTTGTGTAGTTACTCCAGTTTAGGGACTATGACTACTTCAGGGTTAATGTGAGTGTGTTGATTGTTGTTATGCATGTGTGTGATATCTCGATGAGCGAGTATCGAGAGTGATTGTTTTCCATTGGGTTTCGCTTTGCGAACATGGGATCGTTCTCCCCTTCGTTTGGATCCGATGTAGGGACTCCCCGGCGTTGGCTATACCTGTCAGAGGACTAGGCGGAGGCCACGAGGGTGGGAGAGGCTACCGGTGGACCAAGGGTAAGAGCGGTGAGTTGAGGAGATCGGGTTGTAGATACTACCCGGGAGAGGGTTATTGAATGATGTCGCGAGCGTGGAATCGTTCTCCCTTCGTTGGATCCGAGTAGTGACATCCCCGGCGTTAGACAGGCTGTCCTGATAGAGGGCTCCCATCAGTAGGTACCTCCTGATGTGTTTTGGACTGTGTTGAATCGTGGGAGTATACCAGGTAAGCTACGGAGCGGGGAGAGGCTACCGGTGGACCAGGGGTGTAGAGCAGTCTAAGTCTCTCCCAAAGTCCCAAGTTTCCTCCTTCCAGGAGTGAGGGTGTGGATGAGGCGAAGACGCATCGCCTCGTGACCCATTCGTTGTTCGACCGTTCCCATAGATGTTGGGTCCGGTCTCGTGATGGATGTTGAAGGACATCGATGGGCGATTATCTAGATGTAGATGATCCAGTAGTGTTGAGTAGACCAGTAAGTCCGGGTCTCTTCGACCGATGGCATGGTCCCTAGACCAGTAAATCCTGGTCTCTTCGACCGACGGCATGGTCTCTAGACCAGTAAATCCGGGTCTCATCGACTGACGGTATGGTCTCTCCCCAAAGTCCCAAGAGTCTCCCTCTGGGAGTGAGGGTAAGGGTGAGGTTGGTCGGGCCGCCACGTGACCCTGTTATCCATTGGGCTTATACCCATGTTTTCCTTGCGACGAAATTGATTATGTATTGAACTGTAGAATGGTGATTGGTTTCCAACCACTCACTAAGCTTGTAGCTCACCCCTCGCATATTGTTTCTTTTCAGGGGCAGTGTTGGGCGTGGAGCTGGAGCTTCCTGTGGCGTGGTCTTATGGGCGTGGAGCGTTCTGCAGGCGGGTGGCGAGTGCGAGGCTGTCAGCATTCTTAGAGTCATTTTATGCTTTGTAAATCGTGCATGTGGCACAAGTTGTATTTTCTTTGGTCTAGACTTGGCTTCCACAGGACATTGATTGTGTATTCGGGTCTGTAATAATGTTTTTGATTTACAGACATTGTTATATATTATGCTTCCACTTTTCAGTCAGTTATCTTTATCTTGCTTTGTCGCCTTGTGTATTGTTGTTGGTGTCCTTATTGACCTCAGGTATTGATAGCTGATATTATATATTTATTATTGCCACGTCTCGGGGACGCCTGGGGCGTGACACTTATATTTTGGGGCTTGGGTAACATGACTCTTTTTTAATTAATTAAACTTTTTTTTTAAGAAACAATTTAGAAATATGTTTAACCTTTTCCATTTCTACAAAAAAAAAGCCAAATCCAAACGGATTTTCAAACAATCATTAATGAGAGGTTTGTTTTCTCTTATTTTAAACCCATATACTAGGAGTTCAGATCTCTGTACGTGTCAAATACACAGACATTGCGGTAATTATAATTTTACACTAGTGGGGCAGATTATTGAACTTCATAAATGAAGTTTTAGAAAAAAAAAAGGGGGAAATTAATTAGAGGTCTCCCCAGCCTATCCCTCATTATTTTTAGGTCCCTGGACCTTTTCAAGATATTTCTAGGTCCCTAACCTCTGATTTAATTATTTCTAGATCCAGACTAATAGTTGTTGTTTGCTTCCTCCGTTAGCATACTCAATATACCCCTTCAACAATTAGTTTTTCCCTTCCCTTCTTCCCCAACCCTCCGAACACTCCATTAAAACCCCTAAGTTGCATTGAACACCCTCCCATGGCTATGACCGCTGAACCATTGAAAATTGGGTCTCTGACACCCTAAATCGCACCTAGAGATCGATAATGATTGCGGTTGAACCATCCAATCTTCTTCTTCTCCATTGAAAACTCACGACGACGGTGAAGGAACCACGAGTTACAAATAGGTATGGAGAATCATAATGCTCTAACTAAAGAGATTATTTAAATAACAATGGCATTGCTTTTGATTCTAGATTTATGTTACAGTATAAAATGCAGACTGTGTTAGCATTCATGTCAACTGATACTATTCATATAATTCTGATGGTTATATAGAGATACGATTACGTTGTTCCCAGATCAATTAGCATTGTACCCAGACAAATTAACAATGTACCCAGATCAATTAACAATGTACTCAGTGTAGAATCTCATTGTTTTATGTTTAGTAGATACACAATGTGTACATGGCATTAATATTGTACGTAATGCATTTTATATTGTTCTTAGATTGAGCACATGATTTGTTTTTACAGAATATTTGAGTTTATACATGGATACCCTAATGGCATTTTGTTCCTACAACGGAGAAACACGAGTAGTTCATGTTGGTAGAACTACAACACTTTCAGATATTGTAAGTAAATTATGTGAAAGATGGAAGTTCGATGCACCGAAAGTCATTTTGAAGTACGACATTCCCGTTCAAGCAAATATGAGAACGACTCTTGTGAACAATGAAGATGTTGAGACTATGTATGACATTCACAAGATGTGTGGGTCCAACTTTATCTAGATTAATGTTTTCATAAATTCTGAACAAAACTCTGCTAGAGATGCAGGACAAAGGTAAATTGTTTTACTACTTGTTGTCATGATCCAATGGTTTAATTATATACTAACAGTGTACTCATATGATTTAACAATGTTCCCGTACTGGTTAACATTGTACCAAGTAACCAATTTTACTACTGTATGACAATGCTTCATGTGCTTTATTGTATGACTTCTAATGCTATGATGGGAATGAATTGTAGGATGTCCAACAGTGTCCACCTGAACTTGGGCACGACAGTACCAACATCTTGTAGCATGGTTTCTCAAGGGTAAGCCATTTGTGGGAGTTCAAGAGGTGGGATTGTCACACCCCAGGGCGGCCGTCCCCGGGACGCGGCAAGTGTATACATGATATCAGCAGTCTATACAGGAGGTCAATAACATACCCTAAACAAACAGTTAAAATGACAACGCAAACAACAAAGAGGCTGACATGATATATACACAAATAGCGGAAGCTAAAAGACTGAATCTGTAAATCAAACACATTACAGACTCGATACACAATCAACTGTCCTGTGAGAGCCAATATACACAAATACATCCAAACAATATACAAACGGTGCCCAAGCACGGAAAATATATACATACAATCAAAAGAAAGGATGCTGATGGCCTCTAATACTCGCGGGGCGTGGCGCTACTCCACTACTGATGAAATCCCTCGGGGAGCTCCTCCTTCAGATCCGACTTGGTGATAACTGGAGAAACATTATGCGAGGGGTGAGCCACACGCTCAGTGAATAGCACAACCCATGCATCACAATTCATATTAACCACAAATAATCATTTAAAAGCCTCAAAGTGGCAGGAACTACACAATCCTGTGGGTCGCTACATCGCCGACCCACCACACCCTCACCCTCACCCCTCAATAGGTGACATAGGATATTGGGACTGACTAGATTGTTAATCACCCTTGGTCCACCAATAGTCTCTCCTCCACTCCGCAGCCGCTTGGCCTACTCCCACACTTCAGCACAGTCCGAATCCAAAATCAGGAGGTACCTACTGACGGGAGCCCTTTTACGGGACGACCTTTCTAACGCTGGGGCAGTCTCTATACGGATCCACCGAAAGGAACAGAAACAGCCTATCCATACACATACGATCCACTCGGATCCGCCGACACCGATCTCAACTTATAAATGTCATGAATTCTTCAGAATTCCTCCAGGGCGCATAACTAAGATGCGGGGAATCATATATTATAACATTATCAGGAAAAGAAACCTTGGGAGGGCACCATGAGGTCCCGACATAGGATATCCCGACAACCAAACAAGGAACACGGAGTACCCTAGCCCGGGTCTCAATGTTGACCTCGCAAGGCCCCTTAATATTCCCTAAGGCATGCTAAAATACCATAAGTTCGCATTTAATTTAATAAATTAAACTAGTAGGACACATGCATAGGTCGAGGCTTCCTAGCATGAGAACAGGGTGACAGGATGCATGGCTCTTACACATATCCTAAGGGTGCAAGTCCCTAACATACACGGTCTAGGGTAGCATGCATACTACATATTAATCATGCTTGCATAGATTACATATTAAATAGGTTAATATTAAACTACGGTGCCCCAGGGGAGGACGGTACACGCCCAAGTGCATATAGCGCCTCCCTACTGGGTTGGATTGTACCACTCACCAATAACCGGGTCGTCGCGCGACCGTCCGTCAAGATCTGCAAGACAGGGTAATCAACTTGGTGAGTAAAATACACAAATATATACAAAAATACACTAAAATACCCAACACTCGGACAAGCGTACATACGGCCCGTACGCACGCGAGTCCGAGCACCCCGACTCACTCCCGAACCCCCGGGCAGCCGTACGCACGGCCACCCGACCCAGGCGCACAGCCGCACCCCAGCCCGCGCGCCCAGACGCACTGCCGAGCCCCTGCCCGCATGCCCGGACCGCTGCCGAGCTCCCCGGTGCACCACGCGCTCACTGCGCCCCAGCGCAGCAACTCGCGCGCACACCCACACGCCCTGCGCCCCAGCGCAGCACCCCGCGCGCACCCCGCGCGCACCACCGGCTCGTCCAGCTCCGGGTGCACCCGCGCGCACTGCACCCCAGCGCAGTGCCCCGCACGCACTCCCCGCTCGCCTTGCGCGCACTGCGCCCCCTGCACAGCACCCGCACACCACCCGCTCGCCACGCGCCCCTACACAGCGCTCCGCGCGCACGCCGTGCACTGCGCCCAGCACGCCCGACCGCACGCGCCCAGCGAGCCCGACAGCACGCGCCCAGCGCGCCTGCGCCTGCCTTCCTGCGCGCGCCGCTGCCCGCATGCACCCGAGCCGAGCTCAATTACCCCAACCGCCACCAACAGCCACCACAACCACTCCCAAACCACCAAGCACATCTTTCACTCCCAAAAACACACCCTAACATACATCTAAACAAGAAATGGAAGGAAAGGAAGCTTACCCTAGGAGAGGAAGAGGAGGGAAGGAAGAACGGGTGCTCTTCGCGCACCGAAACACCACCTCAAGGACCACCACCACCAAGATCTCCTTCAGCCCTCAAAGTTGCTGAAATCAGAGGAGAAAAGAGGGCATGAGAAGGGGTCACATATGTGGAAACTCGAATCCGAGATCACCGGAAGGTAGATCGGGTCCTTACCTATCCTTTCTCTTCTTAGGGTTTTTGGTTTTAACCCCTCTAGCTAGATCAAAACAAGGAAACTAAGAGAGGGGAGAGAGGGAGATTGAGTGGAGAAGATGATGAATAGGGACTTAATGTAGGCGTGGACCTCTATTTAGGCACACACTCACTTGAAATTAGATTAGGTTAAGCTAGGTTAGATTAGGTTTAGGTGGGTCTAAGTGTACTTTGACCCAAGTCCACCCAACCACACTAAAAGCCAAAAACATTTGACCAAGTCATGGGACCCACCTTGACCAAGTCAAGTCTCCCAATGACTTCTCGCTCGGTCAAAACCCAGATACGCTTCAGAACTGTGAAATTTTGAAACGTTACCGGAATTCGATGAAATTTTCGTGAGTGGCTTGGAATGGCACCAGGACACATAATATGCAGTTAGATTTTCAATCGGAGTCCTCAAACTTAGGATGATAGCTAAAAGTCCAAAATTTTAGCGGTTCCGATCGAAAAATGAAAAAACTGAAAAACTGCCATAATGTTCCAATAGTTACCAGAAGGCTAAAAAGTGACACATATATAACATTCTCCCCCCCTTAGGAAATTTTGTCCTCAAAATAAATACAAGAACATCTAAGAAGGGAAAAGATGCGGATACGCGTCACGCATGGCGTCGTCGAGCTCCCAAGTGGCCTCGGCACCGGAACGGTGCTGCCATCGCACCTTGACCAGTTGGACGGTCTTGGTGTGGAGCCTCTTCTCGCGGCGATCCAGGATCTCAATCGGCTGCTCCACGAATGACAAGTCTGGCTCGAAGACGAGCGGCTCGAACGGGATGATGTGAGCAGGATCGTGGACATAGCGCCTCAGCTGCGAGACATGAAAGACGTCATGGGCCTGAGCCAACTGTGGGGGCAGAGCTATGCGATAGGCCACCTCCCCAACTCGCTCGAGGATGAGGAGTGGCCCAATGAAACGCGGACTCAGCTTGCCCTGCACGCCGAAACGGAAGATGCCCTTCATCGGGGACACCTTCAGGAAGACATGATCACCAACCTCGAAGGCGAGCTCACGGCGACGACGGTCGGCGTAGCTCTTCTGACGACTCTGAGCGACTCGGATACGCTCGCGAATCGTCTTCACCATCTCTGAGGTCTGGTGAATGATCTCTGGTCCCTCCAACTGGCGCTCTCCGCCTCGTCCCAACACAAGGGGGACATGCAGCTGCGGCCATAGAGCGCCTCGTAAGGAGCCATCTGGATACTCGAGTGGTAGCTGTTGTTGTAGGCAAACTCCACCAATGGAAGGTGCCTCTCCCAACTGCCCCCAAAATCGAGAACACAGGCTCGCAGCATAACCTCCAGGGTCTGAATTGTCCTCTCCGACTAGCCATCCGTCTGTGGATGAAACGCTGTACTGAAGTGGAGGTTCGTACCAAGGGCGTGCTGGAGGCTACGCCAGAACCTCAAAGTAAAACGCGCGTCTCGATCGGAAATGATAATGACGGGAGTGCCATGGAGACGAACAATCTCTGAGACAAACAACTGCGCCAGGGTGTCCAGAGAATCGGTGAGTCGGATGGGGAGGAAATGAGCAGACTTTGTCAGCCGGTCGACGATCACCCAGATGGCATCGCGACCCGAACGTGACCTCGGCAAACCCGAGACGAAGTCCATGGTGATCTGCTCCCACTTCCACTGAGGAATCTCAATGGACTGTAGCTTCCCCGCAGGGCGCTGATGCTCTGACTTCACCTGCTGGCATACTAAGCATCGGGCAACGAAACGGGCAATATCCGTCTTCATCCCGCGCCACCAGTAGCCACGACGAAGGCCCCTGTACATCTTCGTGCCACCAGGATGCACTGTGTACCTTGAACGATGGGCCTCGTCCAGAATCTTCTGCTTCAGCTATGGTCGTCGGGAATGCATACTCGGCCTCTGAACCGCAGGATCCCGTCCGCGGGAATCTGGTAGTCCGGACGCTTGCCCCGGGCGACGCCTTCAGAGAGGACTATAAAATGTGGATCCTGAGCCTGAGCCATGCGGATATCGTCGAGAAGGACTGGCTGCACCACTAGCCTGGCCAAAAAGCCACCCGCAGGAGTCTCTCGAACACTGATCCAGCAAGCGGCCTCCTCCAGAAGCCTCCAACAACGTACAGCCATGTGGGCGGCCATGCCCAAGGGCTGCCTGCTGAGAGCATCCGCCATGACATTCGCCTTACCCGGATGGTAAGCGATGTCACAATCATAGTCCGTCAGGAACTCGACCCAACGTCTTTGACGCATGTTGAGCTCCGGCTGGGACTGCAAATATGTCAAGCTCTTATGATTAGTAAAGAGCTCGAACTCCTCGCCATAGAAGTAATGCCTCCACATCTTCAGCGCAAAGATGATCGCTGCCAACTCAAGGTCGTGGGTGGGGTAATTCTGCTCATGGGGCTTCAACTAACGTGACGTGTAAGCCACAACCTTAACGTGCTGCATCAGGACGCAACCCACACCCAACTGCGATGCATCGGTATAAACTGCGAACCCACCACTCCCAGACGGAAGGGTAAGAACTGGCGCTGAGGTGAGCCTTCGCTTCAACTCCTGGAAGCTCTCCTCGCAAGACGGGGACCACTCGAACCGGACATCCTTCCGAGTGAGGCGGGTAAGAGGAACGGCTATCTTCGAGAAACCCTCGACAAACCTCCTATAATAACCCGCCAAGCCCAGGAAGCTCCGAATCTCTGTGGGGTTCGACGGTCGACGCCAATTCGACACGGCGAGCGTCTTCTCCGGGTCCACAGATATGCCCTCACGGAAATCACATGGCCCAGAAAGGCCATACGCTCCAACCAGAACTCGCACTTGCTGAACTTGGCGAACAACTGATGTCTGGCCAAAGTCTCCAAGACAGTGCGAAGATGGTGAGCGTGCTCCTCTAGACTCCTCGAGTACACCAATATGTCATCGATGAATACTACCACAAAGGAGTCGAGGAAGGGCCGAAACACCCGGTTCATCAGATCCATGAAGGCCGCCGGCGCATTCGTCAACCCAAATGGCAGTACTCTGAACTCGTAGTGCCCATACCGGGTACGAAAGGCCGTCTTCGGAATGTCTGACTCCCGGATCTTCAGCTGATAGTAGCCCGAGCGGAGATCGATCTTAGAAAAGACCCGCGCTCCCTGGAGCTGGTCAAACAGATCGTCGATCCGCGGCAAGGGGTACTTGTTCTTCACTGTCCGCTTGTTCAGCTGCCTGTAATCGTCCTTCTTCTGGACGAACAGAACAGGGCTGCCCACGGAGAAACACTCGGACGTGCGAAGCCCTTCTCTAGCAACTCCTCCAACTGCTCCTTGAGCACCCTCAGCTCTGCAGGGGCCATCCGGTACGGAGCTCTCGAAATCGGCTCGGTCCCCGAAATCAGATTTATCTCAAACTCGATCGCGCGATCCGGCGGTAATCCCGGAAGATCATCGGGGAAAACCTCGGGATACTCTACCACGACCGGTGTCTGACTGATATCTGCCTGCAGCGGTGCATCCTCCTGAGCAATGTACGCCAGAAAGCCCTCGCATCCTCCCTGAAGGAGTCTCCACGCCTGGATGGACGACACGAACCCCAAAGGGGCTACGTCACGATCGCCCACGAACTGGAAAGACCTCCGACCCGGAAGGTGGAAAGACACCGACTTGGCAAAACAGTCGATGCTGGCGTGACTAGTTGCAAGCCAATCCATTCCCAGGATGGCATCAAAGTCCGTCATAGCGAGCTCCACCAACTCCACCGGAAACTCATGCTCCGCAACCACCACCGTACACCCTCGGTACACAGAACGGAGGAGAATACGGTCTCCTACAGGCAATGATATCTCCAGGATAGCATCTAAAGGGGCGGACGCCACGCCCGTCCGTCTCGCAAAAGCGGGAGACACGAACGAGTGTGTGGCTCCGGAATCAAACAACACATATGCAGGGAGCTGGGAGATCTGAACAATACCTCGGACCACGCTGCCTGATGCCTGAGCCTCCTCTGCTGAAAGCGCTACCACTCGGCCCTGAACAAACTGTGGCTGAGGAGCAGGGGCACGCCTCGCCGGCTGCGCTGGCTGCCTCCTCTGGTCAACATGGCCACCCTGTGGCTGCTGCTGCTGAGGTTGAGGCTGCTGTTGCGGCTGGCACTGAGGCTGCTGCTGCTGCTGACGCTGAGGCTATTGCTGCTGTAACTGCTGCTGCTGCTACGGAGGCAGCACGCGGGGTCGGCCAGCATCGGGGCAATTATACAAGATATGCCCGATGCGCTGACAGTGGTAACAGCGCCGCGTCTCCAGTCGCCTGGACTGAACTGGCACTGGCGCGATGGGTGCTGGACCTCGCGCTGGCACCACATCTGCTGGAGGAGAGGCAGCCGCTAACTGATCAAAGCGGGGCCTCTTCTTCTTGCGCTGTCCCTGGTCCTGGCTCCTGGGAGGTCTCTGGTCTGCCGAAGGGGTCGAAACCCTCACGAGGATCCCAAGGTCTCGCTCGACTGTCTTCGCCCGAGACACCAAGTCAGAGTACCTCGTGAATGCCTGGGAGGTGACATGCACCCGAATGGTGCTGCTGAGACCAAGCTCGAAACGACGGCACCGCGTCTCCTCATCCATCACCAAGGCTGGGGCGTATCTGGAAAGCCTGGTGAAGCGCGTGGAGTAGTCAGCGACAGACATAGAGCCCTGCGTCAGCTGCTCAAACTCCTGCATCACGATCTGTAGCGTCGAGAACGAGAAGTACTCCTCCAGGAAATACCTCTGGAATCCCGCCCATGAAAGCTGCTCCACTCCCTCCGGGATGTCCACCGATCGGGTAGCCCACCAGTCGGCGGCGCTACCCTTCAGCATGAAGGTGGCTAGGGAGACTCGCTGGCAGTCGGTGCAATGCATGGTCGAGAAGATCGTGTCCACCTCCATCAACCAACGCTCTGGGGCAAGGAGATCCTCCGTCTGACCATGGAACTCGGGAGGGTGGAGCTTCAGAAAGGTAGCAAGGCCACTCTGATGTACCCTCGCCGCAGCCTCCAGCTCCACCTCCCTCTCCTGGCGATCCTGAACTCTCACCGCCGAAACCACCACGGGGACTGGGGGTACGTCGGGTACCACAGGCGGATCTGTCACCAAGGGGACCTGTGGAACTGCATCACGGGCCGCCCTCAGCTCCTGAATCTCTCGTGCCTGCTCAGCCAATACTCTAGTTTGGGCCTCCAGTGCCCTGGTCTGAGTCTCCACCAAATCCGCTATCCACGCGAACGCACGCTCCCATGCAGGAGGCTCCTGCGCCGATCCTGGCCTCACAGCCGAGGACTCTCCAGTAGCATCCTCGCCTCTGGTAGGTCCAGAAACCTCCAAAGGTCGAGAGGGACCACGTCCGTGTCGTCCTCTGCGAGGAGGCATATCAGCAACCTAAGAAAACCAGACACTAGGATCAGAATACTCATATAGAAATCCTAGGACTCATCTCTATGAAAAAGAAGACAATTGGCTCTGACAGGACCAGGCTCTGATACCAACTTTTGTCACGCCCCAGGGCGGCCGTCCCCGGGACGCGGCAAGTGTATATATGATATCAGCAGTCTAAACTGGAGGTCAATAACATACTCTAAATAACAGCTAAAATGACAACACAGACAACAAAGAGGCTGACATGATATATACACAAATAGCGGAAGCTAAAAGACTGAATCTGTAAATCAAAACACATTACAGACTCGATACATAATCAACTGTCCTGTGAGAGCCAATATACACACATACATCCAAATAATACACAAACGGTGCCCCAGCACGGAAAATATATACATACAATCAAAGGAAGGATGCTGATGGCCTCTAAAACTCGAGGGACGTGGCGCTACTCCGCTACTGATGAGTCTCTCGGGAAGCTCCTCCTTCAGATCCGACTCGGTGATAACTGGAGAAAAATTATGCGAGGGGTGAGCCACACGCTCAGTGAATAGCACAACCCATGCATCACAATTCATATTAACCACAATAATTATTAAAAGCCTCAAAGTGGCAGGAACTACACAATCCAGTGGGTCGCTACATCGCCGACCCACCACACCCTCACCCTCACCCCTCAATAGGTGACATAGGATATTGGGACTGACTAGGCTGTTAATCACCCTTGGTCCATCGATAGTCTCTCCTCCACTCCGTAAGCCGCTTGGCCTACTCCCACACTTCAGCACAGTCCGAATCCAAAATCAGGAGGTACCTACTGACGGGAGCCCTTTTACGGGACGGCCTTTCTAACGCTGGGGCAGTCTCTACACGGATCCAACGAAGGGCACAGAAACAGCCTATCCATACGCATACGATCCACTCGGATCCGCCAACACCGATCTCAACTCTACAAATGACATGAATTCCTCCAGGGCGCATAACTAAGATGCGGAGAAACATATATTATAACATTATTGGGAAAAGAATTCTTGGGAGGGCACCATGAGGTCCCGACATAGGACATCCCGACAACCAAACAAGGAACACGGAGTACCCTAGCCCGGGTCTCAATGTTGACCTCGCAAGGCCCCTTAATATTCCCTAAGGCATGCTTAAAATACTATAAGTTCACATTTAATTTAATAAATTAAACTAGTAGGACACATGCATAGGTCGAGGCTTCCTAGCATGAGAACAGGGTGACAGGATGCATGGCTCTTACACATATCCTAAGGGTGCAAGTCCCTAACATACACGGTCTAGGGTAGCATGCATACTACATATTAATCATGCTTGCATAGATTACATATTAAACCGGTTAATATTAAACTACGGTGCCCCAGGGGAGGACGGTACACGCCCAAGTGCATATAGCGCCTCCCGAACCCCCGGGCAGCGGTACGCACGGCCACCCGCCCCAGGCGCACAGCCGCGCCCCAGCCCGCGCGCCCAGACGCATTGCCGAGACCCTGCCCGCATGCCCGGACCGCTGCCGAGGCCCCCGGGTGCACCGCGCGCTCAGTGCTCCCCAACGCAACAACTCGCGCGCACACCCGCACGCCCTGCGCCCCAGCGCAGCACCCCGCGTGCACCACCCGCTCGTCCAGCTCCGGGTGCACCCGCGCGCACTGTACCCCAGCGCAGCACCCCGCACGCGCACCCACCCGCACTGCGCCCCAGCGCAGTTCCCCGCACGCACTCCCCGCTCGCCCTGCGTAGCACCCGCACACCACCCGCTCGCCACACGCCCCTGCGCAGCGCTCCGCGCGCACGCCGTGCCCTGCGCCTAGCACGCCCGACCGCAAGAGCCCAGCGAGCCCGACAGCATGCGCCCAGCGCGCCTGCCCACAGCTCGCCCGCCTGCTCCTGCCTGCCTGCGCCTGCCTGCCTGCGTGCGCCGCTGCCTGCATGCACCCGAGCCGAGCTCAACCACCCCAACCGCCACCAACAGCTACCACAACCACTCCCAAACCACCAAGCACATCTTTCACTCCCAAAACCACACCCTAACATACATCTAAACAAGAAATGGAAGGAAAGGAAGCTTACTCTAGGAGAAGAAAAGGAGGGAAGGAAGAACGGGTGCTCTTTGCGCACCGAAACACCACCTCAAGGACCACCACCACCAAGATCTCCTTCAGCCCTGAAAGTTGCTGAAATCAGAGGAGAAAAGAGGGCATGAGAAGGGGTCACACATGTGGGAATTCGAATCCGAGACCACCGGAAGGTAGATCTGGTCCTTACCTATCCTTTCTCTTCTTAGGGTTTTTGGTTTTAACCCCTCTAGCTAGGTCAAAACAAGGAAACTAAGAGAGGGGAGAGAGGGAGATTGAGTGGAGAAGATGATGAATAGGGACTTAATGTAGGCGTGGACCTCTATTTAGGCACACACACACACACCACACACACACTCACTTGAAATTAGATTAGGTTAAGCTAGGTTAGATTAGGTTTAAGTGCACTTTGACCCTAGTCAACCCAACCACACTAAAAGCCAAAACCATTTGACCAAGTCAAGGGTCAACATTGACCAAGTCAAGTCTCCCAATGACTTCTCGCTCGGTCAAAACCCGGATACGCTTCGGAACTATGAAATTCTGAAACGTTACCGAAATTTGATGAAATTTTTGTGAGTGGCTTGGAATGGCACCAGGACGCATAATATGCTATTAGATTTTCAATCGGAGTCCTCAAACTCAGGATGATAGCTAAAAGTCCAAAATTTTAGCGGTTCCGATAGAAAAATGAAAAAACTGAAAAACTGCCAGAATGCTCCAATGGTTGCCAGAAGGCAAAAAGTGACACATATATAACAGGGATGCTGCCAAGCTATTGGGAGAATATCATTCATTCGGTGAATCAACAATTTGAAAATGTTGAAGATTTTCGCATGCAGTTGACCAATTATTCTATAGCGCATTCATTTGATTATGAATAAGTGAAGAACGATAAGGTATGGGTAACTATCTAGTGCAAACACCTTTCTTGTGGATGGCGAGTTCATTGCTCGAGAGTCGGGTTGGAGCCCTTAATTCCAAATCAAATCGTTGAACAATATTCATTCATGTGATGGTGGAATATCAACAAATGGTCATCCAAGAGCATCGCGAAGATGGGTGGGTGAGATTACAAGGACTAAGCTTATTGACACCCCATTGTATCGACCCAGAGATATAGTAAAGGACGTGTTTAGGGATTATGGAACCCAATTACTATATCACAAGGCTTGGCATGGGAAAGAGGTGGCTTGCAAGGACTTACATGGAGATGAATCCCTCTCATTCGATAATCTTCGGTGGTATGCTGATGCGGTGATGGCTACAAATCCCGGAAGTTATGTGGAGATTGAATTCACTTCTGATGACCATAGATTTAGACGATTCTTTGTATGCTTTGGTGCTTCACTCATTGGTTTTGAAACAGGTTGTAGGCCTTTGTTGTTCTTAGATGGAACATTTCTCGAATCAAAATATCAAGGTATTTTGCTAAGTATCATTGCTAAGAATGGAGATGAAGGTTTTTTTCCATTAGCATTTTCAGTCGTGGATCAAGAGACCAAAGACAATTGGACGTGGACATTGACATGCCTCAAAAAAATCATATCTGCAGATCGAACGATCACTTTCATTTCTGATAGGGGTAAGGGATTGATGTTAGCTATCCCTGGAGTCTTCCCTACATCACATCATTCATATTGTCTACGACACTTGAAGATGAACTTTAGAGAAGCTATCGCTGGTAAGTTTAGTATAACCATTAGAAAGAAATTGCTCCAACTTTTAGATGCTGCAGCTTATGGACTCAGGATAGAAGACTATACAAGAGCCCTAGCACACATGCATGGATACTCTGAGCAAGCCGCGAAGTGGGTTGAGGACTCCGATCCAAATCATTGGGCTAATGCATTGTTTTCAGGAGAAAGATATGGGGAAATGTACTCCAACTGTGCTGAGTCATTCAATTCATGGATACTTGAAGCCCGCAACCTTCCAATAGTCCAAATGGTTGATCATATACGCGTTCAAATGATGGAGATGATGTATCGGAGACACAATGAATCTAGCAATTGGGAGACCTTTTTGTGCCCATCTATCATGGAAAAATTACAGAAGATCCAAGCTGATAGTCGTGGGCTGCAGGTACGATGTTCTGATGAAGTACATTTTGAGGTTCGTGGGAGGCGAAACGAAGCAGTAAACCTTATTGAGCGCACCTGTACATGTAGAAGATGGCAGGTATATGGGTTGCCATGTGTTCATGCATGTGCCGCGGTGTGGAAGATAAATGGCTCTATACATGAATATTGTTCACACTATTTTTGAACAAATTTGTACCGTCAAGCTTATGCCGCAGCAATCCTACCTGTAGTAGGTGGTCAGAGAATGGAGGGGGAAGAAGACGACATAATCATCAAACCTCCATTAACCAAGATCAGGCCGGGGAGGAAGAAGAAAATTCGGATCGAGTCACAAGCAGATCCGAACGCAGTGACATTGTATCGTTGTTCGAGATGCAAGGGCTTTGGACATAATAGGAAGATATGCAGAAATCATGTTGCTTAAACTATTATTATCCTACTTTAGTTGTATTAAGTAATAAGTCAGATTATCCTGCTTTATTTGTATGAACATATGTTTTATTTGTATTAAGTCAAATTATCCTATGTGTTTAAAAGTATTATGTGCTTAAAGTATTTTGTGCTTCTTCATCTGATGCTTAAACTATTATGAATGTAGAAAGAGTAGTATCTAATAGTGTACCCATATGATCTAACACTGTACTTATAGTAATCAATGGTGTACCTGTTAGACTAGTAGTGTACTGACTGTGTTGGATTTCATTATGCAGTTTCTATTTTTCCATTCATAACACATCTGTCAGTCATAACAATGTACCAAATTTGACTAACAGTGTACTGGTTGTATTGAATTTCATAACACACCTTCTATTTTTTCATTTATAACACATCTGTTACTCATAGAACAACTATATCATTCACAACATTCATTCATAACCCAACTGTATCATTCACAACATTCATTCATAACCCAACTATATCATTCACAACATTTACTTAATAACATTGTTGTTCATTCAAAACACTTATGTGCATTAATTTTACATGAAAAATATTACATCCAAAACAAACATTCCTGTCCATTCATAGCAGTCTCAATTTTGATCTTCTAAGGATTTTGGCAGCATATTCACCTCTAAATCTTGGGATATCGCTCTGATCGAAATTCACCTCTGTATAACCATTTGGTTTCAACATGCTCCTCTTCTAATATTGCGAACCAAATGTCTATTGCCTATCACAAACACAATCAATGTCATAATTCTTATTCATATTTTACATGACAGTATCATCACCTGAGTAATAACAATTACTCACATCATCTTGTAGCTCATCCTTGAAGAGCACTTCACGCAAGCAAATCCTAGTAATAAAAGTTCGTCCAGCCTGAATAACGAAGTCACTAGAAAAAAAAACATGGAATTGGTATAATAGGTGCATATTCACATTGAATAAAGATATAACACCTGACTAAAGTGTATCCTGTTATCGGATGTGAAAAGAACTTCTCAATGAGTCCCTTATCTTCATCTAAAAGTAACAACTTCCCCTAGTAGTTCCTCCTCTTCTCCAGATACTGCATAATCAATGAACCGAGATATATATATAATCTACAATTTAGCATTAACAGTGTACTATAATACTTTAATAGTGTACCGGGAATGATAAATAGTGTACTTAATATGAGCTAACAATATAACCATAAAAATAAAAAAAATGCAGTTATACAAGCATGTTTACCCGCACTCTCTTCCCTCCCTTTGCGGCCAGCTTCTTGCGCTTTGGTGGTGATGAATAAATAGAAAGAACATCTTCCGTTTGTGATGAAATTGTGATGATTGTTTCCTCCGTCTTCTTAGCCAATTACCTAGCCAAGTGACATGTCATGTAAGGAGAACGGAGGAGGTGAGATATGGTCCTCGATCTCCTCTTGACAAGGTCAACGTAGGATGCAAGCTTCGAACCCTCCTTAATCACTCGTTCAGTGGGATCTTGACTGAAAGGCACGATGAACTCGGACAAGTCCATTGCCTGGGAGCATGACTGGGAGCAAAATTGAGCATGCTCCTCAAGGATTTTTTGCTCCTCTTCATCCCCGGTCTCAAGATCACCAAAAAGATCATAAGTCGCATAATCATCGTCATGATCATCATCAAGGCTTTCCTTGTTATGCCTGTATCATTTGGAGCCATTTTGGTTAAGCCTTGGTCACTTTTGGGTCATTCTGGGCCATTTTAATTTTGCGATCGGAGTCGCTAAAATTTTGGCTTTTAGCCACCTACAGGAGTTAGAGTACTTTGATTAGAAATCTAACTGCATATTATGGGTCCTGGTACCGTTTAGTACTACCCATAAAAATTTCATCGAATTCCGGTAACGTTTTAAAAAATATGCAGTTCCAAATCGCATCCGGGTTTGGCCGTTACTGGGTTTCGGTGGGCGAGATATTTTCAAGTGTGTGGTGCTTCTCCACACGTTTCTCAATAAAGCAAAAATAAGTGGTTGAGTGAGGGTGAGCCTAACCCTAACCTCGCCACCCCCTTATGGTCACCCCAAAACACTATTTGGGCATGAAAATGACCATTTTGCCCTCTCTCTCTCTCCCCCTCTCTCCCAACTCATGGACCTCTCTTTCTCTCCCTCTCTTGGTCTCTTTTTCCTCCCTTTGTGTGTGGAGAAGGAGGAGGAAGAAGCAAATGAAGGAGAAAGTGAAGGAGGAAGAGCAAGGTTTGTGTTTGTGTTGTTGTTGTTGTTGATCCCCCTCTCTCTAGCTCCCTTTTCATGTCTTCCCCCCCCTTGATTTGCAGCCAAAGAAGGCTGAGGAGGGCTGAGGAGGTGGTGGTAGTGGTGGTGGTGGTTGAGGTGGTCGCGGGTGCATCGAGGGCCCCCGAATCTCCCCCTTTCATTCCCCCTCCCAAGGTGAGCTCTTCCCCTTCTTTTCTTGGTTTTTCATGGCTTAGGGGGTTGTGGGGAAGTCATGCATGCTAGGTATTCGGTTTAGGGTGAGTGAAAAGTGTGGGGGGAGGGGTTAAAAGGGGTTAAAAAGGGGTTAAGGATGGCTGGGCACGCACAGGGGCCTGTCTGCGTGCGTGCGTGCACAGGCGCACGCGTAGAGGGGCGCTGGCAGGCGCAGGCAGGTGCGCAGGCGCGCGCGTGCGCATGCGCGCAGGCGCGCGCGGAGCGGGTAACCATTGAGTTCCGGTGCAGCGCCAGTTTCAAGTTTTGAGGATGTGGTGTATTGCTCATTAAGGGGTGATGTCTTCTTCCAGCCTTCCTACTCAGGATTAAGGGGCCTTGCGGGGTCATCGTTGAGACCCGGGCTAGGGTACTCCATGTTCCTTGTTTGGTTGTCGGGATATCCTATATCGGGCCCTCATAGTGCCCTGCCAAGGTTCTTTTCCCAGTCAAGGAATACCTTTGAAGCATCAAATTGATGATGGATTTTTCCTCTCACTTGGAAGGTGTTGTAGCGAGTGGTGATGCATACGATCGGGATTGGGTACATCCTATTGCAGCTTGGTAGGGGATTGCTTGTGGGTTCCATAGTGGCATCGGGAGTCGTTTCGATATATCATTGTGCGTTGTAGCTGCCCGGATGAGGCCAGAGCCCTGTGAGGTGCTCCCAGATGCTATGCTTGTTGGTGCGCCCATATGGCAGAGATAGCGGGCTTGGGAGGCTACCAGGTAGAGGCCACACCAGGAGAGTGCTACTGGATGATGTCGAGAGCGTGGACTCCCCGTGATGAATCTGCCCATGGAGTGCAGGATGCTGGAGTTCCAATGGTTATAGATGAGCGACCTATCTCTGGCGGCATGTGAAGCACAGTTGTGGATACTATCGCGTTTTGCCCCACATTGGTCACAAATGAGGAGACGCGATGCTAACGTTCGTGATGGGACTCAACCACCTTATCAGATAGATGACGTCGCATAGGCATTGTCGAGGTCCGACGACCCCTTATTGCGTGTCTTGTGGATTAAGTGCGGTTGAGCGGCTTACCAAGCGTGTAAGTGTCATCATGAGCGCCAGCCATGCTCGAGGAGCAGAATTTGGACTTAATTGTTCGAGGTGTTGTTTTGATCTCCCCGTGGAGGTTGAAGATCAATTACCTTTGCCGCGAATCGATGATCTGTTTGACCAGCTCTGGGAGCGGTTGTCTGCTATTAGATCGATCTTCGCACAAGGGTACCACAAGTTGGAGATCTGAAAGTTGGACATCCCGTAGATGGCCTTTCGTGACCGTTCAGGCACTACGAGTTTTAAGTACTGCCGTCGGGGTTGACGAATGCGCCAGATGCCTTCGTGGATCTCAAAAGTTTTATTGGGTTCCGTGGACTACTTTGGGGTAGCCTTCATTGAGATTGCTAGTAGTGCAATGAAAAGGTGATGTGGGTGACCTTGTTTCCCCAGGTTGGCATGCCCTCAGGCAAAGTTCGAGAATCATCATCGCGTTGGAAAGCGTCAGTCCATGGAGATTCCTCAGTGGACGTGGGAGTGGGTTATCAGGGATTGTTGCGGACCCGCTAATGTCATGTTCGGGTCATGACGCCGTCTAGGTGATCATTGACCGACTGACTAAGTCCGCGCTTCCCTCCCTATCCGACTGATTGAGTCTCTGGACGCCTTGACGTGGGTTTTCACCTTCGCGATTGTTCGTCTTCATGACACTCCGGTCGGCGCTATTTTCTGTTGAGACATGGGTGTTACTTTGAGGTTGTAGTGCAGCCTTGGCAGGCTTTGGCGCGAGCCTCCATTTAAGTATAGCGTTTCATCGCCGATGGACAGCCAGACAAAGAGGATGATTCAGACCTTGGAGGACATGCTAAGTGCCTGCGTGCTCGATGATGAGGGCAGTTGGGTGAGGCGCCACCCATTTGTTGGGGTATGCCTGCAAGACGACTGCCATTCGAGCATCCAGATGATACTGTGAAAGGCACTCTACAGGCGCAGTTTATACCTCCCTTGTGTTGGGACGGTTGAGGAGCGCCAGTTGGAGAGGCCATAAGTTAGTTGTTTGACCTTGCGGTGGCCAGGTTGGTTCGTGTGTGCATCTGCACCTCCCAGAACCGACAGAAGGGCTACGCAGGTCATCGTCGCCAGGAGCTTACCTTTGGGTTTGGCGACCATGTTTTCGTGAAGGTGTCCCAGTTCAAGGGCATCCTCTATTTCGACGTTCGGGGCAAGCTGAGTTGGCTCTTCAATGGGACTGTTTCTCGTCATTGAGTGGATTGGGGAGGTGGCTTGTCATCTAGCCTTTCCCCCACAGCTGGCTCATGCCCACAACGTCGTCCTTGTCTCATGGCCGGGGCGTTATGTCCAAGATCCTGCTCATGTCACTCCGTTCGACCGTCTCATTCTCGAGTTGGATTTGTCATTCGTGGAGCAGTGGATCGAGGTCAAGGACCAGCATGAGAAGAGGCTCCACGCTAAGACCGTTCCCTTGATTGCAGTGTGTCGGTAGAGCCAGTATGGTGCATAGACCACTTGGGAACAAAAGGTCTATGCATGATACTTGCTATATTCGGTCTTCCCTTTGGGTTTCCTTAAATTTCGAGGACTAAATTTCCTAAGGGGGAAGAATGCTATGCCTGTATCATTTGGAGCCATATCGGTTAAGCCTTGGTCACTTCTTGGTCATTTAGGGCCTTTTTAATTTTTCGATCGGAGCCGCTAAAATTTTGGCTTTTAGCTACCTGCGGGAGTTAGAGTACTCTGATTGAAAATCTAACTGCATATTATAGGTCCTGGTCCTGTTTAGTACTACCCATAAAAATTTTATCAAAATTCTGGTAACGTTTTGAAAAATATACAGTTCTGAATCGCATCTGGGTTTGGCCGTTACTGGGTTTCGGTGGGCGAGATATTTTTTACTATGTGGTGCTTCTCCGCACGCTTCCCAATAAAGCAAAAATAAGTGGTTGAGTGAGGGTGAGCCTAACCCTAACCTCACCACCCCCTTATGGTCACCCCAAAACACTATTTGGGCATGAAAATGACCATTTTGCCCTCTCTCTCTGTCCCCCTCTCTCCCAACTCGTGGATCTCTCTTTCTCTCCCTCTCTTGGTCTCTTTTTCCTCTCTTTGTGTGTGGAGAAGGAGGAGGAAGAAGCAAAGAAAGGAGAAGGTGAAGGAGGAAGAGCAAGGTTTGTGTTTGTGTTGTTGTTGTTGTTGATCCCCCTCTCTCTAGCTCCCTTTTCATGTCTTCCCCCCCCCCTGATTTCAAGCCAAAGAAGGCTGAGGAGGGCTGAGGAGGTGGTGGTAGTGGTTGAGGTGGTCGCGGGTGCATTGAGGGCCCCCGAATCTCCCCCTTTCATTCCCCCTCCCAAGGTGAGCTCTTCCCCTTCTTTTCTTGGTTTTTCATGGCTTAGAGGGTTGTGGGGAAGTCATGCATTCTAGGTATTTGGTTTAGGGTGAGTGAGAAGTGTGGGGGAGGGGCTAAAAGGGGTTAAGGATGGTTGCCCCAGCACGCGCGCGCGCAGAGGGGCGCTGGCAGGCACAGGCGGGCGCGCGGGCATGCGGGTGCGCGCGGAGCGGGCGCGTGGGTGCGTGGGGGCGCTGGCACAGAGCGGGGTGCGCGCGGGCGCGCACGAGCGCGCGCGCGCGGGGCAGTGTGCCTGGGCGGGTCTGGGCGCGCGGCTGGGTGCCAGTGCGCGCGTGCGCGTGCGTGCGCGTGCTGGGGCATGCGTGGGGCTGCCCAGGGTCTCGGGTAGGTGCTGGGGCACCCGGGCATGCATGCGTACGCGCGTGCTCGCATGCGTGCGAGCCCGTATGCGTGCATGTCTAAGTCTTTGGTATTTCTAGTGATTTCTAAGTGTTAAATTGTGATGTTACTCACCAAATTTGATGCCCTTACCTTGTAGATCTCGTCGGATGGGATGCGCGAGGTCCTGGGTAATGGTGAGTGGTTCGATCCAATCCCCCCCCCCTCGGGATGCGCTCGACGCGCGTAGTCGCGCGTCGTGCATCGATGGGGCCCCCTAGCTATACTACTTGTGTAGATAAGTAGTATGGCCATGCTTAAGCTATAATATGTAGATATCTTGCATGCTAGGCTTATATACATGTATTGTATTCATGTATGAATGATTGTGTTGCATGAGCCCCTCTAGTATGGGCATGTATTTTGTAAATGTGTATGGATGTATAGAATATGGCATGCCTTAGGTAGTATTGTAATACTACTCCCACCATATTAAGTGGAAATCAAACAAGATTAAGTCTGGGTTAATAACGGGCACCTGCCTAATATTCCCTTGCGATAAGACTCGAGGGCGTGGTGTAGTTATTGCGCCCATGCTAATGGGGCAAAGCTATGACCAGCTTCATGAGATGATGATCTCTCTCGCCCTCGCCCTCAGAACGGACTGAGTAAGTAGACGCGATTTCCTACTCGACTCAGGTTCGTTTGGAATATTGGAATGCACCTGTTAGTGCGAGAGATCGCGCTTGACCCTTACCGTTTAAGTTTGTGATATCCAACGCATGCTTAAGTTAGGCCTTGTGTGCTTATGTGATTAATGACCATGTATGCATGTTGTATGATTTATTATGATGTAAATCTATGATTAGGGAATATCCCTATGATTAACTGATATGTGATCGTGCATATGGTTCATGCACATAACTAAGATTAAATTCTCCTATAAAATATATGTGCATGTTAAAACTAATTAGGCCTATCTGAAATAGGCGTGGGTATGACTAGTTGTCGGGTTATACTTTATTAGTCAGAGCGCTAGCGATGTAATCGCCCCCGTGCATCCGAGCGAAGAACTCAATTGGAATTCAGGAGAATTCATTATCTTATCGGTTTTCTTAAGCCGGTAGTTGGGGCATGACACCCCCCCTATGTCCAAGCGACGCAACCGTGTGGGAGTACAATAGTGTTCGCTATCATCGATATGTGATTATCGAGAGTAGTTGTTTTTCCATTGGGTTCGCTTTGCGAACAAGGAATGTTTACTTCCTTCTTGGGGCCTCCATAGAGAAGCCACCTCTCACGATCATCGGGAGTGAAGCTTTTGACAACATATAATAAATAATATTATACCAAATAACAATGTACTAGTAAGATATAACAGTGTACTATGAATAGTGAAAAGTGTACTATTGAGATACAACAGTGTACTTATTATCAATAACAGTTAACACAATGAAGTTTGCAAATAAAAAATGAATATGACATATACCTCAAACACTTTCACATTGAAGGGGTTGACGTTCTTTTCACCTCTTCTCTTCATCTTCATGACCCATTTAAACAACTGTGGGGACACAAGATGTCCCACGGGTTTCCACCGATCTCCTTTCACATGCTCGTAAGACTAGGCCTATACAAAAGTTTATAAATTCATACACGAAACAATATAACAAACAACTAAATATAATAATGATGAAGATAAAGATAAACTTACATACAAAATGATTGTGCATACGAACAAGTACCCAATTGTGCTTTTGAGGTACTTGCCCTCATTGCGGTTGATTATGCTTGGCCACACCTTCCTCACTGATTCTATCAGTTGCTCTCTGATGGAAACAACCCATGCATACCTCCATGTTCCCTCCAAATCGTCCAAATACGATAGAAGGGGCAACAGGCAATTACTAGAAATACCAAAGACTTAAACATGCACGCATACGGGCTCACACCGGATGGCGTGGAGACTCTTTCAGGGAGGATGTGAGGGCTTTCTAGCGTATATTGCTGAGGAGGACGCACCATTGCTGGCAGATATCAGTCAGACTCCGATCGTGGTAGAATATCCAGAGGTTTTTCCCGATGATCTTCTGGGATTACCGCCGGATCGCGCGATCGAGTTTGAGATTAATCTAATTCCGGGGACCGAGCCAATTTTGAGAGCTCCGTACCGGATGGCCCCAGCAGAGCTGAAGGTGCTCAAGGAGCAGTTGGAGGAGTTGCTCGAGAAGGGCTTCGCACGTCCGAGTGTTTCTCCGTGGGGAGCCCCTGTTTTGTTCGTTCGAAAGAAGGACGGTTCGCTGCGTCTTTGTATTGATTATAGGCAGTTGAACAAGCGGACCGTGAAGAACAAGTACCCCTTGCCACGGATTGACGATCTGTTTGACCAGCTCCAGGGAGCGCGTGTCTTTTCTAAGATCGATCTCCGTTCGGGCTACTATCAGCTGAAGATCCGGGAGTTGGATATTTTGAAGACGGCCTTTCGTACCCGTTATGGGCACTACGAGTTCCGAGTACTGCCGTTTGGGTTGACGAATGCGCCGACAGCTTTCATGGATCTGATGAACCAGGTGTTTCGGCCCTTCCTCGACTCCTTCGTAGTAGTCTTCATCGATGATATTCTGGTGTACTCGAGGAGTCTTGAGGAGCACGCTGACCATCTCCGCACTATCTTGGAGACTTTGGCCCGACATCAGTTGTTCACCAAGTTCAGTAAGTGCGAGTTTTGGTTGGAGCGTATGGCCTTTCTAGGCCACGTGATTTCCGGCGAGGGTATATCTGTGGACCCGGACAAGACGCTCGCCGTGTCGAATTGGCGGCGACCGTCGAACCCCACCGAGATTCGGAGCTTCCTGGGTTTGGTGGGTTATTATCGGAGGTTTGTCAAGGGTTTCTCGAAGATAGCTGTTCCTCTGACCCGCCTCACTCGGAAGGATGTCCGGTTCGAGTGGTCCCCATCTTGCGAGGAGAGCTTCCTGGAGTTGAAGCGAAGACTCACCTCAACACCAGTTCTTACCATTCCGTCTGGGAGTGGTGGATTCGCAGTCTACTCTAATGCATTGCGACTGGGTTTGGGTTGCGTCCTGATGCAGTACGGTAAGGTTGTGACTTACGCGTCGTGTCAGTTGAATCCCCATGAGCAGAATTACCCCACCCACGATTTAGAGTTAGCAGCGATCATCTTTGCGCTGAAGATGTGGAGGCACTACCTCTATGTCGAAAAGTTCAAGCTCTTCACTGATCACAAGAGCTTGACTTACCTGCAGTCCCAGCCGGAGCTCAACATGCGTCAGAGACGTTGGGTCGAGTTCCTGAAGGACTATGACTGTGACATTGCTCACCATCTAGGTAAGGCGAATGTCATGGCCGATGCTCTCAGCAGGCAGCCCTTGGGCATGGCCGCCCACTTGGCTGTACATCGTTGGAGGCTTCTGGAGGAGGCCGCTTGCTGGATCAGCGTTCGAGAGACACCTACGGGTGGCTTTTTGGCCAGGCTAGTGGTGCAGCCCGTTCTTCTCGACGAGATCCGCACGGCTCAGGGGCAGGATCCTCACTTTCTAGTCCTCTCTGAAGGCGATGCCCGGGGCGAGCGTCCGGACTACCAGATTCGCGAGGACGGAATCCTGCGGTTCAGAGGTCGAGTATGCATTCCTGACGACGCAGAGTTGAAGCAGAAGATCTTGGACGAGGCCCATCGTTCGAGGTACACAGTGCATCCTGGTGGCACGAAGATGTACAGGGGCCTTCGTCGTGGCTACTGGTGGCGCAGGATGAAGGCGGATATTGGCCGTTTCGTTGCCCGTTGCTTGGTATGCCAGCAGGTGAAGTCGGAACATCAGCGTCCTACGGGGAAGCTGCAGTCCATTGAGATTCCTCAGTGAAAGTGGGAGCAGATCATGATGGACTTCATTTTGGGTTTATCAAGGTCACGTTTGGGTCGCGATGCCATCTGGGTGATCGTCGACCGACTAACTAAGTCCGCTCATTTCCTACCCATTCAACTCACTGATTCTCTGGACACCCTGGCACAGTTGTTTGTCTCCGAGATTGTTCGTCTCCATGGCACTCCCGTCAGCATCATTTCTGATAGAGACGCGAGGTTTACTTCAAGGTTCTGGCGTATCCTTCAGCATGCCCTTGGTACGAACCTCCACTTCAGTACAGCGTTTCATCCGCAGATGGACGGCCAGTCAGAGAGGATGATTCAGACCCTGGAGGACATGCTGCGAGCTTGCGTTCTCGACTTTGGGGGCAGTTGGGAGAGGCATCTCCCGTTGGTGGAGTTCGCCTACAACAACAGCTACCACTCAAGTATTCGGATGGCACCATATGAAGCGCTCTATGGCCGCAGCTGCAGGTCCCCCTTGTGTTGGGATGAGGTCAGAGAGCGCCAGTTGGAGGGACCAGAGATCATCCACCAGACCTCAGAGATGGTCAAGACGATTCGTGAGCATATCCGAGTCGCTCAGAGCCGTCAGAAGAGCTACGCCGATCGTTGTCGCCGTGAGCTCGCCTTCGAGGTTGGTGACCATGTTTTCCTGAAGGTGTCCCCGATGAAGGGCATCTTCCGTTTTGGTGTGCGGGGCAAGCTGAGTCCGCGTTACATTGGGCCGTTTCTCATCCTTGAGTGGATTGGAGAGGTGGCCTATCGCATAGCCCTGCCTCCACAGTTGGCTCAAGCCCATGACGTCTTCCATGTCTCGCAGCTGAGGCGTTATGTCCACGATCCTGCTCACGTTATTCCGTTCGAGCCGCTCGTCTTCGAGCCGGACTTGTCATTCATGGAGCAGCCGATCGAGATCCTTGACCGTCCAGCTGGTTAAGGTGCGATGGCAGCACCGTTCTGGTGCCGAGGCCACTTGGGAGCGCGAGGACGCCATGCGTGGCGCATATCCACATCTTTTCCCTTCCTAGATGTTTTTGTATTAATTTTGTGGACAAAATTTCCTAAGGGGGGAAGAATGTTATATATGTGTCACTTTTAGCCTTTTGGTCACCTTTGGGACATTTCTGGCAGTTTTCCAATTTTTCTTTTTTCGATCGGAACTGCTAAAATTTTAGACTTTTAGCTATCTGCATGAGCTCAAGAACTCCGATTGAAAATCTAACTGCACATTATGAGTCCTGGTGCCATTTCGAGCCACTCACAAAAATTTCATCGAATTTCGGTAACGTTTTAGAATTTGGCAGTTCCGAATCGTATCCGGGTTTTGACCGATTTGGAATGTCAAAGGGGGGACTTGACCAAGTCAAGAAGACTTGGACCAAGTCAAATTTGACCATTGACTTGGTCAAATCTTTTTGTTTTTTTGTGTGGTTGGGTTGACTCAAAGTCAAGCCCCACCAACCCTTATTTTTTCATTAAATGTGTGTGAGTGTGTGTGAGAGTGTGTGTGTGTGTGTTACTATACTTGGGCGTCCCCCTTCTTTTCCCCATCTCCATCTCCCTCTCACTCACTCCCTCTTCTTTCCTTTTTGTTCCATTAGAGGTAGTAGAAGAAGAAGAAGAAGAAAGACCTAGAAAGGAGAAAAGAAGGTATGTATGTGTGAAATCTTTGTGTGGTGTTTGTTTTTGTTTCCCCTCTCTCTATCTCCCTCTCATGCCTTCCCTCCCCACCTCTGTTTTCAGCCATCAAGGGCTTGTGAGTGGCTGAGAAGGTGGTGGTCTTGGTGGTGGCGGTTGTGGTGGTTTGGTGCGCAAAGGGCACCTGAGCTTCCCCCCTTTTTCCTTCCCCTCCTTTTGGTAAGTCCTCCTCCTCCCTTAGCTTGTTTAGATGATTGTTAGGGTTTTTAGGTAGTCAAGCACGCCTTGCATAGGTGGTGGGGGGAGTGGGAGGGCTGAGGAGGGGGTGGGAGGGGTTCGGGCACTCCGCGCGCGTCTGCGCGCGCAGATGGGCGCGCGGGCGTGCGCGCAGGGTTCTGCGCGGGTGCGCAGTGCGCGGGAGGGTGCGCAGGCTGGACGCGCGGTGTGCTCGAGCGCGCGTGAGCGTGCACGTGCGGTAGCGCGTCTGGGCGCGCGGGCAGGCGCGCGGCAGAGCGCCAGGGGTGCAGGGGCGCATGCATGCGTGCGCATGCGGGGGGGCATGCGTGCGTGGGGCCATGCGTGTGGCTGCCCGAGGGTTCGGGTGGGTGTCGGGGCAATCAGACTCACGTGCGTACGTTCGTGCTCGCATGCGTGCGAGTCCGTATGCATGCTTGTCCGAGTAATTTGGTATTTCTAGTAAATTTCATGTGTATTTGTGTAGTTTACTCACCATATTGAATGCCCATGTCTTGCAGATCTTGGCGAACGGTCACGCAACGACCCGGGTTTCGGTGAGTGGGTCAATCCAACCCAGTAGGGAGGCGTTCGATGCACGTAGGCGTGCATTGCCCTCCCATGGCGCACCATAATTGTATATTAACTTGTGCTAAATGAAAAACTATGTAATGCATGTTTTAATATGATGTAACCATGCCATATTAGACATTGTATGTTAGGGATATACATCCATATACCATGTATAGAGGCCCATACATGCCTAGACACCATGTCCCATGCTAGGAAAGCCTTGACCTACGCATGATTCCCATTTAGTTTAATTTATTTAAATCAAATGTGATTATATTGGTATAAGCATACCTTAGAGAATATTATAACCTTGTTGTTATAATATATGTTTCCCCGCATCTTAGTTATGCGCTCTGGAGGAATTCTTGAGAATTCATGACATTAGTAGTGTTAGAAATCGTTGTCGACGGATCCAAGAGGATCGTATCCGTGTGGGTAGGCTGTTTTCTCCCCTTCGTTGGATCCGAGTAGGGACTCCCCGGCGTTGGAAAGCTGTCCTGACAGAGGGCTCCCATCTGTAGGTACCACCGATGCGTCGGAGGGTGCTGATCATGGGAGTATACCAGGTAGAGGCTACGCGAGGGAGAGGCTACTGGTGGACAAGGGTGGAGAGCAGTCTAGTCTGTCCCAAAAGGCCCATGTCACCCCTTAAAGGGTGAGGGTGAGGGTGGGGTGGGTCGGCGATGTTACGACCCACCAGTTTGTACAGTTACTCCCGTTTAGGGACTTTAATTATTTAAGGTTAATATGAGTTGTGTTGCATAGATTGTGCCATTCACTGAGCGTGTGGCTCACCCCTCGCATATTCTTTTCCTCCAGTTGTATCTGAGTCGGATCTGAAGGAGGAGCTCCCCGAGGCATCACAGCAGTAGCGGAGCAGCGTCACGTTTTGGGTTCTGCGAGTGAGAGGCCATCAGCATCCCCTTCTTGCTTGTATGTATTGTTATCCGTGCTTGGGCACAACACTTGTATTTGGATGTCTTTGTTTATATTGGCTCTCACAGGACAGTTGATTATGTATTCTGGTCTGTAATATGTCTTTGAATTACAGACTCAGTCGTTTAAGCTTCCGCTATATGCATATATATTATGTCAGCTACATTATTGATTGTGTTGTCATTTTCGATGTTGTTTAGAGTATTTTATTGATCTCCTGTATAGACTACTGATATTATATATATTTGCCACGTATCGGGGACGGCCGCCCTGGGGCGTGACACTCAATGACGAAAAATAGTCCCATTGAAGAGCCAACTCAGCTTGCCCCGAACGTCGAAACAGAGGGTGCCCTTAAACCAGGACACCTCCACGAAAACGTGGTCGCAAAACCCAAAGGTAAGCTCCTGACGACGATGACCTGCGTAGCCCTTCTGTTAGTTCAGGGAGGTGCAGATGCACACACAAACCAACCTGGCCACCGCAAGGTCAAACAACTAACTTGTGGCCCCTCAAACTGGCGCTCCTCAACCGTCCCAACACAAGGGAGGTATAAAACTGTGCCTGTAGAGTGCCTCTCACAGATCCATCTGGATGCTCGAATGGCAGTCATCTTGCAGGCATACCCCAACAAATGGGTGGTGCCTCACCCAACTACCCTCATCATTGAGCACACAGGCACTTAGCATGTCCTCCCAGGTCTGAATCGTCCTCTTTGTCTGGCTGTCCATCGGCGATGAAACGCTATACTTAAATGGAGGCTCGCGCCAAAGCCTGCCAAGGCTGCGCCACAACCTCAAAGTAACCCTCGCGTCTCAACCGAAAATAGCACCGACTGGAGTGCCATGAAGACGAACAATCGCGAAGGTGAAAACCCACGTCAAGGCGTCCAGAGACTCAATCAGTCGAAGTAGGGAGGGAAGCGCGGACTTAGTCAGTCGGTCAATGATCACCTAGACAGCGTCGTGACCCGAACGTGACATTAGCGAGTCCGCAACAATCCCTGATAACCCACTCCCATGTCCACTGAGGAATCTCAATGAAGACTACCTCAAAGTAGTCCACGGAAGCCCAATAAAACTTTTGAGATCCATGAAGGCATCCGGCGCATTCGCTTCAACTCTAGGAAGCTCTCCTCGCAAGCCGGGGACCACTCGAACCGGACATCCCTCCGAGTGAGGCGGGTAAGAGGTACAGCTATCTTTGAGAAACCCTCGACAAACCTCCTGTAATAACCCACCAAGCCCAGGAAGCTCCGAATCTCTGTGGGTTCGACGGTCGACGCCAATTCGACACAGCGAGCATCTTGTCTGGGTCAACAGATATGCCCTCGCCAGAAATCACATGGCCCAAAAAGGCCATACGCTCCAACCAAAACTCGCACTTACTGAACTTGGCGAACAACTGATGTCGGGCCAAAGTCTCCAAGACAGTGCGGAGATGGTGAGCGTGCTCCTCAAGACTCCTCGAGTACACCAAAATATCATCGATGAAGACTACTACGAAGGAGTCGAGGAAGGGCCGAAACACCCGGTTCATCAGATCCATGAAGGCTGCCGGCGCATTCGTCAACCCAAACGGCAGTACTCTGAACTCGTAGTGCCCATAACGGGTACGAAAGGCCGTCTTCGGAATGTCTGACTCCCGGATCTTCAGCTGATAGTAGCCCAAACGGAGATCGATCTTAGAAAAGACACGCGCTCCCTGGAGCTGGTCAAACAAATCGTCAATCCGTGGCAAGGGGTACTTGTTCTTCACGGTCCGCTTGTTCAGCTGCCTGTAATCAATACAAAGCCGCAGCGAACCGTCCTTCTTCCGCACAAACAAAACAGGGGCTTCCCACGGAGAAACACTTGGACGTGCAAAGCCCTTCTCCAGCAACTCCTCCAACTGCTCCTTGAGCACCTTCAACTCTGCTGGGGCCATCCGGTACGGAGCTCTCGAAATCGGCTCGGTCCCCGGAATCAGATTTATCTCAAACTCGATCGCGTGATCCGGCGGTAATCCCGGAAGATCATCGGGAAAAACCTCGGGATACTCTACCACGATCAGAGTCTGACTGATATCTGCCCGCAGCGGTGCGTCCTCCTCAGCAATATACGCCAGAAAGCCCTCGCATCCTCCCTGAAGGAGTCTCCACGCCTGAATGGACGACACGAACCCCAAAGGGGCTATGTCACGATCGCCCACGTACTGGAAGGACCTCCAACCCGGAAAGTGGAAAGACACCGACTTGGCAAAACAGTCGATGCTGGCGTGACTAGCTGAAAGCCAATCCATTCCCAGGATGGCATCGAAGTCCATCATGGCGAGCTCTACCAACTCCACTGGAAACTCATGCTCCGCAATCACCACAGTACACCCTCGGTACACAGAACGGAGGAGAATACGGTCTCCTATGGGCAATGATATCTCCAGGATAACATCAAGAGGGGCGGACGCCACGCCCATCCGTCTCGCAAAAGCGGGAGACACGAACGAGTGCGTGGCTCCGGAATCAAATAACACATATGCAGGGAGCTGGGAGATCTGAACAATACCTCGGACCACGCTACCTGAAGCCTACGCCTCCTCGGCCGAAAGTGCTACAACTCTGCCCTGAACAAACTGCGGCTGAGGAGCAGGGGCACGCCTCGCAGGCTGCACTGGCTGCCTCCTCTGGTCAGCTCGGCCACCCTGTGGCTGCTGCTGCTGACGCTGAGGCTGCTGCTGCTGCTGGCGCTGAGGCTGCTACTGCTAGTACGGCTGCTGCTGTAGGTGCTGCTGCTGTGGCTGGCGCGGCACACGGGTTGGCCAGCATCGGGGCAATTATATAAAAGATGCCCGACGCGCTGACAGTGATAACAGCGCCGCCTCTCCGGCTGCACGGCCTGGACTGGTACCGCCGCAATGGGTGCTGGACCTCGCACTGGCACCACATCATCTGGAGTAACGGCAGCCGCTGACTGATCAAAGCGGGGCCGCTTCTTCTTGCGATGTGCATGGTCTTGGCTCCTGGGGGGTCTCTGGTCTGCAGAAGGTGTTGGAACCCCCATGGAGGCCCCGTGGACTCGGTCGACTGTCTTCGCCCGAGACACCAAGTCCGAGTACCTCGTGAACGCCTGAGAAGAGACATGCACCCGAATGGTGCTGATGAGACCCATCTCGAATCGACGGCACCGCGTCTCCTCATCCATCACCAAGGCTGGGGCGAACCTGGAAAGCCTCGTGAAGCGTGTGGAGTAGTCTGCGACTGACATGGAGCCCTGCGTCAGCTGCTCAAACTCCCGCATCACGATCTGGCGCATCAAAAATGGGAAGTACTCCTCCAGGAAATACTTCCAGAACCCCGCCCATAAAAGTCGCTCCACTCCCTCGGGAATGTCCACCGATCGGGTAGCCCACCAGTCTGCGGCGCTACCCTTCAGCATGAAGGTGGCCAGGGAGACACGCTGGCGATCGGTGCAGTGCATGGTCGAGAAGATCTTGTCCACCTCCATCAACCATCGCTCAGGGGCAAGGGGGTCCGCCGTCTGTCCATGGAACTCGGGAGGGTGGAGCTTCAGAAAGGCAGTGAGGCCACTCTGATGCACTCGCGCTGCAGCCTCCAGCTCCACCTCCCTCTCCAAGGGATCCTGAACTCCCACCGCTGGAATCACCACGGGAGCAGGGGGTACATCGGGTACCACAGGCGGATCTGCCACCAAGGGGACCTGTGGAACTGCATCACGGGCCACCCTCAGCTCCTGAATCTCTCTAGCCTGCTCAGCTAACACCCTCGTCTGGGCCTCTAATGCTCTGGTCTGAGTCTCCACCAGATCTGCTATCCGAGCGTAAGCACGCTCCCATGCAGGAGGCTCCTGCGCCAATCCTGGCCCCATAGCCAAGGACTCTCCAGTAGCATCCTCACCTCTGGTAGGTCCGGGAACCTCCAAAGGCTGAGAGGGACCACGTCCACGCATTCCTCTACGAGGAGGCATATCAGCAACCTAAGAAAACCAGACACTAGGATCAGAATACTCATATAGAAATCCTAGGACTCATCTCTACGAAGAAAGAAAACAATTGGCTCTGACAGGACCAGGCTCTGATACCAACTTTTGTCACGCCCCAGGGCGGCCGTTCCTGAGGCGCGGCAATGGATATATATGATATCAGCAGTCTATACAGGAGGTCAATAACATACTCTAAACAACATCAAAAATGACAACACAGACAACAATGAGGCTGACATGATATATACACAAATAGCGGAAGCTAAAAGACTGAATCTGTAATTCAAAGACATATTACAGACTCGATACATAATCAACTATCCTATGAGAGCCAATATATACAACGATATCCAAATATAATACAAACGTGTGCCCAAGCATGGAATACAATACATACAATCAAAGGGGGTGGATGCTGACTGGCCTCTCACTCGCAGAACGTGACACTGCTCTGCTACTGCTGATGTGCCTCGGGGAGCTCCTCCTTCAGATCTGACTCAGATATAACTGGAGAAAAATACATGCGAGGGGTGAGCCACACGCTCAATGAATAGCACAACCCATGCATCACAATTCATATTAACCTCAAATAATTTATAGCCTCTAAGTGGCAGCACTACACAATCCAGTGGGTCGCTACATCGCCGACCCACCCCACCCTCACCCTCAAAAGGGGTAACATGGTCTTTTGGGACAGACTAGACCGCTCTCCACCCCTGGCCCCACCGAGTAGCCTCTCCCACCCTCGTAGTCTCAACCTGGTATACTCCCACGATCAGCACAGTCCGAACGCATCGGAGGCACCTACAGATGGTAACCCTCTGTCAGGCCAGCTAACGCCGGGGAGTTCCTACCTCGGATCCCAACCATAAGGAGAAGACAGCCTACTCACCCGGATATGATCCTCAAGGATCCGTCGACACCGGTGGTAACACTAAATAATGTCATGAATTCTTCAGAATTCCTCCAGGGCGCATAACTAAGATGCGGGGAGACACATATCATAACCACAAGGTTACAATATTCTCTAAGGCATGCTTGTAACTATATGCTCACATTAGATTTAATTAAATTAAACTAGATGGGAACATGCATAGTCCGGGGCTTGGTGTCTAAGCATGCAAGGGCCGCTATACATGATATAAGGGTGCATATCCCTAGCATACAAAGTCTAAGGTGGCATGGATATATCATATTTATCATGCATGCATAACTACACATTTATTACATGCTAATATGCTATTATGGTGCCCTACGGGAGGGCAATGCATGTCTACGTGCATCGAACGCCTCCCGACTGGGTTGGATTGTCCCACTCACCAATACCCGGGTCGTCGCGTGACCGCCCGTCAAGATCTGCAAGACATGGTAATCAAAATGGTGAGTAATCTACACAAATACATAAGAAATACGCTAGAAATACGTTACACTAGGACAAGCATGCATACGGGCCCGTACGCACGGGAGTTCGAGTGCCCCGACATCCTCCTGTACCCACGGCAGCCATGTGCACGGCCACCCGCACGCACACTCACGGGTGCGCACGCACGCACGCACCCCCGCGCCCCGGGCACACTGCCGCGCCCAACCCGCGCGCACAGGCGCGCCGCCGAGCCCCTGCCCGCACGCCCAGACATGCTGCCGTGCACGCGCACCCTCAGGCGCGCCCGCGCGCACCGCGCGTCCAGGCCTGCGCCTACCCGCGCGTACTGTACCCCTGCGCAGCGCTCCACCCTCACGCCCGCACGTACGCCCGCACTCCCCCAGCTCTCCCGACTGCACGCTCCTGCACTGCCTGCGCGCACGCGTGCGGATGACCCCGCACGCACGCCCGAGCCAACCCCACAACCTCCCTCAGCCCTCCCACACCCCAAACACTCATGCACACCTTGCACATCCAAAAACACATCCTAAACATGCATCTAAACAAGAAATAGGGGGGGGGAGGAAAGCTTACCCAAAGAGAGGAAGGAAGAAGGGAGGGAAAATCGGGTGCTCTTCGCGCACCGAAACACCACCACCAAAGCCACCACTACCAAGACCTCCCTCAGCCCTAGCAAGGCTGAAAAACAGAGGAGAAAGGGAGCTAAGAGAGGAGGAAAAACAAAGGGGAATGGAAATCCGAGACCATGGAAAGATAGATCGGGTCCTCACCTTCCTTTTCTCCTTCTAGGGTTTTCCAATCCAACACCTTCTACTAGGTCAAAAGGTGGATTTAAAGAGAAGGGAGAGAGATTTGTGAGAGCTTGAGAGAGAGAAGAAGATGAATAGGGGCATTACTATTGGTGGGCGTGGACCTTAAGTCACCACACACACACCCCACACACACACACTCACTTACACTTAGAATTAATTAGGTTTAGTTAGGTTTAGGTGAACTTTGACCCTAGTCAACCCAACCACACTAACAAACAAAACCAATTGACCAAGTCAAGGGTCAAACTTGACTTGGTCAAAGTCCTCTTTGACTTGGTCAAGTCTCCCAATGACTTTTCGCTTGGTCAAAACCCGGATACGATTCAGAACTGTGAAATTCTGAAACGTTACCGGAATTTGATGAAATTTTCGTGAGTGGCTTGAAATGGCACCAGGACACATAATGTGCAGTTAGATTTTCAATCGGAGTTCTCAAACTCATGATGATGGTTAAAAGTCCAAAATTTTAGCGGTTCCGATCGAAAAAAGAAAAAGTTGAAAAACTGCCAGAATGCTCCAATGGTGACCAGAAGGCAAAAAGTGACACATATATAACAATTTCTATGCATGTTGTATGATTTATTATGATGTAAATCCATGTTAGGGAGTATCCCTATAATTATTTGATAGGTTATCGTGCATGTAGTTCATGTACATAACTAAGATATAATTCTCCTGGATATATATGCGCATGTTAAAACTGATTAGGCCTATCTGAAATAGGCGTGGGCATGACCCGTTGTTGGGTTGTACCTTATTAGTTAGAGCGCTAGCGATGTAATCGCCCCCGTGCATCCAAGCGATGCACTCGTTTGGAATTCAGGAGAATTCATTATCTTATCGGTTTTGTTAAGCCGGTAGTTGTGGCATTAAGCTAGGCCTACCCGTGCTAGGCGTGTATATGAATCGCCTGTTGGGTTATGTGCCTTGGGATTATTTCTGCGTGAGAGCAGAGGCAACCCCCCTTGTGTTCGAGCGACGCAACCGTGTGGGAGTACAATAGTATTTGATATCATCGATATGTGATTATTGAGAGTAGTTGTATTTCCATTGGGTTCGCTTTGCGGACATGGAATGTTTACTCCCAATGTCGTCCGTGTTGAAGAGGCCCGGGTTGTAGCTGTCCTGACAGAGGGCTCCCATCCGTAGGTACCACCGATGCGTTCGGGAGCGTACTGATCGTGGGAGTGTACCAGGTAGAGGCTACCCGGGAGAGGGCTAACGAATGATATTGCGAGCATGGAATTGTTCTCCCCTTTGTTGGATCCGATGTAGGAACTTTTCGGTGTTGGAAAAGCTGTCCTGATAGAGGGCTCCCATCCATAGGTACCACCGATGCGTTCAAAAGCATACTGATCGTGGGAGTATACCAGGTAGAGGCTAACCGGGGAAAGGGCTACCGGTGGACCAAGGGTGTAGAGGAGTCTAATCTCTCCAAAAGTTCTATGTCACCTCTAAAGGGGGATGGTGAGGATGAGGTGAAGAAATATCGCCGCGAGACCCATTCGTTGTTCGTCCGTTCCCATAGTTGTTGGGTCCGGTCTCGTATCGATGTTCAAAGACATCGTTGGGCAGTTATCTCGATGTAGATGATCCAGTAGTGTTGTGTAGACCAGTAATTTCGGGTCTCTTCGACCAACGGTATGGTCTCTCCCCAAAAGTCCCAAGAGTCTTCCTCCGGGAGTGAGGGGGAGGGTGAGGGTGAGGTTGGTGATCCAGTAGAGTTGTGTAGACCAGTAATTCCGCGTCTCTTCGACCAACGGTATGGTCTCTCCCCAAAAGACCCAAGAGTCTTCCTCCGGGAGTGAGGGTGAGGGCGAGGTTGGTCGCGCCGCCGCGTGACCTTGTTATCCATTGGGTTTCCACCCATGTTTTTCCTTGAAAGGAAATTGTTTTAGTATTGAACTGTTGTATGGTGATTGGTTTCCAGCCACTCACTGAGCTTGTAGCTCACCCCTCGCATACTGTTTCTTTTCTGGGGTAGTGTTGGGCATGGAGCGGGAGCTTTCCTGTGGCGTGGTCTTATGGGCGTGGAGCATTCTTCCGGCGGGTGGCGAGTGTGAGGCTGTCAGCAGTCCTAGAGTCATTTTATGTATTGTAAATCGTGCATGTGGCACAGGTTGTATTTTATTTGGACTAGGCTTGGCTCTCACAGGACAGTGATTATGTATTCGAGTCTGTAATAATGTTTTTGGTTTACAGACATTGTTGATATCTTATGCTTCCGCTTTTCAGTCAGTTATCATTATCATTGCTTTGCCACCTTGTGTGTTGTTGTTGGAGTCTTTGTTGACCTCAGGTATTGATAGCTGATATTTCATTATTGCCACGTCTCGGGGACGGCCGCCCTGGGGCGTGACAATACCAAAGGTTTCTTCACCACTAAGCAAGGTGGGGGTAAGGTTACCAAAGGTCACCACATCCTCAAAATATCTCACACTATTCGACCAACCAGGAACTCTCAAAACCCGAATACGGTTCAGAACTGCATATTTTTCAAAACGTTACCGGAATTCGATGAAATTTTTATGGGTAGTACTAAACGGTACCGGCACCCATAATATGCAGTTAGATTTCAAATCAGGGTACTCTAACTCCTACAGGTGGCTAAAAACCAAAATTTTAGCGACTTCGATCGAAAAAGAAAAAGGCCCTAAATGACCCAGATGTGACCAAGGCTTAACCGAATTGGCTCCAAATGACATAGGCATAACAAGCTTAATGCCCCAACTACCGGCTTAACAAAATCAATAAGATAATGAATTCTCTTAAATTCCAAACGAGTGCATCGCTCAGATGCACGGGGCGATTACATCGCTAGCATTCTAACTAATAAGGTACAACCCGACAGCGGGTCATACCCACGCCTATTTCAGATAGGCCTATCAGTTTTAACATGCGCATATATATATATCAAGGAGAATTTTATCTAGCTATGTGCATGAACCATATGCACAATCATCTAATAATTTACCATAAGGGTGACCCCTAATCATGGATTTACATCATAAACAACAAATCATACAATATGCATACACAATATGGCCCACTTAAACATGCATACGTTGCCATTAATCATATAAGCACACAAGGCATAACTTAAGCATGCGTTGGATATCACCAACTTAAAAGAAAGGGTCAAGCGCGATCTCGCGCACTAACAGGTGCATGCCAGTATTCCAAACGAACCTGAGTCGAGTAGGAAATCGCATCTACTTACTCAGTTCGTGCAGAGGGAGAGGGCGAGAGAGATCATCATCTCATGAAGTTGGTCATAGCTTTGCCCCATTAGCATGGGCGCAACAACTACACCACGTCCTCGAGTCTTATCGCAAGGGAATATTAGGCAGGTGCCCGTTATTAACCCAGACTTAATCATGCTGGATATTCCAATTAATATGGTGGGAGTAGTATTACAATACTACCTAAGGCATGCCATATTCTATACATCCATACACATTACACAATACTACCTAATATGGTGGGAGTAGTATTACAATACTACCTAAGGCATGCCTTTCTCACTCTTTCTTGTGCTTCTTCTTCATCTTTTCCTTCAATTGCTTCATCCTCCTCCTTCTTCACACACAATGTCACACCCCAGGGCGGCTGTCCCCAGACGTGGCAATAATAAAATATCAGCTATCAATACCTGAGGTCAATAAAGACTCCAACAACAACACACGAGGTGGCAAAGCAAGGATAATGATAACTGACTGAAAAGGGGAAGCATAATATATAAACAATGTCTGTAAACCAAAAACATTATTACAGACTCGAATACACAATCACTGTCGTGTGAGAGCCAAGTCTAGACCAAAGAAAATACAACGTGTGCCACATGCACTTTTTACAATACATACAATGACTCTAGGACTGCTGATAGCCTCGCACTCGCCACCTGCCGGAAGAACGCTCCACGCCCATAAGACCACGCCACAGGAAAGCTCCAGCTCCACGCCCAACACTGCCCCTGAAAAGAAACAGTATGCGAGGGGTGAGCTACAAGCTCAGTGAGTGGCTAAAAACCAATCACCATACAACAGTTCAATACATAAACAATTTCCTTTCCAGGTAAACATGGGTGGAAACCCATGGATAACAGGGTCACGCGGCGGCGTGACCAACCTCACCCTCACCCTCACTCCCATAGGGAGACTCTTGGGACTTTTGGGGAGAGACCATACCGTTGGTCGAGGAGACCCGGGATTACTGGTCCATACAACACTACTGGATCACCGACCTCACCCTCACCCTCACTCCCGAAGGGAGACTCTTGGGACTTTTGGGGAGAGACTATACCGTTGGTCGAGGAGACCCGGGATTACTGGTCTACGCAACACTACTGGATCATCTGCATCGAGATAACTGCCCAACGATGTCTTTGAACATCGATACGAGACCGGACCCAACAACTATGGGAACGGACGAACAACGAATGGGTCACGAGGCGACGTGTCTTCACCTCATCCTCACCCTCACTCTCGGAGGGAGACTCTTGGGACTTTTGGAAGAGACTTAGACTACTCTACACCCTTGGTCCACCGGTAGCCCTTTCCCCACGTAGCCTCTACTTGGTATACTCCCACGATCAGTACGCTTCCGAACGCATCGGTGGTACCTACGGATGGGAGCCCTCTATCAGGACAGCTTTTCCAACGCCGGGGAGTTCCTACATCGGATCCAACGAAGGGGAGAACGATTCCACGCTCGCAATATCATTCGTTAGCCCTCTCCCGGGTAGCCTCTACCTGGTACACTCCCACGATCAGTACGCTCCCGAACGCATCGGTGGTACCTACGGATGGGAGCCCTTTGTTAGGACATCTACAACCTGGGCCTCTTCAACACAGACGACATTGGGAGTAAACATTCCATGTTCGCAAAGCGAACCCAATGGAAAAACACTACACTCGATAAATCACATATCGATGATAGTGAACACTATTGTACTCCCACACGGTTGTGTCGCTCGGACAAAGGGGGTGTCACCCCCCAACTACCGGCTTAACAATCTGATAAGATAATGAATTCTCCTGAATTCCAAAAGAATGCATCGCTCGGATGCACGGGGCGATTACATCGCTAGCGCTCTAACTAATAAGGTACAACCCGACAGACGGTCATACCCACGCTTATTCCAAATAGGCCTAATCAGCTTTCAACATGCGCATATAAATATATCTAGGAGAATTTTATATCAGCTATGCGCTTGAACCATATGCACAATCATCTAATAATAATAGGGACACTCCCTAACATGGATTTACATCATAATAATTCATACAACATGCATACATGGTCATTAATCACATAAACATACAAAATATACTCTAACATCCGTTGGATATCGCCAACTTAGAAGAAAGGGGCAAGCGCGATCTCGCGCACTAACAGGTGCATGCCAATATTCCAAACAAACCTGAGTCGAGTAGGAAATCGCATCTACTTACTCAGTTCGTTCAGAGGGAGAGGGCGGGGGAGATCATCATCTCATGAAGCTGGTCATAGCTTTGCCCCATTAGCATGGCGCAACAACTACACCACGCCCTCGAGTCTTATCGCAAGGGAATATTAGGCAGGTGCCCGTTATTAACCCAGACTTATTCATGTTCGATATTCCAATTAATATGGTGGGAGTAGTATTACAATACTACCTAAGGCATGCCATATTCTATACATCCATACACATTACACAAATACATGCCCATACTAGAGGGGCTCATGCAACACAATCATTCATACATGAATACAATACATGTATATAAGCCTAGCATGCAAGATATCTACATATTATAGCTTAAGCATGGCCATACTACTTATCTACACAAGTAGTATAGTTAGGGAGCCCCATCGATGCGCGACGCGCGACTACGCGCGTCGAGCGCATCCCGAGGGGGGGGGGGGATTGGATCGAACCACTCACCATTACCCGGGACCTCGCGCATCCCATCCGACGAGATCTGCAAGGTAAGGGCATCAAATTTGGTGAGTAACATCACAATTTAACACTTAGAAATCACTAGAATTACCAAAGACTTAGACATGCACGCATACGGGCTCGCACGCATGCGAGCACGCGCGTACGCATGCATGCCCGAGTGCCTCAACACCTACCCGAGCCCCTGGGCAGCCCCGTGCATGCCCCAGCACGTGCACGCGCGCACTGGCACCCAGCCGCGCGCCTAGACACACGCCCAGGCGCACTGCCCCCCGCGCGCGCACGCTCGCGCGCGCCCGCGCGCACTCGCGCGCACGCCCTACGCGCACTGCGCGCGCTGCCAGCACCCGCGCGCACCCGCGCGCCCGCTCCAAGCGCACGCGCCCGCCTCCCAGCGCCCTCTCCGCGCGCGTGGACACGCGCACGCGCGCGGACAGACCCCTGCGCGCGCCCAACACTCCCCAACCCTCTTTTAACCCCTTTTTGTCACGCCCCAGGGCGGCCGTCCCCGGGACGCGGCAAGTGTATATATAATATCAGAATCTACACAGGAGGTCAATAATATATCACACACAACAACTAGAATGACACACAGACAAGAAAGAGGCTGACATGATATATACACCAAATGCGGAAGCAAAAGACTGAATCTATAAATAAACATACTACAGACTCGATACTCAATCATTTGTCCTGTGAGAGCCAATATACCACAAATACAACTGAATATACACAGACGCGTGCCAAGCACGGAAATAAAATACATACAGTCAAGAAGGGATGCTGATAACCTCTGGTACTCGCGGAACGTGGCGCTGCTCCGCTACTGAAGGAATCCCTCGGAAAGCTCCAACTGCTGCTCCGGCTCCAGCTCAGGCTCAGTGGCAACTGGGGAAAACATATGCGAGGGGTGAGCCACACGCTCAGTGAACGGCACAACCCATGCATCACAGACAATATTGACCACAATGCAATTATTTATCCAACCTCTAAGTGGCATAACAACATAATCCAGTGGTTCGTACATCGCCGAACCACCACACCCTCACCCTCACCCATCAATGGGTGACATAGGCTATTGGGACTGATAATCACCCATAGACAAAATCCAGCGGGTCGCTCATCGCCAACCCACTACACCCTCACCCTCACCCTACCACGGGTGACATAGGATTTTGGGACTGACTAGGCTATTGGTCACCCTTGGTCCACCGATAGTCTCTCCTCCACTCCGTAGGCCGCTTGGCTTTCACCCACAACTTCAGCCCAGTCCGAAACCAAATCAGGAGGCGCCTACTGATGGGAACCCTTGAAAGGGACGGCCTTTCTAACGCTGGGGCAGTCTCTACACGGATCCAACGAAGGGAAACAGAACAGCCTATCCATACGCATATGATCCACTCGGATCCGCCGACTACACATCTCTACAATTCTAATGTCATGAATTCCTCAGAATTCCTCCAGGGCGCATAACCAAGATGCGGGGAACATACACAATAATTAGCAAGGGTGGAATATCATTGGGGGAAAGAAACTCGAGAGGGCAGCGTGAGTTCCCGATATAGGACACCCCGACAACCAAACAAGGAACACGGAGTACCCTAACCCGGGTCTCACCCCTGTCCTCACAAGGCCCCTCCCCTATAATATTCACTAAGATGCTAATAATCATACAAGGGGGTAAATCATTAATTATCAACTAGAGATGTAATATTATTGGGACGAGAACCTTGGGAGGGCAGCATGAGGTCCCGATACAGGACATCCCGACAACCAAACAAGGAACACGGAGTACCCTAACCCGGGTCTCAATGTTGACCTCGCAAGACCCCTCCCTATAATATTATCTAAGGCATGCAATTAAACATATACTAGCATTTAATTTAATAAATAAACTAGTAGGACACATGCATAGGCCAAGGCTTCCTAGCATGAGAACAGGGGACATGGTGCATGGCTCATACACATATCCTAAGGGTGCAAGTCCCTAACATGCAAAGTCTAGGGTAACATGCATTCTACATTTAAATCATGCTCGCATGTAATACAATTACAATAGGTTAATATCAATCCATGGAGCCCCAGGAGAGGTTGGTATACGCCCAAATGCGTATAACGCCTCTCTACTGGGTTGGATTGTCCCACTCACCGAAGATCGGGTCGTCGCGCGACCGTCCGTCAAGATCTGCAAGACAGACATTTATACGGTGAGTAAAATACATAAATACATCAAAAATACTCTAAAATACTCAACACTCGGACAAACGTACATACGGCCCGTACGCACGCGTATCCGAGCATCCCGACTCACTCCCGAACCCACCGGGCAACCGCACGCACGGCCACCCACCTCGGGCGCACAGCCGAGCCCCGGCCCGCGCGCCCGGACACCACCGGCGCACTGCCGCGCGCCTGCCTGCGCGCCCCGACGCACTGCCGCACGCACGCACACGCTCGCGCGCGCCCGCGCGTCCAGCCCAGCGCGCCCCCGCGCGCACTGCACGCACGCCCCAACACGCGCACGCACTGGTCCCCAGCACCGCGCGCACTGGTCCCCAGCACCGCGCCCAGGTGCATGCCCAGGCGCTCTGCCCAGCACCTAGGCACAGTGCCCAGGCGCCCTACCCGAGCGCGCGCACGCTCGCGCGCACTTCCGCGCGCACCCCCGCGCACTCCCGCGCACACCCCCGCTAGCGCCAGCACCCGCGCGACCACTCCGCGCGCACCCGCGCGCACGCACCCGCGCGCGATTGCGCGCCCGACTGCGCCCGCCAGCGCCCAGCACCCGCGCGCAATCCCGCGCGCCCCTGCCAGCTGCTGCGCCTGTGCTGCTGTGCTGCTGCTTGTGCTGCTGCCTGCCCGAGACAGCAACCCCCATGCCCGAGCACCTCCACCACCACTCCTCCGGCCACCAATGGCCTCCGACCACCACCCCACAGCCCTCCGACGGCCACCCACCGCCGCCGACCACCACCCAACCTCATTTCCACCCTCCTAACATACATCTAAGCATAAAAAGAGAAGAAAGAGGGCTTACCAAGGGGAGGAAGGGAAGTCCGGTTGCTCTCCGCGCACCGAAACATCTCCCAAAAGGCTTCCAACGCCCGGATCTACTCCCACCTCCGAAATGGTCCAAATCAGGGAAGAAGAGAGGGGGGATGGAGGGGCAAAACTCACCGGAATTCGAATCTGCACCTATGCTTTGGGTTTTTAGTTTCAAGCCCTCCAAGGGGCTCAAAACCAAGAAAAATGGAGAAGGAGAGAGAGAGAGCTCAAGGAGGAAGATGATGAATAGTGCCAAGATATTTTTAGATTTCACTTATATAGCAAGTCACTTAAAATACCCGGATACGCCCTGAAACTGTGAAATTTCAGAAACGTTACCGGAATTCGATGAAATTTTTGTGAGAGGCCTAAAATGGCACCAGGACACCAAATATGCAGTTAGATTTCCAATCGAAGTCCTCTAACTCAGGACGATAGCTAACAGTCCAAAAATTAGCGGTTCCGATCGAAAACTGAAAAAAAATGAAAAACTGCCAGAACGCTCCAACGGTTACCAGCAGGCTAAAAGTGACACATATATAACATTCTTCCCCCCTTAGGAAATTTTGTCCTCAAAATATGCAAAAACATCTAGGAGGGGAAAAGATGCGGATACGCGTCACACCTGGCATCCTTGAGCTCCCAAGTGTCCTCGACACCGGAACGGTGCTGCCATCACACCTCGACCAACTGGATGGTCTTGGTGCAGAGCCTCCTCATGCGGCGGTCCATGATCACAATCGACTGCTCCACGAATGACTGTCCGGCTCAGAGACGAGCGGCTCGAACGGGATGACGTGAGCAGGATCGTGGACACACCTTTACCCAACTGCGAACCCACCACTCCAAGACGGAGAGGTAAGAATTGGCGCTGAGGTGAGCCTCCGATTGTTGTGCCTGTGTCATTTGGAGCGCTCTGTTTGAAGATTTTGGGTACATAATTTTTTTTCGTAAGTTATGTATTTCCAATTTGCCATTTGGATTTGATTTTGTAAAATCCAAGATGAAGAGATTTAATTCTGATTTTGTTATGAGATGTCCAGTTTTGAGTTGGCTTTCGCACAGAGGTGGAATTAGATCAACTGGATTCTTGTAGTAAAAGTTATGGGTATTCTTCCAAGTGTACCCCGGGGATAGAAATTCTTGCAGCAGCCCTGTTCCATGTTTGGCTCTAAATTTGGAATAGCTGGAGAGGTTATTTGTTCATGTCATAAACATGAAAGTTGTAGATAATCTTCTTAGCTTTCCATCGGTTGGGGAATTGAGCCATTCGGAGCTGTATCGAGGAAGTTATGGCTGTTCCAGTGAAGCTTGCACAGAATTTCTAGTCGGAGGGCGACTTAGTAATTCCCCCTTTAGATATTTGATAAATATCTCTCATCTCTCTCTCTCTCTCTCTCCCTCCCAATGTTGTCGACAACCTCTGCTGGGCTCTCTCTTCCTCTCATTTCAAGCCCGCCATGTGTTTGATTGAATGACACAATGAGAAGAAGAGAAGGGGGTGGTGGAGGAAGAAGGGGTTGTGTTCATGTGTTGTGTGTTGTTTGTTCCCCTCTATCTCTAGCTCCCATTGCATGTCCCCCCCCCCTGATTTTCGGCTGAAGAGGAGGCTGAGGAGAGGCTGAGGAGGTGGTGGTGTGGTGGTGGCGGTTGAGGTGGTCGCGGGTGCGTTGAGGGCCCCCGAACCTCCCCCTTTCGTTCCCCCTCCAAGGTGAGCCTTTCCCCTCCTTTTCTTGATTTTCTTGGTTTAAAGGGGTGTTGGGAAGGTCATGCATGTTGGGTAGATGTGTTAGGGTGTGTGTGAGGGGTTGGGGAGGGTTAAAATGAGCTTGGAGTGGGCTGGGCGCGAGCTGGGCGTGGTTTGTGCGCGTGCGCGCGCAGGCGCGCGCGGGCGCGTGCGGAGCGGGCGCGCGGGTGCGCGCGGGTGCTGGCGCGAGCGGGGGTGCCAGCGGGGGGTGCGCGCGGGCGCGCGAGCGTGCGCGCGCGGGCAGGGCGCCTGGGCATGTGCCTGGGTGCTGGGCAGGGCACCTGGGCACTGCGCCTGGGTGCTGTGCAGGGCGCCTGGGCATGCGCCTGGGCGCGGTGCTGGGGACCAGTGCGCGCGGTGCTGGGGGCCAGTGCGTGCGCGTGCTGGGGCGTGCGTGCAGTGCGCGCGGGGGCGCGCTGGGCTGGACGCGCGGTGCGCGCGGGTGCGCGCAAGCGTGCGCGTGCGTGCGGTAGTGCGTCGGGGTGCGCGGGTAGGCGCGCGGCAGTGCGCCGATGGTGCCGGGGTATGTGCGTGCGTGCGCATCCGTGCGTGCGCGTGTGGGGGGGCGCTGTGCGCGCAGGGCGAGCAGGCGGTGCGAGCGGGGAATGTGTGCAGGGCGCTGCGCTGGGGCGCAGTGCGTGCGGGTGCAGGCGCGGTGCGCGCGGGTGCACCCGGGGGCCTGGACGCGCGGTGCGCGCGGGCGTGCACGTGCGTGCGCCCGAGCGTGCGGGTGTCCGGGCGTGCGGGCAGGGGCTCGGCCGTGCGTCTGGGCGTGCGGGCTGGGGCGCATCTATGCGCCTGGGTCGGGTGGCCGTGCGTACGGTTGCCCGGGGGTTCGGGAGTGAGTCGGGTGCTCGGGCTCGCGTGCGTACAGGCCGTATGTACACTTGTCCGAGTGTTGAGTATTTTAGAGTATTTGTGGATTTATTTGTGTGTTTTACTCACCGTATTGATTGCCCTGTCTTGCAGATCTTGACGGATGGTCGCTCGACGACCTGACTTTCGGTGAGTGGGACGATCCAACCCAGTAGGGAGGCGTGACATGCACTTGAGCGTGTACCGTCCTCCCCTGGAGCACCATAGTAAATATTAACCTGTTTAATATGGAAACTATGTAAGCATGATAATCTGTAGTATGCATGCCACCCTAGATTCGTATGCTAGGGACTTATACCCTTAGGACCCGTATAAGAACCATGCACCCTGTTGTCATGTTTCCATGCTAGGAAAGCCCCGACCGATGCATGTTCCCATTTAGTTTAATTTATTTAAATAAAATGCGAGCATGTGATTATTAGCCTGTCTTAGTGAATATTATAGGGGAGGGGCCTCGCGAGGACAGCGGTGAGACCCGGGCTAGGGTACTCCGTGTTCCTTGTTTGGTTGTCGAGATGTCCTATATCGGGACCTCACGCTGCCCTCCCAAGGATTCTTTCCCCGTTAATATTCCACCCTTGTTAGTGTATTATCTGTTCCCCGCATCTTGGTTATGCGCCCTCGAGGAATTCTGAAGAATTCATGACATCAGTAGAGTCTCCCTTCTCTGGATTAAAGGGCCTTGCGAAGTCAGCGTTGAGACTCGGGCTAGGGTACTTCGTGTTCCTTGTTTGGTTGTCGGGGTATCCTATATCGGGACCTCAAGGTGCCCTCCCAAGGTTTCTTTTCTTTAGTTAAGGAATTCAGCGGATCCGAGTGGATCATATGCGATGGATAGGCTATTCTGTTTCCCTTCATTGGATCCGTGTAGAGACTGCCCCAGCGTGATAAGGCCGTCCCTTCCGAGGGCTCCCATCAGTAGGCGCCTCCCGATATTTGTGACGGACTGTGCTGAAGTTGTGGGTGAAGGCCAAGCGGCCTACGGAGTGGAGGAGAGACTATCGGTGGACCAAGGGTGACCAACAGCCTAGTCAGTCCCAATATCCTATGTCACCCGTTGTAGGGTGAGGGTGAGGGTGTAGTGGGTTGGCGATGAGCGACCCACTGGTTTTGTCTATGGATGATTATCAGTCCCAATATCCTATGTTACTCCTGTTGAGGGGTGAGGGTGAGGGTGTAGTAGGTTGGCGATAGCGACCTGCTGGATTGGTGTAGTTAGTCCCAATATCCTATGTCACCCATTGAAAGGTGAGGGTGAGGGTGTAGTGGGTTGGCGATGAGCGACCCACTGGTTTGTAGAGTTGTTGCCATTTTTGTGGCTTTTAATGATGAGATTGTGGAATAATATCTGGTTGTGGTTAATATAGCTGTGATGCATGGGTTGTGCTATTCACTGAGCGTGTGGCTCACCCCTCGCATAATTATTATTCTCCAGTATTATCTGAGCCAGACTTGAAGGAGGAGCTCCCCGAGGGATTTCATCAGTAGCGGAGTAGCGCTACGTCCCGCGAGTACCAGAGGCTATCAGCACCCCTTTTTGGATTGTATGTATTATATTCCGTGTATTGGGCACGCGGTTGTATTTTATTTGGATGTCTTTGTATATATTGGCTCTCACAGGACAATTGATTATGTATCGAGTCTGCGATATGTTTTTGATTTACAGATTCAGTCTTTCGCTTCCGCATTTGGTGTATATATCATGTCAGCCTCTTTGTTGTCTGTGTGTCATTCTAGTTGCTTGTTTATGGTATATTATTGACCTCCTGTGTAGATTCTGATATTATATATACACTTGCCGCGTCCCGGGGACGCCCGGGGCGTGACACCGATAAAACTCCAGGAAGCTCTCCTCGCAAGAAGGGGACCACTCGAACCGGACATCCTTCCGAGTAAGGCGGTTAAGAGGAACAGCTGTCTTCGAGAGTCCCTCGTCAAGCTTCCTACAATAACCTATTAAACTCGGGAAGCTCCGAATCCCTGCGGGGTTCGACGGTCGGCGCCAATTTGACGCGACGAGCGTCTTGCCCGGGTCCACAGATATGCCTTCACCAGAAATCACCCAACCCAAAAGGCCTTAATCTCCAACCAAAACTCACACCAGATCTCTCATCCATCTGATGCTTCCATGGTATCCCTTGTCTGGGAAAAGAAACCTCGGGAGGGCACCATGAAATCCCGATATAGGATACCCCGACAACCAAACAAGGAACACGAAGTACCCTAGCCCGGGCTTCAACGCTGACCTCACAAGGCCCCTTAATCCAGAAAGGAACACTAGAAGAAGACATCATTTTACAGAACACTACTAACCTCTCCAGATCATCTACCTCTAGATGATCACCCAACGATGTCCTTCAACATCCACTACAAGACCGGACCCAACATCATCGGGAATGGTCGAATCAACAATTTGGTCACGAGCGACCCGTCTTCGCCTCATCCACACCCTCACTCCCGAAAGGAGACATTTTGGGACTTTGGGAGAGACTTAGACTGCTCTCTACCCCTGGTCCACCGGTAGCCTCTCCCCGCTCCGTAGCTCGCCTGGTCCTCTGACCGGGAGCCTGTCTAACGTCGGGGATGTCACTACACGGATCTAACAAAGGGGAGAGCGATCCCACGCTCGCGGCACCATTCAATAATCTCCTCCCGGGTAGCCCCTACCTGGTATACTCCCAAATTCAGTACCCCTCCGACTACATCGGTGGTACCTACTGATGGGAACTCGCTGCCAGGACGGCTACAACCCGGCTTCCTTAACTCAAACAATCGCTCTTAACACTTGCTCACCAAATACCACACCCACAATTATATCCTATTACTGGAGAGTTGAGAACACAAGATAATACCTCGAACCATGATACCCGAAAGCTGCGCCTCCTCGGCCGTAAGCGCTGCAACTCTACCCTGGACCAACCGCGGCTGAGGAACAGGAGCACGCCTCGCCGGCTGCACTGGTTGCTGGCGCGGAAGCTGCTGCTGTAAGAACTGCGGCTGCTGAGGTAGCACTCGGGGTCGGCCAGCATCAGGGCAATTGTACCTGATATGCCCGATGCGCTGACAATTGAAGCAGCGCCGCCTCTCCGGCTGCATGGACTGGATGGGCACTGCTGCAATGGGTGCTGGATCCCACCCTGGCACCGCATCTGCTGGAGGAGAGGCAGCCGCTGACTGATCGAAGCGGGGCCTCTTCCTCTTGCGCTGCCCCTGGTCCCGACTCCCGGAATGACCCTGATCTGCAGAAGGGGTCGGAATCCCCACGATGATCCTGAGATCTCGCTCGACCGTCTTCGCCCGAGACACCAAGTTCGAGAACCTCGAGAATGCCTGGGAGGTGACGTGCACCCGGATAGCGCTGCTGAGACCCAGCTCGAAACGACGGCACCGCGTCTCCTCATCCATCACCAAGGCTGGAGCGAATCTGGACAGCCTTGTAAAGCGCGTAGAGTAGTCAGCAACCGACATAGAGCCCTGCGTCAACTGCTCAAACTCCCGCATCACCATCTGGTGTGTCGAGAACGGGAAGTACTCCTCCAAGAAATACCTCTGGAATCCTGCCCAAGAAAGCTGCTCCACTCCCTCTGGGATGTCCACCACTCGGGTAGCCCACCAGTCGGCGGCGTTACCCTTCAACATAAAGGTGGCCAGGGGGACTCGCTGGCGATCAGTGCAAAGCATGGCCGCGAAGATCGTATCCACCTCCCTCAACCAACGCTCTAGCGCAAGAGGATCTGCCGACTGACCATGGAACTCGGGAGGGTGGAGCTTCAGAAAGGCGTTGAGACCGCTCTGCTGCACTCGCGCTGCCTCCTCTAGCTCCTCCTCCCTCTGCAGGGGACCCTGAACTCCTACCGCCGAAATCGCCACTGGAACTGGGGGTACATCGGGTACCACAGGCGGATCTGCTACTAAGGGGACCTGCGGAACTGCCTCGCGAGTCGCCCTCAGCTCCTGAATCTCTCTAGCCTGCTCTGCCAATGGTCTGGTCTGTGTCTCCACCAAATCAGCCAACCGAGCAAAAGCACGCTCCCAAGCAGGAGGCTCCTGCGTCAAGGGCTCTCCGGTACCATCCTCGTCTCTGGTAGGTCCGGAAACCTCCAAAGACCGAGAGGGACCTCGTCTGCGCCGTCCTCTGCGAGGAGGCATATCAGCACCCTAAGAAAACCAGACACTAGGATCAGAATACACATATAGCAATCCTAGGACTCATCTCTACGAAAAGAGGACCATTGGCTCTGACAGGACCAGGCTCTGATACCAACTTTTGTCACGCCCCAGGGCGGCCGTCCCCGGGACGCGGCAAGTGTATATAAAATATCAGAATCTACACAGGAGGTCAATAATATATCATACACAAACAACCAGAATGACACATAGACAACAAAGAGGCTGACATGATATATACACCAAATGCGGAAGCAAAAGACTGAATCTGTAAATAAACATACTACAGACTCGATACTCAATCATCTGTCCTGTGAGAGCCAATATACCCAAATACAACTGGATATATACAAACGCGTGCCAAGCACGGAAATAAAATACATACAGTCAAGAAGGGATGCTGATAACCTCTGGTACTCACGGAACGTGGCGCTGCTCCGCTACTGAAGGAATCCCTCGGAAAGCTCCAACTGCTGCTCCGGCTCCAGCTCAGGCTCAGTGGCAACTGGGGAAAACATATGCGAGGGGTGAGCCACACGCTCAGTGAACAGCACAACCCATGCATCACAGACAATATTGACCACATTGCAATTATTTATCCAACCTCTAAGTGGCATAACAACATAATCCAGTGGTTCGTACATCGCCGAACCACCACACCCTCACCCTCACCCATCAATGGGTGACATAGGCTATTGGGACTGATAATCATCCAACCACAATCCAGTGGGTCGCTCATCGCCAACCCACTACACCCTCACCCTCACCCTACCACGGGTGACATAGGATTTTGGGACGAACTAGGCTGTTGGTTACCCTTGGTCCACCGATAGTCTCTCCTCCACTCCGTAGGCCGCTTGGCTTTCACCCACAACTTCAGCCCAGTCCAAAACCAAATCAGGAGGCGCCTACTGATGGGAACCCTTGGAAGGGACGGCCTTTCTAACGCTGGGGCAGTCTCTACACGGATCCAACGAAGGGAAACAGAACAACCTATCCATACGCATATGATCCACTCGGATCCGCCGACTACACATCTCTACAATTCTAATGTCATGAATTTCTCAGAATTCCTCCAGGGCACATAACCAAGATGCGGGGAACATACACAATAATTAGCAAGGGTGGAATATCATTGGGGGAAAGAAACTCGGGAGGGCAGCATGAGTTCCCGATATAGGACACCCCGACAACCAAACAAGGAACACGGAGTACCCTAACCCGTGTCTCACCGCTGTCCTCGCGAGGCCTCCCCTATAATATTCACTAAGATGCTAATAATCATACAAGGGGGTAAACCATTAATTATCAACTAGAGATGTAATATTATTGGGACAAGAACCTTGGGAGGGCAGCATGAGGTCCCGATACAGGACATCCCGACAACCAAACAAGGAACACGGAGTACCCTAACCCAGGTCTCAATGTTGACCTCACAAGGTGTTATACTTGTGTCACTTTTAGCCTGCTGGTAACCGTTGGAGCGTCCTGGCAGTTTTTAAAATTTTTAGGGTTTTCGATCGGAACCGCTAATTTTTGGACTGTTAGCTATCGTCCTGAGCTAGAGGACTCCGATTGGAAATCTAACTGCATATTATGTGTCCTGGTGCCATTTTAAGCCACTCATGAAAATTTCATTGAATTCCGGCATCGTTTCCAAAAATTTCACAGTTCCGGGGCGTATCCGGGTTTTTAAGTCGCACACTATATAAGAGTGGGATCTAATTCCCGAGTTACTATTCATCATCCCTACGACTTGCTCTTTCTCTCTCCTCTCTCTCTTTTTCTCACTTTTGAGCCCCCTAAGCCCCTCAAACCTAAAAACCTAAAGCACGGGAAGTGTAGATCGGGTCCCGATCTACACACCGGTGTCTTCAAATCCCGTTTCCGGCGATCCTAGCCTCCCCGACCTCCCCTCTTTGTCCTCTGATTTGGCCCGTTTTGAAGGCCAAGGTAGATCGGGGCGTGAGAGAGCCTTTGAGAAAGGTTTCGGCGCGCGGAGAGCAACCGGACTTCGCTCCCTCCCCTTGGTAAGCCCTATTTCCCCTCTTTTCTTGTTTAGATGGATGTTAGGAGGTGGGAAATGAGGTTGGGTGGAGGTCGGAGGCGGTGGGTGGCCGTCGGAGGGCTGGGGTGGTGGTCGGAGGCCGTGGGTGGTTGGTGGTGGTGAGTGGGTGCTCGGGTAGGGGAGCTAGGCTGCTCGGGTAGGTGAGGTGGCTGTCCCGGGAGCGCTGGCAGCAGGCGCAGCAGCGTGGGGCACCAGGTGGTCGGGCGTGCGGGTGCGTGCGCGCAGGCGTGCGCGCGGCGTGCGCTCGGGTGGTGCTGCAGGCGCTGGGCGTGCTGGTCGAGCGGCTGGAGCTGGGCGGCGGTGCTGGGGGTGATGGCCGTGAGGGCGGGGAGCGCGCGGGTGCTGCGCATGGGGCGCAGGGCACTCGGGCGTGCGGCAGGCGCACCAGTTTGCCGAGCGCGCGCGGGCGTGCGCTCGGGGGGTGCAGGGAGATGCATTCGGGTAGGCTAGCTGGGCTGTGCGCGCTGGCAGGCCGGGCGAGCAGGCTGGGCGCGCAGGCGAGCAGGGCAGGGGCGCTCGGGTATCAGGCGGGCAGTGCCCCGGGCGTGCAGGCGAGCGGTGCTCGGGCCACTCGGCAACGGGGGCAGCAGCGCGGGCAGGCTGGCAGGCGCGCTGGGCGCGTGCTGCCAGGCGCGCTGGGCGCGTGTTGCGCGTGCGTGCGCGTGGACGCTGCGTGAGGGTCCCGGGTGCTGGGCGCTGAGCGATGGGCGCTGGGTCGCGGGTACCGTGTGCTGGCCGAGGGTGCTGGGCGCTGGGGCGCTGGGCACCGCTGCGGGGCGGAGCTGGAGATGCGCGCGGGGTGCGCGCGGGGCGAGACGCTGCGCGCGTGGCGTGCGGGGTGCTCGCGGGCCAGCGATGGCGTGCGGGGTGTGCGCGGGCGGCTGCGCTGGGGCGCAGGAGGCGCGCGGTGCACACGGGAGGCTCGGCGGCGTGTCTCGGCGGCGGGCAGGGGCCCGGCGGTGCGCGGAGTGCGCGGGCCGAGGCGCGGCGGTGCGCCCGGGCGGTCGGGTGGCCGTGCGGGTGGTTGCCGGCCGTGCGGGTGCTTGCCGGGATGCTCGGGCTAGCGTGCGTGCGGGTCGTATGCACGTTTGCCCGAGTGTTGGGAGTTTAGTTGTGGGTTTATGTAAGTTCTTGTGTATTTTGTAGTATTTGTGGATTTTAACTCACCATATTGAATGTCTATCTTGCAGATCTAGACGGGCGGTCGCGCGACGACCCAGATACTGGTGAGTGGGACAATCCAACCCAATAGAGAGGCGTTATACGCACTTGGGCGTATACCGACCTCTCCTGGGGCACCGTGGATGAATATTAACCTGCAGTAATATGTAATCCATGCTTGTATGATTAAATTGTAGAATGCATGCTACCCTAGACTTTGCATGTTAGGGACTTGCACCCTTAGGATATGTGTATGAGCCATGCACCATGTCTCCTGTTTCATGTTAGGAAACCTCGACCTGTGTATGCGTCCTACTAGTTAATTTATTAAATTAAATGCTAGTGTATGTTAAATCGCATGCCTTAGGTAATATTATCGGGAGGAGCCTTGCGAGGACAGCGGTGAGACCCGTGTTAGGGTACTCCGTGTTCCTTGTTTGGTTGTCGGGATGTCCTGTATCGGGACCTCATGCTGCTCTCCCAAGGTTTCTAGTCCCAATAATATTATAAGTAATGTTGTATGCTTAGTATGATTATTAGCATGAGTAGTGAATATTATAGGGGAGGGGCCTTGCGAGGACAGCGGTGAGACCCGGGTTAGGGTACTCCGTGTTCCTTGTTTGGTTGTCGGGGTATCCTATATCGGGAACTCACGCCGCCCTCCCGAGTTTCTTTCCCCCAATGATATTTCAACATTGCTTTTGATTGTACTTATTCCCCGCATCTCGGATATGCGACCTGGAGGAACTCTGAAGAGTTCATGGCATTTGAGTGGTAGAGATGTGTTGTTGGCGGATCCGAGTGGATCATATGCGTATGGATAGGCTGTTCTGTTCCCTGCGTTGGATCCGGTAGAGGCTACCCCCAGCGTTAGAAAGGCCGTCCTTCGGAGGACCCACATCAGTAGGCACCTCCTGATTTGGTTTCGGACTGTGCTGAAGTTGTGGGTGGAGACCAAGCGGCCTACGGAGTGGAGGAGAGACTATCGGTGGACCAAGGGTGACCAACAGCCTAGTCAGTCCCAAAATCCTATGTCACCCGTGGTAGGGTGAGGGTGAGGGTGTAGTGGGTTGGCGATGAGCGACCTACTGGATTTGTGAATGGATGATTATCAGTCCCAATAGCCTATGTCACCCATTGATGGGTGAGGGTGAGGGTGGGGTGGTTCGGCGGAGTACGAACCACTGGATTATGTTGTTATGTCTTGGAGCATGGATAAATAATGGAATTGTGGTAAATATCGTCTGTGATGCATGGGTTGTGCCGTTCACTGAGCGTGTGGCTCACCCCTCGCATATGTTTTTCCCAGTGGTCACTGAGCCTGAGCTAGAGCCGGAGCAGCAGTTGGAGCTTTCCGAGGGATTCCTTCAGTAGCGGAGCAGCGCTACGTCCGCGAGTGCCAGAGGCTATCAGCATCCCTTTTTCTTGACTGTATGTATTTTATTTCCGTGCTTGGCACGCGTCTGTATATATTCAGTTGTTACTATGTATATTGGCTCTCACAGGACGTATGATTGTGTATCGAGTCTGTAATATGTTTTTGGTTACAGACTCAGTATTTAGCTTCCGCTATATTGTGTATATATTATGTCAGCCCTGTTTGATCTGTGTTGCCATTTTATTTGTGGTTTTAGAGTATATATATATTGACCTCATGTGTAGGCTTCTGATATGATATATACACCTGCCGCGTCCCGGGGACGGCCGCCCTGGGGCGTGACACAAGGCCCCTCCCTATAATATTATCTAAGGCATGCAATTAAACATTTACTAGCAGTTAATTTAATAAATAAACTAGTAGGACACATGCATAGGCCAAAGCTTCCTAGCATGAGAACAGGGGACATGGTGCATGGCTCTTACACAACCTAAAGGCGTAAGTCCCTAACATAAAGTCTAGGGTAGCATGCATTCTACATTTAAATCATGCTCGCATGAAATACACATTACAATAGGTTAATATCAATCCATGGTGCCCCAGGAGAGGTCTGTATACGCCCAAATGCGTATAACGCCTCTCTACCGGGTTGGATTGTCCCACTCACCGAAGATCGGGTCGACGCGCGACCGCCCGTCAAGATCTGCAAGACAGACATTTATACGGTGAGTAAACTACATAAATACATCAAAAATGTTCTAAAATACTCAACACTCGGACAAACGTACATACTGCCCGTACGCACGCGTATCCGAGCAACCCGACTCACTCCCGAACCCACCGGGCAACCGCACGCACGGCCACACACCTCGGGCGCACAGCCGAGTCCCGGCCCGCGCGCCCGGACACCACCGGCGCACTGCCGCGCGCCTGCCCGTACGCCCCGACGCACTGCCGCACGCACGCGCACGCTCGCGCGCGCCCGCGCGTCCAGCCCAGTGCGCGCCCCCGCGCACTGCACGCACGCCCCAGCACGCGCACGCACTGGTCCCCAGCACCGCGCGCACTGGTCCCCAGCACCGCGCCCAGGCGCATGCCCAGGCGCTCTGCCCAGCACCCAGGCACAGTGCCCAGGCGCCCTACCCGCGCGCGCGCACGCTCACGCGCACTCCCGCGCGCACCCGCGCGCACTCCCACGCACACCCCCGCTCGCGCCAGCACCCGCGCGCACCCGCGCGCGACTGCGCGCCCGACTGCGCCCGCCAACGCCCAGCGCCCAGCGCCCGCGCCCAGCGCCCAGCGCCCAGCGCCCACCGCCACCTGCGCGCACGCCCGTGCGCCCCTACCATCTGCTGCGCCTGCTGCCTGTGCTGCTGCCCTGCCCGAGGCAGCAACCCCCATGCCCGAGCACCTCCACCACCACTCCTCCGGCCACCAAGGCCTCCGACCACCACCCCACAGCCCTCCGACGGCCACCCACCGCCGCCGACCACCACCCAACCTCATTTCCACCCTCCTAACATACATCGAAGCATAAAAAGAGAAGAAAGAGGGCTTACCAAGGGGAGGAAGGGAAGTCTGGTTGCTCTCCGCGCACCGAAACCTCTCCCAAAAGGCTTCCAACGCCCGGATCTACTCCCACCTCCGAAATGGTCCAAATCAGGGAAGAGAGGGGGATGGAGGGGCAAAACTCGCCGGAATTCGAATTTGAAAGCACCGGGGTGTAGATCGGGACCCGATCTACACTTCCTATGCTTTGGGTTTTTAGTTTCAAGCCCTCCAAGGGGCTCAAAACCAAGAAAAATGGAGAAGGAGAGAGAGAGAGCTCAAGGAGGAAGATGATGAATAGTGCCAACAAGATTTTAGATCTCACTTATATAGCAAGTCACTTAAAATACCCGGATACGCCCCAAAACTGCGAAATTTCAGAAACGTTACCGGAATTCGATGAAATTTTCGTGAGAGGCCTAAAATGGCACCAGGACACCAAATATGCAGTTAGATTTCCAATCGGAGTCCTCTAACTCATGACGATAGCTAACAGTCCAAAAATTAGCGGTTCCGATCGAAAACCGAAAAAAAATGAAAAACTGCTAGAACGCTCCAACGGTTACCAGCAGGCTAAAAGTGACACATATATAACACTTTTAACCCCTCCCCCACACTTCTCACTCACCCTAAACCAATTATCTAGCATGCATGACCTCCCAACAACCCCTTAAGCCATGAAAAACCAAGAAAAGAAGGGGAAGAGCTCACCTTGGGAGGGGGAATGAAAGGGGGAGATTCGGGGGCCCTCGATGCACCCGTGACCACCTCAACCACCACCACCACTACCACCACCTCCACAGCCCTCCTCAGCCTCCTTTGGCTGCAAAACAGGGGGGGAAGTTCATGAAAAGGGAGCTAGAGAGAGGAGGATCAACAACAACAACAACACTTACACAAACTTGCTCTTCCTCCTTCACCTTCTCCTTCTCTTCTCTTTGAGACATTAACACAAACACATGGGGGGAGTGAAAAGAGAGAAAGGGAGACCCCAAGAAAGTCCACGTGAGAGTGAGAGGGGAAGAGAGAGAGAGATATTTTCCACTTGGGGGGGGGTGAGAACAAGATTGGGAGAGGGGGGTGAACCTAAGTCTATTCTCACCCTCTAACAAACAAAATAACCAAGTTATTGCTTCATCCCCAAGCAAGGTGGGAGTAAGGTTACCAAGGGTCACCACATCCCCAAAATATCTCACACTATTCGACCAACCAGGAACTCTCAAAACCCGGATACAGTTTGGAACTGCATATTTTTCAAAACTTTACTGGAATTAGATGAAATTTTTATGGGTTGTACGAAACAGTACCAGGACCCATAATATGCAGTTAGATTTCCAATCAGAGTACTCCAATTCCCGCAGGTGGCTAAGAGCCAAAATTTTAGCGACTCCAATCGAAAAAGAAAAAGGCCCAGAATGACCCAGATACGACCAAGGCTTAACCAAAATGGCTCCAAATGACACAGGCATAACGTCCATACACATTACAGAAATACATGCCCATACTAGAGGGGCGCATGCAATACAATCATACATACATGGATACAATACATGCCATATAAGCCTAGCATGCAAGATATCTAACATATTATAGTTTAAGCATGGCCATACTACTTATCTACACAAGTAGTATAGCTAGGGGGGGCCATCAATGCGCGACGCGTGACTACGCGCGTCGAGCACATCCTGAGGGGGGGGATTGGATCAAACCACTCACCGCAACCCGGGACCTCGCGCATCCCTTCCGACGAGATCTGCATGGTAAGGGCATCAAATTTGGTGAGTAACATCACATTATAACACTTAGATATTACTAGAAATGCCAAAGACTTAGACATGCACGGATACGGGCTCGCACGCATGCGAGCACGCGCATACTCATGCATGCCCGAGTGCCCCAGCACCTACTCGATCCCCTGGGCAGCCCCACGCGTGCCCCTACACGCGCACGCACACGCACGCACGCGCGCGCACTGGCGCCCAGCTGCGCTCCCAAACGCGCTGCCCCACGCGCGCGCGCGCGCACGCACACGCCTGCGCCTGCCAGCGCCCCACTACGCGCGCGTCTGCGCGCGCACGCGTGCAGACAGACCCGCGCGCGCGCCCAGCACCCTTTAACCCCTTTTAACCCCTCCCCCACACTCCTCACTCACCCTAAACCAACTACCTAGCATGCATGACCTCCCCAACCATCCCAACAGCCCAAAAAATCAAAAAGAAGGGGAAGAGGACTTACCAAAAGAGGGAAAGGGAAAGGGGGAGATGCGGGGCTCTCGACGCGCCCACGGCCACCTCAACCACCACCACCACCACACCTCCTCTTCAGCCTCTCCACCAGCCCTTCTTGGCTGAAAAACAGAGGAGAGAAGGGCATAAAAAGGGAGCTAGAGAGAGGAGAATCAACAACAACAACAAAGGCACAAAACTCACCTTCATGCACTTGCACCTCCTCTTCTTGCTCCATCTTCTTCTCCTTGGCATAAAATCAAACACTTGGGGAGTGTTTGAAAGAGAGAAAGAGAGCCTTAAGAGAGGGAGGGAAAGTGTTCCACGAAATGGGAGAGAGGGGAAGAGAGAGAGAGGGCAAAAAAGTCATTTTCATGCCCAAATAGTGCCTAGGGGTGACCTTAAGGGGGGTGAGGTTAGGGTTAGGCTCACCCACTCACATATCAAATAACCAAAGGTTTCTTCATCCCTAAGCAAGGTAGGGGTAAGGTTACCAAAGGTCACCACATCCCCAAAATATCTCACACTATTCAACCAACCAGGAACTCTTAAAACCCGGATACGGTTCGGAACTGCATATTTTTTAAAACGTTACCAGAATTCGATGAAATTTTTATGGGTAGTACTAAACGGTACCATGACCCATAATATGCAGTTAGATTTCCAATCAGAGTACTCTAACTCCCGTAGGTGGCTAAAAGCCAAAATTTTAGCGACTCCGATCGAAAAAGAAAAAGGCCCTAAATGACCAGATGTGACCAAGGCTTAACCAAAATGGCTCCAAATGACACAGGCATAACATTCTCCCCCCTTAGGAAATTTAGTCCTCAAAATTTAAGGAAACCCAAAGGGAAGACCGAATATTGCAAGTATCACGCATAGACCTTTTGCCCCCAAGTGGACCATGCACCAGACTGACGCTACCGACACCTTGTAATCAAAGAAACGGTCTTAGCGTGGAGCCACTTCTCATGTTGGTCCTTGACCTCGATCCACTGCTATGAACGACAAATCCAGCTCGAGGATGAGGTGGTCAAACAGAATGACATGAGCAGGATCATGGACATAACGCCACAGCCATGAAACAAGGACGACTTCGTGGGCATGAGCCAGCTGTGGGGGAAAGGCTAGATGACAAGCCACCTCCCCAATCCACTCAAAGACGAGAACCGGTCCAATAAAGGGCCGACTCAGCTTGCCCCGATCGTCGAAACGGAGGGTGCCCTTAAACCCAGACACCTTCAGGAAACATAGTCGCCAAACACGAAGGTAAGCCACTGCAAGGTCAAATAAATAACTTGTGGCCCCTCCAACTGGCGCTCCTCAACCGTCCCAACACAAGGGAGGTATAAAATTGCGCCTGTAGAGTGCCTTTCACAGTACCATCAGGATGCTCGAATGGCAATCGTCTTGCAGGCATGCCGCAACAAATGGGTGGTGCCTCACCCAACTGCCCTTATCATTGATCACACAGGCACTTAGCATGTCCTCCAAGGTCTGAATCGTCCTCTTTGTCTGGTTGTCCATCGGCGATGAAACGCTATACTTAAATGGAGGTTCGCTCTAAAGCCTGCCAAGGCTGCGCCACAACCTCAAAGTAACCCTCACGTCTCAACCAAAAATAGTGCCGACCAGAGTCCCATGAAGACGAACAATTGCGAAGGTGAAAACCCACGTCAAGGCGTCCAGAGACTCAATCAGTCGAAGTAGGGAGGGAAGCGCGGACTTAGTCAGTCGGTCAATGATAACCTAGATGGCGTCGTGACCCGAATGTGACATTAGCGAGTCCGCAACAATCCCTGATAACCCACTCCCACGTCCACTAAGGAATCTCCATGGACTGACGCTTTCCAACGCGATGATGATTCTCGAACTTTGCCTGAGGGCATGCCAACCTGGGGAAACAAGGTCACCCATATCACCTTTTCATCGCACCACTAGCAATCTCAATGAAGACTACCTCAAAGTAGTCCACGAAGGACCAATAAAACTTTTGAGATCCACGAAGGCATCCGGCGCATTCGTCAACCCCGACAGCAGTACTTAAAACTCGTAGTGCCTGAAATGGTCACGAAAGGCCATCTACAGGATGTCCAACTCCCGGATCTCCAACTTGTGGTACCCTTGTGCAAAGATCGATCTAACAGCAGACACCCTCTCCCAGAGCTGGTCAAACAGATCATCGATTCGCGGCAAGGGTAATTGATCTTCAACCTCCACGGGGAGATCAAAACAACACCTCAAACAATTAAGTCCAGATTCTGCTCCTCAAGCATGGCTGGCGCTCATGATGACACTTACACGCTTGGTAAGCCGCTCAACCGCACTTAATCCACAAGACACGCAATAAGGGGGGTTGTCGAACCTCGACAATGCCTATGCGACGTCATCTATCTGATAAGGCGGTTGAGTCCCATCACGAACGTTAGCATCGCGTCTCCTTATTTGCAACCAATGTGGGGCAAAAACGAATGTGGGGCAAAACGTGACAATATCCACAACGGTGCTTCACATGCCGCCAGAGATAGGTCTCTCCACTATAACCATTGGAACTCCAGCATCCTGCACTCAATGGGCAGATTCATCACGGGGAGTCCACGCTCTCGACATCATCCAGTAGCACTCTCCCGGTGTGGCCTCTACCTGGTAGCCTCCCAAGCCCACTATCTCTGCCATATGGGCGCACCAACAAACATAGTATCTGGGAGCACCTCACAGGGCTCTGGCCTCAACCGGGCAACTACAACGCACAATGATATATCGAAGCGACTCCAGATGCCACTATGGAACCCAGTCCACAAGCAATCGCCCACCAAGCTGCAATAGGATGTACCAAATCCCGATCGTACGCATCACCACTCGCTACAGCACCTTCCAAGTGAGAGGAAAAATGTCACGCCCCAGGGCGGCCGTCTCTGACATGTGGCAATAATAAAATATCAGCTATCAATACCTGAGGTCAATAAAGATTTCAACAACAACACACAAGGTGGCAAAGCAAGGATAATGATAACTAACTGAAAAACGAAAGCATAATATATAAACAATGTCTGTAAACCAAAAACATTATTACAGACTCGAATACACAATCACTGTCCGGTGAGAGCCAAGTCTAGACCAAAGAAAATACAACCTGTGCCACATGCACGATTTACAATACATACAATGACTCTAGGACTGCTGACAGCCTCGCACTCGCCACCCGCCGGAAGAACGCTCAACGCCCATGAGACCACGCCACAGGAAAGCTCCAGCTCCACGCCCAACACTGCCCCTGAAAAGAAACAGTATGCGAGGGGTGAGCTACAAGCTCAGTGAGTGGCTGGAAACCAATCACCATACAACAGTTCAATACATAAACAATTCCCTTTCAAGATAAACATGGGTGGAAACCCATGGATAACAGGGTCACACGGCGGCGCAACCAACCTCACCCTCACCCTCACCCTCACTCCCGGAGGGAGACTCTTGGGACTTTTGGGGAGAGACCATACCGTTGGTCGAGGAGACCCGGGATTACTGGTCCACACAACACTACTAGATCACCAACCTCACCCTCACCCTCACTCCCGGAGGGAGACTCTTGGGACTTTTGGGGAGAGACCATACCGTTGGTCGAGGAGACCCGGGATTACTGGCCTACGCAATACTACCAGATCATCTACATCGAGATAACTACCCAACGATGTCTTTGAACATCGATACGCAACCGGACCCAACAACTATGGGAACGGACGAACAATGAATGGGTCACGAGGCGACGTGTCTTCACCTCATCCTCACCCTCACTCCCGGAGGGAGACTCTTGGGACTTTTGGAAGAGACTTAGACTACTCTACACCCTTGGTCCACCGGTAGCCCTTTCCCCACGTAGCCTCTACTTGGTATACTCCCACGATCAGTACGCTTCCGAACGCATCGGTGGTACCTACGGATGGGAGCCCTCTATCAGGACAGCTTTTCCAACGCCGGGGAGTTCCTACATCGGATCCAACGAAGGGGAGAACGATTCCACGCTCGCAATATCATTCGTTAGCCCTCTCCCGGGTAGCCTCTACCTGGTACACTCCCATGATCAGTACGCTGCCGAACGCATCGGTGGTACCTACGGATGGGAGCCCTTTGTGAGGACAACTACAACCCGGGACTCTTCAACACAGACGACATTGGGAGTAAACATTCCATGTTCGCAAAGCGAACCCAATGGAAAACACTACACTCAATAATCACATATCGATGATAGCGAACACTATTGTACTCCCACATGGTTGCGTCGCTCGGACACAGGGGGGGTGTCACGCCCCGACTACCGGCTTAACAATCCGATAAGATAATGAATTCTTCTGAATTCCAAACGAGTGCATCGCTCGGATGCACGGGGCCATTATATCGCTAACGCTCTAACTAATAAGGTACAACCCGACAAAGGGTCATACCCACGCCTATCCCAGATAGGCCTATCAGTTTTTAATCATGCGCATATAAATATATTCAGGAGAATTTTATATCTAGCTATGTGCATGAACCATATGCACAATCATCTAATAATTATAGGGACACTCCCTAACATGGATTACATCATAATAAATCATACAACATGCACACATGGTCATTAATCACATAAACATACAAAATATACTATAACATGCGTTGGATATCGCCAACTTAAAAGAAAGGGTCAAGCGCGATCTCGCGCACTAACAGGTGCATGCCAATATTCCAAACGAACTTGAGTCGAGTAGGAAATCGCATCTACTTACTCAGTTCGTTTAGAGGGAGAAGGCGGGAGAGATCATCATCTCATAAAGCTGGTCATAGCTTTGCCCCATTAGCATGGGCGCAACAGTTACACCACGCCCTCGAGTCTTATCGCTAGGGAATATTAGGCAGGTGCCCGTTATTAACCCAGACTTAATCCTGTTCAATATTCCAATTAATACGGTGGGAATATTCTTACAATACTACCTAAGGCATGCCATATTCTATACATCCATACACATTTCAAAAATACATGCCCATACTAGAGGGGCTCATGCAACACAATCATTCATACATGAATACAATACATGTATATAAGCCTAGCATGCAAGATATCTACATATTATAGCCTAAGCACGGCCATACTACTTATCTACACAAGTAGTATAGCTAGGGGGGCCCATCGATGTGTGACACGCGACTACGAGCGTTGAGCGCATCCCGAGAGGGGGGGGATTGGATCAAACCACTCACCTAACGAGCGCACGGCTCGCGAAATCATCCAATCCCAAAATTGACCAATGGTTTGGGTTGGGCTATAACAAGGTGCACGATACCCCGAACGGGTCCGAATACTGCAAGCACGCCCCCGAGCACCTCGTGCACGCTGCCCACGCACTCCGCACGCATCGGACAACGCCAAGCACGTCCTCGAGCACCTCGTGCACGCTGCCCACGCACTCCGCATGCATCGGACAATGCCAAGCACGTCCTCGAGCACCTCGTGCACGCTTCCCACGCGCTCCGCACACATGCGAGAATTCTAAGCATGCACTCGAGCACCCGATGTGCCAACCTTACGCCCCTTTTAGCCTATAAACACAAGTTCAAGTGATGCATGAGGAACCTCATTTGAAAGAAGAGAAGAAAAGGCATACAAGGTTCACTCACACATACTCACAAACACAAAAGGGGTGTGAGGAAAACCATAAGGTGGAGAATAAGAAGAGGCATTCAAGGATCTCTCACACCTACTCACACCTCCCCTCCCTACTCACACACAGCATCCACCATAAGCACCCCAAACCAGCCACCAAAAATACCCCAAACCAGCCACCAAACATGCTCAAAGAGGGGCAAAGGAATACCTTGAGAGGGAGGAGAAGAGGGAGGCCAAGCAAAGCTCATACACACATCCACCTCTTCTTTCCTTCACTCCTTCTCTCTTTCTTTTGTTTCCATGGGTGGCTGCCGAGAGAGTGAGCGAGAAGAAGAAGAAGTCGATCCCAAGGAGAAGAAAGAGTGAGCATTAATTCATATAAAGTGGGTTGGTGGGGGGGGGGGGAGACCAAATCGTCCCTGACCAGAAATTTCTGGACGGGCTTCACTAGAACGGCCATAACTTCCACAATATAGATCCGAATTGCACAATTAAAAATCCGTTGGAAATCCAAGAAGCTTATCTATAACTTTCGTGTTTATGCCAAGATAAAATAATCCCTCCAGCTATTCCGAAATGGGAGCTAAACATTGAACAGGGCTGCTGCCAGAATTTTTCATCTCCGGGGTATACTTGGAAAAATACCCATAACTTTTACTACATGAATCCAGTTGATCTAATTCCATTTTTGGACGAAAGCTAACTCAAAACTGAGCATCTCATGATAAAATCATATTTAAACCTCTTCATCTTGGATTTTAACAAAATTTAATCCAAATACCAAATTGAAAATACATAACTTCTAGGAGAAAAATAATGTAGCCTAATTTTCAATCAAAGCGCTCCAACTCCTACAGGTGGCTAAAAGCCAAAATTTTAGCAACTCCGATCGAAAAAGAAAAAGGCCCTCAATGACCCAGATGTGACCAAGGCTTAACCGAAATGGCTCCAAATGACACAGGCATAACATTCTCCCCCCCTTAGGAAATTTAGTCCTCAAAATTTAAGGAAATCCAAAGGGAAGACCGAATATAGAAAGTATCATGCATAGACCTTTTGTTCCCAAGTGGTCTATGCATCAGACTGGCGCTACCGACACACTACAATCAAGGGAACAGTCTTAGCGTGGAGCCTCTTCTCATGCTGGTCCTTGACCTCGATCCACTGCTCCATGAACAACAAATCCAGCTCGTGGATGAGGCGGTCAAACAGAATGACATGAGCAGGATCGTGGACATAACGCCTCAGCTACGAGACGAGGAAGACGTCCTGGGCATGAGTCAGCTGTGGGGGAAAGGCTACATGACAAGCCACCTCCCCAATACACTCAAAGACGAGAACCGGTCCAATGAAGGGCCGACTCAGCTTGCCCCGAACGTCGAAACGGAGGGTGCCCTTAAACCAAGACACCTTCAGGAAAACATAGTCGCCAAACCCAAAGGTAAGCCCCTGGCGACGATAACCTGGGTAGCCCTTCTGTCGGTTCTAGGAGGTGCAGATGCACACACGAACCAACCTGGCCACCGCAAGGTCAAACAACTAACTTATGGCCCCTCCAACTGGTGCTCCTCAACCGTCCCAACACAAGGGAGGTATAAAACTGCGCCTGTAGAGTGCCCTTCACAGTACCATTAGGATGCTCGAATGGCAATCGTCTTGTAGGCATACCCCAACAAATGGGTGGTGCCTCACCCAATTGCCCTTATCATTGAGCACGCAGGCACTTAGCATGTCCTCCAAGGTCTGAATCGTCCTCTTTGTCTGGCTGTCCATCGGCGATGAAACGCTATACTTAAATGGAGGCTCGTGCCAAAGCCTGCCAAGGCTGTGCCACAACCTCAAAGTAACCCTTGCATCTCAACCAAAAATAGCACTGACCGGAGTGCCATGAAGACGAACAATCGCGAAGGTGAAAACCCACGTCAAGGCGTCCAGAGACTCAATCAGTCGGATTAGGGAGGGAAGCGCGGACTTAGTCAGTCGGTCAATGATAACCTAGACGGCGTCGTGACCCGAATGTGACATTAGCGAGTCCGTAATAATCCCTGATAACCCACTTCCACGTCCACTGAGGAATCTCCATGGACTGATGCTTTCCAACGTGATGATGATTCTTGAACTTTGCCTGAGGGCATGCCAACCCGGGGAAACAAGGTCACCCATATCGCCTTTTCATCGCACCACTAGCATTCTCAATGAAGACTACCTCAAAGTAGTCCACGGAGGACCAATAAAACTTTTGAGATCCACGAAGGCATCCGGCGCATTCGTCAACCCCGACAGCAGTACTTAAAACTCGTAGTGCCTGAAATGGTCACGAAAGGCCATCTACAGGATGTCCAACTCCCGGATCTCCAACTTGTGGTACCCTTGTGCAAAGATCGTTTTAACAGCAGACACCCTCTCCCAGAGCTGGTCAAACAGATCATCGATTCGCGGCAAGGGTAATTGATCTTCAACCTCCACGGGGAGATCAAAACAACACCTCAAACAATTAAGTCCAGATTCTGCTCCTCAAGCATGGCTGGCGCTCATGATGACACTTACACGCTTGGTAAGCCGCTCAACCGCACTTAATCCACAAGACACGCAATAAGGGGGGTCGTCGAACCTCGACAATGCCTGTGCGACGTCATCTATCTGATAAGGCGGTTGAGTCCCATCACGAACGTTAGCATCACGTCTCCTTATTTGCCACCAATGTGGGGCAATGTGGGGCAAAACGCGACAGTATCCATAACTGTGCTTCACATGCCGCCAGAGATAGGTCGCTCAACTATAACCATTGGACCTCCAGCATACTGCACTCAATGGGCAGATTCATCACGGGGAGTCCACGCTCTCGACATCATCCAGTAGCACTCTCCCGGTGTGGCCTCTACCTGGTAGCCTCCCAAGCCCACTATCTCTGCCATATGGGCGCACCAACAAGCATAGTATCTGGGAGCACCTCACAGGGCTCTGGCCTCAACCGGGCAACTACAACGCACAATGATATATCGAAGCGACTCCAGATGCCACTATGGAACCCAGTCCACAAGCAATCGCCCACCAAGCTGCAATAGGATGTACCAAATCCCGATCGTACGCATCACCACTCGCTACAGCACCTTCCAAGTGAGAGGAAAAATGTCACGCCCCAGGGCGGCCGTCCCTGAGACGTGGCAATAATAAAATATCAGCTATCAATACCTGAGGTCAATAAAGATTCCAACAACAACACACAAGGTGGCAAAGCAAGGATAATGATAACTGACTGAAAAACGAAAGCATAATATATAAACAATGTCTGTAAACCAAAAACATTATTACAGACTCGAATACACAATCACTGTCCTGTGAGAGTCAAGTCTAGACCAAAGAAAATACAACCTGTGCCACATGCACGATTTACAATACATACAATGACTCTAGGACTGCTGACAGCCTCGCACTCGCCACCCGCCGGAAGAACGCTCAACGCCCATGAGACCACGCCACAGGAAAGCTCCAGCTCCACGCCCAACACTGCCCCTGAAAAGAAACAGTATGCGAGGGGTGAGCTACAAGCTCAGTGAGTGGCTGGAAACCAATCACCATACAACAGTTCAATACATAAACAATTCCCTTTCAAGATAAACATGGGTGGAAACCCATGGATAACAGGGTCACGCGGCGGCGCGACCAACCTCACCCTCACCCTCACTCCCGGAGGGAGACTCTTGGGACTTTTGGGGAGAGACCATACCGTTGGTCGAGGAGACCCGGGATTACTGGTCTACATAAAAAAAACTAGATCACCAACCTCACCCTCACCCTCACTCCCGGAGGGAGACTCTTGAGACTTTTGGGGAGAGACCATACCATTGGTCGAGGAGACCCGGGATTACTGGCCTACGCAATACTACCAGATCATCTACATCGAGATAACTACCCAACGATGTCTTTGAACATCGATACGCAACCGGACCCAACAACTATGGGAACGGACGAACAATGAATGGGTCACGAGGCGACGTGTCTTCACCTCATCCTCACCCTCACTCCCGGAGGGAGACTCTTGGGACTTTTGGAAGAGACTTAGACTGCTCTACACCCTTGGTCCACCGGTAGCCCTTTCCCCACGTATCCTCTACCTGGTATACTCCCACGATCAGTACGCTTCCGAATGCATCGGTGGTACCTACGGATGGGAGCCCTCTGTCAGGACAGCTTTTCCAACGCCGGGGAGTTCCTACATCGGATCCAATGAAAGGGAGAACGATTCCACGCTCGCAATATCATTCGTTAGCCCTCTCCCGGATAGCCTTTACCTGGTACACTCCCACGATCAGTACGCTCCCGAACGCATCGGTGGTACCTACGGATGGGAGTCCTCTGTCAGGACAACTACAACCCGGGCCTCTTCAACACAGACGACATTGGGAGTAAACATTCCATGTTCGCAAAGTGAACCCAATGGAAAAACACGACACTCGATAATCACATATCGATGATAGCGAACACTATTGTACTCCCACACGGTTGCGTCGCTCGGACACAGGGGGGTGTCACACCCCGACTACCGGCTTAACAATCGATAAGATAATGAATTCCTCTGAATTCGAAACGAGTGCATCGCTCGGATGCACGGGGCGATTACTGTCACTAGCGCTCTAACTAATAAGGTACAACCCGACAACGGGTCATACCCACGCCTATCCCAGATAGGCCTATCAGTTTTTAATCATGCGCATATAAATATATCCAGGAGAATTATATCCAGCTATGGGCATGAATCATATGCACAATCATCTAATAATTATAGGGACACTCCCTAACATGGATTACATCATAATAAATCATACAACATGCATACATGGTCATTAATCACATAACCATACAAAATATACTCTAACATGCGTTAGATATCGCCAACTTAAAAGAAAGGGTCAAGCACGATCTCGTGCACTAACAGGTGCATGCCAATATTCCAAACGAACCTAAGTCAAGTAGGAAATCGCATATACTTACTCAGTTTGTTTAGAGGGAGAGGGCGAGAATGATCATCATCTCATAAAGCTGGTCATAGCTTTGCTTCATTAGCATGGGCGCAACAGTTACACCACACTCTCGAGTCTTATCGCAAGGGAATATTAGGCAGGTGCCCGTTATTAACCCAGACTTAATCCTGTTTGATATTCATATTAATATGGTGGGAGTATTATTACAATACTACCTAAGGCATGCCATATTCTATACATCCATACACATTTCAAAAATACATGCCCATACTAGAGGGGCTCATGCAACACAATCATTCATACATGAATACAATACATGTATATAAGCCTAGCATGCAAGATATCTACATATTATAGCTTAAGCATGGCCATACTACTTATCTACACAAGTAGTATAGCTAGGGGGCCCCATCGATGCGCGACGCGCGACTACACGCGTCGAGCGCATCCCGAGAAGGGGGGGGATTGGATCAAACCACTCACCTAACGAGCGCACGGCTCGCGAAACGCAAGAGGGCGAAAATAATTGAATCCGAAGCATGATACCAATCCGCCAAGAATCATCCAATCCCGAAATTGACCAATGGTTTGGGTTGGGCTATAACAAGGTGCACGATACCCCGAACGGGTCCGAATACTGCAAGCACGCCCCCGAGCACCCCGTGCATGCTGCCCACGCACTCTGCACGCATCGGACAACGCCAAGCACGCCCTCGAGCACCTCGTGCACGCTGCCCACGCACTCCGCACGCATCGGACAACGCCAAGCACGCCCTCGAGCACCTCGTGCACGCTGCCCACGCACTCCGCATGCATCGGACAACGCCAAGCACGTCCTCGAGCACCTCGTGCACGCTGCCCACGCACTCCGCATGCATCGGACAATGCCAAGCACGTCCTCGAGCACCTCGTGCACGCTTCCCACGCGCTCCGCACACATGCGAGAATTCTAAGCATGCACTCGAGCACCCGATGTGCCAACCTTACGCCCCTTTTAGCCTTTAAACACAAGTTCAAGTGATGCATGAGGAACCTCATTTGAAAGAAGAGAAGAAAAGGCATACAAGGTTCACTCACACATACTCACAAACACAAAAGGGGTGTGAGGAAAACCATAAGGTGGAGAAGAAGAAGAGGCATTCAAGGATCTCTCACACCTACTCACACCTCCCCTCCCTACTCACACACAGCATCCACCAAAAGCACCCCAAACCAGCCACCAAAAATACCCGAAACCAGCCACCAAAAATACCCCAAACCAGCCACCAAACATGCTCAAAGAGGGGCAAAGGAATACCTTGAGAGGGAGGAGAAGAGGGAGGCCAAGCAAAGCTCATACACACATCCACCTCTTCTTTCCTTCACTCCTTCTCACTTTCTTTGCCGAGAGAGTGAGCGAGAAGAAGAAGAAGTCGATCCCAAGGAGAAGAAAGAGTGAGCATTAATTCATATAAAGTGGGTTGGTGGGGGGGGGGAGACCAAATCGTCCCTGACCAGAAATTTCTGGACGGGCTTCACTAGAACGGCCATAACTTCCACAATATAGATCCGAATTGCACAATTAAAAATCCGTTGGAAATCCAAGAAGCTTATCTATAACTTTCGTGTTTATGCCAAGATCAAATAATCCCTCCAGCTATTCCGAAATGAGAGCTAAACATTGAACAGGGCTGCTGCCAGAATTTTTCATCCCCGGGGTATACTTGGAAAAATACCCATAACTTTTACTACATGAATCCAGTTGATCTAATTCCATTTTTGGACGAAAGCTAACTCAAAACTGAGCATCTCATGATAAAATCATATTTAAACCTCTTCATCTTGGATTTTAACAAAATTAAATCCAAATACCAAATTGGAAATACATAACTTCTAGGAGAAAAATAATGTAGCCTAATTTTCAATCAGAGCACTCCAACTCCTGCAGGTGGCTAAAAGCCAAAATTTTGGCGACTCCGATCGAAAAATAAGGCTCCAAATGACACAGGCATAATAGTTAAGCCGGTAGTTGTGGCATTAAGCTAGGCCTACCCGTGCTAGGCGAGTATATGAACCGCCTGTTGGGTTATGTGCCTTGGGATTATTTCTGCATGAGAGCAGAGGCAACCCCCTTGTGTCCGAGCGACGCAACCGTGTGGGAGTACAATAGTATTTGATATTATCGATATGTGATTATCGAGACTAGTTGTTTTTCCATTGGGTTCGCATTGTAAACATGGAGTGTTTCCTCCCAATGTCGTCCGTGTTGAAGCGGCCTGGGTTGTAGCTGCCCTGACAGAGGGCCCCCACCTGTAGGTACTATCGATGCATGTGGCAAGATGTACTGATCATGGGGGGTATACCAGGTAGAGGCTACCCGGGAGAGGGCTAACGAATGATATTGCGAGCGTGGAATCGTTCTCCCCTTCGTTGGATCCGTGTAGGAACTCCCCGGCGTTGGAAAAGATTTCTTGACAGAGGGCTCCCATCTGTAGGTACTACCGATGCGTTCGGAAGCGTACTGATCATGGGAGTATACCAGGTAGAGACTACCCGGGGAAAGGTCTACCAAAGGACCAAGGGTGTAGAGCAGTCTAAGTCTCTTTCAAAAGTCCTATATCACCTCTAAAGGGTGAGGGTGAGGATGAGGTGAAGACACGTCGCCGCGTGACCCGTTCATTGTTCGTCCGTTCCCATAGTTGTTGGGTCCGGTTGCGTATCGATGTTCAAAGACATCGTTGGGCAGTTATCCCGATGTAGCTGATCCAGTAGCGTTGTGTAGACCAGTAATTCCAGGTCCCTTTGACCAACGGTATGGTCTCTCCCCAAGAGACCCAAGAGTCTCCCTCCGGGAGTGAGGGTGAGGGTGAGGTTGGTGATTCAGTAGTGTTGTGTGGACCAGTAATTCCGCGTCTCTTCAACCAACGGTATGGTCTCTCCCCAAAAGTCCCAAGAGTCTTCCTCCGGGAGTGAGGGTGAGGGTGAGGTTGGTCGCGCCGCCGCGTGACCCGGTTATCCATGGGTTTCCACCCATGTTTTCCTTGAAAGGAAATTGCTTTAGTATTGAACTGTTGTATGGTGATTGGTTTCCAACCACTCACTAAGCTTGTAGCTCACCCCTCGCATACTGTTTCTTTTCAGGGGCAGTGTTGGGCGTGGAGCTGGAGCTTTCCTGTGGCATGGTCTTATGGGCGTGGAGCGTTCTTCCGGCGGGTGGTGAGTGTGAGGCTGTCAGCAGTCTTAGAGTCATTTTATGTATTGTAAATCGTGCATGTGGCACATGTTGTATTTTATTTGGACTAGGCTTGGCTCTCACAGGACAGTGATTGTGTATTCGAGTCTGTAATAATGTTTTTGGTTTACAGACATTGTTGATATCTTATGCTTCCACTTTTCAGTCAGTTATCATTATCATTGCTTTGCCACCTTGTGTGTTGTTGTTGGAGTCTTTGTTGACATCAGGTATTGATAGCTGATATTTCATTATTGCCACGTCTCTGGGACGGCCGTCCTGGGCCGTGACAAAAGTTGGTATCAGAGTCTGGTCCTGTGAGAGCCTAAGTTTAGTCGTATAGATGATGAGTCATAGGATTGCCATCCAAGTACTCTTCCTTTAGAAGTATATCTTAGGTTGCTGACATGCCTCCTCGCATCTGTTGACGTGGACGTGACCCCCCTGGACCCACCCTTAAGTTGTCGACTGGGTCGACTGAATAGGGTCAGTTGTTCGATCCCTTGTGGAGCGATTAAGGCTTGGGTAAGAGATTCAAGCCCAGTAGTATGATAGTGATGAATTGGTCACAATTTCTAAGGTATGAATTGCGTCTCAATAATGAAGCTTCTTTCCCGTGCATCGGTATTGCTGGTAACCATTGAGTTCGTGTGCAGCGCCAGTTTCAAGTTTTGAGGCTGTGGCGTATTGTTCATTAAGGGGTGATGTCTTCTTCCAGCCTTCCTACTCAGGATTAAGGGGCCTTGCGGGGTCATCATTGAGACCTGGGCTAGGGTACTCCGTGTTCCTTGTTTGGTTGTTGGGATATCCTATATCGGGACCTCATGGTGCCCTCCCAAGGTTTTTTTTCCCAGTCAAGGAATACCTTTGAAGCATCTATTAGATGATTGATTTTTCCTCTCACTTGGAAGGTGCTGTAGCGAGTGGTGATGCGTACGATCGGGATTGGGTACGTCCTATTGCAGCTTGGTGGGCGATCGCTTGTGGACTAGGTTCCATAGTGGCATTTGGAGTCGCTTTGATATATAATTATGCATTGTAGCTGCCCGGTTGAGGCCAGAGCCCTGTGAGGTGCTCCCAGATACTATGCTTGTTGGTTCGCCCATATGGCAGAGATAGTGGGCTTAGGAGTCTACTAGGTAGAGGCCACACCAGGAGAGTGCTACTGGATGATGTCGAGAGAATGGACTCCCTGTGATGAATCTGCCCATTGAGTGCATGATGTTGGAGTTCCAATGGTTGTAGTAGGGTGACCTGTCGGTGGCGACATGTGAAGCATAGTTCGCGATACTGTCAGGTTTTGCCCCCCCCCCCCCACATGGGTCGGAAAAAAGGAGATGCGATGCTAACGTTCGTGATGGGACTCAACCGCCCTATCAGATAGATGACGTCGCATAGGCATTGTCGAGGTTCGACGACCCCTTATTGCGTGTCTTGTGGATTAAGTGCGGTTGAGCGGCTTACCAAGCGTGTAAGTGTCATCATGAGCGCCAGCCATGCTCGAGGAGCAGAATCTGGACTTAATTGTTCGAGGTGTTGTTTTGATCTTCCCGTGAGGGTTAAAGATCAGGTACCCCTTGCTGTGAATTGATGATCTATTTGACCAGCTCTGGGAGCGGGTGTCTGCTGTTAGATCGATCTTCGCACAAGGGTACCACAAGTTGGAGATCCGGGAGTTGGACATCCTATAGATGGCCTTTCGTGACCATTTCGGGCACTACAAGTTTTTAGTACTACTGTCGGGGTTGACGAATGCACCGGATGCCTTCGTGGATCTCAAAAGTTTTATTGGGCCTCCATGGACTACTTTGAGGTAGTCTTCGTTGAAATTGCTAGTAGCGAGATGTGAAAGTGATGGGTAACCTTGTTTCTCCTGGTTGGCATGCCCTCAGGCAAAGTTCGAGAATCATCATCGCGTTGGAAAGCGTCAGTCCATGGAGATTCCTCAGTGGACGTGAGAGTGGGTTATCAGGGATTGTTGCGGACTCGTTAATGTCACATTCGGGTCACGACGCCGTCTAGGTGATCATTGACCGACTGACTAAGTCCGCGCTTCCCTCCCTAATCCGACTGATTGAGTCTTTGGACTCCTTGACGTGGGTTTCCACCTTCGCAATTGTTCGTCTTCATGGCACTCCGGTCGGCGCTATTTCAGGTTGAGACGCGAGGGTTACTTTGAGGTTGTGGCGCAGCCTTGGCAGGCTTTGGCGCGAGCCTCCATCTAAGTGCAGCGTTTCATCGCCGACGAATGGCCAAGCAAGAGGATGATTCAGACCTTGGAGGACATGCTAAGTGCCTGCGTGCTCGATGGTAAGGGCAGTTGGGTAAGGCACCACCCATTTGTTGGGGTATGCCTGCAAGACGACTGCCATTCGAGCATCCAGATGGACCTGAAAAGGCACTCTACAGGCGCAATTTTATACCTCCCTTGTGTTGGGACGGTTGAGAAGCGCCAGTTGGAGGGGCCACAAGTTATTTATTTGACCTTGTAGTGGCCAGGTTGGTTCATGTGTGCATCTGCACCTCCCAGAACCGATAGAAGGGCTCCGCAGGTCATCGTCGCCAAGAGCTTACCTTCGGGTTTGGCGACCATGTTTTCCTGAAGGTGTCCCAGTTTAAGGGTTTTCGATGTTTCGACGTTTGGGGCAAGCTGAGTTGGCCCTTCATCAAACTATTTCTCGTCATTGAGTGGATTAGGGAGGTGGCTCATCATGTAGCCTTTCCCCCACAGCTGGCTCATGCCCATGACGTCGTCCTTGTCTCATGGCTGAGGCATTATATCCACGATCCTGCTTAGTCATTCCGTTCAACCATCTCATTCTCAAGTTGGATTTGTCGTTCGTGGAGCAGTGGATCTAGGTCAAGTACCAACATGAGAACAGGCTCCACGCTAAGACCATTCCTTTGATTACAGTGTGTCGGTAGCGCTAGTCTGGTGCATAGACCACTTGGGAGCAAAAGGTCTATGCATGATACTTGCTATATTCGGTCTTCCCTTTGGGTTTCCTTAAATTTCGAGGACTAAATTTCCTAAGGGGGGGAGAATGTTATGCCTGTGTCATTTGGAGCCATTTTGGTTAAGCCTTGGTCGCATCTGGGTCATTCAGGGCCTTTTTCTTTTTCGATCGGAGTCGTTAAAATTTTGGCTTTTAGCCACCTGCGGGAGTTGGAGTACTCTGATTGGAAATCTAACTGCATATTATGGGTCCTGGTACTGTTTCGTACTACCCATAAAAATTTCATCAAATTCCGGTAACGTTTTGAAAAATATGCAGTTCCGAACCGTATTCGGGTTTTGAGAGTTCCTGGTTGGTCGAATAGTGTGAGATATTTTGGGGATGTGGTGACCCTTGGTAACCTTACCCCCACCTTGCTTGGGGATGAAGAAACCATTGGTTATTTGATATGTGAGTGGGTGAGCCTAACCCTAACCTCCCCCCCCCCTTAAGGTCACCCCTAGACTATTTGGGCATAAAAATGATTTTTTTGCCCTCTCTCTCTCTCCCCTTTTCTCCCATTTCGTGGAACACCTTCTCCCTCTCTTGGTCTCTTTTTGTCTCCTCTTTGTGTGTGAAGAAGGAGAAGGAAGAAGCAATTGAAGGAAAAGATGAAGAAGAAGCACAAGAAAGAGTGAGAAAGGGTGAGTATGTGTTGTTGTTGTTGTTGTTGTTGTTGTTTCTCTTCTCTCTATCCCCTTCTCATGCCCCTTTGCACCCCTGTTTTATGCCATGAAGGGCTTGAGGAGATGCTGATGAGGTGGTGGTAGTGGTGGTGGTGGTTGAGGTGGTCGTGGGTGTGTCGAGAACCCCGCATCTCCCCATTTCCCTCCCCCTGTTTTGGTAAGGCAGCACTCTGTATTTTAAAGATCTCAGTGCATCTAGTATTTAGAGACACATTTTTAGGATTATGTCTTCATATGATATGATCATCTATGTGTCTAGTTGTTATATAAGAAATTTGGGCTCATTATGATATCTGTGGTGTAAGTTAGAACCTGTTTTGCATGGCCTATCCAGATTCGCGTAGGAATTGACCTGCTTCTGGAAATAATTTATTTCGGGCTTGTAGAGGCAAAATTAGGTTCTAATGTCTACATGGATTATGATCCCAGCATATCAGAGAATGTGCACGTTTTATTTCATAATTTTCAGAACTGTATTGGGTGCTGTGGAGATCAATTAGTAGGGCTGGTTGCAGCAGGTTTGGCAGTTTTGTTTGGTTGAGTGTCAAGGAGTTGTTTGCATGTGTCTTGTGTGATAATATGGAAGTATCAGGGTTTAGGGTCTTGATGAAGTAGGCTTATATGTGTTGTGCCTGTGTCATTTGGAGCGCTCTGATTGAAAATTTGGCAACATAATTTTTTTTTCTCCTAGAAGTTATGTATTTCCGATTTGGTATTTGGATTTGATTTTGTCAAAATCCAAGATGGAGAGGTTTAAATATGATTTTATTATGACATGCTCAGTTTTGAGTTAGATTTCGTACAAAAGTGGAATTGGGTCAGCTGGATTCATGTAGTAAAAGTTATGGGTATATTTCCAAGTATACCCCGGGGATGAAAAATTCTTGCTCTATGTTTAACTCTAATTTCGGAATAGCTGGAGGGATTATTTGATCTTGACATAAACATGAAAGTTGTAGATAATCTTCTTGACTTTCCAGCGGACTTTGAATTGTGCAATTCGGAGCTATATTGAGGAAGTTATGGCTGTTCTAGTGAAGCATGCGCAGAATTTCTAAGTCAGGGATGAAATGGTCATTTCCATCCCTCTTTAGATATTTATTTGGGCAAAATATCTTCTCTCCCTTTCTCTCCCACACTTCACGTCAACATTCTTGGCCTCTCTTTCTCTCTTTCAAAGCCCCCCCATGTGTTTGTGATAAGTTCTCAAAGAGAAGTGAAGGAGAAGGTGAAGAAGGAAGCACAAGAAGGTTTGTGTGGGTGTGTTGTGTTGTTGATCCTCCTCTCTCAAGCTCCTTTTCATGACTTCCCCCCCCCCCCTGATTTTGCAGCCAAGAAGGAGGCTGAGGAGGGGCTGAAGAGGTGGTGGTGGTGGTGGTGGTTGATGTTGTGCCTGTGTCATTTGGAGCGCTCTGATTGAAAAAAATTGGCTACATAATTTTTTTTCCTCGAAGTTATGTATTTCCAATTTGGTATTTGGATTTGATTTTGTTAAAATCCAAGATGAAGAGGTTTAAATATAATTTTATTATGAGATGTCCAGTTTTGAGTTAGCTTTCGCACAAAAGTGGAATTAGATCAACTGGATTCTTTTAGTAAAAGTTATGGGTATTTTTCCAAGTATACCCCGGGGAGGGAAATTCTGGCAGCAGCCCTGCTCTATGTTTAGCTCTAATTTCGGAATAGCTGGAGAGATTATTTGATCTTGGCATAAACATGAAAGTTGTAGATAATCTTCTTAGCTTTCCAACGGAATTGCAATTGTGCAATTCGGAGCTATATTGAGGAAGTTATGGCTGTTCTAGTGAAGCATACGCAGAATTTCTAAGTCAGGGATGAAAGGGTCATTTCCATCCCTCTTTAGATATTTATGTGTGCAACAAAATATCTTTTCTCTCTCTCTCTCCCTCTCACTTCCACGTCCATTTTCTTGGCCCTCTCTTCTCTCTTTTCAAAGCCCCCCTAGGTGTTTGTTTTAATTCCCCAAAGAGAAGGAGATGGTGAAGGAAGAAGAGAAGGGTTGTTCATGTGTTGTTGTTGTTGATCTTCTCTTCTCTCAAGCTCCCCCTCATGATCCTCCCTCCCTGATTTGCAGCCAAGAAGGAGGCTGAGGAGAGGCTGAAGGTGGTGGTGTTGATGGTGGTGGTTGAGGTGGCCGTGGGCGCGTCGAGAGCCCCGCACCTCCCCCTTTCCGTTTCCCTCTTTTGGTAAGTCCTCTTCCCCTTCTTTTTTATTTTTAGGGTTGTTGGGATGGTTGTGGAGGTCATGCATGCTATGCATAGGGGTTAGAGTGTGTGTGAGGGGTTGGGGAGGGTTAAAAAGGGGTAAGGGTTGGCTGGGCGCGCGTTTGGGGTTGTCTGCGCGCGTGCGCGCGCAGGCGCGCACACAGGCAGGCGCTGGCAGGCGCGCAGACGCGCGAGGGAGCGTGCGCGCGAGTGCGCGGGTGCATGCGGAGTGGGCGCATGGGTGCGCGCGGGTGCTGGCGGGAGCGGGGGTGCGCCCGAAAGTGCGTGCGAGTGCGCGCGAGCGCGTGCGAGCGTGCAGCGCGCGGGGCAGTGCACCTGGGCATGCGCCTGGGCGTGGGGCTGGGGACCAGTGCACGCGCGCGCGTGCGTGCGCGTGCTGGGGCATGTGCAGGGTTCTGTGCGGGCGCGTAGTGCGCGCGAGGGCGCGCGGGCTGGACACGCAGTGCGCGCGCGTGCGGCAGCGCGTCTGGGCGCGCGGGCAGGCGCGCGTGTCATGCCCTAGGGCGGCCGTCCCCGGGACGTGGCAAACGGTATATATGATATCAGCAGTCAATACAGGAAGTCAATAACATACTCTAACAACATCCAAAATGGCTACACAGACAACAAAGGGGCTGACATGATATATACATAAATAGCGGAAGCTAAAAGACTGAATCTGTAATTCAAGACATATTACAGACTCGATACATAATCAACTGTCCTGTGAGAGCCAATATATACAACGACATCCAAATATAATGCAATCAAGTGCCCAAGCACGGAATACAATACATACAATCAAAGGGGGATGCTGAATGGCCTCTCACACTCAGAGCGTGACGCTGCTCCGCTACTGCTGACGTGCCTCGGGGAGCTCCTCCTGCCGATCCGACTCAGATATCACTGGAGAAAAATATATGCGAGGGGTGAGCCACACGCTCAGTGAATAGCACAAACCATGCATCACAATTCATATTAACCTCAAATCATTTATAGCCTCTAAGTGGAAACAACTACACAAACCAGTGGGTCGCTCATCGCCAACCCACTACACCCTCACCCTCAAACTGGTGACATGGTCTTTTGGGACTGACTAGGCTGTTGATCACCCTTGGTCCACCGATAGCCTCTCCTCCACACCGTAGCTCGCCTGGTCTACTCCCACATTCAGCACAGTCCAAAACCAAATCAGAAGGTGCCTACTGATGGGAGCCCTCTGTCAGGACGGCCTGTCTAACCCTGAGGAGTCCCTACACGGATCCAACGAATGGAAGAGGAACAGCCTACCCACACGGATACGATCCACTGGGATCCGCCGACACCGATTGAACCTCTACTAATGTCATGAATTCTTCAGAATTCCTCCAGGGCGCATAACTAAGATGCGGGAAGACACATATTATAATAACGAGGTTATAATATTCACTAAGGCATGCTAACAACAATATACTCGCATTTGATTTAAATAAATTAAACTAAATGGGAACATGCATAGGTCGGGGATTTCCTAGCATGAAAACATGGTATTAGGGTGCATAGGTCTCTATACGTGATGTAAGGGTGCATATCCTTAGCATACAAGTCTAAGGCGGCATGTATACATCACATTAATCACTATAAGGGTGCATATCCCTAACATGCAAGGCCTAGGGTGGCATGGATACTATATAACAATCATACATGCATAGTTATACTTAATACAAGTTAATATGCAACTATGGTGCCCCAGGGGAGGGCAATACACTCCTAAGTGTATAGAACGCCTCCCTGCTGGGTTGGATTGTCCCACTCACAAATACCCGGGTCATCGCGTGACCGTCCGTCAAGATCTGCAAGACAGGGTATTCAACACGGTGAGTAAAATACACAAATACATACAAAATACACTAAAAATACCCAACACTCGGACAAGCGTACATACAGCCTGCACGCACGCGAGCCCGAGTGCCCCGACTCACTCCCGCACCCCCAGGCAGCCATGCGCACGACCACCCACACGTGCACGCATGGGTGCGCACGCACGCACGCACGCCCGAGCCCCGGGCGCACTGCCGCGCCCCAGCCCGCTCACCCAGACGCGCTGCCGAGCCCCTGCTCGCACGCCCAGACACGCCGCCGAGCCCCTGCCCGCACGCCCAGACACTTTGCACACTCGAGCGCACACCCGCGCGCCCAGCCCCGGGTGCACCCGCGCGCATTGCGCCCCAGTGCAGCACCTCGTGTGCACACCCGCACGAACTCCCGCTCGCCTCCCCGCGCGCATCGCACGCACGCCCGCTCGCCTCCCCGAGCGCACCGCACGCACTGCGCCCCTGCGCATCACCTCGCGCACACCCCCAGAGCCCCCCAACAGCACGCGCCCAGCGCGCCCGACCGCACTGCGCCCAGCGTGCCCGACAGCAGCTCGCCTGCCTGCCTGCGCCTGCCTGCCTGCGCGCACGTGCGCCGATGAGCCCGCATGCACCCGAGTCAACCCTACCACCTCCCTCAGCCCTCCCCCACCCCAACCACTCATGCTACCCTTGCACAACCAAAATCACCTCCTAAACATGCATCTACACAAGAAAAGGGAAGGAAAGAAGCTTACCCAAGGGAGGAAAAGAAAGGAGGGATCTTCGGGTGCTCTTCACGCACCAATTTTCCACCACCAAAGCCACCACTACCAAGACCTCTTCTCAGCCAAAGAGGGGCTGAAAACAGAGGTAAAAAGGGGCCATGAGAGGAGGAAAAACAAAAGGGAAAGCGAATCCGAGACCATGGAAAGATAGATCGGGTCCTCACCTTCCTTTTCTCGTTCTAGGGTTTCTCTTTTTAACCACCTTAAATAGATCAAATCAAGGAAATAAAGAGAGGGGAGAGAGAGATTGAGAGGTGGAGAAGAAGATGAATAGGGCATTTAACTATTCTTAGGCGTGGACTTAAAGGGGGCCACACACTCACCACACACACTTAGTGAAAAAAAGATTAGGTTAAGCTAGGTTTAGGTGAGGTTTAAGTGCACTTTGACTTGGGTCAACCTAACCACACTAGAAACCAAAACCATTTGACCAAGCCAAGGGTCAACTTTGACCAAGTCAAGTCTCCCAATGACTTTTCGCTTGGTCAAAACCCGGATACGATTCGGAACTGTAAAATTCTGAAACGTTATCGAAAATCGATGAAATTTTCATGAGTAGCTTGAAATGGCACCAGGACACATAATACGCAGTTAGATTTTCAATCGGAGTCCTCAAGCTCAGGATGATAGCTAAAAGTCTAGAGTTTTAGCGGTTCTGATAAAAAAAAAGAAAAAGTTAAAAAACTGTCAGAATGCTCCAATGGTGACCAGAAGGTAAAAAGTGACACATATATAACATTCTTCCCCCCTTAAGAAATTTTGTCCTCAAAATAAATACAAGAACATCTAGGAAGGAAAAGATGTGGATACGCGTCACGCATGGCGTCCTCAAGATCCCAAGTGGCCTCGGCACCGGAACGGTGCTGCCATCGCACCTTGACCAACTGGACGGTCTTGGTGCGGAGCCTCTTCTCGCGGTGGTCCAGGATCTCGATCGGCTGCTCGACGAATGACAAGTCCGGCTCGAAGACGAGCGGCTCGAACGGGATGACGTGAGCAGGATCGTGGACGTAACGCCTCAGCTACGAGACATGGAAGATGTCATGGGCCTGAGCCAGCTATGGGGGTAGAGCTATGCGATAGGCCACCTCCCCAACTCGCTCGAGGATGGGGAACGGCCCAATGAAACGCGGACTTAGCTTGCCCCGCACGCTGAAACGAAAGATGCCCTTCATCGGGGACACCTTCAGGAAGACATGGTCACCGACCTCGAAGACGAGCTCACGGCGACGATGATCGGTGTAGCTCTTCTGATGACTCTGAGCGACTCGGATACGCTCGCGAATCGTCTTGACCATCTCTGAGGTCTGGTGGCTGATCTCTGGTCCCTCCAACTGGCGCTCTCCGTCCTCGTCCCAACACAAGGGGGACTTGCAACTGCGGCCATAGAGCGCCTCGTTGTTATAATATATGTTTCCCCGCATCTTAGTTATGCGCCCTGGAGGAATTCTTGAGAATTCATGACATTATTAGTGTTAGAAATCGTTGTCGACGGATCCAAGAGGATCGTATACGCGCGTGAGTAGGCTGTCTTCTCCTTTTGGTTGGATCCGAGTAGGGACTCCCCGGCGTTGGAAAGCTGACCTGACAGAGGGCTCCCATCTATAGGTACCAACGATGCGTCGGACAGTGCTGATCGTGGGAGTATACCAGGTATAGGCTACGGAGTGTGGGAAAGGCTACCGGGTGGACCAGGGGTGGAGAGCGGTCTAGTCTACCCCAAGAGGCCCATGTCATCCCTAAGGGGTGAGGGTGGGATGGGTCGGCGATATTACGACCCACTAACTTGTGTAGTTACTCCCGTATAGGGACTATGACTATTTTAAGGTTAATATGAGTGTGTTGAATAGATTGTTGTTATGCCTGTGTTTTGATATCTCGATAAGTGAGTATCGAGAGTAGTTGTTTTCCATTGGGTTCGCTTTGCGAACATGGGATTGTTCTCCCCTTCGTTGGATCCGATGTAGGAACTTCTCGGGTTTAGTTGTCCTGACAGAGGGCTCCCATCCATAGGTACCACCGATGCATTCGGAAGAGTACTGATCGTGGGAGTATACCAGGTAGAGGCTACCCGAGAAAAGGGCTACTGGCGGACCAAGGGTGTAGAGCGGTGAGTTGAGGAGATCGGGTTGTAGATACTACCCGGGAGAGGGTTAACGAATGATGTTACGGGCGTGGAAATCGTTCTCCCTTTTGGTTGGATCCGAGTAGGGACTCCCCGGCGTTGGAAAGCTGTCCTGACAGAGGGCTCCCATCTGTAGGTACCTCCGATGCGTCGGACAGTGCTGAACGTGGGAGTATACCAGGTAGAGGCTACGGAGTGTGGGAGAGGCTACCGGGTGGACCAGGGGTGTAGAGCAGTCTAAATCTCTTCCAAAAGTCCCAAAAGTCTCCCTCCAGGAGTGAGGGTAAGGATGAGGTGAAGAATATCGCCGCGTGACCCATTCGTTGTTTGACCGTTCCCATAGTTGTTGGGTCCGGTCTTGTATCGATGTTTAAAGGCATCGTTTGAGCAATTATCTAGATGTAGATGATCTAGTAGTGTTGTGTAGACCAGTAAATCCAGGTCTCTTCTACCAACGGTATGGTCTCTCCCCAAAAGTCCCAAAAGACTCCCTCCGGGAGTGAGGGTGGGGGTGAGGTTGGTCGCGCCGCCGCGTGACCCAGTTATCCATGGGTTTCCACCAATGTTTTCCTTGAAAGGAAATTGATTATGTATTGAACTGTAGTATGGTGATTGGTTTCCAGCCACTCACTAAGCTTGTAGCTCACCCCTCGCATACTGTTTCTTTTCAGGGGCAGTGTTGGGCGTGGAGCTGGAGCTTTCCTATGGTGTGGTCTTATGGGCATGGAGCGTTCTGCCGGCGGGTGGCGAGTGCGAGGCTGTCAGCATTCCTAGTCATTTTATGCTTTGTAAATCGTGCATGTGGCACAGGTTGTATTTTCTTTGGTCTAGACTTGGCTCTCACAGGACAGTGATTGTGTATTCGAGTCTGTAATAATGTTTTTGATTTACAGACATTGTTTATGTATTATGCTTCCGCTTTTCAGTCAGTTAACGTTATCTTGTTTTTCCGCCTTGTGTATTGTTGTTGGTGTCTTTATTGACCTTAGGTATTGATAGCTGATATTTATTATTTTGCCACGTCTCAGGGACGCCTGGGGCGTGACAATTGAGGTGGTCGTGGGCGCGTCGAGAGCCCCGCATCTCCCCCTTTCCCTTTCCCTCTTTTTTTTTTAGGGTTGTTGGGATGGTTGGGGAGGCCATGCATGCTATGCATATGGGTTAGAGTGTGTGTGAGGGGTTGGGGAGGGTTAAAAAGAGGTTGGGCGCGCTTGGGGGCAGTCTGCGCGCGTGCGCGCAGGCAGGCGGGCGCGCAGACGCGCGCAGGCGCGTGCCCGCGAGCGCGCGGGTTGGCGCGAGTGGGGGGCAGTGCTAGAGTGCGCGCGCGGGGGGCAGTGCGCCTGGGCATGCGTCTGGGCGCAGGGGGTTGGGGGCTAGTGGGCGCGCGCGCGTGCGTGCACGTGCTGGGCATGCGTGGGGCTGCCCAGGGTCTCGGGTGGGTGCTGGGGCACCCGAGCATGCGTGCGTACGTGCGTGCTCGCATGCGTGCGAGCCCATATGCGTGCATGTCTAAGTCTTTGATATTTCTAATGATTTTTAAGTGTAAATTGTGATGTTACTCACCAAATGTGATGCCCCTACCTTGCAGATCTCGTCGAATGGGATGCGCGAGGTCCCGGGTTATAAAGTGAGTGGTTCGATTCCAATCCCCCCCCCCCTCTTTAGGGATGCGCTCGACGCGCGTAGACGCGCATTGCGCATCGATGGGCCCCCTAGCTATAATATGTAGATATCTTGTTAATGCATGTTTTGCTATGATATAACCATGCCATGTTAGACATTGTATGCTAGGGATATACATCCATGTATCATGTATAGAGGCCCATACATGCCTAGACACCATGTCCCATGCTTGGAAAGCCTTGATCTATGTGTGTTTCCCATTTAGTTTAATTTAATTAAATCAAAATGAGATTATGTTGGTATAAGCATGCCTTGGAGAATTTTATAACCTTGTTGTTATAATATATGTTTCCCCGCATCCTATTTATGCTCCCTGGAGGAATTCTTGAGAATTCATGACATTAGTAGTGTTAAAAATCGTTGTCGACGGATCCAAGAAGATCGTATCCGTGTGAGTAGGTTGTTTTCTCCCCTTCGTTGGATCCGAGTAGGGACTCCCCGGCGTTGGAAAGCTGTCCTGACAGAGGGCTCCCATCTGTAGGTACCTCCGATGCGTCGGAGGGTGCTGATCGTGGGAGTATACCAGGTAGAGGCTACGCGAAGGAGAGGCTACTGGTGGACCAAGGGTGGAGAGCAGCGTAGTCTGTCCCAAAAGGCCCATGTCACCCCTAAAGGGTGAGGGTGAGGGTGGGGTGGGTCGGCGATGTTACGACCCACTAGCTTGTACAGTTACTCCCGTTTAGGGACTTGAATTATTTTAAGGTTAATATGAGTGTGTTGCATAGATTGTTGTTATGCCTGTGTATTGATATCTCGATAAGTGATTATCGAGAGTAGTTGATTTCATTGGGTTCACTTTGCGAACATGGGATCGTTCTCCCCTTCATTGGATCCGATGTAGGAACTTCTCGGGATTACAGCTATCGTGACAGAGGGCTCCCATCTGTAGGTACTACCGATGCATTCGGGAACATACTGACCATGGGAGTATACCAGGTAGAGGCTACCCGGGGAAAGGGCTACCGGTGGACCAAGGGTGTAGAGCGGTGAGTTGAAGAGGCCGGGTTGTAGCTGTCATGACAGAGGGCTCCCATCCGTAGGTACCACCGATGCATTCGGGAGCGTACTGATCGTGGGAGTATACCAGGTAGAGGCTACCCGGGAGAGTTGGTGAGGGTGAGGATGAGGCGAAGACACCTCGCCACGTGACCCATTCGTTGTTCGACCGTTCCCATAGTTGTTGAGTCCGGTCTCGTAATCGATGTTCAAGGGCATCGTTGGGTAGTTATCTAGATGTAGATGATCCAGTAGTGTTGTGTAGATCAGTAATTCCGGGTCTCTTCGACCGACGGTATGGTCTCTCCCCAAAAGTCCCAAGAGTCTCCCTGCGGGAGTGAGGTTGAGGGTGATGTGGGTCGCGCTGCCCTGTGACCCTGTTATCCATGGGTTTCCACCCTTGTTTTTCTGGAAAGGAAAGTGCTTATGTATTGAACTGTAGTATGGTGATTGGTTTCCAGCCACTCACTGAGCTTGTAGCTCACCCCTCGCATACTGTTTCTTTTCAGGGGCAGTGTTGGGCGTGGAGTTGGAGCTTCCCTGTGGCGTGGTCTTATGGGCGTGGAGCGTTCCTCCGGCGGATGGCGAGTGCGAGGCTGTCAGCAATCCTAGAGTCATTGTATGTATTGTAATTCGTGCATGTGGCACAAGTTGTATTTTCTTTGGTCTAGACTTGGCTCTCACAGGACAGTGATTGTGTATTCGAGTCTGTAATAATGTTTTGATTTACAGACATTGTTTATATATTATGCTTTCACTTTTCACTCAATTCTCATTATCCTTGCTTTGCCACCTTGTGTATTGTTGTTGGAGTCTTTATTGACCTCAGGTATTGATAGCTGATATTTTATTATTGCCACGTCTCGGGGACGGCCGCCCTGGGGCGTGACAAAAGTTGGTATCAGAGCCTGGTCCTGTCAGAGCCTAAGTCTAGTCGTATAGATGATGAGTCGTAGGATTGTCATCCGAGTACTCTTGTTTTAGAAGTTATCTTAGGTTGCTGACATGCCTCCTCGCATCCGTTGACGTGGACGTGACCCCCTGGACCCACCCTTAAGTTGTCGACTGGGTCGATTGGTTAGGGTCAGTTGTTGGATCCCTTGTGGTGGGATTAAGGCTTGGGTAGGAGATTCTAGCCTAGTAGTGTGATAATGATGAATTGGTCGCAATTTCTAAGGTATGGATTGCGCCTCGATAATGGAGCTTCTTTCCCGTGCATCGGTATCGCTGGTAACCATGGAGTTCGCGTGCGGCGCCAGTTTCAAGTTTTGAGGGTGTGGCGTATTGCTCATTAAGGGGTGATGTCTTCTTCTAGCCTTCCTACTCAAGATTAAGGGGCCTTGCAGGGTCAGCGTTGAGACCCGGGCTAGGGTACTCCGTGTTCCTTGTTTGGTTGTCGGGATATCCTATATCGGGCCCACATGGTGCCCTCCCAAGGTTCTTTTCCCAGTCAAGGAATATATTTGAAGCATCAAATTGATGATGGATTTTTCCTCTCACTTGGAAGGTGCTGTAGCGAGTGGTGATGCGTACGATCGGGATTGGGTGCATCCTATTGCAGCTTGGTGGGCGATTGCTTGTGGACTGGGTTCCATAGTGGCATCTGGAGTCGCTTCGATATATCATCGTGAGTTGTAGCTACCCGGTATAGGCCAGAGCCCTGTGAGGTGCTCCCAGATAATATGCTTGTGGTGCACCCATATGGCAGAGATAGTAGGCTTGGGAGGCTACCAGGTAGAGGCCACACCGGGAGAGTGCTACTGGATGATGTCGAGAGCGTGGACTCCCTATGATGAATCTGCCCATGGAGTGCAGGATGCTGGAGTTCCAATGGTTATAGATGAGCGACCTATCTCTGGCGGCATGTGAAGCACAGTTATGGATACTATCGCGTTTTGCCCCACATTGGTCGCAAATAAGGAGACGCGATGCTAGCGTTCGTGATGGGATTCAACCGCCTTATCAAATAGATGACGTCGCATAGGCATTGTCGAGGTTCGACGACCCCTTATTGCGTGTCTTGTGGATTAAGTGCGGTTGAGCGGCTTACCAAGCGTGTAAGTGTCATCATGAGCGCCAGCCATGCTCGAGGAGCAGAATTTGGACTTAATTGTTCGAGGTGTTGTTTTGATCTCCCCGTGGAGGTTGAAGATCAATTACCTTTGCCGCGAATCGATGATCTGTTTGACCAGCTCTGGGAGCGAGTGTCTGCTGTTAGATCGATCTTCGCACAAGGGTACCACAAGTCGGAGATCCGGGAGTTAGACATCCCGTAGATGGCCTTTCGTGACCGTTCAGGCACTACGAGTTTTAAGTACTGCTGTCGGGGTTGACGAATGCGCCGGATGCCTTCGTGGATCTCAAAAGTTTATTGGGCTTTCGTGGACTACTTTGGGGTGCTCTTCATTGAGATTGCTGTAGTGCGATAAAAAGGCGATGTGGGTGACTTTGTTTCCCCAGGTTGGCATGCCCTCAGGCAAAGTTCGAGAATCATCATTGAGTGGAAAGCGTCAGTCCATGGAGATTCCTCAGCGGACGTGGGAGTGGGTTATCAGGGATTGTTGCGGACTCGCTAATGTCACGTTCGGGTCACGACGCCGTCTAGGTGATCAATGACCGACTGACTAAGTCTGCACTTCCCTCCCTAATCCGACTGATTGAGTCTCTGGACGCCTTGACGTGGGTTTTCACCTTCGCGATTGTTCGTCTTCATGGCACTCCAGTCAGCGCTATTTTCGGTTGAGACACGAGGGTTACTTTGAGGTTGTGGCGCAGCCTTGGCAGGCTTTGGCGCGAGCCTCCATTTAAGTATAGCGTTTCATCGCCGATGGATAGCCAGACAAAGAGGACGATTCAGACCTTGGAGGACATGCTAAGTGCATGCGTGCTCGATGATGAGGGCAGTTGGGTGAGGCACCACCCATTTGTTGGGGTATGCCTGCAAGATGACTGCCATTCGAGCATCCAGATGGATCTGTGAAAGGCACTCTACAGGCGCAGTTTATACCTCCCTTGTGTTGGGACGGTTGAGGAGCGCCAGTTGGAGGGGCCATAAGTTAGTTGTTTGACCTTGCGGTGGCCAGGTTGGTTCGTGTGTGCATCTGCACCTCCTAGAACCGACAGAAGGGCTACGCAGGTCATCGTCGCCAGGAGCTTACCTTTGGGTTTGGCGACCATGTTTTTGTGAAGGTGTCCCAGTTTAAGGGCATCCTCTGTTTCGACGTTCGGGGCAAGCTGAGTTGGCTCTTCAATGGGACCGTTTCTCGTCATTGAGTGGATTGGGGAGGTGGCTTATCATGTAGCCTTTCCCCCACAGCTGGCTCATGCCCACGACGTCATCCTTGTCCCATGGCTGAGGCGATATGTCCACAATCCTGCTCAGTCATTTTGTTCGACCGCCTCATCCTGGAGGTGGATTTGTCGTTTGTGGAGCAGTGGATCGAGGTCAAGGACCAGCATGAGAAGAGGCTCCAAGCTAAAACCGTTCCTTTGATTATAGTGTGTTGGTAGCGTCAGTCCGGTGCAAAGACCACTTGGGAGCAAAAGGTCTATGCGTGATACTTGCTACATTCGGTCTTCCCTTTTGGGTTTCCTTAAATTTCGAGGACTAAATTTCCTAAGGGGGGAAGAATGTTATGCCTGTGTCATTTGGAGCGCTCTGATTGAAAGAAAAAAATAAGCTACAAATTTTTTTTCTCCTAAAAGTTATGTATTTCCGATTTGCTATTTGGATTTAATTTTGATAAAATCGAAGATGGAGAGGTTTAAATATGATTTTATCATGAGATGCTCAGTTTTGAGTTAGCTTTCGTACAAAAGTGGAATTAGGTCAACTGCATTCATGTAGTAAAAGTTATGGGTATTTTACCAAGTATACCCCGGGGAGGAAAATTCTGGCAGCAGCCCTGTTCTATGTTTAACTCTAATTTCGGAATAGGTGGAGGGATTATTTGATCTTAGCATAAACATGAAAGTTGTAGATAATCTTCTTGGCTTTCCAACGGAATTGGAATTGGGTAATTCGGAGCTACATTGAGGAAGTTATGGCTGTTCTTGTGAAGCATGTACAGCATTTCTAAGTCAGGGATGAAATGGTCATTTCCATCCCTCTTTAGATATTTATTTGGGCAAAATATCTTCTCTCCCTCTCTCTCCCACACCCCACGTCAACATTCTTGGCTCTCTCTTCCTCTCTTTCAACCCCCTCCATGTGTTTGTGATAAGTTCTCAAAGAGAAGTGAAGGAGAAGGTGAAGAAGGAAGCACAAGAAGGTTTGTGGGTGTGTTGTGTTGTTGATCCTCCTCTCTCAAGCTCCTTTTCATGACTTCCGCCCCCCTGATTTTGCAGCCAAGGAGGCTGAGGACAGGCTGAAGAGGTGGTGGTGGTGGTGGTGGTTGAGGTGGTCGTGGGCGCGTCGAGAGCCCCGCATCTCCCCCTTTCCCTTTCCCTCTTTTGGTAAGTCCTCTTCCCCTTCTTTTTTATTTTTAGGGTTGTTGGGATGGTTGGGGAGGTCATGCATGCTATGCATATGGTTAGAGTGTGTGTGAGGGGTTGGGGAGGGTTAAAAAGAGGTTGGGAGAGGCTGGGCGCGCGTTGGGGGCAGTCTGCGCGCGTGCGCGCGCAGGCGGGCGCTGGCAGGCGCAGGCGGGCGCGCAGACGCGCGCGGGCGAGTGCGCGCGAGCGCGTGGGTGTGCGCGGAGTGGGCGCGGGGGTGCGCGCGGGTGCTGGCGCAAGCGGGGGTGCGCGCGCGCGGGGTAGTACGCCTGGGCGTGCGTCTGGGCCCGGGGGGCTGGGGGCCAGTGCGCGCGCGCGTGCGTGCGCGTGCTGGGGCATGCGTGGGGCTGCCCAGGGTCTCGGGTGGGTGCTGGGACACCCGGTCATGCGCGTGGGGCTGCCCAGGGTCTCGGGTGGGTGCTGGGACACCCGGTCATGCGTGCGTACGTGCGTGCTCGCATGCGTGCGAGCCCGTATGCGTGCATGTCTAAGTCTTTGATAGTTCTAATGATTTTTAAGTGTAAATTGTGATGTTACTCACCAAATGTGATGCCCCTACCTTGCAGATCTCGTCGGATGGGATGCGCGAGGTCCCGGGTTGTAAAGTGAGTGGTTCGATTCCAATCCCCCCCCCCCCCCCTCTCTCCGGGTCGGGTCAGGTCCAGGTCTGGACCCGATCCGTTGACAGGCCTACCTGACCTGAACCCGACCCGTTGACAGGCCTACCCCAACACGATCCCATGAACCCGATACTATTTTAAGTCTTGACTAGGAATCCTAGTAATAAATAATAACCCTTGCCCCTTTTTGGTATGACCCAACTCAAGTATCCACTACCCAACCCAAGCCCACTATATCAATATCCATTTAACCCGCCCAAGCCCACTAACGCACTCAGATCTCCAAGAAACCAACATCATCAAATCACACCATCCACATATTTTATCAGACGGCCTGGATTTTAAAACCATAAAAATGGACTTATGAAAAAGTTTCCAAAGAAGCTCATTCATTCATTGTATAGTCTTGATCAATCTATGAATCCAACTGCCCACTATCGTCGGGCACATCTAGTCCCACCAATCCTTTTTCTTACCCCACCAATCGACCAAAAAAAAAAAAAAAACCGGTGTTTTTTTCTATTTCCACCGATCCGGCCAGGTCGACCAAACTTGGTCGTCACTTTTAATTTTCAACGACCAAACTTGATCGTCATTTCATATTTTGGACGATCTAACTTGGTCATCATTTCAGGTTTCAGGGGACCGAACTTGATCGAACAGAATTTATAATAAAATTTATAATTTCTTTTCTTGGAAACATAATCTCATTACGTATATCCTCATTGGATCCTTTATACCACTCCACGTCTGAGTTGTAATTTACAGAGAATCAATAATTATTCTTAAATGTAGAATATAAGAACAATTTTTTTTTATATAAGTGATGGACAAATTTTGAAAAACCAAATATAAAATGTGTTTGGATCAACTGATATATTTTTTTTGTTTTCAAACAAAGAATCCGCTGAACTACGAATTCAAACAAAGCTTAAAAATGATATATATTTGTCTAATAGAATATTTTTCTATAAAATTTTGAATTAATTGAAAGTATACCTACTTACATTTTTTTCAGTCCCTTAGCTGTTGTTTAGATAAAAGAATAAATCTAGAATACGATGGATAAACCCAAAAATTTATTTGTTTACAAAGAATAGGTAAATATAGTTCTAGAGCCTGTTCGACCTATTTCGGTCGCCTAAAACCTAAAATGACGACTAAGTTCGATCGTCCAAAACCTGAAATGACGACCAAATTTGGTCGCCCAAAACATGAATTGACGACCAAGTTCGGTCGACTTGAATTGGTGGGAACAGTCAAACACCGGTTTTTTTTTTTTTTTTTTTTGATTGGTTGGGTAAGTGAAACGTTTGGTGGGGATAGACGCGCCCCTATTCGTCTCCTCCATTTTCATCTCCCCCGAGGAAGTACCCAAAAGTTCTCCCAAATTCCATCACCCAAAACCTTAACCCTCCTTTACTCACTCTGACCATCCAATCCTGGTGAGACCATTCACTTCGACCTCTGACGACACTCCAATCACACCAATCCACGTTTCGTTCTTTTGCAGGTCAAGATGAGCTTTTTCAGGTTGAGATGAGCTTCAAGATCGCGTAGATGTCAAATGTCACGGCCTCGGGCGGTCTATCGGCACTGGTGGTGGCGGGTACAATCCTCATCTACGGGCCTCCAACAGCTTCTACAATGTTGAGGGGGGGGGGGCATCTTGCAATCGTCTTCAACCATATCGGAGGCATCAAAGACAAGGCCCCTCTCTCAAGCACAAGGTCTTCCGCCTCTACATGGCCTTCCTCGCCGTCCACCTAACCCTCCTCTTCACCTTCTTGACCCACCCGGGTCAATCCGAACCCGACCTACGTCCGCCGGGTTCTCATTTGACTGGGTTCGTCGGGTCTCACCCATGACCCGGGTTCAGCAGACCCAAGCCCGGGTCAGGTCCGGGTCCAGTCCAACCCGGCTCGGACCAGGCCCGTTAACAGGCCTACTAATGAGGTCATCTTTTTCTCAAGACCAACTAGTTTCATCTACATTGAATTTTTTTTTTTTTTTTTAAGGACCTGATAATTTTTATAATATTAATAAACTTACTTTAACCATTAAAAGCATTCCATAGAAGAACTACAATCTTAAACATACTGGAGTTAGAAAGCTGCCTCATTGTAATCAATGCACTAATATGTTGAGATACATTTAGTCATGCATACCATGAAATTGTGGCAAGGTGCCGTGATGGGCCACGTTTGTATCACATCACCCTCAACTTAATCTAATTCATACGTATGCCTCCAAAACACTACAAATATCATGAGTTCACCAATTTACATTGGAGCTGTCAATGGCCTTAGTAGTGAAAGAAAGGTGTGAGCGTCAGCGAGCATATTTATAGTTATGTGAAAGAAGGAGCATACATCAAAAAGTGGAAGAAATACCTCAACTGAAGGATCGACTCTACTTCGTGCCTCTATGGCGCCATTTCGAACTTCCTAACTTTCTATGCTACGCACCTGTAGTTTCAGACTCCATCAGAACTTTCCTATTGCTGCTGTCACTGGGTATAGGCGGTTACGTCTTCCAAAAAGTATAAACGCTTTAAGTGGGTCAATTACAGATGCTATTTGAGGCGCTAGACCGACCCCAATCATAGACAGTACTGGGGACGAAGGAAGAGGTTTCGACCAGCCATTTGGAAGAAAGAATATATTGTGATCCCTGTTAGGGCAACAAGGACCGCCATACCTCTTATTGTAGTCAGGAAGAATGCCAAATCGATCATACGCAGATGGGAAAAGTTAATAACCTTGTTTCTTCTTCTTTGTTTACAGCCGATCTAGAACACATAAAGTTTTCGCATTATAGACCGTACAACGGTTAAGCCCCCAAAGACTTTGTTCAATGTTGTACTTTCACTAAACTTCATTCTACTCAGAGTGCTTCCAAAAGATAGTAGAACAACCTCTCGCCTACCATCGATCGGACCGGGTATCCTTTTTTGTATGTGTAAATAGAGTGAGAGTAATCGGGAAGAAGAATGGGTACACTGGACTTGGAAACTCCACGAAATGTAGCAACTGTGAAGCGAACGGAGTTGTAGAAGCGAGTCGATTTAGTTTTAGACTAGACTAACGAAGCGAAAACAACTACACTCTTCTAAACTACATACCAAGATATTCCAATTGCAACCAAAGGATATCAAATCATATACATATTTGTTCAGAACCACAAGTCTCAGCAAACATGCTTGTGAGAAACTTCAAAAGTCTTGAGAAGCTCAACATATTGCTCCCAAAGATCAGAAAAGCATCATAGTTAAGTGTTAATTAAAAAGTGAAGTTCAATGCAATTGAATGTCAAATTGCATGTAACGAAAACAAGCATAGTCAATCAGCGTAATATAAGAAGCTCAAAAGCATCAATTTATAGGCATACTATAACTGCATCGAGGACACAATACAATGCAGCAATCAACATTGCAAGATAATAAGCTATGGGAGAATCTTGCAAGATGGGTTTATGACCGCTCAGGAGTGTATCACGGTGGTGCATAAGGATAAACGACAAGGGTTGGTAATCAAACTGGACTTTGCTAAGGCCTATGACAATGTTAGGTGGGATTTACTATTCCATCTACTTAGGTGTCATGGGTTTGAACCAAATTGGATGCGGATGGTGGAAGCTTGTGTTACTACGGCCAAGGCTTCAGTGTTGTTGAATGGCTGTCCTTGTGGTTTCTTCAACATGAATAGGGGGCTACGCCAAGGTGATCCCATTTCTCCCCTTCTATTTGTGATTGTTGCAAATGCTTTTAGTAGGATGATGTTGTCGGCGGAGGAAAATAGGTGGGTGACAGGTCTTCTGTGTAGCGTGGGAGGTTCCTCCATCTCTCACATGCAAGATGCAAATGACACAGTTATCTTGTGTGAGGCAAGTGAGAGGTCGGTTCGTGGGGTCAAGTTTATTTGTAGGTGCTTTGAGTTAGTTTCGGGCCTCAAAATAAACTTTCGGAAAAGATCCTTGGTGGGTATCAATGTTCAGGATGGCTTCCTCAAGAACATGGCGCAGATCTTGGGTTGTGAGAGGCAGTCTTTTCCAATGGGCCATCTCGGGATGCCGCTCTGCCTAGGGCGGGTCCCCAAGGTGGAATGGATGCCACTCGTCAGTTGTTTCGAGAAGCGCTTGGAAGGTTGGAAAAGTAGATTCTTGAGCTATGATGGGAGGCTTACTCTATTGCAGTCTGTTCTCTCGAATTTGCCGATCTATTTCCTCTCCTTATTCCGAATACCAAAGGGGATTTTGAAGTCCTTTGAGGGCATTTTTGTGGAATAATGCGAAGGAGGCTAGACAGAGGGTTCATCTCATAAAATGGGACCTTGTTTGCTGCGAAAAGAAGAAAGGAGGAGCAGGTATCTTGAATCTTGATGACATGAATAGGGCTCTCCTAATGAAATGGATATGGAGATGGTTAGACTGCCCGAGTCTTGCGTGGGCAAGGGCGTTGGTCGAGCGGTATGAGTGCGGCGTATTCTTGGATAAGCGCTTTCCGAGAGTGGTGGGATCCATTTCTAGCATTTGGAAAGGGATTTTGGGTGGCTTGGAGGTCTTCTCCGAGGCCACCTGATGAGCTATAGGGTCGGGGGAGTCTATTAGATTCTGGGAGGACGTGTGGCTCGGTGAGGCTCCATTAAAGGTTCGTTTCCGTTCGATCTTCCAAACTGCAGTGGTGAGAGAAGGGCCAGCTTGTCTCTTTTGGCAGGGGAGAGGAGACTCGTGGTATTGGGAGGTGAGAGTGAGAAGAAACCTCAATGATGATGAGGTTGATGGCTACCTCAGTCTTCTATAGAGGAGCTGCATGGGGTTCAGGTGGTGGAGTCTAGAGCGGACAGAATAGTGTGGAAGCCCACGCCATCTACGGGCTTCTCCGTTAAGAGTAGTTACTCTTGGGTGTGCAGAGGTCGGATTGGGCTCCCAAACTTGGCACAGAAGCACAAGGAGGTGTGGGGTTGTAAAGTACCTTTGAAGGTTAGGGCGTTCATGTGGACTTTCTATCAGGGTAAGGTGCTTACTAAGTCCTATCTGGCTCGATGGGCGCCGGAGGTGGACCGTAGGTGTGTGCTCTGTGGTCTTGACGATGAAACCATGGAGCACCTCTTTCTCTTTTGCCCGATGGTGAGGGAGGTTTGGGGAAGGATGTTGGTGGTGGGGGGATTGGGAGGCTGACGTAGTCGGAAACGCAAAACGCTACGAGAAACAAGATAAAGACGAACAACGTCGACTCTGTTAAATCCTTTCTGTAGACCGAAAGGAGGAAAGAAAGAAACAACTCTCAAAATAATTAGAAAACTCAAAATATCATTAATTGATTATTTGCACAACCCCTTAACATGTTTAAATAGGGTGACGTGACTTGCAAAAGAAAGAAAACCTAAGGGAAAAAAAATACATAAATTCGGATCTCTATAATGGAGCCATTAAAACACCATTAAAAGGTACAAAAATAGCTCTTAAAATATTATATATTACTCCTAAATTAATACCCAATTAATAGGTAATTAAACGTGACTAAAATATTCAAAATAGATCCATAATCATGAAGAAAACAATGTAAATTTGATTCTCCTAATTATGAGCATTAATTATTTCTTTTTTTTACGTCACATTAATTGTTTCCTTTTTTTAACTTACCTTCCCCAATAATGGTTGATTTTCTTGTCAAATCGTCATGCATTAGTCCCCTCCACTTGTAGAGGACTTGTCCTCAAGTTCGTAGCCATTGCTTTATCCTTCTCTTTGAATGCTTCAAAGTGTTGCTTGTCAATTTTCGTTGCTCTAAACTTTGCATTGGACTCTTCATGTTGTTCTTCATACATGGATTCTTTCAGAAAATCCTTATTGGAAAGAAAAGAGTGTCCCTCCACTTTTAAAGCTTTGGAAGATTTCTCATCTTTCATAGGAATAATAGCAATGTTTCTAGTGTTGCATTGAGAGGATTCATTTACCTTTGGTGTGCATATCAACCGCTGAACCATAAGAGATTCTCCTGGAGGACATATAGATGAAACCTCTTCCTTTAGATCTCCATCTTCCTCATCGTCACCAACATACTCGTGGTAGTTGGCATCCTCTTCTTTGACATATTTGCTTAGTGCTAGATTTACGGTACGACGATCTCTTTGAGAACATTGGTTGGATCGATGCCCTTGTTCCCCAAACAGGTTACCAAACAACCCCCTTAATTAAAAAGCCGCCCTCATTATTACAATAAAAAAGTGCCTTGAAAACTGTGTTTATTCTAACAAAAATAGCTTCTATTATCAACAACAAACATGATTCCTTGATTAATTAAAAGGTAGCCCTCAAGATTACATCCTCAAAAACTGTGTATAAAACTAAAAGCTGTTTTTTAAACTGTGTTTCTAAACGCACTCTCAGCGTGTGCTCGAGGAAAGAATAAACAACAGTGGTACAAAGAAAGGCGTCCAAAAGAAGGGTTCTTTATGAGTGAAGGATCAGCTCAATTTCAGCTTGAACAGGACCATACAAAGAAGCTATAAGAGGAGATAGCATCATCTTCTATCTCAAGTTCTGTGTTATTGCAATTCAGTCTAGCAAACTAGATAACCCTTCCATGGAAAAACCAGACCCCTCCCTGCATAAGGGCATCTTTGATACAAGGCCTACATTGGATCTCATTAAAATTCATTAACATTGTCCTCTTGTCCCTCCAAGTTACTTTTTCGATCATCTCTGACAAGAGAAGGCCTATGGCATTTAATTGCATCGAACCAGTTTAAAGGCAGGTTCATCATGCAATATGATTCTAAAAACACCTATAATGATGTAGGGTATATCCTAAATCCAAAAGGACCAATGGAACAAAAATGAAAAGATGATAAATTGAATTGAACAAGAGAAAGCTCTATAAACAAGTGACAATTTATCTCTCTTAAACAAACTACCCTATCAAAATACTACAAGCAAAATAATTCAAACTATAAGTATTAAAAATCTAGATAAACTGAAATATAAGACTTGATGAACCTACCTAAGAAATTTAAAAACCCCAAAATCTCCTCAAGTAAAGATAAGATGGCTTGATTGTGGAACTCTAGGGGTCTCCATCCATTGCTAGTCGATGGCTACATCAGTAAATACATCAGAATCCAACAATTAGATTTAGATTCTCTTAACAGTCTATCAACTGCAACAAAATCTTTATTAAACAGCCTCCTTTATTTCCTCACATCAATTACGAAAGGCATTTTGATTGATTTCAAATTTAAATTTAAAATTTTAGGTATTTAATTGAATTTGAACTTGGAAGTGGGTTTCCCGAGATATTAAAGCCTACTTTATTTCATGTGACGAAGCATGTACCAATGAGTTGTATATAATAGACATTTATGCAAAACAAAAAAAACAATTATATGCTTTCATCTAACAAAGCATATGCCTCCATCATGAAAGACTGCATGGAGGTCTGGAAAAGGGGACCGGCAGTGTCCATTAAAAAAAAGGAATAAAAAAAACAAAACAAAACAAAAACATAAGGAGTTCTCTTAATGTGATGTTGGTCCACAGACAACACTCCCAAATCCACTCTAAAGGTGGAAATGAGAAGGCTCACTAATCTCAAAAAATAACCTACTCTATCTTTCACCATCTATCTCTTTATTTCTCACCTCTTCATCTAAATCAAGAGGTTTAAGATTTGCCAAAACCACTAGAACAATTTGGTCATTTGGATGTTGTTGCTTTGTTCCAGACACTCATCGAATTGCTGGAAAAAAATTCTTGCTATCTGTTTCTGGAACTCCAACCGTCCACTTGCCATTTGGATCATTAAGACACAGGAGACATGGATTTGTTTAGGAGGCGTGGATCATACTCCACTTTTCAATGCAAACAATTCCACTACTAGAAGATATACAACGACAAATCCTATATTAAAGCAAGCATTGCATCTTTCTCCTATAGGTGAAACACTTCTACTCTAAAGAAAAAGTATGGTCCCAGATATATCAAATGCCTACATTCAACTAGTTATGCACACGATGCCCTATCACTTCTACTAATAATTACTCTTAAGTAGTTAGCATTTGCTGCTAGAAAGAGAATTTAGGGACAGAGGATAGATTAATCACTCTCCAGATATGGCATAGATCAAACATGTCATTCCAAGGGAATTTTTACCCTCTAATTTAAAAAAAGTAGAACAATTGCAATTATCCCCATTCCAAGCATGTAAAATCTTCTTGAGGAACTTTTTAAAAATAAAGTTTAAATGTCCACAATTTCACTAAGAATGAAGGATATCCAAAAAAAAAAAAAAAAAAAATTTGTGAATTAGAGATGAGATGTCTCTCCATGCAAGCCAACCCAGTTTGCTTTCACACAGCTCTCATCCCTACCTAGGCTCAACATATTTGCTCTTCGATGAGTTGATCCCACCCGGCCCCTTAATAAAAACCATCCAAGAGGACCTTCTTTTATTTTTGTAACACTGGTAAGATATCCGCCAAAGCAATTAAAATGGAACAACAAACTGATAAGATACAATATAAGAAGATAATACAAAATCTGTCACCATACAATTCAAGCTACTCCCATTTACCCAACATCGAAATATCCTACACATCCAACTACTAAAACATAGAAAAGCTTTGGGTCAATGAAAAGAACTCCCATATCTACCCAAAATCCTGGAAGAACATCCATGAGAACGTTTGAGACAAGATTGACATGAAGAAAGTGCATCAAAGAGCCAGAAGATCTTGGAGATGAGATTGACATGAAGAAGGGTTATCACACAGAAGAAGTTTTGTGCATAGTAAATTAAGCTATTAAAAACATCATTGGTATCAGGGATTCTTCTAAGTAATGATTACTCAACTAAAACTACTAAATTTCCGTATACCATGTCAACTCAGAAGTTCCAATTGGAACATGAATGATATTGATACCCTCCTGCCTGGATAATCACCAGATACCTAAATTAACATATAGCATATCAAAGTCACAAACAATTGTGTATTCACTACATGTATTGATTTTAAGTGTGTTATGACAATATATCATACTCATAGTTGTCTGGGCGGCTAGGCGAGCCTAGGCGGTGGCCAACCACCTCGCTGCATAGGCGTGCCTAGGCGGCGCTTAATTAAGATTTTATTATTTAAATTGGTAATTATATTAAAGTTATTTATCTACTTATCCATTTTTTAATTTTTACAGGAATATTACTTAAAATGAAGAATGTTATTTATAAATAAAGAACACATAGATGTAATTTATTGGTGCATGTTCATTTCAACAAAATTAATATAATCTAACCCTAATGGCATTAAAGAATGAGAAAAGGGGGAAGAAATTGAGAGAGAACGAGATGAGAGTTCAGAAATTTTGAGGAGAGATAGGAGGGATAGACAAAAAAATCAATAGACACTCACTTGGAACTAGGAGAATTCGCTACACTGTTGGCGGGCAGGGTAAGTGATGTTTCAATCTTTCGATTGTGTTTTTTTTTTTATTATTATTTTTTAGGTTAGGCGAGGGTTTGGGCGGGCTAGACGTGATTAAAGTGGGCTAAGCGTGATTTAGGGGGGTAGGCGGGGCCAGGCGCCCGCTTAATTAACATGCTATTAGGCGGGCGGTCGCCTAGGTCTATCTAAACTGCCTAGTCGCCTAGGCGCCTACTACTATTATTTGAAAGAAAAAAAAAACACACAAAAACATAAACAAAAATAGATTTTTCTTTTTCCGAATATCGACAAGAGTAACAGGACCATGAAGCAATAATATAATACACAAATCCTGAATCAAGAAGCCACCAGAGAAAGAGAGAAGAGGGAGGTACCCTTCCACTTCTATTCGGTATCCGAAGCAATATTGGGAGGCACATCGGAGATGAGAGGCACATCAGCGGTGACGGCAGCAGCAGCGGCTAATGAGGCAGTGGACTCTCCATACATTAGGTTCCGCAACCCAGGCTTCAGGTCACGGGCGCAGAATTCCTTGTATTCCCCACTGTCCCCAGCCTTCTTCTTCACCTCCACCATGACAAGCGATGGCGTGAGCTCAAAAATCTCTGCGGCAATTGTCAGCGGGCCTTTCTCCCCCTCCCTTGATCCTTCTAGGCTCACTCTGCAGTCCTTCTTCCGCACCGTGAAGCTCACCACCTTCGCAATCTCCTCTAGTTTCGAAATAATCTTTCCCACCGGCTCCCCGGACACAAACCTCGCCTCCTCCCCCATCTCCTCGAACAATCCCGAAAGATCAAACCCAGGTGAAAATGATATGATGTCGAACGCATTCAAGCTCGCCGGCCTCGGCAACCCCAGCCCGCTCGGCCGCCGGACAGGTGAAGATGGCTCAGACTCCGCTTCGGATTCAGATTCAGACTGCACCGCAGACTCCGCCTCCTCACTGTCCGGAACATGGATGAAACTGTCGTTCTCAATGTAGAACCGGACATGGCGGAACCCCTTCTTGAACCACCTGTTCTCCATGATCTCCGGGATGGTGATCCTCGTCTCGGGATTCGTGTCGAGCAGCCGTGTGAGCAACCGCGTGAGCTCGGACGAGAACCACCTGGGGCACCGGAACTCCCCCTTGTAGATCTTCCTGTACATGGCCATCAAGTTCTGGTCATGGAAGGGGAGGTACCCCGCCATGAGAACGAAAAGCACGACCCCGCACGACCAGATATCGACCTTCGCCGCGTCGTATCCCTTCCTCGCGAGGACCTCGGGCGCGACGTACGCCGGGGTCCCGCAGAAGGTGTGGAAGAGCCCATCCTGGCGGATCTGATCGGAGACCGCGCTGAGCCCGAAATCCGAGACCTTTAGATCGCCGTTCTCGTCGAGGAGGAGGTTCTCCGGCTTGAGGTCCCTGTGGTATACCCCCCTCGCGTGGCAGAAACTGACGGCGGAGATCAGCTGTTGGAAATACCGCCTCGCCGTCTCCTCCTTGAGTCGGCCCTTGGCAACGCGGTTGAAGAGCTCTCCGCCGCGGACGAACTCCATGACGAAGTAGATCTTGGCCTTGGTCGCCATGACCTCGTGGAGACGGACGATGTTCGGGTGGCGGACGCGGCGGAGGATGGAGATCTCGCGCTTGATGTGGGCGATGAGCCCCCCTTTGAGGATCTTCTCCTTGTCGAGGACCTTGATCGCCACGCTTTCCCCCGATCCGACGGTCCGAGCGTAATAGACCTTCGCGAACGTCCCGTGCCCTAATAGCTTCCCAACCTCGTACCGCCCCAGCAGCAAAGCCGGGCCGTCCTTCTTCTTGTTACTCTCCGCCATATCCAGAATATTTAAAAATTAAAATTAAAATTAGGGTTTCTCCATTGGAGCTCGTCTTATGGAGCTCCGGGAGTCCGGATTTCGGACTTTATTTGGGGGTTTCTCTGTTTTGTTTGGAATAGGAGAAGAGACGACGGCAGACGGTGAAATTGTATTATTTTGAATGGTTAAATACAGCTATGTCCTTAACATATAAGTAATCTCATACAGGTCCTTATTAGAGTTTTTTTTTAAAAAAAAAAGGTTATTTAGGTTCCACCTCCTCCTAAAACAAATCAATTATTAAAAACCCCCTCAAAAACACAATATTATTATAAACTCCTTTTAAATGTTAACTGGATTTTTAAAAAACTCAAATAAGTTATTTTTTGACGGAATAGGTTATTAAATGATGGATTGACAATAATACACTTACTAAAAAATATCCTAACTTGATAGGAAAAAAAAAACCTTTCATTAACCTAAACCCCTTTCCGTCAAAAAAAATTTGAGGGTACTAATTTCTTTTTGTTTTATTGACTGTTGGGTTTTACAAATCTAGTTAACATTTAAAGGGGGCTTATAATGATATTGTGTTTTATAGTATTTTTTTTTAATAATTTTTCTATTTTAGGAGGGGTATAAACTAAATAACATTGTTTTTTCTATCAAATTAGAATTTTTTAGTAAGGGTATTATTGTCAATCCATCATTTAATAACATATTCCGTCAAAAAAATAACTCATTTGGATTTTTTACAAGTCCAGTTAACATTTAAAGAGGGTTTATAATAATATTATGTTTTAGAAGGGGTTTTTATTAATTTGATTGTTTTAGGAGGGGTGGAAACTAAATAACCCTAAAAAAAATAGATCTTGCTACCAACACTTGTATTACATTGGATTACAAGTCTCTATTAAAGTCTTTGAAAATTTTAAAAAACCTTAATATCATTCTGGTTAAATATTCCATCCAAATCATAAAATATTCGTAGAATATTCTATCAAATTTTATTTGTATAATCATTGTAGTTTTTAAAAATAATAATAAAGATAAGTCCTTGTAAAAAGATTAATAAAGACTATCTATTATTTCCATAGAAAGTTAGGGGTAATTTAGTTATATCATGTTTGGGTTATGATTAATATTTATTGATATCAGAGATGTATTTGAGTTCTTTGGAGTTTTTTCTGAAAATTGTTTGTCTGCTCTAACTTCATAAGGACTTGTACGAGATTATTAATATTTATATAGTTGAAATGTCTCTAACGTCAAAAGACCGACTTAACTGATTCCGTCAAAAGACGCAAGGAGCGGCGGAAACCTAGCCAGAATACCGATGGTAGGTGGTCCACGTTTCATGATTGACTTTTTTTAAAAAAAAAAAAAAAAGGGAGTAACAAAGGGACTTCTTACGTAACGGTTGTTTGGTCGGTCCGATTTTTATATTTTAATTAATATTAATAATACGTTTGCCGTTTGATTTTCTAATCTATTCTATTCTATTACGGATGCTTGACCATTCGACTGTGTGAAAAAGCGTGTTTGGACTTGCTGGAACTTTCACGGATGGACGGTTGAGATGCTCGTGAAATTCATTATGAGATTGATTTTTTTTTTTTTTTTTTTTACTACAACCATCAGTGCTTGTGAATTTCCAATTAAGAACGGTCACGTAAACATATGGGATTTTAAAATGCTTGGAAATCGTATGTCAACCCTGATTGAATAACATTAACTGAAAAATGAAACACTACCTTAATCCCGTCTCTCCTCTTGTATCCTGATTTCGGGGAAGTTTTTTTTTTGATACGGGCATCCACATTGCAGCAGGTTCTCTTTGCACTTTGGAACAGTCGGCAGATTGTGTGTCTATCTATCCATGACATGCAAGGGTCCGGATCCCCTCGGTGCAACTTTGTATCACTTGGTGTCACTACCTAACAAGGTAATGACACGTGGACTAAACATGTGCAATGCACATGAGTATAAGAGGGGTGTGAAATGGACTTATTGACGGTAACGTGAACACTTTTCCCCCTTCTTTTTCTATTTATTTATTTCTTGGTCTTTAATTCCCTTTCTCTCGTATATTTTTTCCCTTCTTTATTTGGAATTACTTTTCATTCTAATGTATTTCTTAAAATATTGTATTGAATATTAACATCTAAATTTATCAAATCTAATCTATTCTTTGTAAATTTTTATTAGATAAATAATTTTACAAACAGATTTGTTATTCTTATATATAAAATAATCTTTTTAAAATTGGATTTAAATAAATATATAAAGCATAATAATCTTTTTAAAATAATAACCAACATTAACACTTCACAGTTCACGATAAAGATTCTAATCTCTTCTGTGTTTTGGATACAGTCATGATTAATTTTGATCAGTTCCATCAATATGGAACTACTACACAGCTTATGAATTGAGCTACACTCCCTATTATTGAACTGTACAGTCAATTATTTGGTACAAGTTTCACTTTCTAATTGAATTCAATTAGTTATTGAATAAAACATGAATTTCTAAGTCCCATCTGTATCTAATAGAAGAGTGGAATATGTACCCAACAATTTGATGTACAGTTTAAGTTATAGGTTGTGTAGTTCTATTTATATGTTATATAGATCGATACTGATGGGAATGACCGATCTTGACTGTCTTATCTGATCTATCATTTTTTTCTCTAAAATTTTTTGATCCATTCAAATCTTCATGCAACAAACCTTATTGATTATTTAACGTGATTTTATGATTACAAGATTTTAAAAATATGTTTAAGAATTTCTTTGTTAGGGATTGTGAAGTGATTTCAACAAATAATTTAAAAATATTATTAAAGATATTATGAAATTAACTAACACTTATGGATTGAATTAAACATTGCATGAATTGAACTAAAACACTATTGAAATGAGCTGAACAATGTATGAATGAAATTAAAGTACTAATGAATCAAACTAAACAACTATTGAGACAAACTTAAGAATGTATGATTCAAATTCAAACACTAGTGAATCGACTGAACAACTATTGAATCAAATTGAAATACTAATTAACTGAACTAAACAATGTTGAGGGAGTGAGAGGATTTGATTCATACATTGTTCAGTTCATTTCAATAGTTTTCAGATCAATTCATGCATTGTTTAATTCAATCCATAAGTGTTTGTTAGATTCATAATATCTTTAATAATATTTTTCAATTATTTGTTAAAATAACTTCACAATCCTTAACAAAGAAATTCATAAAACGTATTTTTAAAATCTTGTAATCATAAAATCATGTTAAATAATTGAGAGTTTTTGTGAAATTTTAAAGTGAACTTTGTTATTTATCTATCTATTTATATTAACTTTTTATATTGAGGAATGTAGTGAGGCAACTTTGTATTTTGTATGGGGGCACCAATGACTTACTTGCCCAAGTATTCACCTCCTACACTTTCCACTATCAACCACCCTATTAAATTCATCACTTCCCAAGTTTTTTACTTACCATATCACCCACCATTTACCCATGTATTGAAAACCATAAACCCCTATTACCTATGCCTTGGTAAACCATTTTGACTACCCTTTTCCCATATACCTCCATTTACCCATATTTTGATACTCTACAGTAGGTGTTATGAATCCAATTACCCACAACTCATTTCTCATATTACTTTGCCTATAAAAGGAGGCTCTCTCTACCATTTCAATTCAACTCAATCTAACTCACTCCACAAAATCCCAACTCCACCTAAACCATACATTTGTGCAAGCTTGTCTCTAGTTGCCAAATTTTGAATGTAAGCTTTGTCTCTTGTAGTGAATATCAAGTTGCCAATTTTTCCTCATTTTTGAGTTGTTCATTCTTCTTCCATTTTCAGTTGTGAGTCTTGAACTAGTGTGACCTTGGTTGCACTATTCGAGAGTCTCGTGTCTTTCCACAGTTTTTTGCATGAAGATTTGAATGGGTCAATAAAATTCTAGAGAAAAAAAATGACAGATCAGATAAAGGAGTCTGGATTGGTCAGTCTCATCAGTATCAATTTGTGCAGCATATGAATCGAACTACACAGCCTATGACTTGAACCGCATATCAAATTGTTGGGTACATATTCCACTCTCCTATTAGATAAAAATGGTATTTAGAAATTCATGTTTTATCCTATAACTGACTGAATTCAATAAAAGAGTGAAATTTGTACTCACAAATTGACTGTGCAGTTCGATTCATAGGTTGTATAGTTCCATTAATAATTTGTGCAGTTTGATACTGATGAGACTGACCAAAGTCAATCTGACTGGATCCAGAATAAAAGAGCGATTAGAATCTTTACCGTGAAATGTGAAGTGTTAATGTTGGTTATTATTTAAAAAGATTATTATGCTTTTGTATATTTATTTAAATTTTAATTTTTAAAAAGATTATCTTGTATATATGAAATTTTTTTTTTGTAGATTTATTTATCCAATAAATATTTACAAAGAATAGATTAGATTTGGATGTTAATATTCAATATAATATTTTATGAAATTGATTAGAATGGAAAGTTATTTCAAATAAAGAAAGCGAAAAAATCTATGAGAGAAAGGGAATTAAAGATTAATAAATAAATAAATAAATGAAAAAAGAGGGAAAAAAAAAAACAAATGTTCACTGTTACCATCAATAGATCCGTTTCACGTCTTTCAAAATGTTTATGTGCATTGCAATGTTAAGTCCACGTGTCAGTACCCAACAAGGTAGTGATCGAACTGATACAAAGGAGGACTGAGGGGATCCGGACCCAACATGAAAGTACATCGACAGAAGAAAAAAAATTGGGAGAATTGATCTACCTTGTCACGCCCCAGGGCGGCCGTCCCCGAGACGTGGCAATAATAAAATATCAGCTATCAATACCTGAGGTCAATAAAGACTCCAACAACAACACACAAGATGGCAAAGCAAGGATAATGATAACTGACTGAAAAGCGGAAGCATAATATATAAACAATGTCTGTAAACTAAAAACATTATTACAGACTCGAATACACAATCACTGTCCTGTGAGAGCCAAGTCTAGACCAAAGAAAATACAACCTGTGCCACATGCACGATTTACAATACATACAATGACTCTAGGACTGCTGACAGCCTCGCACTCGCCACCCGCCGGAAGAACGCTCCACGCTCATAAGACCACGCCACAGGAAAGCTCCAGCTCCACGCCCAACACTGCCCCTGAAAAGAAACAGTATGCGAGGGGTGAGCTACAAGCTCAATGAGTGGCTGGAAACCAATCACCATACAACAGTTCAATACATAAACAATTCCCTTTCAAGGTAAACATGGGTGGAAACCCATGGATAACTGGGTCACGCGGCGGCGCAACCAACCTCACCCTCACCCTCACTCCCGGAGGAAGACTCTTGGGACTTTTGGGGAGAGACCATACCGTTGGTCGAGGAGACCCGGGATTACTAGTCTACACAACACTACTGGATCATCTCCATCGAGATAACTACCCAACGATGTCTTTGAACATCGATACGAGACCGGACCCAACAACTATGGGAACGGACGAACAACGAATGGGTTGCGAGGCGACGTGTCTTCACCTCATCCTCACCCTCACTCCCGGAGGGAGACTCTTGGGACTTTTGGAAGAGACTTAGACTGCTCTACACCCTTAGTCCACCGGTAGCCCTTTCCCCCGCGTAGCCTCTACCTGGTATACTCCCACGATCAGTACCCTCCGAACGCATCGGTGGTACCTACGGATGGGAGCCCTCTGTCAGGACAGCTTTCCCAACGCCGGGGAGTTCCTACATCGGATCCAACGAAGGGGAGAACGATTCCACGCTCGCAATATCATTTGTTAGCCCTCTCCCGGGTAGCCTCTACCTGGTACACTCCCACGATAAGTACACTCCCGAACGCATCGGTGGTACCTACGGATGGGAGCCCTCTGTCAGGACAGCTACAACCCGGGCCTCTTCAACACAGACGACATTGGGAGTAAACATTCCATGTTCGCAAAGCGAACCCAATGGAAAAACACTACACTCGATAATCACATATCGATGATAGCGAACACTATTGTACTCCCACATGTTGCGTCACTCGGACACAGGGGGAGTGTCATGCCCCAACTACCGGCTTAACAATCCGATAAGATAATGAATTCTCCTGAATTCCAAACGAGTGCATCGCTCGGATGCACGGGCGATTACATCGCTAGCGCTCTAACTAATAAGGTACAACCCGACAGCGGGTCATACCCACGCCTATTCCAGATAGGCCTAATTAGTTTTAACATGCGCATATATTTTATAGGAGAATTTAATCTTAGTTATGTGCATGAACCATATGCACGATCACATATCAATTAATCATAGGGATACTCCCTAATCATAGATTTACATCATAAATAAATCATACAACATGCATACATGGTCATTAATCACATAAACATACAAAATATACTCTAACATCCGTTGGATATCGCCAACTTAAAAGAAAGGGGCAAGCGCGATCTCGCGCACTAACAGGTGCATGCCAATATTCCAAACGAACCTGAGTCGAGTAGGAAATCGCATCTACTTACTCAGTTCGTTCAGAGGGAGAGGGCGAGAGAGATCATCATCTCATGAAGCTGGTCATAGCTTTGCCCCATTAGCATGGGCGCAACAACTATACCACGCCCTCGAGTCTTATCGCAAGGGAATACTAGGCAGGTGCCCGTTATTAACTCAGACTTAATCATGTTCGATATTCCAATTAATATGGTGGGAGTAGTATTACAATACTACCTAAGGCATGCCATATTCTATACATCCATACACATTTCAAACAATACATGCCCATACTAGAGGGGTGCATGCAACACAATCATTCATACATGTATATAAGCCTAGCATGCAAGATATCTACATATTATAGCTTAAGCATGGCCATACTACTTATCTACACAAGTAGTATAGCTAGGGGGCCCCATCGATGCGCGACGCGCGTCTACGCGTGTCGAGCGCATCCCGAGAGGGGGGGGGGGGATTGGATCGAACCACTCACCATAGAACCCGGGACCTCGCGCATCCCATCTGACGAGATCTGCAAGGTAAGGGCATCAAATTTGGTGAGTAACATCACAATTTAACACTTAGAAATCATTAGAAATACCAAAGACTTAGACATGCATGCATACGGGCTCGCACGCATGCGAGCACGTGCGTACGCACGCATGCCCGGGTGCCCCAGCACCTACCCGAGACCCTGGGCAGCCCCACGCATGCCCCAGCACGCGCACGCGCGCACTGACACTATCACGCCCCACGGCGGCCGTCCCCGGGACACGGCAAGGGTATATATGATATCAGCAGTCTAAACAGGAGGGCAATAATATACTCGAAACAATATCAACAATGACAACATAGACAACAAAGAGGCTGACATGATATATACACAAATAGCGGAAGCTAAAAGACTGAATCTGTAATTCAAAGACATATTACAGACTCGATACATAATCAACTGTCCTGTGAGAGCCAATATATACATGACATCCAAATATAATACAAACGCATGCTCAAGCACGGAATACAATACATACAAGCAAAGGGGGATGCTGAATGGCCTCTCACACGAAGAACGTGACGCTGCTCCGCTACTGCTGACGTGCCTCGGGGAGCTCTTCCTGCTGATCCGACTCAGATATCACTGGAGAAAAATATATGCGAGGGGTGAGCCACACGCTCAGTGAATAGCACAACCCATGCATCACAATTCATATTAACCTCAAATCATTCATAGCCTCTAAGTGGCAACAACTACACAAACCAGTGGGTCGCTCATCGCCAACCCACTACACCCTCACCCTCACCCTCAAACTGGTGACATGGTCTTTTGGGACTGACTAGGCTGTTAATCACCCTTGGTCCACCGATAGCCTCTCCTCCACACCGTAGCTCGCCTGGTCTACTCCCACGATTCAGCACAGTCCGAAACCAAATCAGGAGGTGCCTACTGATGGGAGCCCTCTATCAGGACGGCCTGTCTAATTCTGAGAAGTCCCTACACGGATCCAACGAGGGGAAGAGAAACAGCCTACCCACACGGATACGATCCACTTGGATCCGCCGACACCGATCTCAACTCTATAAATGTCATGAATTCTTCAGAATTCCGCCAGGGCGCATAACTAAGATGCGGGGAAGCATATATTATAACCGCAAGGTTATAATATTCTCTAAGGCATGCTAATTACAAAAACTCACATTTTATTTAAATAAATTAAACTAAATGGGACGCATGCGTAGGTCGAGGCTTCCCTAGCATGAAAACATGGTATCAAGATGCTTGGGCCTTTACACATATCATAAGGGTGCATATCCCTAACATGCAAGGCCTAGGGTGGCATGGATACTACATAATATTCATGCATGCATAGTTTGCAATTAATACTAGCTAATATGCAATTATGGTGCCCCAGGGGAGGGCAATGCACGCCTACGTGCATCGAACACCTCCCAACTGGGTTGGATTGTCCCACTCACAATATCCGGGTCGTCGCGTGATCGTCCGTCGAGATCTGCAAGACATGGGAATCAAACTGGTGAGTAAAATACACAAATACACAAGAAATATGATAGAAATACCCAACACTTGGACAAGCATGCATATGGGCCCGTACGCACGCGAGTCCGAGTGCCCCGACACACTCCCGCACTGCCGGGTAGCCATGCGTACGGCCACCCGCACGCACACGCACGGGTGCGCACGCATGCGCGCACCCCCGTGCCCCGGGCGCACTGCTGTGCCCCAGCCCGAGCACCCAGGCGCGCTACCGCGCCCCTGCCCGCACGCCCAGACACGCAGTCGAGGGCGCGCGCCCGCGCGCACCGCGCGTCCAGCCCCGGGTGCACCCGCGCGCACTGCGCCCCTGCGCAGCACCTCGCGCGCACACCCGCACGCACTGCGCTCCAGCATAGTACCCCCGCGCGCACTGCGCCCCCTGCGCAGCACCCGCTCGCACGCCCGCGCGTACAGCCCGCGTGTACGCGCGCACGCCCGCCAGCGCGCCCGACTGCGCGCGCAGGCTCGCGCGCACGAGGGCGGATGACCCCGCACGCGCGCCCGAGCCACTCCCACACCCCCAATAGCCCCCAACAGCCCCCTCCAACCCCCTAACCACCATGCATGCCATGCATACCCATAAGCAACCCTAAACAAGCATCTACACAAAAAAAAAGGAAGGAAGAAAGCTTACCCAAAGGAGGAAAGACAAAGGGGTGAAAACGGGTGCCCTTCATGCACCGATTTGCCACCACCAAGACCACCTCCACCAAGCCCTCTTCTCAGCCAAAGAGGGGCTGAAAACAGAGGTAAAAAGGGGCTAAGAAAGGAGGAAAAACAAAGGGGAATGCGAATCCGAGACCATGGGAAGATAGATCGGGTCCTCACCTTCCTTTTCTCCTTCTAGGGTTTCTTCTTTCAAGCACCCTAGCTAGATCAAATAGTGGATTTAAAGAGAAGGTGAGAGAGCTTGAGAGAGGTGGAGAAGAAGATGAATAGGGGGTGGGTGCTCCTATTTGTGGGCGTGGACTTCATTTAAGCACACACACACACCACACACACTCACACACTCACTTACACTTAGGTTAATTAGGTTTAGCTAGGTTTAAGTGCACTTTGACCCTAGTCAACCCAACCACACTAGCAAACAAAACCAATTGACCAAGTCAAGGGTCAACATTGACCAAGTCAAGTCTCCCAATGACCTTTCGCTTGGTCAAAACCCGGATACGCTTCAGAATTGCGAAATTCTAAAACGTTACCAGAATTCAATGAAATTTTCATGAGTGGCTTGGAATGGCACCAGGACACATAATATGCAGTTAGATTTTCAATCGGAGTCCTCAAGCTCAGGATGATAGCTAAAAGTCCAAAATTTTAGCGGTTCCGATCGAAAAAAAAAAAGTTAAAAAACTGCCAGAATGCTCCAATGGTGACCAGAAGGATAAAAGTGACACATATATAACATTCTTCTCCCCTTAGGAAATTTTATCCTCAAAATAAATACAAGAACATCTAGGAAGGGAAAAGATGCGGATACGCGTCAGGCATGGCGTCCTCGAGCTCCCAAGTGGCCTCGGCACCGGAACGGTGCTGCCATCGCACCTTGACCAACTGGACGGTCTTGGTGCGGAGTCTCTTCTCGCAGCGGTCCAAGATCTCGATCGGCTGCTCCACGAATGACAAGTCCGGCTCGAAGACGAGCGGCTCGAACGGGGTGACTTGAGCAGGATCGTGGACGTAACGCCTCAGCTGCGAGACATGGAAGACGTCATGGGCCTGAGCCAGCTGTGGGGGCAGAGCTATGCGATAGGCCACCTCCCCAACTCGCTCGAGGATGAGGAACGGCCCTATGAAACGCGGACTCAGCTTGCCCCGCACGCCGAAACGGAAGATGCCCTTCATCGGGGACACCTTCAGGAAGACATGGTCACCAACCTCGAAGACGAGCTCACGGCGACGATGATCGGCGTAGCTCTTCTGACGACTCTGAGCGACTCAGATACGCTCGCGAATCGTCTTGACCATCTCTGAGGTCTGGTGGATGATCTCTGGTCCCTCCAACTGGCGCTCTCCGACCTCGTCCCAACACAAGGGGGACCTGCAGCTGCGGCCATAGAGCGCCTCGTGTGGAGCCATCCTGATACTCGAGTGGTAGCTGTTGTTGTAGGCAAACTCCACCAGCGGAAGATGCCTCTCCCAACTGCCCCCAAAATCGAGAACGCATGTTCGCAGCATGTCCTCCAGGGTCTGAATCGTCCTCTCCGACTGGCCGTCCATCTGCGGATGAAACGCTACATCGTCGACCCACTACACCCTCACCCTCACCCTCACCCTCCAATAGGTGACATAGGATATTGGGACTGACTAGGCTGTTAATCACCCTTGGTCCACCGATAGTCTCTCCTCCACTCCGTAGGCTGCCTGGTCTACTCCCACAATTCAGCACAGTCCGAACCCAAATCAGGAGGTGCCTACTGATGGGAGCCCTCTGTCAGGACGGCCTGTCTAACGCTGGGGCAGTCTCTATACGGATCCAACGAAGGGAACAGAAACAGCCTATCCACACGTATACGATCCACTTGGATCCGCGGTATTCCCTTAACTGGAAAAAGAAACCTTGGGAGGGCACCATGAGGTCCCGATATAGGATATCCCGACAACCAAACAAGGAACACGGAGTACCCTAGCCCGGGTCTCAACGCTGACTTCGCAAGGCCCCTTAATCCAGAGAAGGGAGACTCTACTAATGTCATGAATTCTTCAGAATTCCTCCAGGGCGCATAACTAAGATGCGGGGAACCATATATTATAACCACAAGGTTATAATATTCACTAAGCATGCTAATTATCAATAACTCGCATTTGATTTAAAATAATTTAAACTAATAGGACACATGCATAGGTCGAGGCTTTCCTAGCATGAAACATGGTGTCAGGATGCATGGCTCTTACACATATCCTAAGGGTGCAAGTCCCTAACATACAAGGTCTAGGGTGGCATGCATACTACATATTAATCATGCTTGCATAGGTTACATATTATACAAGTTAATATTAAACTATGGTGCCCCAGGGGAGGACGGTATACGCCCAAGTGCATATAGCGCCTCCCTACTGGGTTGGATTGTCCCACTCACCAATACCCGGGTTGTCGCGTGACCGTCCGTCAAGATCTGCAAGACAGGTATTTAACACGGTGAGTAAAATACACAAATACATACAAAAATACATTAAAAATACACAACACTCGAACAAACGAACATACGGCCTATACGCCCGCGAGTCCGATCACCCCGACTCAATCCCGAACCCCCGGGCAGCCATACACACAGCCACCCGCCCCGGGCGCATAGCCGCGCCCCAGCCCGCGCCCCCAGACGCACTGCCGAGCCCCCTGTCCGCACGCCCAGGAACGCTGCATGCTCGGGCGCACGCACGCGCACGCCCGTGCGCACCGCGCGTACAACCCTGGATGCACCCGCGCGCACTGCGCCCCAGCGCAGCGCCCCGCACGCGCACCTGCACGCACTGCGCCCCAGCGCAGTACCCGCACGCACTCCCCGCTCACGTCCGCTCACCTCACCACGCGCACAGAACGCACTGCGCCTCTGCGCAGCACTCCGCGCGCACCCCCCCACACGGCGCCCAGCGCGCAGCACCCGCACGCGATGCCCGCGCGCACTCTCGGCACTGTGCCCAGCGCGCAGCACCCGCGCGCACACCCGCACGCACGCGCGCGTGCCCTGCCAGCCCGCCCGACAGCGCGCGTGCCCTGCGCCTGCCAGCCAGCCCTGCCTACCTGCCTGCCGCCTGCGCCTGCCTGCCTGCGCGCGCCGCTGAGCCCGCATGCACCCGAGCCAAACTCAACCACCCCATCAGCCACCAAAAGCCCCCCAACAACCCCCCAAACCACCAAGCTCCCCTAGCACACCCATAAACACCTCCTATACATGCATCTAAACAAGAAAAGGAAGGAAAGAAACTCACCCAAGGAGAGGAAGGGAAGGGGAGGAAGAACGGGTGCTCTTCGCGCACCGATTTGCCACCTCCAAGACCGCCACCACCTAGATCTCCACTGAGCCAAAGAGGGGCTGAAAACAGAGGAGAAGAGGGTCCATAAGAGGAGGAAAAACAAAGGGAAATGAAGATCCAAGACCACCGGAAGATAGATCGGGTCCTCACCTTCCTTTTCTCCTTCTAGGGTTTTTCAATCCAACACCCCTAGCTAGATCATAAAGGGGATTTAAAGAGAGGCAGAGAGAGAGAAATTTTTGGAGAAGATGATGAATAGTGGGGCTTAATGTTGTCGTGGGATTTATTTATGCTCACACCCACACCACACACACTCACACCCACTCACTTAGCCCTAATTAGGTTAAGCTAAGTTTAGGTGCACTTTGACTTGGGTCAACCCAACCACACTAGAAAACAAAGGAGTTGACCAAGTAATGGGCCCCACATTGACCAAGTCAGTCTCCCAATGACTTTTCGCTCGGTCAAAACCCGGATACGATTCGGAACTGCAAAATTCTGAAACGTTACCGGAATTCGATGAAATTTTCGTGAGTGGCTTGAAATGGCACTAGGACACATAATATGCAGTTAGATTTTCAATCGGAGTCCTCAAACTCAGGATGATAGCTAAAAGTCCAAAATTTTAGCGGTTCCGATCGAAAAAAATGAAAAAGCTGAAAAACTGCCAGAATGTTCCAATGGTTACCAGAAGACTAAAAAGTGACACATATATAACACTTGTGGTGGTGGTGGAATCCCTTGTGTGCATCTTTTTCCCCTCTTCTTCTCATGGTATGTTTGTTTCCCCTTTGTGTCATAGAGGTATTTGTGTTTATGCTTCAATGAAGTATGAGTGTTGTTATCTAGTGCTTTGGGTGGTCAGCAAGGATGCATAGGTGCTATTGTATGTGTTTTACCCTTTTCTTATCGTTGGGAGTTTTGTGTTGAAGTAAAGCAGATTTCTGTCCTATAACAATCCTTGTAAAACTAGTACTTAGAGATATGTTTTTAGGATTGTGTCCTCATATGATATGATCATCCATGGGCCCTCAGATTTTTGTCCTATAACAATCCTCATATGATTTGGTATCATAATATTATCTGTGTTGCAAGTTAGAACCTGATTTGCATGGACTGTTCAGATTCGCATAGGAAATGACCAGTTTCTGAAAATATTTTATTTCAGCCACGTAGAGGCCAATTAAGATTATAATGCCTTCATGGATTATGATCCTAACATGTCAAAGAACGTGTATGATTTATTTCAGAATTATTGGATGTGTATTTGGTGCTGTGGAGATTAAAGTTTAGGGCTAGTTGTAGTAGATGTACCAGTACTTGATTGTGTGTAAAAGAGCAATTATGCATGATGTGAGAACCATCAAGAGTTAGTGTCTTCATGAAGTTGGCTTGTATGTGTGTCAGGAGACTTCATATTTTAATTGAGCATCATTGGTTGTGTTTTGCAGCTTTCATTGATAGAACTCGCGACGTCCAGGTAACGGTGAGTTGCTCGATCCACCCACTTAGGAAGCGCGTAATACACGTATCCGCTCTCTGTGTATTCTAAGAGAGCTGTAGTTATGTAGTATTCATATAATGGACGTATTATTAGGATTATAACTTACCATGTTAGATAACGCATACTATATATATTTATAATTTGTAGTTTGCGTAGACAATTTATATCCGCACCTATTACTTGTTGTCCACCATAATACATGCATAAATAACCATATTTTTATATATCTAATGCTAGCATGATATTTTATCTTATGTATTTAATATCATTGAATATGGTATGCCATAGGAGATTCGTATATTGAATTTGCTCCATGATTAGTTAAATATGTGGTATGCTATTTATTATTAAGTTTGTATGGTTCCATGATTAGCTTTGATATATTATGGAATATTAAAACTAAATATTTGAATAATAAACATTGCCTATCAGAAATAGGCGCGTGTCGGACCCTGCCTTTGGGATCATGCTAGGACATTATTCAGCTGTAAATATAGTTAATCTTCCCGCATCCAAGGGATGCAACTTTATGGGAATTCACGAGAATTCGATAGCGTATCGGTAATGGTTAACAGATGTTGGATGATTCATAAGGGTCATATTGTGAGTGTGGAGTGTTTCTTCTACACATCATCGTGCGTTGAAGTTCCAGCGTGGGAGCTATCGTGCGTGGTGCAGCCATGATGTTGGAAGGCCGCCAGAAAGAGGACTACCTGGAAGAGGGCTACCGGATGATGTAGGGCGTTAGCGTATTGATTTCTTCCAAAAGTCTCTTGTCATCCTTATGGGCAAGGGTGAGGGTGTTATGCCTGTGTCATCCACAGCTTATTTTTTTCGATTGGAGTCGCTAAAATTTTGGCTTTTAGCTACATGTGAGTGTTGGAGTACTCTGATTGGAAATCTAACTGCATATTATGGGTCCTGGTACCATTTTGTACTTGTCACGCCCCAAGCGTCCCCGAGACGTGGCAAAATATATATAATATCAGCTATCAATACCTGAGGTCAATAAGGACACCAACAACAATACACAAGGCGACAAAGCAAGATAATGATAACTGACTGAAAAGCGGAAGCATAATATATAACAATGTCTGTAAATCAAAAACATTATTACAGACCCGAATACACAATCAATGTCCTGTGAAAGCCAAGTCTAGACCAAAGAAAATACAACCTGTGCCACATGCATGATTTACAAAGCATAAAATGACTCTAGGAATGCTGACAGCCTCACACTCGCCACCCGTCGGCAGAACGCTCCACGCCCATAAGACCACGCCACAGGAAAGCTCCAGCTCCACGCCCAACACTGCCCCTGAAAAGAAACAATATGCGAGGGGTGAGCTACAAGCTCAGTGAGTGGCTGAAAACCAATCACCATTCTACAGTTCAATACATAATCAATTTTCTTTCAAGGAAAACATGGGTAGAAACCCATGGATAACAGGGTCACGGGGCGGCGTGACCAACCTCACCCCCACCCTCACTCCCGGAGGGAGTCTTATGGAACTTATGGGGAAAGACCATACCGTCGATCGAAGAGACCCGGATTTACTGGTCTAGAGACCATACCGTCGGTCGAAGAGACCCGGATTTACTGGTCTACTCAACACTACTGGATCATCTACATCTAGATAATCGCCCAACGATGTCCTTCAACATCGATCACGAGACCGGACCCAACAACTATGGGAACGGTCGAACAACGAATGGGTCACGAGGCGACGTGTCTTCGCCTCATCCACACCCTCACTCCTGAAAGGAGACATCTTGGGACTTTGGGAAGAGACTTAGACTACTCTACACCCCTGGTCCACCGGTAGCCTCTCCCCGCTCCGTAGCTTACCTGGTATACTCCCACGATCAGCACTGTCCGAACACATCAGAGGTACCTACAGATGGGAGCCCTCTGTCAGGATAGCCTGTCTAACGCCGGGGATGTCACTACACGGATCCAACGAAGGGGAGAATGATTCCACGCTCGCGACATCATTCATTAACCCTCTCCCGGGTAGTATCTACAACCCGATCTCCTCAACTCACCGCTCTACACCCTTGGTCCGCCAGTAGCCCTTTCCCACCCTCGTGGCCTCCACCTAGTCCACTCCCACCATCCGTACTGTCCGACACATCGGAGGTACCTACGGACGGGAGCCCTCTGTCAGGTACAGCCAACGCCGAGGAGTTCCTACATCGGATCTAACGAAGGGGAGAACGATCCCATGTTCGCAAAGTGAAACCCAATGGAAAACAACCACTCTCGATACTCGCTTATCGAGATATCACACACATGCATAACAACAACCAACACACTCATATTAACCTCAAAGTAGTCGTAGTCCCTAAACGGGAGTAACTACACAAGTTAGAGGGTCGTAACATCCCCGATCCACCCCACGCTCACCCTTGGTCCACCCGGTAGCCCTTTCCCACCCTCGTAGCCCCGACCTAGTCCACTCCAACTACCAGTACTGTCCGAACACATCGGAGGTACCGAACGGAAGCCCTCTGTCAGGTCAGCCATCGCCGAGGAGTACCTACATCGGATCCAACCAAAAGGAGAAGACAGCCTACTCACACGGATACGATCCTCATGGATCCGCTGACACCGATTGCAACTCTACTAATGTCATGAATTCTCTAGAATTCCTCCAGGGCGCATAACTAAGATGCGGGGAGACATATATTATAACCACAAGGTTATAATATTCTCTAAAGCATGCTTACAATCAATATAATCACATAATCCCACCTTGATTTAAATAAATTAAACTAAATGGGAACATGGATAGTCGGGGTTTTCCAATTAAGGACAAGATTACTAAACATGCATGGGCCACTATACATGATATAAGGGTGTGTATCCCTAGCATACATAGTCTAAGGTGGCATAGATACATCATAATAATCAGGCATGCACAGGTGTCTACATAATTTAGCTAGGGGGCCCCATCAATGCGCAACGCGCATCTATGCGGGTCGAGCGCATCCCTAGAGAGGGGGGGGGGGGATTGGAATCAAACAACTCACCTTACAACCCGGGACCTCGCGCATCCCATCCGACGAGATCTGCAAGGTAGGGGCATCCAACTGGTGAGAAACAACACAATTTACACATAGAAATCATTAGAAATACCCCATACTCGGACAAGCATGCATACGGGCTCGCATGCATGCGAGCACGCACGTACGTACGCGAGTCCGAGTGCCCCGACACCTACCCGAACACTTGGGCAGCACACGCATGCCCCCCCGCACGCGCACGCACGAATGCGCACTCACGCACGCACCCCAGCACCATCAGCGCACTGCCGCGTGCCTGCCCGCGCACCCAGACGCGCTGCCGCACGCTCGCGCGCGCCCGCGCGCACCGCGCGTCCAGCCCGCGCCCCCGCGCACGCCCCAGCACGTGCACGCACGCGCATGCATGCGCACGCACGCACGCGCGCTCACTGGTCCCCAGCCCCGCGCCCAGGCGCATGCCCAGGCGCATTGCCCTCGCGCGCGCACGCTCGCCCGCACGCCCGCGCGCACCCGCGCGCACTCGCGCGCACTCCCCCGCGCACCCCCACCCGCGCGCCCACTCCGCGCGCACGCGCTTGCGCGCGTCAGCGTGCCCACCTGCGCCTGCCAGCGCCCTCCTGCGCGCGCGCCTACGCGCGCAGACGACCCGAACCGCGCGCCCAGCCCCTCCTAACCCCATTTAACCCTCCCCAACCTCTCACACACTCTCTAACCCCTATGCATGGCATGCAAGACTTCCCCAACAGCCCCTTAAGCCATAAAAAATCAAGAAAAGAAGGGGAAAGGCTCACCTTTGGAGGGGAAATGAAAGGGGGAGGTTCGGGGGCCCTCGACGCACCCGCGACCACCTCAACCGCCACCACCAACACCACCACCCTCAGCCCTCCTCAGCCTCCTCCATGGCTGCAAATCAGTGGGGGGGGGGGGGAATAGAGCATGAGAGGGAGCATGAGAGAAGAGAAGACAAGCAACAACAACACAAAAACTCACCAACACTTCCTCCTCCACCATCTCTTCTCTTTGGGGACTTCAAACAAACACTTGGTGGGGGGGGGGGGGTTTGAAAGAGAGAAGGAGAACCAAAAATAGGCGTGCAAGTGAGAGAGGATGAGAGAGAGAGGAGATATTTATGCTACAAATATTTAAAAAGGGGTGGAAATGACCTAGTCGCCCTTTGACTAGAAATTCTGCGCATGCTTCACTGGAACAGCCATAACTTCCACAATATAGCTCCGAATTGCACAATTCCAAGTCCGTTGGAAAGCCAAGAAGATTATCTACAACTTTTATGTTCATGCCAAGATCAAATAATTTCTCCAGCTATTCCGAAATTAGAGCTAAACATGGAACAGGGCTGCTGCCAGAATTTCCATCCCCGGGGTATACTTGGAAAAATACCCATAACTTTTACTACAAGAATCCAATTGATCTAATTCCACTTCTGTACGAAAGCTAACTCAAAACTGGACATCTCATAGTAAACTCATATTTAAACCTCTTCATCTTGGATTTTAATAAAATCAAATCCAAATACCAAATTGGAAATACATAACTTCTAGGAAAAAAAATTATGTACCCAAATTTTCAAACAGAGCGCTCCAAATGACACAGGCACAACAGTACTACCCATAAAAATTTCATCGAATTCCGGTAACGTTTTAAAAAATATGTAGTTCCGAACCGTATCCGGATTTGGCCGTTACTGGGTTTCGGTGGGTGAGATATTTTCGAGTGTGTGGTGCTTCTCCACACGCTTCCCAATAAAGCAAAAATGAGTGGTTGAGTGAGGGTGAGCCTAACCCTAACCTCACCACCCCCTTATGGTCACCCCTAGACACTATTTGGGCATGAAAAAGACATTTTTGCCCTCTCTCTCTCTCCCCCTCTCTCCCATTTCGTGGATCTCTCTTTCTCTCCCTCTCTTGGTCTCTTTTTCCCCTCTTTGTGTGTGAAGAAGGAGGAGGAAGAAGCAATTGAAGGAGAAGGTGAAGAAGGAAGTGCAAGAAGGTGTGTTTGTGTGTAAGTGTTGTTGTTGTTGTGGTTTCTCTTCTCTCAAGCTCCCTCTCATGTCTTCCCCCCCTGTTTTTCAGCCAAAGAAAGCTGAGGAGAGGCTGTGGAGGTGGTGGTAGTGGTGGTGGTGGTTGAGGTGGTCGCGGGTGCATCGAGGGCCTCTGAATCTCCCCCTTTCATCCCCCCTCCCTTGGTGAGCTCTCCCCCTTCTTTTCTTTGATTTTTATGGCTTTAGGGGTTGTTGGGGAGTCATGCATGCTAGGTAGTTGGCTTAGGGTGTGTGAGGGGGGCTGGGGAGGGGTTAAAGTTGGCTGCAAGCGCGCGCAGGTCTGTCCGCGCTCGTGGGCGCGTAGAGTGGTGTAGGCTGTGGCGTAGGCGGACGCTGGCAGCGCGCGTGGTGCGCACGGGTCGTGCGCACGCACGGGGCAACGCATTTTGGCGTGCGGCAGGGCCCCAGCGGGCTTTAGGGGGCGTGCGCGCGTGCGTACGCATGCGGGGCCACGTGTGTGCTGCCCAGGGGCTCGGGTAGGTGTTGGGGCACTCGGGCATGCGTGCGTACGTGCGTGCTCGCATGCGTGCGTGCATGTCTAAGTCTTTAGTATTTCTAGTAATTTCTAAGTGTTATAATGTGATTTTACTCACCAAATTTGATGCCCTTACCTTGCAGATCTCGTCGGATGGGATGCGCGAGGTCCCGGGTTGCGGTTAGTGGTTCGATCCAACCCTTTGGGATGCGCTCGATGCATGTAGTCGTGCATCACGCATCCATGGAGCTTCTTTGCACCCTAAATATGTTAGATATTTGCATGCTTGTGTCACGCCCCAGGGCGGCCGTCCCCGAGATGGGCAATATATTAAGTATCAGCTATCAAGTACAAGAGGTCAATAATGACTCCAATAAATAACACACAAGTTGGCAAAGCAATGATAACTGATAACTCAACTGAAAAGCGGAAGCATAAAATATCAATAAGTCTATAAACCAAAAATATCATTATAGACTCGATTACACAATCAATGTCCTGTGAGAGTCAAGTCTAGTCCAAATAAAATACAACATGTGCCACATGCACGATTTACAATACATACAATGACTCTAGGACTGCTGTCAGCCTCGCACTCGCCACCCGTCAAACAGAACGTTCCATGCACATAAGACCAGGCCACCGGGAAGCTCCAGCTCCACGCCCAACACTGTCCCTGAAAAGAAACAGTATGCGAGGAGCGAGCTACAAGCTCAGTGAGTGGCTGGAAACCAATCACCATTACAATAATTTAATGTTAAGGAAATTTTCTTTCAAGGAAAACATGGGTGGAAACCCAAAAGATAACAAGGTCACGCGACAGCGCGACCAACCTCACCCTCATCCTCACTCCTGGAGGGAGACTGTTGGGACTCTTGAGGGGAGACCATATCGTTGGTTGAAGAGACGCGGAATTACTGGTCTACACAACACTACTAGATCATCTACATCGAGATAACTGCCCAACGATGTCTCTGAACATCGATACGTAACCGGACCCAACAACTATGGGAACGGACAAAAAACGAATGGGTCACGTGGCGACGTGACTTCACCTCATCCTCACCATCACCCCTAAGGGTGACACAGGACTATTGGAAGAAAACCTTTTGTTCTACACCCTTCGTCATCTGGTAGCCCTCTCCCGAGCAGCCTCTACCTGGTATACTCCCATGATTAGTACATCTGCCAAACGCATCGGTAGTACCTATAGGTGGGAGCCCTTTGTCAGGACAGCTTTAACGTCGGGTAGTTTCAACACCGATCCGAAGAAGGGGAGAGCAATTCCACGCTCGCGAAATCATCCGGTAGCCCTCTCCCGCGTAGCCTCTACCTGTCGGCCTTCCACGATCGGTACATCAGCCAGATGCGTATCGCGATACGCATCAGTAGTACCTACAAGTGGTGGCACCCAAATAGGACAGCTTAATTTTTAGTTGAAATCAGATTAATTTTTGTTTATATATAAAAAATTTATATTAATATTGCATATATTAGTTTTTTTAATTTATATATAAGTTAATGTGGTTAAAAAATGGTTCTAATATAATACCACGTTCGACGCACGACAATGTCTGGAGGAAACACCCCACGTTCGCAAAGCGAGCCCTATGGGAAAGTCAACTACGCTCGATAATCACATATTGATGATATCGAATACTCTTGTACCCCCACATGGTTGCGTCGCTTGGACACAAGGGGTTGCCTCTGCTCTCACGCAGAAATAAGCCCAAGGCACATAACCCAACAGGCGGTTCATACACACGCCTAGCACGGGTAGGCCTAGCTTAATGCCATTACTATCGGCTTAACAAAACCGATAAGATAATGAATTCTCCTGAATTCCAAATGAGTGCATCGCTCGGATGCACGGGGGCGATTACATCACTAGCGCTCTAACTAATAAGGTACAACCCGACAACGGGTCATACCCACACCTATTTCAGATAGGCCTAATCAGTTTTAACATGCGCATATATATCCAGGAGAATTATATCTTAGTTATGTACATGAACTACATGCATGATAACATATCAAATAATTATAGGGATACTCCCTAACATGGATAAACAATATATATACCATGCATGGGCTAAATAATATGCATACAAGCCTACAAGCATACCTCATGTAAGCATACAAGCATACAAGCCTACAAGCATACCTCATGTAAGCATACAAGCATTCAAGCATACAAGCATGCCTCATACAAGCATACTAGCATTCAAGCATATACCCTAAAATGCGTTGGATATGACCAACTTAAAAGGGAAGGGTCAAGCGCGATCTTGCGCACTTATAGGTGCATGCCAATATTCCCAAACGAATCTGAGTTGAGTAGGAAATCGCATCTACTTACTCAGTTCCACCAAAGAGGGAGGGCGAGAGAGAGGGAAAGTCTCATCCTCTTCGGAAGCTGGTCATAGCTTTGCCCCAACAAGATGGGTGCAACAACCATACCATGTCCTTCAGTCTTATGACCAGGGAATATTAAGTATGCACCTGGTTATTAACCTAGGTTTAATCATGCTAGATATTACTAACATAAGGAGGTAGTACTATAAATAGAGACTACCTAAGGCATGCATATTCTATACATTCATATTAACACACATCACGCATGCCCATGCATGAAGGGCGCATGCAAACGTAATAATTCACACATGAATATGATACATAGACAAATATATGGCAGAAATAGGGGGGTTCTACACAATATACTAGCTATACTAACTTAGCATGCAAATACCTAGCATATTATGGGTTAGACATGACCATACTATTTATCTAAATAAGGAGTATAGTCAGGGTGTGTTGTGCCTGTGTCATTTGGAGCGCTCTGATTGGAAAATTGGTTACATAAATTTTTTTCTTTTCCCCTAGAAGTTATGTATTTCCAATTTGGTATTTGGATTTGATTTTGTTAAAATCCAAGATGAAGAGGTTTAAATATAATTTTATTATGAGATGTCCAGTTTTGAGTTAGCTTTCGCACAAAAGTGGAATTAGATCAACTGGATTCATGTAGTAAAAGTTATGGGTATTTTACCAAGTATACCCCGGGGATGAAAATTCTGGCAGCAGCCCTGTTCAATGTTTAGCTCAGATTTTGGAATAGCTGGAGGGATTATTTGATCTTTGCATAAACATGAAAGTTGTAGATAATCTTCTTAGCTTTCCAACAGATTTTTAATTGTGCAATTCGGAGCTATATTGAGGAAGTTATGGCTGTTATAGTGAAGCATATGCAGAATTTCTAGTCAAGGGGTGAATCCCATCAATTGGCACCTCCTGATTTGGGACGGACTGTGCTGAATGTGGGAGTGGCCAAGCGGCTACGGAGTGGAGGAGAGACTATCGGTGGACCAAGGGTGACCAACAGCCTAGTCAGTCCCAATATCCTATGTCACCATATTGAGGGGTGAGGGTGAGGGTGTGGTGGGTTGGCGATGTAGCGACCCACTGGTTTGTGTATGGATGATTATCAGCCTTGTAAGTCCCAATATCCTATGTCACCTATTGAGGGGTGAGGGTGAGGGTGTGGTGGTTCGGCGATGTAGCGACCCACTGGATTTGTGTAGTTCCTGCCACTTTGGGGCTTTTGATTTGATTATTGTGGTTAATATAAATTGTGATGCATGGGTTGTGCTGTTCACTGAGCGTGTGGCTCACCCCTCGCATAATATTTTTCTCCAGTGATTACTGAGGCGGACTTGAAGGAGGAGCTCCCTGAAAGACTGCACCAGTAGCGGAGTAGCGCCACATCCCTCGAGTTTTAGAGGCCATCAGCATCCTTTTGATTGTATGTATATATTTCTGTGCTTGGGCACCCAGTTTGGATTGTATTTGGATGTATTTGTGTGTATTGGCTCTCACATGACAGTTGATTATGTATCGAGTCTGTAGTATGTTTTTGTATTACAAATTCAGTCTTTTAGCTTTCACTATCTGTGTATATATCATGTCAGCCTTGCTTTCGTCTGTGTTGTCTTTTTAGTTGTTGTTTAGAGTATTTTTTTGATCTCCTGTATAGACTGCTGATATCATGTATACACTTGCCGCGTCCCATGGACGGCCGCCCTGGGGCGTGACACCAACAACAACACACAAGGTGGCAAAGCAAGGATAATGATAACTGACTGAAAAGCGGAAGCATAATATATAAACAATGTCTGTAAACCAAAAACATTATTACAGACTCGAATACACAATCACTGTCCTGTGAGAGCCAAGTCTAGACCAAATAAAATACAACCTATGCCACATGCACGATTTACAATACATAAAATGTCTCTAGGACTGCTGACAGCCTCGCACTCGCCACCCACCGGAAGAACGCTCCACGCCCATAAGACCACGCCACAGGGAAGCTCCAGCTCCACGCCCAACACTGCCCCTGAAAAGAAACAGTATGCGAGGGGTGAGCTACAAGCTCAGTGAGTGGCTGGAAACCAATCACCATTACAACAGTTCAATGCTAACACAATTTCCTTTCAAGGAAAAACATGGGTAGAAACCCAATGGATAACAGGGTCACGCGGCGGCGCGACCAACCTCACCCTCACCCTCACTCCCGGAGGAAGACTCTTGGGACTTTTGGGGAGAGACCATACCGTTGGTCGAAGAGACGCGGAATTACTGGTCCACACAACACTACTGGATCACCAACCTCACCCTCACCCTCACTCCCGAAGGGAGACTCTTGGGTCTCTTGGGGAGAGACCATACCGTTGGTCGACGAGACCCAGAATTACTGGTCTACACAACAATACTGGATCATCTACATCGAGATAACTGCCCAACGATGTCTTTGAACATCGATACGCAACCAGACCCAACAACTATGGGAACGGACGAACCACGAATGGGTCATGCGGCGACGTGTCTTCACCTCATCCTCACCCTCACCCTTTACAGGTGACATAGGACTTTTGGAGAGATTAGACTCCTCTACACCCTTGGTCCACCGGTAGCCCTTTCCCCGGGTAGTCACTACCTGGTATACTCCCACGATCAGTACGCTTCCGAACGCCTTGGTGGTACCTACGGATGGGAGCCCTCTGTCAGGACAGCTTTTCCAACGCCGAGAAGTTCCTACATCGGATCCAACGAAGGGGAGAACGATTCCACGCTCGCAATATCATTCGTTAGCCCTCTCCCGGGTAGCCTCTACCTGGTATACCCCCACGATCAGTACATCTTCCACATACATCGATAGTACCTACTAGTGGGGGCCCTCTGTTAGGACAGCTACAACTCGGGCCGCTTCAACACGGACGACATTGGGAGGAAACACTCCATGTTCGCAAAGCGAACCCAATGGAAAAACAACTACTCTCAATAATCACATATCGATGATAGCGAATACTATTGTACTCCCACACGGTTGCGTCGCTCGGACACAAGGGGGTTGCCTCTGCTCTCACGCAGAAATAATCCCAAGGCACATAACCCAACAGGCGGTTCATATACACACCTAGCACGGGTAGGCCTAGCTTAATGCCCCAACTATCGGCTTAACAAAACCGATAAGATAATGAATTCTCCTGAATTCCAAACGAGTGCATCGCTCAGATGCACGGGGTGATTACATCGCTAGCGCTCTAACTAATAAGGTACAACCCGACAGCGGGTCATACCCACGCCTATTTCAAATAGGCCTATCAGTTTTTAACATGCGCATATAAATATATCCAGGAGAATTATATCTAGCTATGTGCATGAACCATATGCACAATCATCTAATAATTGACCATAAGGGTGACCCCTAACATGGATTTACATCATAAACAACAAATCATACAACATGCATACATGGTATGGCCCACTTAAACATGCATACGTGGCCATTAATCATATAAGCACACAAGGCATAACTTAAGCATGTGTTGGATATCACCAACTTAAAAGAAAGGGTCAAGCGCGATCTCGCGCACTAACAGGTGCATGCCAATATTCCAAACGAACCTGAGTCGAGTAGGAAATCACATCTACTTACTCAGTTCGTTCAGAAGGAGAGGGCGAGAGAGATCATCATCTCATGAAGCTGGTCATAGCTTTTCCCCATTAGCATGGGCGCAACAACTACACCACGCCCTCGAGTCTTATCGCAAGGGAATATTAGGCAGGTGCCCGTTATTAACCCAGACTTAATCATGCTGGATATTCTAATTAATATGGTGGGAGTAGTATTACAATACTACCTAAGGCATGCCATATTCTATACATCCATACACACTATAGAAATACATGCCCATACTAGAGGGGCGCATGCAACACAATCATTCATACATGGATACAATACATGCAATATAAGCCTAGCATGCAAGATATCTAACATATTATAGTTTAAGCATGGCCATACTACTTATCTACACAAGTAGTATAGCTAGGGGGCCCCATCGATGCGCGACGCGCGACTACGCGCGTTGAGCGCATCCCGAGGGGGGGGGGGATTGGATCAAACCACTCACCGCAACCCGGGACCTCGCGCATCCCTTTCGACGAGATCTGCATGGTAAGGGCATCAAATTTGGTGAGTAACATCATAATATAACACTTAGAAATTACTAGAAATACCAAAGACTTAGACATGCACGCATACGGGCTCGCACGCATGCGAGCACGCGAGTACGCACGCATGCCCGAGTGCCCCTGCACGCGCACGTACGCGCACGCACGCGCACACGCACTGGCACCCAGCCGCGCACCCAGACGCACGCCCAGACGCACTGCCCCCCGCGCGCGCACGCTCGCGCACGTCCTGCGCGCACCGCGGGCGCTACCAGCGCCCGCGCGCACACGCACTCGCCCGCCTGCGCCTGCCAGTGCCCCTCTACGCGCGCGTCTGCGTACGCACGCGCGTAAACAGACCCGCGCGCGCGCCCAGCACTCTTTTAACCCCTTTAACCCCTCCCCCACACTTCTCACTCACCCTAAACCAACTACCTAGCATGCATGACTTCCCAACAACCCCTAAGCCATGAAAAACCAAGAAAAGAAGGGGAAGAGCTCACCTAGGGAGGGGGAATGAAAGGGGGAGATTCGGGGGCCCTCGATGCACCCGCGACCACCTCAACCACCACCACCACCACTACCACCACCTCCACAGCCCTCCTCAGCCTTCTTTGGCTGCAAATCAGGGGGGGGGGAGACATGAGAGGGTGCTTGAGAGAGGAGAAACCACAACAACAACAACACATACACAAACCTTGCTCTTCCTCCTTCACCTTCTCCTTCTTTTGCTTCTTCCTCCTCCTTCTCCACACACACAAAGAGGGGAAAAAGGGACCAAGAGAGGGAGAGAAAGAGAGATCCACGAGTTGGGAGAGAGGGGGGGAGAGAGAGAGAGGGGAAAATGGTCATTTCCATGCCCAAATAGTATTTTGGGGTGACCATAAGGGGGTGGTGAGGTTAGGGTTAGGCTCACCCTCACTCAACCACTTATTTTTGCTTTATTGGGAAGCGTGCGGAGAAGCACCACACACACAAAAATATCTCACCCACCGAAACCCAGTAACGGCCAAACCTGGATGCGATTCGGAACTGCATATTTTTCAAAACGTTACTTACCAGAATTCGGTGAAATTTTTATGGGTAGTACTAAACGGTACCAGGACTCATAATGTCACGCCCCGGGCGTCCCCGAGACGCGGCAAGTGTATATATAATAGCAGAATCTACATAGGAGGTCAATAATATCATACACGAGCAGCCAGAATGACACACAGACAACAAAAGCAGGGCTGACATGATATATACACCAAATGCGGATAACTAAAGACTGAATCTGTAATCAAAACACACTACAGACTCCATACATAATCATATGTCCTGTGAGAGCCAATATACATACAAAGACATCCAAATACATCCAAACGCGTGCCCAAGCACGGAAAATAATACATACTGGTACAAGGGATGCTGATAGCCTCTGATACTCGCGGGACGTGGCGCTACTCCGCTACTGATGAAGTCCCTCGGGGAGCTCCTCCTCCAGATCCGACTCAGATGACACTGAAGAAAAATATTATGCGAGGGGTGAGCCACACGCTCAGTGAACGGCACAACCCATGCATCACAGACAATATTGACCACAACCAGATAATCCTTATCATCCACAATATCATTACCAAAGCCACAAAAGATAACAATTCCGCAACCTAGTGGGTCGCTACCGCCAACCCACTACACCCTCACCCTCACCCTCAATGGGTGACCAAGGATATTGGGACTAACTGCACAAAACCAGCGGGTCGCTACCACTAACCCGCTACACCCTCACCCTCACCCTCAATGGGTGACATAGGATATTGGGACTTACAATCCAGTGGGTCGCCACATCGCCGGCCCACCATACCCTCACCCTCACCCCTCACCCTCAATAGGTGACCTAGGATGTTGGGACTTAACGGGCAGATAATCATCCATACACAATCCTGTGGGTCGTCGCATCGCCGGCCCACCATACCCTCACCCTCACCTCTCAACAGGTGACCCAGGCTCTTGGGACTGGCTAGGCTGTTGGTCACCCTTGGTCCACCGATAGTCTCTCCTCACTCCGTAGGTCGTTTGGCCACTCCCACGTTCAGCACAGTCCTTCACCAAATCAGGAGGCGCCTACTACTGGGAGCCCCTGCATGGGACAACCTGTCTAACGCTGATGTAGTCTCTACACGGATCCAACGAAGGGAACAGAACAGCCTATCCATCGCATATGATCCACTCGGATCCGTAGACAACACATCATAACAACACTAATGTTCTGAATTCCTCAGAACCCACCGGGGCGCATAACTACGATGCGGGGAACATGCATAAGGTTATAACATGGTGGAATATCGTTGGGGAAAGAAACTCGGGAGGGCAGCGTGAGTTCCCGTTATAGGACACCCCGACAACCAAACAAGGAACACGGTGTACCCTAACCCGGGTCTCACCGCTGTCCTCGCAAGGCCCCTCCCCTATAATATTCACTATAACATGCAATTTAACAAATACTAGCATTTAATTTAATAAATAAACTAGTAGGGCACATGCATCGGTCGGGCTTCCTAACATGGAACCAGGGGACATGCTGCATGGCTTATACACATATCCTAAGGGTGCAAGTCCCTAACATGCAAAGTCTAGGGTAACATGCATTCTACAATTAAATCATGCTCGCATGATATACATATTACAGATGCCAATATCTATCCATGGTGCCCCAGGAGAGGTCGGTATACGCCCAAGTGCGTATAACACCTCTCTACTGGGTTGGATTGTCCCACTCACCAGAGATCGGGGTCGTCGCGTGACCGTCCGTCAAGATCTGCAAGACAGGCATTTATATGGTGAGTAAAATCCACAATTACCCCAAAATACCCAAAAATACATTAAACATACTCTAAAAATACCCCATACTCGGGCAAACGTACATACGGCACGTACGCACGTTAGCCCGAGCACTCCGGCTCACTCCCGCACCACCGGCAACCACCCGCACGGCCACCCGACCCCTCGGGTGTGCCGCCGCGCCTCAGCCCGCGCGCCCAGGCGCCGCCGGGCCCCTGCCCGCCGCCTTGGACCCGCAGCCGAGCCACCCGGTGCGTCGCCGCCCACTGCGCCCCGCCGCAGCAGCCCGCGCGCACCCCCGCGCTCCCCGCGCACACCACGCGAACACGCCGCATGCCCCGCGCGCACCGCCAGCTCCGCCCCGCGCGCACCCCGCGCGCACCACTAGCCACCTCGCCGCGCCCCCCGCGCACCCTGCACGCACCCTGCACGACGCCCCGCAGCGGTGCCCAGCGCCCAGCACCCTCGGCCAGCACCCGGTACCCGCGACCCAGCGCCCAGCGCTTAGCGCCCAGCACCCGGGACCCTCACCCAGCGTCCACGCGCACGCCCGCTCAACACGCGCCCAGCGCGCCTGGCAGCACGCGCCCCGCGCGCCTGCCAGCCTGCCCGCGCTGCTGCCCGCGTTGCCTGCCTGCGCGCGTCGCCGAGTGGCCCGAGCACCGCTCGCCTGCACGCCCAGGGCACTGCCCGCCTGATGCCCGAGCGCCCCTGCCCTGCTCGCCTGGCGCCCAGCCAGCTCGCCCGGCCTGCCAGCGCGCACAGTCCAGCAGCATGCTCCGCACGCCTCTCCCTGCACCCCCCGAGCGCACGCCCGCGCGCGCACCCGCGCACGTCCAGCTTTTAGGCTTACCTCGCGCGCCCAGCAAACTGGTGCACCAGCTCCCAGCCTACCCGAGCTAACCCTGCCAGCCTTCCCAGCGCGCACGCCCTGTCCTGCTGGCCTCCAGCGCCAGCCGAGCGCCCGCACGCCCAGCCCTGCTGGCCCCCAGCACCACCCGAGCGCACGCACGCGCGCACGCGCGCGCGCATCCGCGCCAGCCACTGCGCCTGCACCCCCTGCGCTGCTGCCCTGCCCGAGACAGCAGCCCGCCTGCCCGAGCTGCACGCCTGCCAGCCCGAGCTCCTCTACCACCCACCTCCGACCACCACCACAGCCTCCGACCGCCTCCCACAGCCCTCCGACGGCCACCCACCGCCGCCAACCACCACCCAACCCCATTTCCACCTTCCTAGCATACATCTAAGCAAGAAAGAGGGGAAAAAGAGGCTTACCAAGGGGAGGAAAGGAATTCCGGTTGCTCTCCGCGCACCGAAACCTCTCCCAAAGGGTTTCCAACGCCCCGATCTACCTCCACCACCGAGATGGCTCAAAACAGAGGAGAAGAGAGGGCGGACGGACGGGCAAAACTCACCGGAATTGGGATTTGAAACCACCGGGGTGTAGATCGGGACCCGATCTACACTTCCTATGCCTTAGGTTTTAAGCTTTGAGGGGTCTAGGTGGCTCAAAACCAAGAAAAACAGATAAGGGGAGAGAGAGGGCTTGGGGAGGAAGAAGATGAATAGTGCCAAGCACTTTTTAAATCCCACTTATATAGCGAGCGACTTAAAAACCCGGATACGCCCTGAAACTGCAAAATTTCAGAAACGTTACCGGAATTGGACAAAATTTTTGTGAGAGATCTAAAACGGTACCAGGACACCAAATATGCAGTTAGATTTCCAATCGGAGTCCTCTAACTCAGGACGATAGCTAACAGTCCAAAAATTAGCTGTTCCGATCGAAAACCCTAAAAATTTTAAAAAACTGCCAGAACGCTCCAACGGTTACCAGCAGGCTAAAAGTGACACAAGTATAACACATAATATGCAGTTAGATTTCCAATCAGAGTACTCTAACTCCTACAGGTGGCTAAAAGCCAAAATTTTAGTGACTCCGATCGAAAAAAGAAAAGGCCCTAAATGACCCAGATGTGACCAAGGCTTAACCGAAATGGCTCCAAATGACACAGGCATAACAGTTTTGACAGGGTTTCCTGCTTCAAGGTCTTGGCCTGGTGGTAGTCAGCGAGGTCATTGAACATGTCCTCTACCGATTGGTATCCTAAGGTCGCCATCTTTCCCTCTAGGTTGCTAAGGAATTGGGCGGTCTGGTCTCCTTAGTCAACTTTCTCCTCTAATGTTTCCTCATGGAGGTGGGTGTCCATAGTGTGGATGAATGCAAGTGTAAAGCAGTAAATAAAGCGACAAAGTGGTGTGCAGCTGTGTGTGGCTTAAAGCGGTAAAGGGTGCGCAGCTGTGTGTGGCTTAAAGCAGTAAAGGATGTGATTAAAGCAGTACAGGGTGCGCAGTTGTATGCCGCTTAAAGTAGTATAGGGATGTTGTAATGCAAAGTAGAGGAGGGTCTAACTTGAGGGTGGGAAATTTTAGCTTTCCTAAAGGGGTGATAGCATTCTAGTCAAGTTATGGAAGGAAGCAGAAGAGGATTATCTCTCGTTGTCTTTCACGAGGAAGGTCCCACCGTGATCGCTAGGTTTGTCGGTATGTCGGATTTTGGGAGGGGTTCTCCTAGAAGGGCCTCCTTTCTTTTCCTCGCGGTGGGACACGGCGTGTGTGGGGGTTCTTCGGGAATTCGGATCACTGTCGCGTGCCTTGGCAAGCTCAGTCAGATCGCCTCTCGGAAGGGTGGTGGGGTTTTGGTTCCTGGCTGAGGTGCCCAACAGCACCTCAGGAGGATTCAGGGGTGTTTGTGATCGCCACCTGCTTTCTCAAAAAGCAGGAAAAGTTTGGTTGGATTTGATCACCTTCGTGGGGGAGTTTGTGGGGCCTCCTCTCTGAGACACGGGCATGACGTACATAGAGGTGAAAGACAGGGATCCTCTCCTACTTCGAGAACTTGACTAAAGGAGTTTTGGAAATCAGGGTATTGGTGAGGGTCGGCTAGTTGTTTTTAGCCACCTGGTAGGGGGCGGATAGTTAGGAGTAGCCGCCTGGTGTCTGGCTCTATTTGGCTGAGGTTAAGCTAGGTTTAACCTGGGTTTTGGAGAGTGGATTTGGGGAGTGATTTTGTTAGGAAATGGGTTTTTCTACTCACAAATAGGACTCTCTTTCTGTCTCAAGGGTTTTGAAATGGTGGTATGGAAATGTGGATATTGGTTGGTGATGGGTATTGATGATTGATGATGTATGGATATTAATTGGGAATTTTGGATTGGTCATGGATCCCCTCTATTTATAATATAAAAGAGGCAGGGGAGTGTCCACTGGACAATATATCAGAATGGGTAATAAGGTGTTTGATTTGACCTTCTATTAGATCTTTGTTCTCTTACAGTGTCCAGGTGAGGGGCGGCTAGTTGAACCTAGCCGCCCAAGGAGGGGCGGCTACTCTCAAGTAGCCGCCCCAATTATGACTTGTGAAACATCCCATCTCTGACAAGCGGTGGCTTAGGTCAGTTACTGAGGTTGAACGAGCTGAGATGGGGCGGCTAAAGTGAACAATCCGCTGCAATCATGTTGCTTTATGTCCCATCCTAAGGAGGCGGGTTGGGTCGGTTAAGGGGCAAGTAGTTGAAACTAGCCGCCCAATATGGGGCGGCTACTCTCAAGTAGCCACCCCTGTCCGGTTTTTAGAATTTTCTAAGTGTTGGACTAAGGTTTCCAATTTTTCTATTAGATGTTTCCAAATGTGGTCATTTCTAAATATTACTTGAAGTATTTTTATCTCATTGGACGATCAAAATTGGGGTATCTACAGTCGCGCAAGCGACTCACGCCCAAGGTGGCCCAACTCTTATAGCCACCCAGTTAGGCCATGTCGCCCATGCGACATAATCCCAAGGTGGTCCTACCCTTACAACCACCCCGCTCAGCCACGTCATACAATCCGCTCAAGCCCGGGGGTGGTTCATTCCACTAACGCCCGATTGGGTACGTCGGCACCCGACTCAGGCCTAAGGCAGTAAACTCGTTCCACCCCGGTGGGTAGCGTCACGCTAACTGTAACGCCCCTGGATTCACAACTCCCTTTTGAAGCGTGAGATCTGGCTGCGTTAACTAATTTCCTCAAATCTCATAGTTCTATTCTTTTTCTTTTATCCAGAGATATAATAAATAATATTAAAATAAACATCATTCTTCAAAGATACCAAAACATCTAAGATTTCAACTGTCACGCCCCAGGCGTCCCCGAGACGTGGCAATAATAAAATATCAGCTATCAATACCTGAGGTCAATAAAGACACCAACAACAATACACAAGGCGGCAAAGCAAGATAATGATAACTGACTGAAAAGCGAAAGCATAATATATAAACAATGTCTGTAAATCAAAAACATTATTACAGACTCGAATACACAATCACTGTCCTGTGAGAGCCAAGTCTAGACCAAAGAAAATACAACCTGTGCCACATGCACGATTTACAAAGCATAAAATGACTCTAGGAATGCTGACAGTCTCGCACTCGCCACCCGTCGATAGAACGCTCCACGCCCATAAGACCACGCCACAGGAAAGCTCCAGCTCCACGCCCAACACTGCCCCTGAAAAGAAACAGTATGCGAGGGGTGAGCTACAAGCTCAGTGAGTGGCTGGAAACCAATCACCATACTACAGTTCAATACATATACACTTTCCTTTCAAGGAAAACATGGGTGGAAACCCATGGATAACTGGGTCACGTGGCAGCGCGACCAACCTCACCCCCACCCTCACTCCCGGAGGGAGTCTTTTGGGACTTTTGGGGAGAGACCATACCGTCGGTCGAAGAGACCTGGATTTACTTGTCTACTCAACACTACTGGATCATCTACATCTAGATAATTTCTCAAACGATGCCTTTAAACATCGATTCAAGACCGGACCCAACAACTATGGGAACGGTCGAACAACGAATGGGTCACGCGGTGATATTCTTCACCTCATCCTTACCCTCACTCCTGGAGGGAGACTCTTGGGACTTTTGGAAGAGATTTAGACTGCTCTACACCCTTGGTCCACCCGGTAGCCTCTCCCACACTCCGTAGCCTCTACCTGGTATACTCCCACGATCAGCACTGTCCGACGCATCGGAGGTACCTACAGATGGGAGCCCTCTGTCAGGACAGCTTTCCAACGCCGGGGAGTCCCTACTCGGATCCAACGAAGGGGAGAACGATTCCCACGCCCGTAACATCATTCGTTAACCCTCTCCCGAGTAGTATCTACAACCCGATCTCCTCAACTCACCGCTCTACACCCTTGGTCCGCCGGTAGCCCTTTCCCCGGGTAGCCTCTACCTGGTATACTCCCATGATCAATACTCTTCCGAATGCATCGGTGGTACCTACAGATGGGAGCCCTCTGTCAGGATACTTAAACCCGAGAAGTTCCTACATCAGATCCAACGAAGGGGAGAACGATCCCATGTTCGCAAAGCGAACCCAATGGAAAACAACTACTCTCGATACTCACTTATTGAGATATCAAAACACAGGCATAACAACAATCCATTCAACACACTCATATTAACCTTAAAATAGTCATAGTTCCTATACGGGAGTAACTACACAAGTTAGTGGGTCGTAACATCGCCGACCCACCCCACCCTCACCCTTTAGGGGTGACATGGGCCTCTTGGGGCAGACTAGACCGCTCTCCACCCCTGGTCCACCCGGTAGCCTCTCCCACACTCCGTAGCCTCTACCTGGTATACTCCCACGATCAGCACAGTCCGACGCATCGGAGGTACCTACAGATGGGAGCCCTCTGTCAGGTCAGCTTTCCAACGCCGGGGAGTCCCTACTCGGATCCAACCAAAGGGAGAAGACAGCCTACTCACACGGATACGATCCTCTTGGACCATCGAAAACGATTTCTAACACTACTAATGTCATGAATTCTCAAGAATTCCTCCAGGGCGCATAACTAAGATGCGGGGAAACATATTTTATAACAACAAGGTTATAATATTCTCTAAGGCATGCTTATAACAATATGCTCTCATTTTGATTTAATTAAATTAAACTAAATGGGAAACATGCATAGATCGGGGCTTTCCAATCAAGGGACATGGTGTCTAGGCATGTATGGGCCTCTATACATGATATATGAGTGCATATCCCTAGCATACAAGGTCTAATGTGGCATGGTTACATCATATTAATCATGCATTACATAGTATCTACATATTATAGCTAGGGGGCCCCATTGGAATTGAACCACTCACCTTACAACCCGGGACCTCGCGCATCCCATCCGACGAGATCTGCAAGGTAGGGGCATCCAATTTGGTGAGTAACAACACAATTTACACATAGAAATTTACTAGAAATACCAAATACTCGGACAAGCATGCATACGGACTCGCACGCATGCGAGCACGCACGTACGCACGCGAGTCCGAGTACCCTGCCACCTACCAGAAACCTTGGCCAGCCACACGCATGGCCCCCCGCACGCGGACGCATGAATGTGCACTCACGCAAGCGCCCCAGCACCCTTGGCACACTACCGCGCGCCTGCCCGCGCACCCAGACGCGCTGCCGCGCGCATGCCCTAGGACGCGCACGCACACGCAGACGCGCGCGCGCACTTGTCCCCAGCCCCGCGCCTAGGCGCATGCCCAGGCGCACTGCCCTGCGCGTGCACGCTCGTGCGTGCCCTCGCACACTCGCGCGCACTCCCGTGCGCACCCCTGCTCGCGCGACCACTCTGCGCGCACCCGCGCGCTCGCGCACACACACCCGCGCGCGTCTGCGCGCCCGCCAACGCCTACCAGCGCCCGCCTGCGCGCGCAGACAACCCCAAACGCGCGCCCAGCCAACCCTTACCCCTTTTTAACCCTCCCCAACCCCTCACACACACTCTAACCCATCTACCTAGCATGCATAACCTCCCCAACCATCCTAACAGCCCTTAAGCCATGAAAAAAAACAAGAAAAAAAGGGGAGGAGCTCACCTTTGGAGGGGGAATGAAAAGGGGGAGACTCGGGGGCCCTCGATGCACCCGCGACCACCTCAACCACCTCCACCACCACCACCTCCTCAGCCCTCCTTTGGCTGCAAATCAGGGGGGGGGGAGATCAAGATATGAGAGGGTGCTTGAGAGAGAGGAGATCAACAACAACAACAAAACCTGAACAAACCCTCACCATTTCTTCCTCCTCCACCTTCTCCTTCTCTTTGGGACATTTTCACAAACACCTTGGGGGCGCTTTGAAAGAGAGAAAGAGAGGCCAAGAATGGACGTGGGATTGAGAGGGAGAGAGAGAGAGAGAGAGAGAGAGAAGATATTTGTTGCACATAAATATCTAAAGAGAGAGAAGATATTTGTTGTCACGCCCCAGGGCGGCCGTCCCCGGGACGCGGCAAGGGTATACATGATATCAGCAGTCAATACAGGAGATCAATAGCATACCATAAACAACAGCTAAAAAGACAACACAGACAACAAAGAGGCTGACATGATATATACACAGAAAGCGAAAGCAAAAGACTGAATCTGTAAAACAACAACACTTTACAGACTCGATACATAATCATATGTCCTGTGAGAGCCAATATATACACATACATCCAAATACAATCCAAACTGGGTGCCCAAGCACAGAAATATATACATACAATAAAAAGGATGCTGATGGCCACAAAAACTCGAGGGACCTGGCGCCCTGGGGCGTGACAAAAGTTGGTATCAGAGCCTGGTCCTGTCAGAGCCAATTGTCTTCTTTTTCGTAGAGATGAGTCCTAGGATTTCTATATGAGTATTCTGATCCTAGTGTCTGGTTTTCTTAGGTTGCTAATATGCCTCCTCACAGAGGACGGCGCGGACGTGGTCCCTCTCGACCATTGGAGGTTTCCGAACCTACCAGAGGCGAGGATGCTATTGGTGAGTCCTCAGCCGTGAGGCCAGGATCAGCGCAGGAGCCTCCTGCCTAGGAGCGCGTGTTTGCGCGGATAGCAGACTTGGTGGAGACGTAGACCAGGGCGTTGGAGGCCCAGACCAGAGTATTGGCAGATCAGGCACGGGAGATTCAGGAGCTGTGGACGGCCCGCGAGGCAGTTCCGCAGGTCCCCTTTGTGGCAGATCCACCAGTGGTGCCTGATGTACCCCCAGTCCCTGTGGAGATTCCGGCGGTCAGAGTTCAGGATCCCCAGGAGAGGGAGGTGGAGCTAGAGGCTGCAGCGCGGGTGCAGCAGAGTGGCCTCGCAGCCTTTCTGAAGCTCCACCCTCCCGAGTTCTAGGGTCAGATGGAGGATCCCCTTGCTCCAGAGAGATGGTTGATGGAGGTGGATGCGATCTTCTCGACCATGCTTTGCACTGATCGCCAGCGAGTCTCCCTGGCCACTTTTATGCTGAAGGGTAGCGCCGCCGACTGGTGGGCTACTAGATCAGTGGACATCCCAGAGGGAGTGGAGCAGCTTACATGGGCGGGATTCTAGAGGTATTTCTTGGAGGAGTACTTCCCGTTCTCGACGCGACAGATCGTGATGCAGGAGTTTGAGCAGCTGACGCAGGGCTCTATGTCTGTCGCTGACTACTCCACGCGCTTCACGAGGCTATCCAGATTTGCTCCAGCTTTGGTGATGGACGAGGAGACGAGGTGCCGTCGATTTGAGCTCGGTCTCAGCAGCGCCATTCGGGTGCACGTTACCTCCCAGGCATTCACGAGGTACTCCGACTTAGTGTCTCGAGCGAAGACAGTTGAGCGAGACCTCGGGATCCTCGTGAGGGCTTCGACCCCTTCGACAGACCAGAGGCCTCCCAGGAGCAAGGACCAGGGACAGCACAAGAAGAAGAGGCCCCGCTTTGATCGGTCAGCGGCTGCCTCTCCTCCAGCAGATGCGGTGCCAGCGCGAGGTCCAGCACCCATCGCAGCAGTGCCAGTCCAGGCGAGGCGACCAGAGACGCGGCGCTGTTATCACTGTCAGCGCGTCGGGCATATCTTGTATAATTGCCCTGACGCTGGCCGACCCCGAGTGATGCCTCAACAGCAGTAGCAACAGTTGCAGCAGCAGCCGTTTTAGCAGCAGCGCCAGCAGCAGCAGCAGCCTCAGCGCCAGCCGCAGCAGCAGCCTCAGGGTGGCCGTGCTGACCAGAGGAGGCAGCCAGCGCAGCCGGTGAGGCGTGCCCCTGCTCCTCAGCCTCAGTTCGTCCAGGGCCGAGTGGCAGCGCTTTCGGCAGAGGAGGCTCAGGCATCAGGCAGCGTGGTCAGAGGTATTGTTCAGATCTCCCAGCTTCCTGCATATGTGTTGTTTGATTCCGGAGCCACACACTCGTTCGTGTCTCCCGCTTTCGCGAGACGGATGGGTGTGGCGTCCGCCCCTTTGGATGCTATCTTGGAGATATCATTGCCCGTGGGAGACCGGATTCTCCTCCATTTTGTGTACCGAGGATGTTCGGTGGAGGTTGCGGAGCATGAGTTTCCAGTGGAGTTGGTGGAGCTCGCGATGACGGACTTTGATGCCATCCTGGGAATGGATTGGCTTGCAGCTAGTCATGCCAGCATCGACTGTTTTGCCAAGTCGGTGTCTTTCCACCTTCCGGGTCGGAGGTCCTTCCAGTTCGTGGGCGATCGTGACGTAGCCCCTTTGGGGTTCGTGTCGTCCATGCAGGCGTGGAGACTCCTTCAGGGAGGATGCGAGGGCTTTCTAGCGTACATTGCTCAGGAGGATGCACCGCTGCAGGCAGATATCAGTCAGACTCCGGTCGTGGCAGAGTATCCCGAGGTTTTCCCCGATGATCTTCCGGGATTACCGCCGGATCGCGCGATCGAGTTTGAGATCAATCTGATTCCGGGGACCGAGCCGATTTCGAGAGCTCCGTACCGGATGGCCCCTGCAGAGCTAAGAGTGCACGTCCGAGTGTTTCTCCGTGGGGAGCCCCTGTCCTGTTCGTCCGGAAGAAGGACGGTTCGCTGCGGCTGTGTATTGATTACAGGCAGCTGAACAAACGGACAGTGAAGAACAAGTACCCATTGCCGCGGATCGACGATCTGTTTGACCAGCTCCAGGGAGCGCGTGTCTTTTCCAAGATCGATCTCCGCTCGGGGTACTACCAGCTGAAGATCCGGGAGTCAGACATCTCGAAGACGGCCTTTCGCACCCGGTATGGGCACTACGAGTTCAGAGTACTGCCATTCGGGTTGACGAACGCGCCGGCGGCCTTCATGGATCTGATGAACCGGGTGTTTCGGCCCTTCCTCGACTCCTTTGTGGTAGTATTCATCGATGACATATTGGTGTACTCGAGGAGTCTTGAGGAGCACGCTCACCATCTTCGCACTGTCTTGGAGACTTTGGCCAGACATCAGTTGTTCGCCAAGTTCAGCAAGTGCGAGTTCTGGTTGGAGCGTATGGCCTTTCTGGGCCATGTGATTTCTGGTGAGGGCATAGCTGTGGACCCGAAGAAGATCGCCGTGTCGAATTGGCGTCGACCGTCGAACCCCACAGAGATTCGGAGCTTCTTGGGCTTGGCGGGTTATTACAGGAGGTTTGTCGAGGGTTTCTCGAAGATAGCCGTTCCTCTTACCCGCCTCACTCGGAAGGATGTCTGATTCGAGTGGTCCCCTGCTTGCGAGGAGAGCTTCCAGGAGCTGAAGCGAAGGCTCACCTCAGCGCCAGTTCTTACCCTTCCGTCTGGAGTGGTGGGTTCGCAGTTTACACGGATGCATCGCAGTTGGGTGTGGGTTGCGTCCTGATGCAGCACGGTAAGGTTGTGGCTTACGCGTCTCGTCAGTTGAAGCCCCATGAGCAGAATTACCCCACCCACGACCTGGAGTTGGCAGCGATCATCTTTGCGCTGAAGATGTGGAGGCATTACCTCTATGGAGAGGAGTTCGAGCTCTTTACCGATCATAAGAGCTTGACATATCTGCAGTCCCAGCCGGAGCTCAACATGCGTCAGAGACGTTGGGTTGAGTTCCTGACGGACTATGATTGTGACATCGCTTACCATCCGGGTAAGGCGAATGTCGTGGCAGATGCTCTCAGTAGGCAGCCCTTGGGCATGGCCGCCCATATGGCTGTCCGTCGTTGGAGGCTTCTGGAGGAGGCCGCTTGCTGGATCAGCGTTCGAGAGACTCCTGCGGGTGGCTTTTTGGCCAGGCTAGTGGTGCAGCCAGTCCTTCTCGACGATATCCGCGCGGCACAGGCTCAGGATCCGCATTTTATAGTCCTCTCTGAAGGCGTCACCTGGGGCGAGCGTCCGGACTACCAGATTCGCGCGGACGGGATCCTGCGATTCAGAGGCCGAGTGTGCATTCCCGACGACGCAGAGCTGAAGCGGAAGATTCTGGACGAGGCCCATCGTTCGAGGTACACAGTGCATCCTGGTGGCACGAAGATGTACAGGGGCCTTCGTCACGGCTACTGGTGGCGCGGGATGAAGACGGATATCGCCCGTTTCGTTGCCCGATGCCTAGTATGCCAGCAGGTGAAGTCGGAGCATCAGCGCCCTGCGGGGAAGCTGCAGTCCATTGAGATCCCTCAGTGGAAGTGGGAGCAGATCACCATGGACTTCGTCTCGGGTTTGCCGAGGTCACGTTCGGGTCGCGATGCCATCTGGGTGATCGTCGACCGGCTGACGAAGTCTGCTCATTTCCTCCCCATCCGACTCACCGATTCTCTGGACACCCTGGCGCAGTTGTTCGTCTCCATGGCACTCCCGTCAGCATCATTTCTGATCGAGACGCGCGTTTTACTTCGAGGTTCTGGCGTAGCCTCCAGCACGCCCTTGGTACGAACCTCCATTTCAGTACAGCGTTTCATCCGCAGACGGACGGCCAGTCGGAGAGGACGATCCAGACTCTTGAGGACATGCTGCGAGCCTGTGTTCTCGATTTTGGGGGCAGTTGGGAGAGGCACCTTCCGTTGGTGGAGTTTGCCTACAACAACAGCTACCACTCGAGTATCCGGATGGCTCCTTACGAGGCGCTCTATGGCCGCAGCTGCAGGTCCCCCTTGTGTTGGGACGAGGTCGGAGAGCGCCAGTTGGAGGGACAAGAGATCGTTCACCAGACCTCAGAGATGGTGAAGACGATTCGCGAGCGTATCCGAGTCGCTCAGAGTCGTCAGAAGTGCTACGCCGACCGTCGTCGCCGTGAGCTCGCCTTCGAGGTCGGTGACCATGTCTTCTTGAAGGTGTCCCCGATGAAGGGCATCTTCCGTTTCGGTGTGCGGGGCAAGCTGAGTCCGCGTTTCATTGGGCCGTTCCTCATCCTCGAGCGAGTTGGAGAGGTGGCCTATCGCATAGCTCTGCCCCCACAGTTGGCTCAGGCACATGACGTCTTCCACGTCTCGCAGCTGAGGCGCTATGTCCACGATCCTGCTCACGTCATCCCGTTCGAGCCGCTCGTCTTCGAGCCGGACTTGTCTTTCGTTGAGCAGCCGATTGAGATCCTGGACCGCCGCGAGAAGAGGCTCCACAAGCTGGTCAAGGTGCGATGGCAGCACCGTTCCGGTGCCGAGGCCACTTGGGAGCTTGAGGACGCCATGCGTGACGCGTATCCGCATCTTTTCCCTTCTTAGATGTTCTTGTATTTATTTTGAGGACAAAATTTCCTAAGGGGGGGAGAATGTTATATATGTGTCACTTTTTGCCTTCTGGTAACCATTGGAGCATTTTGGCAGTTTTTGAGTTTTTTTCGTTTTTCGATCGGAACCGCTAAAATTTTGGACTGTTAGCTATCGTCCTGTGTTTGAGGACTCCGATTGAAAATCTAACTGCATATTATGTGTCCTGGTGCCATTTTAAGCCACTCACGAAAATTCATCGAATTCCGGTAACGTTTCAGAAATTTCACAGTTCCGTGGCGTATCGGGTTTTGACCGAGCGAGAAGTCATTGGGAGAGTTGACTCGGTCAAAGTGGGCCCATGACTTGGTCAACCCTTTTTGTTTTTTTGTGTGGTTGGGTTGACCCAAGTCAAATCCCACTTAAAACCTCTCTTAGCCCTAATTAAGCTTGGTTAACCCTAATCTAAGTGGTTGACTTATATAAGTGAGAGCTAAATTTGCCCCCCACTATTCATCATCTTCTCAAATGGTTTTTCTCTCTCCCCCTCTCTCTTTTTCTTGATTTTGAGCTACCTAGAGTGCTTGAAACTCAAAACTCAAAGCATAGAAAGGTTAGATCTCATCCCGATCTATCTACGGGTGGTCTCGGATTCGAGTTCCCACTTGTTTGACCCCCTCTTACCCCCTCTTTTCTCCCCTGATTTCAGCCATTTCGAGGGCTAAGGAAGAGCTCGGTGGTGGAGGGCTTTGGGGAGGCGTTTCGGTGCCCGAAGAGCTCCCGGTTTCCTTTCTTTCCTTCCCTTTCCTTGGGTAAGCTCTCTTTCTTTCCTTTTCTAGCTTAGATGCTTGTTAGGAGGGGTTTTGGGTGTGTGGTGGCTGTTGGGGGCTGTTCGTGGTGGTCGGTGGTGGTTGGGGGCGGTCGGAGGCCACTGGTGGCCGATGAGTGGTGGAGAGGAGCTCGGGCAGGGTGGTTGGCTGCCTCGGGCAGCAAGCAGCACAGGCAGGCACAGCAGGCAGGCGTAGCAGGCAGAGCAGCAGGCAAGGCGTGCGCGCGCGTGCGGACAGACGTGCGCGCGGGCGTGCGCTCGGGTGGAGCTGGAGGGCGTGTGCTGGGCGCGTGTGCTGGGCGCTGGCCGGTGCGCTGGACGCTGGGCGCTGGACGCTGGTCGTGGGCGAGATGGGGTGCTGCGCGCAGGGCGCCGTGCGGGAGCGTGCGCATGGAGCGCTGCGCAGAGGCGCAAGCGTGCTGTGCGTGCGCGGCGAGGCGAGCGGTGGTGTGCGTGGGGTGCGCGCGGGGCGAGGCACTGGGCACGGGGCGTGCAGTGTGCGCGCGGGCTGTTGCGCTGGGGCGCAGTGAGCGCGCGGTGCACCCGGGGAGCTCGGCGGCGTGTCCTGGTGTGCGGGCAAGGGCTCGACAGGGCGCCTGGGCACGCGGGCTAGGGTGCGGCGGTGCATCCGGGGGCGGGTGGCCGTGCGGGTGGTTGCCGAGGGTTCGGGAGTGAGTCGGGGTGCTCGGACTTGCGTGCGTACAGGCCGTATGTACGCTTGTCCGAGTGTTGGGTATTTTTAGAGTATTTTTGTGTATTTTGTGGTATTTTGTGTATTTTACTCACCAAGTCGATCACCCTGTCTTGCAGATCTTGACGGACGGTCGCGCGACGACCCGGTTACCGGTGAGTGGGACAACCCAACCCAGTTGGGAGGCGCTATATGCACTTGGGCGTATACCGTCCTCCCCTGGGCAGCATAGTTAATATTAACTGATTAATATGTAATCTGTGCGAGCATGATTAGTGTGTAGAATGCATGCCACCCTAGACTTTGTATGTTAGGGACTTGCACCCTTAGGATACGTGTAAGAGCCGTGCATCCTGTCACCTTGTTATCATGCTAGGAAAGCCTCGACCTATGCATGCGTCCTATTAGTTTGATTTATTTAATTAAATGCAAGCTTATGATATTGTTAGCATGCCTTAGGGAATATAAGGGGGCCTTGCGAGGTAAACATTGAGACCCGGGCTAGGGTACTCCGTGTTCCTTGTTTGGTTGGCGGGATGTTCTATATCGGGACCTTAGGTTGCTCTCCCAAGGTTTCTTTTCCCTATTATTATTATATATAATTTCCCCGCATCTTGGTTATGCGCGCTGGAGGAATTCTGAAGAAATCAGGACATTAGAGTTATTGAGATGTGTTGTCGGGCGGATCCGAGTGGATCATATGCGTATGGATGGGCTGTTCTGTTCCCTTCGTTGGATCCGTGTAGATACTACCCCGGCGTTAGAAAGGCTGTCCGTGCAGGGGCTCCCATCAGTAGGCACCTCCTGATTTGGGACGGACTGTGCTGAATGTGGGGGTGGCCAAGCGGCCTACGGAGTGGGGAGAGACTATCGGTGGACCAACAGCCTAGTCAGTCCCAATAGCCTATGTCACCTGTTGAGGGGTGAGGGTGAGGGTGTGGTGGGCCGGCGATATGGCGACCCACTGGATTGTGTAAGGATGATTATCAGCCTATTAAGTCCCAATATCCTTTGTCACCTATTGAGTTGTGAGGGTGACGGTGAGGGTGTGGTGGTTCGGCGATGTAACGAACCCCCGGATTTGTGTTGTTTATGCCATTTTGAGGCTAGTGACTTGATTAAATGTGGTTAATATAAACTGTGATGCATGGGTTGTGCTATTCACTGAGCGTGTGGCTCACCCCTCGCATAATATTTTTCTCTAGTGATTACCGAGGCGGACTTGAAAGAGGAGCTTCCCGAGCGACTGCACCAGTAGCGGAGTAGCGCCACGTCCCTCGAGTTTTTGAGGCCATCAGCATCCTTCCTTTTATTGTATGTATATATTTCTGTGCTTGGGCACCCAGTTTGGATTGTATTTGGATGTATGTGTATATATTGGCTCTCACAGGACATATGATTATGTATCGAGTCTGTAAAGTGTTGTTGATTTACAGATTCAGTCTTTTTAGCTTCCGCTATCTGTGTATACATCATGTCAGCCTCTTTGTTGTCTGTGTTGCCTTTTTAGCTGTTGTTTATGGTATGCTATTGATCTCCTGTATTGACTGCTGATATCATGTATACGCTTGCCGCGTCCCGGGGACGGCCGCCCTGGGGCGTGACAACCACCTCCTCAGCCCTCCATTGGCTGCAAATCAGGGGGGGGGGGAACAAAATATGAGAGGGTGCTTGAGAGAGAGGAGATCAACAACAACAATACATGAACAAACCCTCACCATTTCTTTCTCCTCCACCTTTTCCTTCTCTTTAGGACATTTTCACAAACACCTTGGGGGGGCTTTGAAAGAGAGAGCCAAGAATGGACGTGGGATTGAGAGGGAGAGAGAGAGAGAGAGAGAGAGAAGATATTTGTTGCACATAAATATCTAAAGAGGGATGGAAATGACCATTTCATCCCTGACTTAGAAATTCTGCGCATGCTTCACTGGAACAGCCATAACTTCCTCAATATAGCTCCGAATTGCACAATTCAAAATCCGTTGGAAAGCTAAGAAGATTATCTACAACTTTCATGTTCATGCCAAGATCAAATAATCCCTCCAGCTATTCCGAAATCTGAGCTAAACATTGTACAGGGCTGCTGCTAGAATTTTCATCCCGGGGTATACTTGGTAAAATACCCATAACTTTTACTACATGAATCCAGTTGACCTAATTCCACTTTTGTACGAAAGCTAACTCAAAACTGGACATCTCATAATAAAATCATATTTAAACCTCTTCATCTTGGATTTTAACAAAATCAAATCTAAATACCAAATTGGAAATACATAACTTCGAGGAAAAAAATTATGTAGCCAAATTTTCAATCAGAGTGCTCCAAATGACACAGGCACAACATTCTTCCCCCCTTAGGAAATTTAGTCCTCGAAATTTAAGGAAACCCAAAGGGAAGTCCGAATATAGCAAGTATCACGCATAGACCTTTTGCTCCCAAGCGGTCTTTGCACCGGACTGGCGCTACCAACACACTATAATCAAAGGAACGGTCTTAGCGTGGAGCCTCTTCTCATGATTGTCCTTGACCTCGATCCACTGCTCCACGAACGACAAATCCACCTCGAGGATGAGGCGGTCGAACAGAATGACATGAGCAGGATCGTGGACATAACGCCTCGGCCATTGGACAAGGACGACGTCGTGGGCATGAGCCAGCTGTGGGGGAAAGGCTACATGATAAGCCACCTCCCCAATCCACTCAATGACGAGAAATGGTCCCATTAAAGAGCAAACTCAGCTTGCCCCGAACGTCGAAACAGAGGGTGCCCTTAAACCAGGACACCTTCTTGAAAATATGATCGCCAAACCCAAAGGTAAGCCTCTGGCGACGATGACCTGGGTAGCCCTTCTATCGGTTCTGGGAGGTGCAGATGTACACACGAACCAACCTGGCCACCGCACGGTCAAACAACTAACTTATGGCCCCTCCAACTGGCGCTCCTCAACCGTCCCAACACAAGGGAGGTATAAAACTGCGCCTGTAGAGTGCCTTTCACAGATCCATCTGGGTGCTCGAATGGCGGTCGTCTTGCAGGCATACCCCAACAAATGGGTGGTGCCTCACCCAACTGCCCTCATCATCGAGCACGCAGGCACTTAGCATGTCCTCCAAGGTCTGAATCATCCTCTTTGTCTGGCTGTCCATCGGCGATGAAACGCTATACTTAAATGGAGGCTCGCGCCAAAGGCTGCGCCACAACCTCAAAGTAACCCTCGCGTCTCAACCGAAAATAGCGCCGACTAGAGTGCCATGAAGACGAACAATCGCGAAGGTGAAAACCCACGTCAAGGCGTCCAGAGACTCAATCAGTCGGGTTAGGGAGGGAAACGCGGACTTAGTCAGTCGGTCAATGATCACCTAGACGGCGTCGTGACCCGAACGTGACATTAGCGAGTCTGCAACAATCCCTGATAACCCACTCCCACGTCCACTGAGGAATCTCGATGGACTGACGCTTTCCACTCAATGATGATTCTTGAACTTTGCCTGAGGGCATGCCAACCTTGGGAAACAAGGTCACCCACATCACTTTTTCATCACACCACTAGCAATCTCAATGAAGACTACCCCAAAGTAGTCCACGGAGGCCCAATAAAACTTTTGAGATCCACGAAGGCATCCGGCGCATTCGTCAACCCCGACGGCAGTACTTAAAACTCGTAGTGCCTGAACGGTCACGAAAGGCCATCTACGGGATGTCCAACTCTTGGATCTCCGACTTGTGGTGCCCTTGTGCGAAGATCGATCTAACAGCAGACACTCGCTTCCAGAGCTGGTCAAATAGATCATCGATTCACGGCAAAGGTAATTGATCTTCAACCTCCACGGGGAGATCAAAACAACACCTCGAACAATTAAGTCCAAATTCTGCTCCTCGAGCATGGCTGGCGCTCATGATGACACTTACACGCTTGGTAAGCCGCTCAACCGCACTTAATCCACAAGACACGCAATAAGGGGTCGTCGGACCTCGACAATGCCTATGCGACGTCATCTATCTGATAGGGCAGTTGAGTCCCATCACGAACGCTAGCATCGCGTCTCCTTATTTGCGACCAATGTGGGGGCAAAACGCGACAGTATCCACAACTGTGCTTCACATGCCGCCAGAGATAGGTCGCTCATCTATAACCATTGGAACTCTAGCATCCTGCACTCCATGGGTAGATTCATCACGGGGAGTCCACGCTCTCGACATCATTTAGCAGCACTCTCCCGGTGTGGCCTCTACCGGGTAGCTTCCCAAGCTCGCTATCTCTGCCATATGGGCGCACCAACAAGCATAGCATCTAGGAGCACCTCACAGGGCTCTGGCCTCAACCGAGCAGCTACAACGCACAATGATATAATGAAGCGACTCCAGATGCCACTATGGAACCCAGTCCACAAGCAATCGCCCACCAAGCTGCAATAGGATGCACCCAATCCCGATCGTACGCATCACCACTCGCCACAGCACCTTCCAAGTGAGAGGGAAAAATCCACCATCAATTTGATGCTTCAAAGGTATTCCTTGACTGGGAAAAGAAACCTTGGGAGGGCACCATGAGGTCCCGATATAGGATATCCCGACAACCAAACAAGGAACACGGAGTACCCTAGCCCGGGTCTCAACGCTGACCCTGCAAGGCCCCTTATCCTGAGTAGGAAGACTAGAAGAAGACATCATCCCTTAATGAGCAATACGCCACATCCTCAACACTTTACACAGGCGCCGCACGCGAACTCCATGGTTACTAGCGATACCGATGCACGGGGAAGAAGCTCCATTATCGAGACGCAATTCATACCTTAGAAATTGCAACCAATTCATCACTATCACACTACTGGGCTGGAATCTCCTACCCAAGCCTTAATCCCACAACAAGGGATCCAACAACTGACCCTAACCAGTCGACCCAGTCGACAACTTAAGGGTGGGTCCAAGGGGTCACGTCCACGTCAACAGATGCGAGGAGGCATGTCAGCAACCTAAGATAACTTCTAAAACAAGAGTACTCGGATGACAATCCTATGACTCATCATCTATACGACTAGACTTAGGCTCTGACAGGACCAGGCTCTGATACCAACTTTTTGTCACGCCCCAGGCGTCCCCGAGACGTGGCAATAATAAAATATCAGCTATCAATACCTGAGGTCAATAAAGACACCAACAACAATACACAAGGCGGCAAAGCAAGATAATGATAACTAACTGAAAAGCGGAAGCATAATATATAAACAATGTCTGTAAATCAAAAATATTATTACAGACTCGAATACACAATCACTGTCCTGTGAGAGCCAAGTCTAGACCAAAGAAAATACAACCTGTGCCACATGCACAATTTACAAAGCATAAAATGACTCTAGGAATGCTGACAGCCTCGCACTCGCCACCCGCCGGCAGAACGCTCCACGCCCATAAGACCACGCCACAGGAAAGCTCCAGCTCCACGCCCAACACTGCCCCTAAAAAGAAACAGTATGCGAGGGGTGAGCTACAAGTTCAGTGAGTGGCTGGAAACCAATCACCATACTACAGTTCAATACATATACACTTTCCTTTCAAGGAAAACATGGGTGGAAACCCATGGATAACTGGGTCACGCGGCGGCGCGACCAACCTCACCCCCACCCTCACTCTTGGAGGGAGTCTTTTGGGACTTTTGGGGAGAGACCATACCGTCGGTCAAAGAGACCCAGATTTACTGGTCTACTCAACACTACTGGATCATCTACATCTAGATAATTGCTCAAACGATGCCTTTAAACATCGATTCAAGACCGGACCCAACAACTATGGGAGGTGTCGAACAACGAATGGGTCACGCGGCGATATTCTTCACCTCATCCTTACCCTCACTCCTGGAGGGAGACTCTTGGGACTTTTGGAAGAGATTTAGACTGCTCTACACCCTTGGTCCACCCGGTAGCCTCTCCCACACTCCGTAGCCTCTACCTGGTATACTCCCACGATCAGCACTGTCCGACGCATCGAAGGTACCTACAGATGGGAGCCCTCTGTCAGGACAGCTTTCCAACGCCGGGGAGTCCCTACTCGGATCCAACGAAGGGGAGAACGATTCCCACGCCCGTAACATCATTCGTTAACCCTCTCCCGGGTAGTATCTACAACCCGATCTCCTCAACTCACCGCTCTACACCCTTGGTCCGCCGGTAGCCCTTTCCTCGGGTAGCCTCTACCTGGTATACTCCCACGATCAGTACTCTTCCGAATGCATCGGTGGTACCTACGGATGGGAGCCCTCTATCAGGACAACTAAACCCAAGAAGTTCCTACATCGGATCCAACGAAGGGGAGAACGATCCCATGTTCACAAAGCGAACCCAATGGAAAACAACTACTCTCGATACTCACTTATCGAGATATCAAAACACAGGCATAACAACAATCTATTCAACACACTCATATTAACCTTAAAATAGTCATAGTCCCTATACGGGAGTAACTACACAAGTTAGTGGGTCGTAACATCGCCGACCCATCCCACCCTCACCCTTTAGGGGTGACATGGGCCTCTTGGGGCAGACTAGACCGCTCTCCACCCCTGGTCCACCCGGTAGCCTCTCCCACACTCCGTAGCCTCTACCTGGTATACTCCCACGATCAGCACTGTCCGATGCATCGGAGGTACCTACAGATGGGAGCCCTCTATCAGGTTAGCTTTCCAATGCTGGGGAGTCCGTACTCGGATCCAACCAAAGGGAGAAGACAGCCTACTCACACGGATACGATCCTCTTGGATCCGTCGACAACAATTTGTAACACTAATAATGTCATGAATTCTCAAGAATTCCTCCAGGGCGCATAACTAAGATGCGGGGAAACATATATTATAACAACAAGGTTATAATATTCTCTAAGGCATGCTTATAACAATATGCTCTCATTTTGATTTAATTAAATTAAACTAAATGGGAAACATGCATAGATCGGGGCTTTCCAATCAAGGGACATGGTGTCTAGGCATGTATGGGCCTCTATACATGATATATGAGTGCATATCCCTAGCATACAAGGTCTAATGTGGCATGGTTACATCATATTAATCATGCATTACATAGTATCTACATATTATAGCTAGGGGGCCCCATCGATGCGCGACGCGCGTCTACACGGGTTGAGCGCATCCCTAGAGAGGGGGGGGGATTGGAATCGAACCACTCAACTTACAACCCGGGGCCTCGCGCATCCCATCCGATGAGATCTGCAAGGTAGGGGCATCGAATTTGGTGAGTAACAACACAATTTACTAGAAATACCAAATACTCGGACAAGCATGCATACGGACTCGCACGCATGCGAGCACGCACGTACGCACGCGAGTCCGAGTGCCCCGACACCTACCCGAACCCTCGGGCAGCCACACGCATGGCCCCCCGCACGCGCACGCATGAATGCGCACGCACGCACGCGCCCCAGCACCCTCGGCGCACTGCCGCGCGCATGCCCCAGCATGCGCACGCACGCCCCAGCACGCGCACGCACGCGCGCGCGTGCACTGGTCCCCAGCCCTGCGCCCAGGCGCATGCCCAGGCGCACTACCCCGCGCGCGCGCACTCGCGCGTACTCCCGCGCGCACCCCTGCTCGCGCCAGCACCCGCGCGACCACTTCGCGCCCACCCGCGCGCTCGCGCGCACGCACCTGCGTGCGTCTGCGCGCCCGACTGCGCCTGCCAGCGCCCGCCTGCGCGCGCAGACAACCCCAAACGCGCGCCCAGCCAACCCTTACCCCTTTTTAACCCTCCCCAACCCCTCACACACACTCTAACCCATCTACCTAGCATGCATAACCTCCCCAGCCATCCCAACAGCCCTTAAGCCATGAAAAAAAACAAGAAAAAAAGGGGGGGAGCTCACCTTTGGAGGGGGAATGGAAAGGGGGAGACTCGAAGGCCCTCGATGCACCCGCGACCACCTCCACCACCACCACCTCCTCAGCCCTCCTTTGGCCGCAAATCAGGGGGGGGGGGAGAACAAAATATTAGAGGGTGCTTGAGAGAGAGAAGATCAACAACAACAATACATGAACAAACCCTCACCATTTCTTCCTCCTCCACCTTCTCCTTCTCTTTGGGACATTTTCACAAACACCTTGGGGGGGCTTTGAAAAAGAGAAAGAGAGGCCAAGAATGAACGTGGAGAGAGAGAGAGAGAGAGAGAGAGAGAGAGAGAGAGAAGATATTTGTTGCAACTAAATATCTAAAGAGGGATGGAAATGACCATTTCATCCCTGACTTAGAAATTCTGCGCATGCTTCACTGGAACAGCCATAACTTCCTCAATATAGCTCCGAATTGCACAATTCAAAATCCGTTGGAAAGCTAAGAAGATTATCTACAACTTTTATGTTCATGCCAAGATCAAATAATCCCTCCACCTATTCCGAAATCTGAGCTAAACATAGAGCAGGGCTGCTGCCAGAATTTTCATCCCCGGGGTATACTTGGTAAAATACCCATAACTTTTACTACAGGAATCCAGTTGACCTAATTCCACTTTTGTATGAAAGCTAACTCAAAACTGGACATCTCATAATAAAATCATATTTAAACCTCTTCATCTTGGATTTTAACAAAATCAAATCCAAATACCAAATTGGAAATACATAACTTCGAGGAAAAAAATTATGTAGCCAAATTTTCAATCAGAGTGCTCCAAATGACACAGCAACAACATCAACAATACTCCCAATGTGACTGGATATAACTTATATATAAAGATGTACAAATTGCCCTAATCATAGTTACTAGGAAGATGGGCTGACTACATGTCAAACAAAATTGATCAAGTCCTTTGACAAAGCAAGTCTAACGTTCTCGCACCCACGATCTCGTTCGCAGCTACACGAGATCCACCAATCTAAGCCTTTAATATGAAAGATGGGAAAAGGAGGGATGAGCAACTACACGCTCAGTGAATGGATCTTTAGGTCCCAATAATACAGTATATCATAAAAAAAAAATCTTTAATATGATATCGTAAGAAACAATTCGCAATATACAATAAAATGATATTCCAATAACCATAACTTAATAAAATTCTCATTTCAAAATGTATGGTCTCATCAAATCCTGTCCAAATACATGATGCGCATGAATGCAACGGACACACATGCCCGTCTTCCAAGGCACCTAGCCATAAGGATTTCACTTAGGAAATCATGTCACCTAGACATAAGTCACCTAGACTTGGGTCCATTCTGAACCATAGTCACCTAGACTGAGCCACCTAGGCAGCGCCACCTAGGCAATGCGATGCATGCATGATCAACACTTATTTTCGTTCCAAAACATATGCATGCGTAGACTTAAGAGTTAAATATTTTCAACACAATACGTAATAAGACATCCACCTATATAATATGACATGCTCGAGTTTTATACATAAAATAGCAATTTAAATCATCATGACATGTCGATAAAATCTTTTAAAAACTACATAAGAGACTAGACCCACTCACCTCTAGTCCTTGCAATACAAACCAATGCACATGCATGAACGCTACACACTTGCACGTGGTAAACCTAGCATATCAATTATGCAATCAATAAATAAGAAAATCATTCAATCATGACCCAAACAACGGACAACAAACTTAGAGCAACACTAGGCCTAATAATCCCAAAAGCCCATACCTAATAGACCTACAATATGCAACTCACCTTAAAAGCCTAACAAAAATCCAAACTCCAAATAAATATTAAAGTGTTCAAATCTCACAATGATCCAATAATCAATATCCATTTATTCCATAAAACCCACAAAATCGATCAATCCTCGAATAAATATTTAGACAAATCCAATAAGGCTCCATTACAACTCCAATGTTCGAAATAACTTAATCCAATCAATTTACATCCAAATAACAATAATATCCAATTAATATTCATTGATCCCACTAAACCAAATTATCGATTTAAAATTCAATTTGAATCACTAAGATCAATAAAATCATCAAAACCCACAAATCAAATTGTACTCAATAAACATCCATTTGGGATCCCTTAAATTTCAAAAATTCATCAAACTTGGTCATGAAGCCAAATATTTTGAATTCTAAGAAACTGCACAGAAAGTTTTGAAAAATCATAACTTTCTACCCGTAACTCCGAATTGGACGATTCATGATTCGTTCGACAGATCTTTTCGAAACCTATTTCTATTTCTTAAATACAATTTTCCCATAAAAGACTCTATCATAGTCAAAAACACGACGTCCAAGTATATAATCAACCCGAAAATAACCTTTTAATCCCCAAAACCAATAAATCTAATTTGATCTTAAGAAATCTTTCGATATCTATTGAAATCTAATCAAACAATCATCTAATTAAAATCAATCAAACATTAAACCTAATCCATCTGTCACGCCCCAGAGCGGCCAACCCAGGGACGCGGCAAGTGTATGTATCATATCAGAAGCCTACACAGGAGGTCAATAATATATATCATACACAGACAACTAGAATGACACACATGCAACAAAAGGGGCTGACATGATATATACACCAAATGCGGAAGCAAAAGACTGAATCTGTGAATAAACATTCTACAGACTCGATACTCAATCATCTGTCCTGTGAGAGCCAATATACACAAATACAACTGAACATATACAAACACGTGCCAAGCACGGAAATCAAATACATACAGTCAAGAAGGGATGCTGATAACCTCTGGCACTCGCGGAACGTGGCGCTGCTCCGCTACTGAAGAAATCCCTCGGAAAGCTCCAACTGCTGCTCCGGCTCTAGCTCAGGCTCAGTGACCACTGGGGAAAAACATGTGCGAGGGGTGAGCCACACGCTCAGTGAACAGCACAACCCACGCATCACAGACAATATTTACCAATATTCCATTATTTTATCCAGCCATCAATACATAACAACATAATCCAGTGGTTCGTACTTCGCCGAACCACCACACCCTCACCCTCACCCATCAATGGGTGACATAGGCTATTGGGACTGATAATCATCTATTCACAATCCAGTAGGTCGCTCATCGCCAACCCACTACACCCTCACCCTCACCCTACCACGGGTGACATAGGATTTTGGGACTGACTAGGCTGTTGGTCACCCTTGGTCCACCAATAGTCTCTCCCTCCACTCCGTAGGCCGCCTGGTCTACTCCCACATTCAGCACAGTCCGAAACCAAATCAGGAGGTGCCTACTAATGGGAGCCCTCTGTCAGGAAGGCCCTGTCTAACGCTGGGGGTAGCCTCTACCGAATCCAACGCAGGGAACAGAACAGCCTATCCATACGCATATGATCCACTCGGATCCGCCAACTACATATCATTACAACTCAAATGTCATGAATTCCTCTGAATTCAACCAGGTGCATCATCAAGATGCGGGAACATGTACAAAAATCAGCAAGGCTGGAATATCATTGGGGGAAAGAAACTCGGGAGGGCGGCGTGAGTTCCTGTTATAGGATACCCCGACAACCAAACAAGGAACACGGAGTACCCTAACGCGGGTCTCACCGCTGTCCTTGCAAGGCCCCTCCCCTATAATATCTACCAACTATACTAATAATTATACCAATCATACAATCATTACATATAATATTATTGGGACTAGAACCTTGGGAGGGCAGCCCGAGGTCCCGATACAGGACATCCCGACAACCAAACAAGGAACACGGAGTACCCTAACACGGGTCTCAGCGTTGACCTCGCAAGGCTCCTCCCTATAATATTATCCTAAGGCATGCGATCTAACAGATACCAGCATTTAATTTAATAAATAAACTAGTAGGACGCATGCATAGGCCGGGGTTTCCTAGCATGAAAACCAGGGGACATGCTGCATGGCTCATACGCATATCCTAAGGGTGCAAGTCCCTAACATGCAAGGACTAGGGTAGCATGCATTCTACACATAATTCACACAAGCATGGATTACATATTATTGCAGTAATATTTATCCATGGCGCCCCAGGAGAGGTCGGTATACGCCCAAGTGCGTATAACACCTCTCTACTGGGTTGGATTGTCCCACTCACCAGAATCGGGGTCGTCGCGCGACCGTCCATCAAGATCTGCAAGACAGACAATCAATGTGGTGAGTTAAAATCCATAAATACTACAAAATACATAAACCCACAATTAAACTCCCAACACTCGGGCAAACGTGCATACGACCCGCACGCACGCTAGCCCGAGCACTCCGACAACCACCCGCACGGCCGGCCACCACCCGCACGGCCACCCGACCGCCCGGACGCGCCGCCGCGCCTCTGCCCGCGCACCCCGCACGCCTCGCGCCGCCCGCGAGCACCCCGCGCGCACCTCCGCCACCTTGCCGCGCCTCGCGCGCACCGCCACGGCCTCGCCGCGCCCTCCGCGCACCGCCACGGCCACCACCTCGCGCACGCACCTCCGCTGCCTCAGCCACCACCTCGCGCACGCACCTCCGCTGCCTCAGCCACCACCTCGCGCACGCACCTCCCCTGCTCGCACGCCTGGCACCCGCGCGACCAGCTCCTCGCGCACCAGCCCGCCCGGCACCAGCCGCCCAGCACCAGCCGCCCAGCACCTCGCGCGCAGCTCGCCCTCAGCCCCACGCACACAGCCGCACGAACAGCCCCGCGCACAGTCGCCCGAGCAGCTCCCCGCACCAGACCCGCGCGCACTCGCGCGCACGCCGCGCGTACGCACGCTCGCGCACGCACGCGCGCATGCCCGCGCGCGCCCGGCCTGCGCGCCGCCTGGGTCGCTGCCGCTGCTGCCTGATGCCCGGAACAGGGCCCCAGCCTGCCGAGCACCTCCAACCACCCCTCCCACTGCCGCCGACCACCTCCAACCACCTCCGACCCCCCTCCGACGACCCCCACTGCCACCGACCACCTCCCAAACACAAAACCCCCCCCTAGCAATCATCTAGACAAGAAAAAGAGGGAAAGGAGGCTTACCGAGGGGAGGAAGAGGCGTCCGGTGGATCTCCACGCGCCGAAACCCTTCCCAAAAGCCTTCTCACGCCCCGATCTAGCTTGTCCCTCGGAATGGGCCAAGACAGAGGACGAAAAGGGGAGGTCGGGGAGGCTAGGATCGTCGGAATTCGGATTTGAAGACACCGGAGCGTAGATCGGGACCCGATCTACACTTCCCGTGCTTTAGGTTTTTGATTTTGAGGGGTGTAGGGGGCTTGAAAGTGAGAAAAAGAGAGAGGGGAGAGAGAAAAGCAAGTCGTAGGGATGATGAATAGTGTAGGGGGATTTTTAGATTCCATTTATATAGTGTGCGACTTAAAAACCCGGATACGCCCCGGAACTGCGAAATTTTTGTAAACGATGCCAGAATTCGATGAAATTTTCATGGGAGGTCTAAAATGGCACCAGGACACCAAATATGCAGTTAGATTTCCAATCGGAGTCCTCTAACTCAGACGATAGCTAACAGTCCAAAAATTAGCGGTTCCGATCGAAAACCCTAAAAATTTTAAAAACTGCCAGGACGCTCCAACGGTTACCAGGAGGCTAAAAAGTGACACATATATAACACCATCAACCTTCTTCCCCAAACAATCGATTGACACAATCATCTTCTAACAAAAATAAATTAAAACACTAAACAACCAAATCAACAGAGAATGATTTCTCACCTTAGATTGGTCTTGGTCAGAACACCCACCATTATCATCTCTTGTAGTATTCGATGGGATAGGGTTAGGTCATCACCACCCTTCATGCCTCATGAGAAATCTGATGCAAACCCTAACCCAAAACGTGTTATATAAAAGGGATTTTTACCAAAATTACAAAACGACCCCTCAAGTATTCTAGGTTTACAACTAGGTCCTTATCTGATATACAAAAAGATCCCTGTCTGATTTACAGACAGGTCCCTGTAGGATATAAAAATGTATTCTGGATTCGCAACCAGATCTCTGGGCCCAATAACTTAACACAAAATCCTAAAAACCTAATTTCCCGAACTCTGAATCTCACCTACTTTCAACCAAAAGATCTCCAGAAAAATATAAAATAAATATTTCAACATCAATTTATAATTATTATAATTATAAATCAATATGGACCCATTTGGGCCCACAGCAAAATCTGAAAAATGAAATAATTAAATTTCAATTTAAAATTTCCAATATATATTTAAAATAAATATATAAGGCTGAAAAATACATAAACGTTACACTAACCGAACACATCAACGGGCGTTCCAAATACCAAAAGCAATAGAGCTCCGTACAACGTATTATCGAGGTTTGAGTAACCCATACACGGTCGTATTATCCTAGGAACGCCGGTGCAAGGGGGCAGTCATAAAACGCTGAAGGCGTAACGAAAATAAAACAACATTATGCAAACACCGGCAATCATAAAACGCTGAAGGCGTAACGAAAATAAAACAACAGCCAGTGCAGTAAAACAGAATTTTATTGCGTAGCTCGATACACAAAAAAAAAATTATTTTGCACGCCCCCGCCTACCACCTGAACCGACAGGAACCACGGGGCTGATAGCGACTGTCACGCCCCAGGGCGGCCGTCCCCGAGACGTGGCAATAATGAAATATCAGCTATCAATACCTGAGGTCAACAAAGACTCCAACAACAACGCACAAGGTGGCAAGACAAAGATAATGATAACTGACTGAAAAGTGGAAGCATAAGATATCAACAATGTCTGTAAACCAAAAACATTATTACAGACTCGAATACACAATCACTGTCCTGTGAGAGCCAAGCCTAGTCCAAATAAAATACAACCTGTGCCACATGCACGATTTACAATACATAAAATGACTCTAGGACTGCTGACAGCCTCACACTCGCCACTTGCCGGAATAAAGCTCCACGCCCATAAGACCACACCACAGGAAAGCTCCAGCTCCACGCCCAACACTGCCCCTAAAAGAAACAGCATGCGAGGGGTGAGCTCAGTGAGTGGCTGGAAACCAATCACCATACAATAGTTCAATACTAAAACAATTTCCTTTCAAGGAAAAACATGGGTGGAAACCCAATGGATAACAAGGTCACGCGGTGGCGCGACCAACCTCGCCCTCACCCTCACTCCCGGAGGAAGACTCTTGGGACTTTTGGGGAGAGACCATACCGTTGGTCAAAGAGACGCGGAATTACTGGTCTACACAACTCTACTGGATCACCAACCTCACCCTCACCCTCCCCCTCACTCCCGGAGGAAGACTCTGGGGACTTTTGGGGAGAGACCATACCGTTGGTTGAAGAGACCTGGAATTACCGGTCTACGCAACACTACTGGATCATCT